>OV121073.1:27068135-27668135 GCA_921293005.1 Nemoura dubitans
AAAGTTGAATTTACCCATTTAGTCTACCGACAATATTCGTAGGTATAGTGCCAAATAATTTTCCTGGACAAGATTTCACTACGGAATGGGGTCGAAATAACAGTACTTACCATTTTTTTTAAAGTTGTTCATGGAATGGAAAAATGGAATTAACAATACAGGAAATGGGAAAGATGATAACAACGCTCCAATGATTGGAGAAAATATTTCTTTTACTGAATATAGTTTTATGAGAAAGACATTCTTTTAAATTTAATGCAACGTTGGTACGCGCATTTTAAAACATGACATGTATGCACATAATCATATTTTTCTTCATTTCTATCACTTCAAGAATCATTCAGACACATTACCAAGAAAACCAAGACCACAATTTTACAATACACACATATGCAAAAATCAAAACCAGCAATATAATATTATATTATAAGTAAATAATATAATTGTAATTGTTTTACTCACAATTATGCAACCAGAAAATGCAAAAAAAATATTTTCGTTCGGTTTATATGATCAAGCGACTTCTTCAGATTTTAGAAATCATGTTTCTGGTCAACAGTAATTTTACAGATTATTAACATTCCACACAATAATAAAATGCGTCGAAAAATGAACCAAAAATATTAATCATGATAAAGCTTTTGGGTAGGTACTACCAACAAAATGACAAAGTTCTCATTCGTACAGAAACACTGCTATATCCCGTTACCTATCGATTCCACTCTGCCCATGTACATTTATAACACCTACTGTAGCATAACAAAATATATAGGTTCAAAATTTCTCTCCAAAATATCATTTCGATTTTTTATGCTAATTTCTTTATGGTATTGTATATACAAAACTTCACATCAGACCATGAACGCCCTGATAACACTTGGTTTAATTGAATGCACTTCTCGCAATCGGCTTTACCGGGCACTGTTTTAATCTGGATGTTTTTTGAAAAGAATTTAAGTGCAGCTGATTTTTCCTCCTTTGACCATGGTCTTCTTAAACCCTTGGGTGCTTTAGACGTTGTGGCCTGCTCGGAAGGTTTAGATTTAGAAATTTTAGCCCTTTTCTTAGGTTGCACATCTGGAATGCTTTCTTCACAACTATCACTGTCGTTGGCTGACCCTCTTCGTGGTCAATACAATCATTGACGTCAATTGCATCTAATGAAAGCCCTTTGAGGTCACTACCCTTACTATTCTCCAGGGCAAATAAGAGTTTGCTCACTTTTGCTAGCTGTAATGTATTCTCAGGCAGTCTGTAATACTCCCGGTGTATACGAACATCATGGCCCATGAAACCAGCCAGCAAATCTAACTCATTGTTCTTGAGATTAACAATCTGACTCATAGTGGCAATGTGTTTACGCAACCGGGTTGAAGTTAAATTTGACGGGTGTGTCACTCCACTCTCGATAGCAAGGTCATGTAAGGCAAGAGCTCCCCGGAAGTGTCCTTCAATTCCTTGTTTAGGGAATAAAAAACTGTTACTTTCCTCAACCCCCGAAAGATGCCTGTTTTCGATCAGGACATCAATGCTACATCTCATTTCCTCAGTAAGTAGCACGGGAACCTTCCGCCCTCTTTTCCCTCTGATCTCGATTCTTTTCAGAGATTTCACTAAAATCTTTTCGGTTTGACTAAGTGAATCAAATACTTCCGGCTGCATGTCGTTAGACCCATTCAAAGAATTTTGGTAAGTCGCTAATGCTATTCTCTCTACTTCCCCTACTCTGCGCCTATTAAAGCTTATAATATGTGCGAGGGTTGATTTGCACAAATCATCAAACACTTTCTTAGAGGGGCTATCTCTCACCATAATTCTAAGCTGAGCTTGTTTGCGTTTAACGAATTTGTTAAAGGTGTTAACATCTGCCGCAACTGGCAGGCGACACGGCGCATTCCATTTTTTGGTAGCAAGTGAATTGAGTGCGCTCGCAGAGATATCCACATTCCAATTCATTTCCATGATATCTGAAAAGTCTTTCAGGTTTGATTTGCCTTCTTCATTTTTCTTTATGATATACTGTCCTTTTAAAATTCCAACGCATTTTTTCAAACTAAACCCAATCTTTAGAGGCAAAGAAGGAGTCTGATGAATATTAGTTTCTGCATTAAAGTTTCCTAGTGCTCTTGCCGCTTGGACAACGGTCTTGTACTTTTCTGGACACAAGAAATCTTCCAATTTTGCCTTGGATGATAGTTTCTTTAATTCTAACATCAATCTTCCTAACTCCCTTAATTGGTTAGATATATATCGCAATTGGTGCGCATTATGCCCCAACTTTTCAAACTGTTTGTTGCCAAAGGCTATTATCAAAGGATCATTTTTTAGGGCCTCAAAGATGCTGTCTGCAGTCATCCTTGCTAGCACCTTTTTCTTAAGGCCTTCGCTAGCATATGATGGGCTAGGCAATAGTAGAGCTCCCCTGGATCTAACACCTTTCCTGTTATGCCATGAAGAGTGAGCAATCTCTTCGGTTACGTTAGAACAGGTTGCCGCATGCTGCGCTAACATTTTTTTTGAAAAAAATCCCAGGCATTTGTCACAAGGCAAGTACTCGGAAGCTGATGCCGCGCGTGATGGCCGCTTCCTTACCACTATCTTTCCCTTGCCCTGGCGTATTACATTACAATTATGCTTGAAATTTCCCTTTTTTACTAAATCTCTTATTATTGTCTTTCGTGGTTTCGTCCCCTTTTCAATTTTCATGAACGAGATTACTTGCTCCTCCTGGGCGTGCATTGATGCAAAGTGACGGGCAATATTGACCATCGCCTTTTGGCAAAAAAAGGCAAATGTTTTTCTTGTCCCATATCCTCTTGCCCTCAGCTGTTTTGCTCGGGGTTGCAACAGACGTCGACTCTATCACTGAATTGGTATGGTCCGCCTGTTCAGCGCTACTCTCGTTGCGATTTTCGTACGAACCACCTGCACCGGTGCTGCTGGTTGCGTTCCGAGAGTAAAGTGAATCACCGTCATCTGCAGAAACGGAAGAACCATCGAGTCGCGTCTTCTAGCGTGTGTGCAAAGCTGAAACCAACAAATGTATCGATAAGACTTTTTACACAGCACCAGCGAAAGCACGTGCTTTTATGTAGTTTTATCTAGACTATCTTGGAACGCATTTAATAATATATATTTTTTTGAGATGACATCGAACGTTTTAATAAGTGTTTATAAATCATTACGTAATAGGAAGTTGTTTGACAAATTGTTAAATTCAATAAAAATTATAGTTTTTTGCAATGCGATATATATATATATATATATATATATAATAATACATGTTCAAATTGCTGCAAGTAGGAATGATGTCATGTATATACACAATTCAAGTGCAATCACCACAATGCATTCACTTTACCTTCAATGAAATCTATTATACCAAAGATAGCAGAATATCATAAATGTTTTTATCAAGACAAACAGATTCTCAAAAATTCTTCGTTTCATAATTACCTTCACTGCTCAGCAAAACGTCTTCATCGCTATCTTCAGTGTCTTCAGCAGTGCCGTGTGCGCCGGGTTCAGCAGTGCCTGGTGCGCCGGGTTCAGCAGTGCCGTGTGCGCAGTCTTCAGCAGTGCCAGGGGCGCCGGGTTCAGCAGTGCCTGGTGCGCCTGGTTCAGCAGTGCCTGGTGCGCCGGGTTCAGCAGTGCCTGGTGCGCCGGGTTCAGCAGTGCCGGGTGCGCCGGCTTCAGCAGTGCCTGGTGCGCAGGGTTCAGCAGTGCCGGGTTCGCCGGTTTCAGCAGTGCCGGCTGCGCCGGGTTTGGCAGTCCCGGGGGCGCCGGGTTCAGCAGTGCCTGGTGCGCCGGGTTCAGCAGTGCCTGGTGCGCCGGGTTCAGCAGTGCCTGGTGCGCAGGGTTCAGCAGTGCCGGGTTCGCCGGTTTCAGCAGTGCCGGCTGCGCCGGGTTTGGCAGTGCCGGGTTCGCCGGTTTCAGCAGTGCCGGCTGCGCCGGGTTTGGCAGTGCCGGGGGCGCCGGGTTCAGCAGTGCTGGGTGCGCTGGGTTCAGCAGTGCCGGGTGCGCCGGGTTCAGCAGTGCCGGCTGCGCCTTGGCCTGTGTCCTTTTGAGGTGGAAGTAGTATTGCTTCATAATATCCTTTTGAGGTGGAAGTAGTATTGCTTCATAATATCGCCCATCTTTCCATTTGGCCTGGTAGCCGGTTCCGTTTTTCTTAATAAACCTCAGTGGCAAATTGAGAAGAACGTTGTCATCGACGAACTGCACAAGCTGAGTCAGTTTTTCATTTCCTGAAAACAAAGGCAATTGGAAATTGATTTGGGAATTGATACCATACTATGTGTAAAAGTGTTGATGGTGAGGGGCGGCAGTGGTCCATGTGCACTGCGCCATAAAGGTTTTCCATATAAAGATAATTCTCAAGCGAATGTACGCGTGTCAGAAAATTAGGGGTTACTGACACTTTCAGTCTTGAGAGCAAAGGCGCAGTCCGCTAATGTGCATGCAAACGATTTTAGTTCAATGGAGTCAAATTCAATGCAGTGCATCGGGTGATAGTACTTTGCGCTTAACTCCAGTACAGTGTATTGTACTGTCCTCTAGTACACTGCACTGTACTCCACTCTCCAGTAACAGTGCATTGTTCTGGTATTCAGTGAACTGCACTGACCACCATAAAATACATTTCAGCACCACTGATTGGGTTAAGCTTATCAATTAGTGTGAATTCTCTAGTCAAGATGCAGGTATTCGTTTAACGAATCTTATCATAGTAAGACTTAAGCCGCAATTATTATCTGTCTTGGGACAAAATTGAAGATCAAAATATATAATATAATACAAATAATAAAGGGTATCAATTAAATGAAATTGCTATAATTTTTGGTATTAATTAGGTTGTACTCACCCTCTTTTGGTTTGCTTCCTTTTGTATTATTTCCTTTTTTAATTTTCTTCGGCGCCATGATTAGCCAAATTCACAATCACACAACCACCTCGAAGCACGTCTGTCGCAGAACTGAATACCTTGGTGACAAGACTTACGTTGTGTCACTATAGGGTTGTCTGGATGTTTCACATTCTGGGTAAAAATCATAACGTCTGTGTAAGGTTAGTGTATTCCCACGCGTTATGTCGATGCTGGAAACCTCACATTTACACTAGGTCAGGGGCGTCTTAAGGTCTGACCCCCCTGGCCTAATCTTAAAGAAACTGCAAGAGCTTATTGTATACCGATGTAATAATTGAACATTTACATTAGTAATAATTTGTAACAACAAAATGCTGCGCCCCAAGCCCGGGCTTGTTCCGCCTAATGGGTAAAACGCCCCTGCACTAGGTATCATCGGAGGAACCGAAATAGGAATTATTCTACTGTCTTTAGGGAAAACGTCAAAGATTCCTTAATACCCATTCAAATCAATCAATCAACCAATCAATCGAGCAATCAATAAATCGGTCAATCGATCTATCAATCAATCAATCGATTAAATCAAACTAAATGGTTTATCGATAAAACATTGGCTTTTGATATGAGTATAACAACGTTACTTTAGTGATATATTTAAATGTCGATACAACCCCGTTCCCCTCGTATCCCTTCCGCGCAAATATTGATGCCATTGATATGCTATTGAGATTGAACTTGTCGATCTCTCACTTCAGATCAATAATACGCGCGGATCACACAAAAGAGAAAACTTTGCAAATGAGTGGATATTGTTTCGCCGGGCAAGCTACGTATATAGCCTTGAGAGTCGAGGGTTGAGATTTGCGACGCTCTCGTATAATCCCAAAGCTACGTGTGATGATACACAAAATTATATTTGGTTCTCACGCTGTTTCCAACTTTGAACGTCGGTGTTCGTGTTAGACTGTAAGACATCTTAAAACACATTAAGTTTCCATACATTGTTGTATCCCAAAATTGTAACTGGATTGTGCAACAATATAATTCGATGAACCCGGAAATATTTCAGGATTTGAAATAACTAAACTTAACCCGGCAATATTTTTGGGCAACCCAGCATAATTCTTTCCTCAAATGCACATTTTCGAAATTGTTATTCCGCTCAGAGTCTTCGATAAAAAGCAGAGAAGAGGTTAGATTAAATCACACCGACTATAAAAAAGGAAAAAAAGATAGATAACACACCAAATTATACACAATTTTGCATCCCTTGAACTAATTTTCGCTCCATCATCCCTCGACTACAGGCCCCCCTGAAGGTCGACGTCGGCCGCCACGAGCCGCAGCTTCTCGGCCATGGTACCTATCCTCGAAATGTTACCACATGGTTAGTTATCATTCAGGGTCACGTGACAGGCAATCCGGTGATTCGGTTTGTTATTGAGACGTCACGTGACCAGAATCATAGCTTATCACGATGATAACATTTCGAGGATTGGTACCCGGGAGTCGCGGCGAGTTACCGCCGTCGAACGTGATACGAAACAATGGGTTGTGATGGGCATGCGAACATTTATTATGAGACCTTAGATTCAGCGTCACACGCGTACACAGATTAACCTGCAAATTGGCACACTTTTTCTTAATTCACTTATTACTTTGTAAGTTCAAAATGCAGACCAATGTAGTTTGTACTAGATTAATCAGAGTGAAAAAACAAAGGAAATGTATGAATTTGACACCAAAAAGATCCATGAAACAAATAAAAAGATATAAAATCGATAATCGACTAACTTGCCTTATGCAGACCATAGGCCCAGCCTCGTCTTTCTACGTTTGCTAAAATCTAGATTTCCTTTTGGTCAAAAACGATCTTTGAAGCCACAAAGCGGGCTACAAATGGGTAACTATGATTTTAACAACTTATTTATTAAATTAGTACCTGTAAAGGTGTTAGCAATGTGTAAATAGTGTGGTTACGAAAAAGCCCAAAAAGCCCTCGTCTCACAGAATCGTGTCAATAAAACGATCAGTTTTGAAGTTTCAAGCCCGGAAAGTAACTATAAACGTGGAAAATTGAAAGATTTGTTAGCATATCGTTTTTAAACTTCGCTAGCCCCAACGGTTCTCAAGTTATGGCACCCGGAAAAGCATAAAGTGCAGTGTTATTCTTTGCTAGTTACGTTTATCACTGCCATTTTGACCCTTTCAACGCTCAAAAATTCGCAAACAAACTATCTATATATACCAGGCCGTCGTCAGGTTGCTGTATTGGTTTATCACGTTGGGTCCAGATTAATTGATTAATAAAATATGAATTGTAATAGCTTAACTTTGAAATTTTGGGAAACGTCAAAATTGTGTAAATACACAGACGTTATGTGAGGTATAGAATCTTCGGTAGGTAAACCTATTTTCAGTTGCGTATTATGATAATATTACGACAACATGTCAAGGGAAAATATCTCGTTTCTGATTTTGTGAGAACAGATTTGAAAACAGCTGGTGAAACTCGCGTTCAATCACATTGCTGGCATTATTTTTATTCTATGTAGGATTCATGGTCCAGCCCATTAAAATAATGCGGTGGTACATCTGAAATAAATAAGTTAGATTGTGTAATATTTAAAGTATTAACATTTTCTTTATTGGCTTTCAAGAACCTTGTGGAGCCCGGGGCCCCAATGTATTGGGTACAATGACTGGGATTTTTTATTGCTTTGTTCGTAGCATCTATCTAAACTGCAAAGTTGTGTGCTGCGATCTCTAGCATGCAACCCCGCGTTCCTGTCTAAAAATAGTTCGCTGAGTTGCCATATCAGTCACACTATATCAGTGCTTTGTGTATGGTGCGCATCAGTAGCATCATGTGAGTTCCTCAATGTCAATCCCAAACAGGAATCACGTTTGAACATTTCTTGTAGCGAACGAACAGTCTTTTTGTTGTGTATGATTCATACCTATCTGTGTATGTGAGGTATTTTCAATCGACCACTCCGACCACTCTAAAGACTTTAAATTCCCAAGGACCACATATTTATATAGATATAAGATTGAGCTATGCCAATAGATCATTTCCATATGATTTACGTTTTAAAACACTTTTAAAACACTTTAAAAACGATCTAAGAATAGATGATAAGCTGCAAAGAAATATACCATGTACCCACACCATTATTCTTTACTAATATAGAAGTAGAACCTATATTTTGTAGAATATAATTGATATGCATGATATTGATCCAATTCATAACAGGCACGACTGGGAATCAGGTCCAGAGAATGGGAAAGTTTTGCGTGTTCTGTGTTTGAATCTCAAATTCAAACTCACAGCTTCACTGTATCATCGGATAAGCCAATATGCTAGGAATATCTTTAGGGCAAACCATTTAAAATCACAGCGTCAGTTATTCCTTGATTCATTTCAGTTTAGAGCATAGAATCTAATCAATCAATCAAAATGGTAAATCAATATCAAATTTTTCATTGGGTTTTGAAATGAGTTGTAATTTAACTTTAGTGGTATATTTAAATGTCGATAACTCCCCGTTCCGTCGTATCCCTTCCACGCAATTAATGCCATTGATATGCTATTGCGATTGAACATGTCGATCTCTCTCTTCAGATCAATATTACGCGCGGATCACACAAAAGAGAAAACTTTTCAAGTGAGTGGATATTGTTTCGCCGTTCAAGTTATTAAAAGATACGTTTAGCCTCGAGTCGAGGGTTGAGAATTGCGACGCTCTCGTATAATCCCAAAGCAACGTACACGATGATACACAAAATATGTGGTTCTCACCAAGGTATATATCTAATGCCGTTTCCAACTTTGACTGTCAGTGTAATGGTGTAATCTCTCCACCCTATACTTTCGCTTGTGAGATTTGTGGCTCTTAGCTCGTGACTAGCAGCAGTGGGTCCCCGAGGAAGATGCAAATCCACTCTCTATCATACGTGAAATTGGATTTAAGGTTGACATAAACGGATCCATACCTACTTTTGCTAGGTTTTTTTTTTTTTAGATTTACCGATTATTATTACAACTTGGTCACATGGTAGGGCACCACAGGAAAATGCATACGCAAGGCACGGTGGTAGGTACTACTGCAAGGTGTCTACGTAGGCAGACAAAAGTTCCAAAATGTTACCTGCGTGTGCTAAAAATGAAAAAAGATTCAGTCTGAAGGCACACACAATGAATTAAATTACAGATTGAATCTGAGAGCACACACAATATTTAAAAAAAAAACAGATTCAATCTGAAAGCAGACTTCAAAAGAATTACCAACATGGCATTTGAACTGCTTTCCAAGGTGAATGTATTCTTTTAATTGCATGCAGTTTAGCACCAAAGTATACCATTTCGCATGATCTGTTTTCTGTGTGTTTTTTTATTTTTTTATTAAACTTTTATTCACTATTTTCGCGTGCGTTTCATGTAGCAACTGAGAGCATACACAATGTTTAAAACAAAATTCCGATCTAGTCTGAGAGCATAATATGCAATGAACCAAAAAAGACGTGAGACACGACATTGTGTAATTCTTGATATCCAGAATAAGCCAATTGCGTTCACACAAACATGACGCTTGTCTCATCTCTGCATTTCACTCGTTTGGTCTCAAACAAATTATAATAATTATAATAAGATATATACTGAATTTTCACTTATTTCGTAGCCCTGAAGGACGAAATAATCGAGCGAATTAATTGTGCATTAGAAGAAGAAATGTCAAAAATAAAAACTGGTGATGACACTGCAACTAGGATGGGCGTACCTGTGTGCAATGGCGGCCAACATGGCAGCGATAAAGGATGCCAGGTATATGAACTCACGACACGGATAATAATGGAAAAAGAGAGATGCCTAGACGAGATGAGAAAAAGAAATTGCAATCTTGAGGAAATAATCGCTATGATGAAGGAAAAAATCACTCGCCTGGAGATAGAGCTGAAATTCCGAAAAAGTGAAGAGAAACCAGCTAGTCGCCTGGGAGACCGTGGTCAACCTCATCTGACAGTGAGGAATATGGTGGACAACATTGAATCACCTAATGCCAAAAACACTACTCGCCAAGAGAAAGTGGATACGGGAGTGCGAAACGGATTTTCAAACTGGAAGAACATGCACGGATCAAGAAGAAACATGGAGCAGGAAACGGACGTGGGGGATCATGAAGATAACGGATCCAAGGAAGAAAATGAAGAGGATAATGAAGAGAGGAAAGAAACAAGAGATGAGAAATATCGGAGACTAATAACACGTAAGAAAACTACCAGTAAAGACGATACTATGGTGGATCATGAACCAAAATATAAAAAGGGTCAAGTGAGGGTATTTGGCGACTCGATGTTTAAAGGGGCTGCTGAAACGTGCAAACGAGAAGGATGCGACGTCGTTGTGTTCCCGGGCATTCGAGTCAACGAACTGACGAATCAGCTGCGAGCCAAAATAAAAAGCGAGAGTGAACCTGAAGTTATTGTCATCAACGCAGGTACGAATAACACAAAGCGACGATCAAATGTGCACCTCGTCGCGGAAATGGACGAGCTAATTGGGTCAGTGAAGGAAACCTGGCCAAATGCTAACTGGGTTATTGGAGGATTAGCCTACAGAAAAGACAAATATACTAGCACCATAGATAAACTCAACGATGGACTACAGTGGTTGTGTGATGAGCGCGGAGCGACATTTTACGATGTAAATGTGAAGATTACAGATCAAGAGATAGCGAAAGATGGGCTTCATCTAAATCGTCGAGGCGGCCAAATATTAGGTCAGCTGATTTTTGACACGACGGACATGGTGCTCTCAACAATGAAGAACAAGACATCATAGCAATTAGAAGATGTAAATAGAAGAAATACTGAAGAACAGAACTTCGACGAAGGGAATAAGAAGAAAATGAAGACAATTCTCGTTCATGGCAACATACAATGTCTAAGGCATAAGACAGGACTTTTAGAAGTAAGCCTATTGAAATCCTGTCCTGCTATACTTTGTCTCTCAGAACACTGGTTACGCGAATAAGAGATTCCTTGCACAGTTATCGAGGGATATTCGGTTGCTGCGGCGTATTGTCGTAAAAAATACAAGAACGGAGGTGTGATCATTTTTTCTAGAAATGATGCGCAGGTCAGGAAATTAGAACTGGACAAATATTGCGTAGAAAAACACTTCGAGTGCTCAGGGATACTATATAACGGTCCATTCGGAACAATATGTATCATCTGTGTTTACAGATCACCCTCGGGTGACCTCCCTGCTTAAAATTTGCTCATTAGATCTGGTTGAATTATTTTAATAAGATTATATCAGGTTGTATCTAATCAGATTTAACCAGGATTAATGGGCTTATAAGATTTAATAAGTTTTCACCAGATTCTCCCTTATCAGATGTTATCAGGCAATATGGGCTCTAAATGGATTTTATCAGATTTTATCAGATTCTCTTATCAGTGTTAACCAGGTTATACATGGTTATGGCACCCCTACTGATTAAAATTGACATAAGAATTAACCAGGTTTTACCATTTTTTATCAGACAACTCCTAATCAGAGGGAATAAGAAATTATAAGATATGATCAGTGGTAAGCAGATTTTGCTAGAAATAACCTGTATAAACTAATAAGATCCAATCAAATCTTATCAGTCCTTATGAGATTTGGCCATCAGACTTTATCAGATTCAACAATATTTAATGGTACTAGTTTAAAAAAATCCAATGAGAGTTTACCAGTCCTTATGAGACTTGGCTATCAGACTTTATCAGTTTTAACTTTATTTAATGGTACAATTTTTAAAATATCCAATGAGAGTTTATCAGTCCTTATGAGACTTGGCTATCAGAATTTATCAGTTTTAACTGTATTTAAAGGGACTCCTGTTCATTGTATTCAATGAAATAGTATCAGTCTTTATGGGAATTTGGCTATCAGGATTAATCAGTTTAAACTATATTTTAATAAGACTACTTTTTAACATATCCAATGAGATCTTGTCATTTTTAATGAGATTTGACTAGGTATCAGGATTCAACAGTTCTAAATTCAATTCTATGGGATAATTGAAATCTATACAGTGAACAATTGATCAAAACGTGAACAGCTAACAAACAAACTATCAAGCTTGTGCATTTGGGATTTCTCTAAATACAGACACAAAGACATAAATGCAATTTATCTTCATTATTATTTTAAATTTATTATGCTGGCTGCATTGTATATACATGGACAAAATATATCTACAATTTTCGAACAGAGTCCGTAATTTTTGACGCCAACATGCCATTCATTTTCTTCAACAAGACGGGGATCTCGTCTTTTGGTGTGCCGGCCATCCCCAGGAAATGCTCATATATGTCTGTAAAAAAAGCAAATACAGGTATTTAGGTTTTCAGTCTTTGCAATGGATACCTACACATTTTAATTGCCATTAGCATTTTGAATTGATATCTGAACTCGTATTGCACCTTCTGCTAGCTGCGATTATTAAACGAGGTGTCATACATTAATATTAAAATTGTGTGTCATCGCTGTTGAATTGCGGCAATCGAAAATAGTAATTACTACTATAATAATTAGCGACCTACAGAGAAGAATTAAACCGGGACAAAAACATTTACGCATTCTGCACATTTTCCTTGACATATTTTGCCCAAAAATGAATCTAATTTTTGCCTACAAATTTAAAATAGGTTACCAGATATGTCATAATGTGAGCTAATTGCATTTGAATCCTCAATCCATGCTATTTTCCAACAGTTATCATTATTTTCAATCATTTTTGATTAGTATAAGAAGCAAAATCTCTTGAGTTTGGGAGGTATAGGTACTCCCAAAAAATAAACATTCTTAGGATTCTTGAAAATTATGTGTCAAACCTAGCCCTAGTGCACTTTTTTGCATTATTTTTAATTTATCTGCAAACTTAACTAAAATAGTTGTCATTTTTACAAAAATTTTTCCAAGCTGTAAAGCCAAAATACTTTCCCACCTGCATACCAGTCTAGGTATCCCATACTCTTTTTTCAAATTTTGAATTACTATTGACAGAAATATCTTTGCTGAAGCTTGATGAAGATAAATTGATTTTATACGTACTTGCCAATGCTGCCAGCTTGTGGGGGTCAAGCTTTGGCTTTGCAGGGCGGCTGGGGAATCTGGGGCACACCCTGCCAGTCACAGACGACTCGAGGAGGACTGGCAGGGTGAATATGGCTATCGCCATCTCCCGCACGAAGCGGGACGGCCCCCTGCTCTTGGCCATGTAGAGTGCGTACTCGTAGGCTAACTTGGCCACCCAGACATCTCGTCCAATGTGTATCTGGAACATAGAGAACATAGGTATAACATAACGCTTACAACTTAAATGATCTTAAAAGCAATATCAGGTTAAAATTGATTTAAAAAAAAAGAATATAACGGAAAACAAATTTCAATTTGTATCAAATTGGTAAGGTATAGGTGTGGTCCTACCTAATTATATGATTTTACTCTCTTTAAAAGAATAGGTACGATTTGATGCCCTACAGCCTTAGAATCCTTAATTATCAGCAAAATTATTTATTGTTTATTATTATTATTTGCAAAAAATCAATTCGATAGACGAGAGGCCATGGAGACATGGAGACGAGAGGCCGAGCGGCCCGTACATGGGACGGGAACAAGGACTCGGCCCCAGGACAACGATGGCGTTGTCACTAAGACCCTTAACCCATTCTTAATACATGGGACGGGAACAAGGACTCGGCCCCAGGACAACGATGGCGTTGTCACTAAGACCCTTAACCCATTCTTATAATACATGGGACGGGAACAAGGACTCGGCCCCAGGACAACGATGGCGTTGTCACTAAGACCCTTAAGAGACTAAGAGACTACGTGTCTCTTAATTGAGAATGGGTTAAGGGTCTTAGTGACAATGCCATCGTTGTCCTGGGGCCGAGTCCTTGTTCCCGTCCCATGTACGGGCCGCTCGGCCTCTCGTCTCCTCGTAGACCCCCTTATCCCACCCAACGAAGCAGGGAGAATGTGCACCCGAATAGCTCAGTTGGTAGAGCACCTACCCGGCAAGCAGGAGGTCCCGGGTTCGTATCCCGGTTCGGTTGCACATTTTTCCAGCTTCGCTCCCTTCCATATTAATAGATATTAATACATCTAATATTTGTACAGCTTAGCATATACCTCCCTACCTAGTATTAGTCCTGAAAAGAATTTACTAGTCGCAGTAACAAAATGTAATAGATGTACTAGACTATAGCTATAAGCACCAAAATAATTTCTACAACAGCCATTCTTGATCATAGTTTTCTTAGAAAAACAAACAGAGTGCTAACACACAATAAGTAATTTCCCATTTCTCTAGTTATTGTTTTCGCTTTTCGTTTATGCTGTAAGTCTCTCGCCAGACAATGTACACCAACCAGTCGGAACGCATGAATTCGGCAAATTCTGAGCGAGCGATAGCGACCGGCCTGATCGGGCGGTGGCATGCGGGGCGGGCGCATAGGCATAGGGCGTATGGTTTCTTGGTCTTAAAATATAAAATGGACTCTGTGGGGTCTTTGCCCAAATGGCAAATAACTGTCTAGAAGTTCCTTGAAGGACACTATGCATATAATCAGGGGAGAAGCCCCAAACCAGATTAAAATTAGGCAAATCAAATAGTGGCGATTTCCCCTTGATACCACGAATTACCGTATTGGTGTGCTCTGCTTGGTTCATATCAGAACGAATTTCGTTATTTTGTCTGTCCGAACAAAAGGGGTCAGCTGAATCTAACACATATTTTACAGTTCCATTTATTGATTTTCCAGGATGGTAGCAAAAACTACAGCCAAAGTACCCATTAAATTTTTTGCAATTGATTAACATAGGCCGGGCAGCAGAATCAACGGCACAACAGAAAGAAATGAATTTCGAAGAAATAATATCTGCCCCTCGGCGCCACAGAATCCCATTGAGAAAAAGATCGCGCGCCTGGTCAACAAAGTTTTTTAAGAACAGCTTCATGTTCGGTTCATGTCGCCCATACCATATACCTGCCACGATAGTGTTATTGAATCTAGTTTTGGGGGGAAGTTCGTTTAAATGCAGTTGTATTGGCCACATGCTGTTTTTCGATGACTCAAAAACCGGTGCTCCGTCTGTGTTGAAATTGTAACTAAAATTATTGAAATCATTTAAAAATCCGATTTCTGAAAATTCCCGATAAAAATAAGACCCGTCGACATCGTTCATTTCTGAGTAATCTGCACCGGCATTTCTGTTCTTATTTAATTGACTACATATGTCCTTTCTCTCTAAAAACTGTTTGAGCTGGGATTTTAAGTTAAACATGGCAAAGTAGTTGGATCCTTCAAACGACACCTTCCTTGGCAGCATACACTCCGCGCACATCACCTGCTCACCGATCTTTGAAAACATGCCGTAAAATGTTTTTAAATGCGAATGGCAAACCGAGCAAAAAAATATGAAATTCGCATTTTTGAAGTTAGCTTTAAAAATTTTATTCACCATGTGTGCACTCGGCGCTATTAATTGATTACCGCAAATTGTATTGATCATCAGGATTAGGTCCAGCATCGCCGTGTCATTCAGAGAGTGGCGGACTAGAAATGCCATCATTAGAGTTATAATTTCGCCTTTTGTAATACCCGTTTGTCTGAACTGAGAGGGAATGTTCATGTCGTCTATGCAATCGAAAGTACCTTCATCTAAGTCGTCCTGGTCGCTTGGGATGTCATGGGCTTCAGAGGCGTCGTCGTCCTGGTCGCTTGGGATGTCATCGGCTTCAGAGGCGTCGTCGTCCTGGTCGCTTGGGATGTCATGGGCTTCAGAGGCGTCGTGGATCCGATCGCTTGGGATGTCATGGGCTTCAGAGGCGTCGTGGATCCGATCGCTTGGGATGTCATCGGCTTCAGAGGCGTCGTCGTCCTGGTCGCTTGGGATGTCATCGGCTTCAGAGGCGTCGTCGTCCTGGTCGCTTGGGATGTCATCGGCTTCAGAGGCGTCGTCGTCCTGGTCGCTTGGGATGTCATCGGCTTCAGAGGCGTCGTCGTCCTGGTCGCTTGGGATGTCATCGGCTTCGGAGGCGTCGTGGATCCGATCGCTTGGGATGTCATCGGCTACGGAGGCGTCGTGGATCCGATCGCTTGGGATGTCATCGGCTTCAGAGGCGTCGTCGTCCTGGTCGCTTGGGATGTCATCGGCTTCGGAGGCGTCGTGGATCCGATCGCTTGGGATGTCATCGGCTTCGGAGGCGTCGTGGATCCGATCGCTTGGGATGTCGGCTTCAGAGGCGTCGTCGTCCATGGCGTCGACGTTGTCGGTGATTTCTTTATAAAAACAAATTAAATCATAATTAGAGATGTAGGCTAAATTAGAAGACACCAAAATACACTAGGATTTTATCTATCGGGTCTCCCCCTGAGCCCCTCACAGCCTATCCCAAGAGTTCGGAGCTGCAAACCACACAGGATGGCTATAATATTTCAACTGCTGAATTGGTGAGGTGAGCTTTTTGCTGGTCGACGGGGCATGTGTTAGGGGTTGGATTTAGAATCGCAACAAATGTAATATTATATGAAATAGTTTTGGACGCTAACGAAAAATATACGCTAAACTCTTCTTACAGCGATTTGAAAGTGCATAATTGCGCGCTTTGGGCTGGCGAGATGATATAGAACCATTTGACCCAGCTTGATTTTCAAGTGATTCAAAAATAAGGTTTTACGTTTTACTGTCCCGCCCCGTCTCCGTGTCATTCCATGCATGCAGTTTGAAGTTATTACAAATATTTTGCATAAACGCTTTTACTTTAGACTTGAAACGTTAAGGATTGTTGGTCAAGAGTGACAGGTGTGGTTATTTGTTTTGGTCGTATGCAATGCAAGGTGAATGAATCTTGAATTTATCTTTTCGCAAAATGGCAGAGGTTTTAACAATGGACATCGCGAAAGTGGTCCGAAATTGTAATCGGAAACAGATAAGCCATTTCAAAGGCAGAGCGCGTGCAAATACCTACACAGGCATATAAAAAACAGAACTCAAAATATACTCAAATGTAAGTTTTATTTCTTTCTGGGACTAACAGAATGAAAAGCATATTTTGCTCTGTTGACCTAAGTATTCACAATGCTCCCTATTGGCATCACGATTTCATTGTTCGTTTTTCACCCGATGTAAAATGTGTTCGTTACCGGTTCAGACAACGGTGCAGAGCCGTTCGTTATTGGTGAAAATTACAACATTTTATAAAATGTATCATATTTTTTGGGAGACAAATTTGATTTCAAATAACAAAAACAGGGGTCTCCCAATATCTAACTCATTCATAAAAACAATCTTTATCAGTAATTTTCTTGATATATGTATGGCTACAGAAATTAAAACGTATGAGACTTTTTTAAAATTAAGTATCCAAATCCGGTTTTTTCACTCTAGGTCCCATGGAGAACGATTCGTAGATCATACATGCACAAATAAAAATGCAGACTTACCATTCATTGCGTCTCGTAGTTTCTTAGATCGTCGAGCCTCCGTCCGTTTTGGTAAATTTGTCACACCTGAACTGGGATCTAAAAACAGCTTTCTTCTTTTAATTCTCTCCATATCACAACATTCACTGCACTGACACGTGGATACTGTATAAAATAAATTTACCCTCCCAGTATCATCGACGAGCTTATGTTATCAACGAATCTTTAGCGTGGGCTTATATACACACATTTTCTCAAGCATGGTAGGTAAAAAGTTGTAGTATAGACCTGCCTTAGTATACCTACATCAAACTTGACTCAATGGTTCGGAAATTTGAAGCTGTGAGTAATTCAATATAATTTTCTGACCTGAAGTGTAGCAGGAAGTGGGAAGCATAAGGTCCGCCATACTAAACATTTGACCCGATACAAAGTGCAAGAGTTTTGGGTTTTATCTTTCGATGGGAATTCCGATGGGATATTGCCGATACCTACTTACGTTTTAATCGAAATTATGCATATTTTTAGCTTCTTACTTTAGATTATTTGATTCTCCAAAATGATCACGAAGTTCCAAAGTCGATGTATAATGATGCAAGCAATTTTATCATACCTATACAAAGAAGTCGTAAACAGTGTGATTGCTTTTCGATTAAATCGACTGTACCTATTTAATTTGCAAGAGTCTGATCAGAATTTCCCAGCTCCGAAACTATACATGTAATTGATGTCAAATTGTTTTGAGGGTTTTGAGTATGAGCCAGGGTATTTTGCACGAATGTATGCACGACATGACAGATTAATTTACAATCAGGCAGCAATCAGCATACACTCGAGGAGGTATGATAAGGGGTGTGCTTCCAGGAAACATCACGCCAGCTTCCACCACTGTATATGTCAACTCCAAGTTGAGATCTAAGAGTTAAAAGACTTGGTAAATACCTGGCATTAGTCATCTCTCGATAACCTACCTATATGTTTGAACAGACGTTTTCACGCTTTATTTTACCTCTTGCTTAATTTTACCTTATATTATATTAGCGATTCTGCTTCAAAATAAAAAGGTCCGTTTTTCTGTCTATCTTTTGATGATAGTGCCACACGTAGACTTGCATGATCGCTGTAATAATGACCGAATTAAACCATTCAAAAACAAGTGTTGTGCTGAAATATTCGTAGACATCTTTATGAATTATGCATTGCATTTGTTTTTTAATTATTAAGCTACAGCATGCACCTCCTACATGCACAAGGTTTAGCTTTTATAATCCCTACTTATTACTGGTACACCTATCAATTCTCCTTTCATATCTGCAGCTTTCTTACGCACAATGGTTATATACATATTTAATTGATATAAGCAATTATGGAGATATTTTCATGCTTGGCTCGATGTCATTCTCTACCATTTCAAGCCTTCTAAAATACTCGTTATTTTTTATGTGCGTTTGGGGCTGATCAAGCGAAATGCGTAGTAATTAACCTACAGAGGAATAGGATGCAAGGAACGATGAGATAAAAGGCGACAACTGCTAAACTTAAATCATTTAGATTATCTACCACGTAAATTAAAAAATAGGAAATAGTTATTTAAAAAACCGCCCTTATAAATTATGCTGGTGAAGAACCAATACCTCCTTTCTGATTTTTTTTCTCGAAAATCACTTTCCTATATATAATCGTGCTCATAACCTTTTTGTCGATTTTAGTGGCAATACCTCCTATCTGCATTCTAAAATGCCAAGCACTGTTGTTGAAAATGCAGATAGGAGGTATTGCCACTAAAATCGACAAAAAAGTTAATAGCACGATTATATCGGAAAGTGATTTTCGAAAAAAAATCAGAAAGGAGGTATTGGTTCTTCACCAGATTAATATTATAGTTTCAGAAATAAATCGATAAAATAAACGTAGTTTATATGTACGTATTTGATCACATAAATATAATGGCAATTATTATAGTGAATGAATCTATAAATAAACTTAAAGTGAACTAATAGTTTATATCAGGCGTGGGCAACCTTTTGGAAGTCAGAGACCTGATTCAGATTTTCTGGATGTTCGGCGGGCCGGACGACCACTTGCTTTTTGGGAGGGGTGGGGGAGCAAATATGTCAAATGAAGCACCATCCAAATTTAGTTATACTCAAATTGATATAAAAAGCATGATAGGGCTCCAAAATGTACATTGCATTTAAAAAATCTTGTCGGCTGTGCCTGGGTGGGGCCAACCCCCTTATCCATGGCACTAATAATGTGTAAGTGACAAAGGACAGGTGGCTTCTCTGCGACGGACTTGGCAATGCCCAAGGGTATTTTTGTTGAAGAGGGGGTAGCGAAAAGGATGACGGACCGTTACCAGCAGGTACAAAGTATGAATTTTTGCACTTATGCACAAATCCAGCTAGGAACAATTTTGTCATTGAGTATTATCATTGACTTTTATTATCGTCTCCATGCACCGAATGTAATAACCTATGTTGTAATTTATTGCATTAGATATTTCACTTATTAGATTCACTATAACAATTGCCTATTTATGTGATCAAATACCTCTATATAAACCAGGCATGGGACACCCCCAGGCGAGACAATTTTGTCCGGCCCGCCGGTCGTTGGACAATTAGCATAAAAGATAGGCACAGACCGTGCCTGAATAAAAATATTTAAAAAGTTAAAATAAAGCCAAAAATGTCGGACATATCTTTCGTGTTTTCTAGTAGTTTTAGGCCTTGTCTATTCTTGAACATAATATCTCCCTATGGAAAAATTAGATTCACGGCTTGCAAAACAGCATTCAGTGATGTGTATATATATATTCCCGCCAGCTTCGTCGGCGGCGCTCGCACAACATTTTCCCGGGAAAGGAATTTGTTGTCGCCGGCCAGCCGTTGCTCGGTGAAAATCTTTGGTGCAAAAGGTCTGCCCATGTGCCCCACACGATCCTAGACGAGGGCAGATCAACGCCGTCCCGGTCAGGCAGCTCTCCACACCGGCAGCCTCCGAAACGCATTTCTCCATAAGCCCAATGTTAAATGACTTAGTCGTTTTCGTAGTCCCATAAGAGCGCATGTTATTTGACTTTGCCGAATTCAACTCAACACACATATATCGCCTTCCCGGCCAGGCAGCCTTCCCTGCCCGCCAACTTCTCGCCATGCCTCACTCTCCATAAGCTCAATGTTAAATGACTTAGTCGTTTTCGTTGACTTTCTTGACTTTGACTTTGATCTTGACTTTGTTTATATAAGTGAGAATAGTATAGTAAACTTTGAATTTAATCATAGCTATATTACCAATTATGCGTGGAGGGTTCGATCGAATATATTTTGAACTCGAAAATGAACGAATTTGTATCCCAAGTTTAATAATCTCCGTATAATTTTAGAAAGCGAAGCGAGAAGAAATTGGGTGAATTTGAGAATTTGAATTTGAGTTTAATGATCTTAGTAATTAATTCGTTATCAGCTCAATGCAGAAAAAATTTGTTTTATCCCTGGTTATCCCGAGCTCGCGGTGCAGTCCGATTGATAACAGCTGTTACCTAACATCAATTTGATTAGATAACTCGTGCTGCAGGGGCGGGATTTGTTCCTCTATCTTAACTATCTCTTCTATCTCTTTTATCGGCCAATTTCCGAGTCGTAAATAATATTATCTGCTTCCCTACACTCTCCATGACCAATCAGCTAAGCGTGACATATGTATCAGCTGATGACAACATCATTCATCTTAAACAATTTCCATTGAATTTAGAAACACTTCCCTAAGCCGGAAGCGGTCCCAAAGCCCTGTCTATACAATCATTTATTAACCAATGATACAACGTCAAACATTGTATCGACAATCTAATGATGTTATGCAATTTGTTAAATCATCATCACAACAAAGTGTTTATGAATATAACATTACGCACCTTATAGCAATCAATTAAATTTATTAGCATATATTATTACAACCAGGGGCAAAGCCTCACAAGATCTCATTACGAATTGGCTGGTTGACGCTGATTTAAAAGGATTAAATCTTATTGCATCTGATGTCTGATTACTTCCTATAAAACCTCACAAAATCTCATTAACAATTGGCTGGTTGACGCTGATATAAAAGGATTAAATCTTACTGCATCTGACGTCTGATTACTTCCTATAAAAACTCACAAAATCTCATTAAGAATTGGCTGGTTGAGGCTGATTTAAAAGGATTAAATCTTATTGCATCCGATGTCTGATTACTTTCTATAAAACCTCACAAAATCTCATTAAGAATCGGCTGGTTGACGCTGATTTAAAATGATTAAATCTTATTGCGTCCGATGTCTGATTACTTCCTATAAAACCTCACAAAATCTCATTAAGAATCGGCTGGTTGACGCTGATTTAAAAGGATTAAATCTTATTGCGTCCGATGTCTGATAACTTCCTATCAAACCTCACAAAATCTCATTAAGAATCGGCTGGTTGACGCTGATTTAAAAGGATTAAATCTTATTGCGTCTGATGTCTGATAACTTCCTATCAAACCTCACAAAATCTCATTAAGAATCGGCTGGTTGACGCTGATTTAAAAGGATTAAATCTTATTGCGTCAGCCGTCTGATTACTTCCTATAAAACCTCACAAGATCTCATTAAGAATCGGCTGGTTGACGCTGATTTAAAAGGATTAAATCTTATTGCGTCAGACGTCTAATTACTTCCTATAAAACCTCACAAGATCTCATTAAAAATCTACTTATCAACACTGATTGAAACTTAATAAGTCTTATGTACTTATTAAATCCCATTAACTCTGATAAACTCTTAGTAAAAGTGTACTCACTTTTTCTGAATACATCTTATTGTTTCTGACTAGCTTTATTAAACATTATTATCCCTGGTTAAATCTTATTACAGTGTTTCTGATTAAAACTTGAATCTTATTAGAACTTGTTAAATCATGTTAAAAAACCAACCGGATCTAATGAGATCTCATTATAATTTTAAGCAGGGCTCTGCATCTTTTTAGATAAACTGTTTCAAGTGTTAAACAACATCTCCACGAAGTACGCGAGTGCGCAAATAATAGCTTGTGGTGACTTCAATGTCAGCTTTTTAAGCAACAACTGGGACACGAACCAAGTGATAGATTTATTCAGTTCTTTTAACTTATACATGATAATAAAAGAGCCAACCAGACAGTCTAAAATGTCGAGTACATGTGAGCCGTTGAACAGACAAGTGGTGTAAGTCAGCATTGGTTTGATTTGAGATAATGAGAGGTTTATTAAATTATCAGTATAAAAATTATCAATCATAATAAGTTGCTTATTACTCCACAATTCAATTAAAATATCATCCACCTAGATAATAAAAATAACAAAATTCATAAAAACATATTTTTACAAGTCAAAATCACATCAAATATGCCAAAAGAATGACTTACACCACTTGTACAGATGCAATATTATCATTTTCAAGTTTCAAGTGGGAGTTGGTTTTTTATTTTAGGATAAATAATAATTTGAATTACATTAGAAACATAGTATTTTATTCCAACAGTTAAGTTTTACATTTTAGATTTTAAAATTTTGTTTGTTAGTTATCTAACACTTAGGGGGGCTAGGAGATTTTGTTGCTGAGTACATTTTAGTAAACTAACAGTTTTTTTTTCTTACAGTGCATGGCGTTCTATATTGTTAAATAAAACTTTTAATGTCTTCTTTCAACTACAACTAATGAATTTTGACTTGATTTCATGAGTTACATTTCCTTTAAGAGCAATTTGTCACGCCGGACTAGCTGCCAGGCGCCGTTTGGTCACCCATTTCTCCAAAAAGTCATTCTGTCAGGAGCAAGGTCCCAATACCGAGACGCTCCTGCCAGTCGCGACACACAATTTTTAGAAATATTGCTTTATGATCTTGGATCAACGTCAAATACTTAGTTAATGGGTTGCTAACGATGGAAGATTCACATCAAAGGCCTCCTACTGAATTTGGAAGCACTCCTAATAGTTCTGAAACAAAATTTTTAACAAAATTGCTTGATTTGAAGGTTTGATTTCAGCAAATTTTCGAAGATTACGTATTTTTCCTGGGATGGCGTTAAATATCTCTGGTATAATAATAATAATAATAATAATAATAGTTTTTATTCAGTAGAACATTACAATATGTTATTGAATAAGTCAAAATATTTAAAAATTAAATACAATTTTTACAAAGGTAGACATCTCTGACCGAAATTAATATAGAAATGTGGGACAACAAAGGTTTCACCCGAATTTGCGTTAAATCTAGTAGCGAGCTGGTAAGTTTTGGAAGCTTTAATTTTGAAATCGTCCGACTAAAAAACTTGTATAACGAATGTGTATTTGAATAATTGCCGGACTGGTAACAGGTTGAAATGAGTATATAGTTCGTTAAGGTTTGAATTTTGTCTGCTAATAGTTGAAGTTGGTGAAATTGACTTTAAAACCCGGGTTTGCAGTGCTTGAATTTTGCCAATATGGTAGTCTGACGGTGTTTCCCAGGCCAGAATCCCAAATTGCAACATCGACTTGAATAAGGCACAATAAGCCATTTTTATTCGAGCAAAACGCATGCCGGAGGCCTTTAATTCGTAAAGTTTGAAAGAACATGATCGCAGTTTTTTATGCAGCACATCAATACGCGGTCTCAATGTAAAGTTTTAGTCACTGGTGACACCAAGGAAAATGTGATCGTCTGCCATTTGAATTAAAACATTACAACTACAATTTTGAAAAACATGATAAATTGTGTGCTTCGGACTGGAGGTATTTTTCAGCTATATTGACTGATTTGTGAGCTGCTATCAGTAGGGTGTCATCAGCGTACATAATATACATATTTTGGAATCTGATATACATTTAAAAATCAACAATCATAATAATAATAATACCAAATCATAATATACCTTTAAGTTAAAATAATTATTATAATAGTTATAATAACAATATAATCATAATTTATAATAAGTACAAATGCTAAAAAAAATATTTTAACAGTCGTAAATAAATATGTATATCAAGAAGAAAATGAACAAATAATTTTGTGAATAAATTTAAAACAATTAAATAACCTCTTAAACATTGTTCATAAATCAGTGAAAATATCTCTCCCTGAAGACACAATCCATTCGTGTAACTTAATTTTGTAGCTGTGTAGGGAACAGGTGTGGGTTTTAAGAGAGTTAGGCATCATATACACGTTAGGAGCGCAATAGTTTGCATTTGTTGGCCAATGAGTTTATTTCTACGTGGTTTCGTAAATGCAGTTGAATGTTTTCATCTGGTACAAAGGGGGTAGTTAACAGAGTTGCGTGCGTATAGGTTACTGTTGCGATGAAGGTGGATAAATATTGTTTTTAGATAAATCTGTCAAATGACTAACACTGCAATGGCTCCAAACACCTCGCATATTGGAAAATCTGTTGGTTTATTCAATATTGTTTTCAACAAACTTTCCTGCATCACGTAGAGAGGTGCTATTCTAGCATTGTTCGCGCCTCCCCATCCAATAATTCCATATTGCATTGCAGACTGCGCTAGGGCTTTATAGATTTGTAGTAGTACGTTAAGAGAAGTCACCCGACGAAGTGAATAAAAAACATTTAGAAAATTGCCAGTTTTACTAACTATTTCGGAGATGTGCTCACTCCATTTCAAGTTATTATCCACCGTTATACCTGTAACGTTGCTGTTCTCAATTATTAACAGGCGTTGTAATTTGTATAACACGTTTTTATTCACAATATCCCACTCGCCTCGGTACGCTACGTATCCCGCCCACGCGGGCCCTGATCGAACTCCATACTCTCCGCCGGTCTCGTCTCGATCCCCACATCCGAGTATCTAGTCGTGGCACCTGGCAGCCACGTCTCAAACTGTCGTTACATCCCCCTTTCTCCAAAGGAATGTACAACTACTTTCAAATAATACATATTAAAATGCCCTGATTGAAATTAACATAATGAACAACTAATTAAACTGACTATAGATATAGTCTTCTTGGCTTGATGATTTCCCGGCCACTCCGCGTTCTCTCTGGGGGCGCTGCGGCGGTTTGTTGACCCAAAGGTAGGTTCGGCGGTAACAGCTGCATCAACCCTGGCGTCGACAAGGCCTCCCTCGGACTCTGCGGTTGTTGCTGTGGAGTTGTTCTCGGACTTGGCTGCTGCGGAGTTGCTCTCGGACTAGGTGCTGGTGGTAAATCTGGAACTGTCTTAGAACAACTAAAAAACACAGGGATTAAGATGAAGCGATTTCTTCGGATGTCCCCCAGCGCCGTCTTGATGATGTGTGAACGTTGTTAGCTTGCTCGCGACTGTTCCGTATCTCTCCAGGTCTCGAATCCAAACCCGTTCTGCGGTAGCCAGAGGTCGAAGTCCCGATGCCCCATATCTTTTATCGTAGTATGCTTTCTGCTTTCCTTCCTTTGCCTTCTTCCCGTTTCCCTCGATTAAGATGGTGTCAATTGTGGGAGTGTGGTACGGATTTGGCGTCCACACAACATCTCTGCCGGACTCTTCCTTCCTTCTAGCGGTGCTGCCCGGTACGTCATGAGCGCCAAATGTTGAGCGCCAAATGAAGAATCAAAAAACTCGATGAGCTGCATCTGATACTCGCTCACGACATGTACTAGGCGCGAGGTGAAAACCTGCCGGGTCGGGGCAACAGACGAAAGCTTTCTGCTTATGAACGCCTTCAGAGCCTCGCTTCGCTTGGGCGATCTACCGAGAAAGGCTGCTAGCCCGGACAGTGTTGAAAAAAACAATCTGCACTCTTTAATGCTCATACAAACTTGCTGGAGTACTAAATTCAGCCTATGAACGAAGCAGTGGACAAAATAGGCCCGAGGAAACTTCGACAACACCCTGGTGCAAATACCACTTAGTTGGCCAGCCATCACTGCAGCCCCGTCATAGAATTGAGCAATAAGCTTATCTTGAATATCGAATTGTTCAACAATATTGAGGACGTGAGTGTAGAGACCGTAGGCGCTTTTATTTGCGCTCACATCCGTAAACCCAACGAAACGTTCTTGAGATTTCCCGTCATATTTTATTTTTCTGTTTTTTTTTGGGCAGTTATTTTTTGGGCAGTTAATTTTTTGGCTGTTTTGTTTTGGAGTTAGCGCGTCCTTAATTTGTAAGTTTTGTGCAGATTTTTTTTTCAGTTTTTCGCGTACGAATTTTTAATTTCACTTCTCACGTGTTTCCAAACCGTTTCCAGCGCTCATATTTGCAGAGGCGTTAATGAACTGATTTTAGGGCTCCGTCCTGGGTTTTTGTGCAAGGCTTGCCACTTTACAAACGACAACGAAGTGTCTCTCTCCCCTCCCTCCCTCCCTCCCTATCCCTCTCTCTCTCTCTCTCCCTCTCTCTCTCTGTCTCTCTCACACACTCTATCTCACTCACTCTCTCTTTTTCTCTCTCTTTCTCTCTCTCAATTTTCGTTTACTATAAGAAATAACGCAAGAAATTTACCCCGCGAAAAGTTACGCCATTAACGTAATCATCGAAATGGTTCGTGCATTTATGTTCGACAGAAAGATGCAGAAAGCTGATCGATGGTGAATATTTTCGTTTCAATAATGATCATCATTGATTGTTCCCACTACTTAAACATTTCAATAACAGTGGCGTAAGCGACCACCCCCAAAAACCCCGTGGCGCAGGGAGTGCCAAGGGCCAGGGAGGACTCGGCGCCTCCCTGGCCTCCCGTAGCTGATGCGAGTCGTCGGCGTCGAGCCCCATTAGCGCCTGATTATGGGCCCGACTCTAAAATGTCTCAGTGCCATTCACAGTGGGAGGCGCCTAGAACGACTAAAAGCCCGCTCCTTTCGGCTGAGAAACACCGGAAAGACGGTGCACTGTCTCTTGCATTCACTTGCTACAATTCACCGGTCCACCTCGATCTATCCGCCGAAGCCTCATCCCGAGCCGCCAGCACCGTATGCTATCGGTTCTTTAAATCGTTCCTAAATTCACCCAGGCGGGGCGCGACTTTACATACACTAGCCTGCTGCAACTTTTATGTTTGTTTTATGGGTTTTTATTTACTTCAAAACATATTTCGTGCACTGGGATTTACCCCATTTGTCGTAGGATGACTGAATGAGACTTGCAAAAGGGCATTTGCAGACATATGGAACCAGAAAAGGCATTATCACATAAAAGAAACTAAATAAATATCAGTGTGCCAACACTTTGCGTTGGTATGAAATACGCAAGTATTATTATTGGCAACTGCCCACTATTATTATTGCCATTATTGGAGTGCCCACAGACAAGATTTCCCCTATTTAACCCTACAGCGCCACTGCCTCATAGCAATTGCTGCTCTCAAGCAACGTTCGAAAACCAGCGCCCAGAAGTGCTGCTGGCGCTATCTAGCGAGCATAACCGACACTTCGGGTTGCGGCCTCGGTGGCTACGCAGACTCCCTAGCATTAGCGCTGTGACTCTGACTAAACACTGTTACTGTTTAAAACAGGGCAAGGAAGTAACTAGCACATGTAACTAAACGTCGGGAAATCAGCAAAACTTGATTCAGCATTCAAAACACAGTTTAAACATTTTTTTTGAACAGACAGGAACTTATTCCAGAGTAATATAAATTTGCCAAAATCTAAGATGGCAAGAAGGATTATTAGTATTATCATGAAGCAACCAATTTAAAACAATAAAAAAAAGGACACTGCAGATTCAGTTTTCAAACAGAAAAAGATTTAAAAATCTTCTGGAAAGTGATTGAAGGAACAAATTTCAATTCATGATCAACTTCCAGGACAGTTTTTTGCAAAAAAAAACAAAAAATTGTCATACCCTTCAGGGTATGAACGATCCCACACGAAGTAGGCTGCCATCAGCAGTGAGATCGCATCGGCAGCTGTTGGCAGGGATGAATGGCACGCTACAACTCCTTCCACCAAGAGAAACACGTATGTTATTCCTTCGTCATCATGGAACACCACAATGCATGGCCCTTGGTGGGCTGCTGATGACAAATCTTGGGGCCCTCCAGCCTGCAACAAACAGAAATGGCATTAGTACATTAAGACCGTGGTAAGTGATTACAGCAAGTCCAAGTGGCGCACTTATTTTCCGTGCTAAGCGGGACTAGAATCAATGCAGAGGTTCAATCGAGAAGTTGCAAGATGCCAAAAATGTAAAAAATTAGATGCTGAGAAAGAATTAATTGATTTCAGATGGTATATTGAAATGAAAATTAAAGCATATTTTGGGAACTCCATATCAATACTGTAAAATATACATTTTAGGATTTAGTAGGATTGTTTTCCACACATCTGTAACTTATTTTGGTTGCGTTCCAACTAAATTAAGTAGGAAGAGTTCTGGTTCCAGTTATTGAAGTAATACTTTGAAATGGTTTGAACACAACACTCTTGTCAAAACTTCTTGTCACAGTGCATGTCATGTCGATAAATTCCACCGACATTTTGTTGTAAAGAGAATGTAAATTTGCAAGCAAACCTACCGGCAAGAGTTGAATGGCTGGGCGATTAACCAAGTCCCCTTTCTTCTTCTTTCTCGAATGAAGTTTATTGAACAAGCGTTCAAACATGGCGATTTTTTTTCACTTCCTCACTCCCAATGGTTCATCTTTGATCTCCAGGATGTTGCCTAGCTTTCTTGTGGCTTCATTCACTTTGTCGCGAACCCTCTCGATGTTGACCAAAAGGCCAAAATCATAGATGAACTATAAAAAAAATTCAAGCACAGCATTAAGTATTGAAAGAAAACGACTGTAAAATTATTTTATATCACCTAACAAATCAATGGCAAAGAGCAGTAGTGAGTCAATCATCTTTTACATTCATATTAACTTATACTTTATCTTGGTGCTAGTTTTGAAAAAAACAATAAGAAATAAGAAATCTTAATCTGACCTACCATTGCTGCATTTGACATGTACGGGTTGCTGTCTAACAATTTTCCAATCGACTCCTCCTTGGCAAATATCACCCGCCGAAGCTTTGACGTCTGGAAGAGCAGCATTTCCACGTGCTTGCCCCCTTTCTGCCCCTTCTTTGCTAGCTCCTCCAACAAAGTGTCAGGGGTCTGTGCTGGTTCAGGGCTACGGACGACATAAAAAACAGTTTAACACTTATCGAAATGCACTTGTTTTTCTAATGTGGGCACGTCCCGGTGAAATATGGTTCAATTTTAAACACCTGACACGTAAATATTTTAAATATATCATGAAGTTGTGTACTAGGTAGGTACCGTAATATGGGGTGACAAGAACCCGAGGGGTGCCAAGAAAAATAAAACAAGAAACCCTTTATTATTTTGTATCTTCCACACTTTTAAGCTAGAACCATATTTGAAATTTTAGCGGCATCACAACGCCCTGCTGATTCGCTCAGTCAAGGTCGCTGTGTGTAGGTTCACAAAGTGGCTGACAGCTAGCAGCTCAAAAAATCATCTCGTCTTGTCAGATTATTGTCGTCCTGAAAACTTTATTTGTGGAAGAGGTATCAATTGAAGGGTAGCCCTCTGGTATATATTAATCGTTTGCTGCATTCAATAGCATGCAATAAAAAAATATGTCTGGCCTCTTGGAATTTTATTTGAATTATTAATAATAAAAGTGTTCTTCCGGGTATTTTTGGAGGTTATTCCACGACGAGATTGCTCTTATGGGAGAAGGGGACGCCGCCGACGCTGACGGCGACGTCGCGGTGCCTGGCCGGCATCGTCGTCAACGCCCTCATAATAATGGAGCACTGGTCTTACAAAGGCAAAACGACTAAGTCATATAGCATTGCTCTTATGGTAGAAGGGGACGCCGGCGACGTTGACGGCGACGTCGGGGTGCGTGGCCGAGTGCGTCGTCGAACGCCTCACTCTGTTAAATAAGGTTGGCAAGAGCTGGAGAGTGAGGGACGCCGTCGAAGCTGACGGCGACGTCGCGGTGCCTGGCCGGCATCGTCGTCAACGCCCTCATAATAATGGAGCACTGGTCTTACAAAGGCAAAACGACTAAGTCATATAGCATTGCTCTTATGGTAGAAGGGGACGCCGGCGACGTTGACGGCGACGTCGGGGTGCGTGGCCGAGTGCGTCGTCGAACGCCTCACTCTGTTAAGTAAGGTTGGCAAGAGCTAGAGAGTGAGGGCGTCGACGCTGACGGCGACGTCGGGGTGCGTGGCCGAGTGCGTCGTCGAACGCCTCACTCTGTTAAGTAAGGTTGGCAAGAGCTGGAGAGTGAGGGACGCCGTCGAAGCTGACGGCGACGTCGCGGTGCCTGGCCGAGTGCGTCGTCGAACGCCTCACTCTGTTAGGTAAGGTAGACAAGAGCTAGAGAGTGAGGGACGCCGTCGACGCTGACGGCGACGTCGGGGTGCATGGCCGAGTGCGTCGTCGAACGCCTCACTCTGTTAGGTAAGGTAGACAAGAGTTAGAGAGTGAGGGACGCCGACGACACTGACGGCGACGTCGGGGTGCGTGGCCGAGTGCGTCGTCGAACGCCTCACTCTGTTAGGTAAGGTAGACAAGAGCTAGAGAGTGAGGGACGCCGTCGAAGCTGACGGCGACGTCGGGGTGCGTGGCCGAGTGCGTCGTCGAACGCCTCACTCTGTTAGGTAAGGTAGACAAGAGCTAGAGAGTGAGGGACGCCGACGACGCTGACGGCGACGTCGCGGTGCCTGGCCGCCATCCTCGTCAACGTCCTCATAATAATGGAGCACTGGTCTTACGAAGACACAACGACTAAGTCATATAGCATTGCTCTTATGGGAAAAGGGGACGCCGTCGACATCGACGACGACGTCGGGGTGCATTGCCGGCATCGCCGTCAGCACCCGCACTAAGAGAATAAATACAGAAAAACTTGAAAAAAGGATCTATAAGGGGGACCCCTCCTCTGAAGGCGGCCTCGAAATTCTACTAAGTCCAGTAACATTGGTCTTATGGGAAATCGAGTCGTGGTCGGGTCCCCGAGGTGGTTGCCGGGCGGCGATGCCGCCGCGGCCGGGAGAGTCGTCGAATAATTCCAAGCCAAACTTTGGGCTGTGAAAATCTCTGAAAACATTTCAGTGGCACCATACCTTGGCTGAAAGGTGACAGAAGCGCTGAGATGGCTTTTTTCCTTCCGCGTAACGCCAGTAACGGCTGTTATTTGAGACTTGCTTCTGAAACGCTGGTTGCGACAGTACCTCTTCAGCTGCATTGTCACAGAAGCCTGTGGACAGAGACATAATGCAATGCAAAGTTATCTTTCATGAAGATAAAGATAAAAGTAATGGAAAAAATGACAATCTGCTTTTTTGATGGTTAGTACAGGTAAGTTGCAGAAAGGTAAATGTTTAAGTTCAAATCCTTTAAAATTTATAAGTACCTACTGGTAGCTTTAATTTACGCATCAAGGAACTAAGGTCAGGTTATACAGTTAAGAGGTAACATTTAGAACTTACATGCGTGTTCAATGCTCCCGCATCCGCCATAAATGGATATTTTTCCACAATAAGTTTCCCGTATATCTCAAACTCGGTCCCTAGCGGGGATCCATCTGTGAGGTCAAAAAAATAACGGCCCATCTCCCTGATGAAAGCGAGTTGGCTCGGACCTGGCTGCCTCAAAACTCCATTCTCCTCTGCTGCTCGTAGCGAAGGGCAGAGTCTGGGCAGTTGAAAAGATTTGATCGCTTGGGCAACGCTTCTCTTCGATTTGCTTCGATTTGCTTCAGGGATGGATGTCTCCATGCTGATCACTGATGCCGATGGTGAATTCTCTAATAAGTTTACAATTTGCACGTCAGCGATAGCACCTTCGAAATCAGCAGATGTTGTTTGCTGGAAAAAGAGAATTCCTTTGGAATACTTGCAAAAACGTGCCATCGGATGTGCGTCGTTATTTATCAAGAATAATATAGGTATCTATGCAAAGATAACTTACGATCGTGGGTATCATGTCCAGGACTAGAACCTCGTTCTCTGCCTTAATGACCCTCTCGAGCCTGTGGCGAAAAATGATTCTCTTCCCAATGTTGGGGATCAACATCTCAATGAACGCGTCTTGGTCCACAAGAGCAAACAGCGCCACCTTCTCTATATCTGCTTCTAAAATAAACAAAAATATCCCCCCAAAAAAGTTGATGTTATAATTGTTAAGATTGTAAATGGAAACCAAGTAATATTGTAGTCGGTGGACTCAACTCAATGGTGTAGGACCATTGGTATAGCCTATGGTATAGCCGAGGCTTAGCTAGAATTCGAGATAAAACAGTTTACCACAAACCACGAAACGTTTCAACATATCCCTCTAGGCCCAATTCACACAGTAAATTTCTGGTGAACGCATCAGCCATGGCGGCAGGGCAATATAAAAAAGTCGGCACTATCAAAATTCAAATCCATCAGCCACAGAACACGATTATGTAGAAGACGCCACTTTGCCGCGCACTGTCAGTTACGTATACCGCCTTCTCAACTCTGCTCGCCGCCACCACCGCCATTGCAGGCGGCGGTGACTCAAGATGGCTGGCCATGAATGTCATCGACTGTCATTCTCAATTTGAGCTAACTTTATAATGTCTTTCAATTTATGAAGTAAAGTTTACCGAAAGCAAGCAACAATGTTTAGGTGTGGAATGTGTGATTTTCTGGCTAGTAAAAGTATTGCCATAGTTCAACATACTGTAAAACATCACAGATACGATGAAAATTTCCTGGTAACCTGTAACTTTGAAGCTTGCCAGGCATCATATAAGAACTGGGCATCATTTAGGTCGCACATTGCTCGGAAACACAAGTATGAAGATAATATCATTCACGAGGTAGAGGGAGCGACAATGCAAGAGGAGATGGGAGAAAATGAAGATCTTTTACCTCAGAATGAAGAAATACAAGGTATGTTATTATTGAATTCCATTTGAAAAATAAATTACTTCTATACCGAGGTAGGTAGGTAGTAGCATAGACTAATGAAACCTTCGGTTACCTAACCGAAGGTTTCCTTAGTCTATGGTAGTAGGTATAGGTACCATTGAATTTATAAGAGCCAGTTTTACAACATTGTTGACTCCGGAGTTACGGATCAGAGTTAAGCTCAACCCAGGGTAAAGCCATTATTTTCGTTTTACAACATTTTTCAATCTCGAGTTAGTGTCTTAACCCCGAGTTGTCTTAACTCCTGCTATGAGCAAGGAATAAGAGAGATAACTCGGGATTTAGTAAATTTAAATGGCGGCTGATGTTCCACATCACAAGATTGATTAAAGTTTGCTAATTATTCACGCAAGAAAGCCAGTGAAAAGTTTGAATCGTTCTTTTGTATCAACGAATAACACTATTTCACCAAAACTTGTGTTTTGAAAGTATCCGCGCTTCCAAGTGTCACAACATAACCTTCATCCATCGAGAACATTCTGAAATTTCCGAAACGTCAAACACGGACAAAATGTAAGCATATAATAAAATACATTCTTTGGTGTAAGGTGATTCCTCTAGGTACATAACATATGTTTTCTCTGTAAATCAACAGATTGGGATTTCATTTCATAATGAGTAAGCCAAGTAACTGGAATGTTTTTTTGGACATTTGACTCTGTACCTAACCTACATGCTACCACTCTATTTGTTTCATAATTGAATTTTAAATGGATCTTCATGGATTCAACAATGTATTGATTGTGATTTTATCTTGCAGAGGATGATCAACCAAAATATGCTTGTTCTCACGGATGAAGAGTCGGATGAGGACGATAGAGTAATGGCCAACATCGCTGCTCATGGCAGAGCCGCAAAGGTTATTCGACCAAGGACTGACCACTTCCATCAGTGGTCTGATAGGGAATTTTTCATTCGTTTTAGATAAACGAAACAAACAGTCTTCGACTTGTTCACTAAAATCGAAGAAGAAATATCATCCCCTACTAACCAAAATGATGCTGTTTCTGGGAAGAACCGCCTGCTATTAACGTTGCGGTTCTATGCATGCGGCTCAATGCTGATCGTAGTTAGTGACTTCTCAGGAATAGACAAATCTACAGCATGTGTAATTGTTCACAAAGTAACCACAGCTATAGCCAATCTAAGCTTGGAAATGATACGCTTCCCTGAAACTCCAGAAGAGCGCGAGGAAGTTAAGCAAGGGTTTTATGAACGTGCCAGCTTCCCTGGAGTCCTTGGTGCAATTGATTGCACTCACGTCAAAGTACAATCAGTTGGTAGGTATTCATTGCATGTTATTAAATTCAAGTAATTTCTTAAATTCTTACAATATGGGGGTAGCTTGGTAATTCAACTTGTATTAATTTTTTCCTACGGCTTTTGCATCCCTACTCTCCCTGCCAACAGCTGTTCCTACTAATGTAATCTTTTTATTGAAGTGATTCCCAAATTAATATTTTTAGGTGGTGATCAAGCCGAGACATTCCGAAACCGAAAAGGTTATTTTTCCATTAATGTTCAAACAATTTGCGCGGCAAATTTACGTATTTTGGACATTCTTGCACGTTGGCCTGGGTCCTGTCATGACAGAACAATATTCAATAACTCGCGCATTAAAGCTCGTTTTGAACGTGGGGAAATGGGTGATGGGCTACTTGTTGGTGATTCGGGATACACGCTTTGCCGCTACATGATGATACTGCTGAGGAACCCTACAACTGAAGCTCAGCAACTTTATAATGAATCCCAAATAAGAACCAGAAATGTTGTGGAACGAAAATATGGTGTGTGGAAACGAAGGTTCCCAATATTGTCTCTTGGAATGAAGGTGAAGCTGAATCATGTTCTGAGTATCATCGTAGCTACTGCAGTCTTGCACAACATGGCATGCGATACAAACGAAGATGAGCCTCCTCCAGATCCTGAACTTGGGTATGTGCTGGATCTAGAAGAAGATCAGATGCTCCCAGATCCATTACCAATCGATGCGCAAGGAGATGAAGTGCAGCACGCACTTATTCATACCCACTTCCAGGCTTTATTGAATCAGGCTGGAAATTGAGAAAGTCCTATACATTTTAAAGCGCTTACTAGAAATTATCGATTACACATTGAAAAACTGAAACAAATCACATAAATTATCAGTATTTCTTTTGTTATTTTTAATGTGATATGGGTTAGTTTACATAGGCCATGAGCCCATCCTAATCTAGTGAGTTTAATTTTTGTTGCAACATTTTGTTTTTTAGCTCTTGTCCCTCAATTTTCAAACTGAGGAGATGCATCTCCATTTTATTCAATGTTTCTTTCATAACAATTTCCTTTTGGACAAGCGTTACTTGAAGGTCAGCCAATTGCTTCTTTGATACCGCAAGTGCGTCGTATTTTCTGTTTGTCATTGATCCTGGTTTCTGTTCGTTGAATTTCTTGATGCTGCGGCGGTTTCGGTTCATCTTGAAAGGGTTTTTTTCAAGACCAGTCAATCTACCAAATCCAGTAGATCCTAAAATAACAGAAATAACTGAACAAATAATGACCTACCTATTATTGTCAAGTGCATTTTTTTTAATGTGAATTGTTGAATGAATGAGTAGTAAATGCATGAGTAAAGCTGCGTTTACAGCGATGCGAAGCGACAGTGTCGCTGACCGCGTCGCTTCGCAACCAAAAAGATAAACATATTCCATGTCGGTCATAGTGAAGCGACACGGTCGCTAAGCTTTGTTTTTTTGGTTGCCAAGCGACGCGGTCAGCCACACTGTCGCTTCGCAACGCTGTAAATGCACCTTTGGTACCTTTGGTGGATGTGCTGGCAGGATCCGTAGGTTTGCTGCGAGGACTGCAGGCTAGCGTGCTGGAGGGGACCGAAGAAGTGGAAGGTGCTGGAGCTAACAAAATATAACAATGATTTGTTTCAGCTATGAATCTATTTAATTTATTGCATGGAGTATTTTTTATTTGCTTTTGATTTCATCCATCAACGCATTAAAAATTAAATTTTACCAAAAAATTGTGTAAAAAGGGCCATGCAAGCCAGACACATTGTTTCAGATGCAAATAATATTGCTACCACATAAGAAAACGAATAGTTCAGATCAACGACTTGTTACCTCTGTGTACTGCCAAAGCGGCATGCTTCGGTTGTCGAAGCATTTCAGGAGTGTAGCTCCTCCAGTTTTGAGCTGAGCTTAACTCGAAATTATCTTCCACGAATTCAACGTCCAGTTCCTCGATCGTCATCGGTGCGGGATCGTCTACCTGATATAGTATCGATATGAATTCATTTAATCTAAATTAAACTTGATACTGTAGAAACATTGTCCCTTGTACTTTTCTTGTATCGTGAGCGACTGTCGAAGGACAAAGATCGAGCTAGATACAAAAAATGGTTATCAGTTAATGAATAAAATAATATTTACCTACATGTTTAGTCGGTCATTTATTAATTTGTTTTTGGTTTACCAACAGAACCAATGAAGCAAGTTTTACCTCTTCCAGTTCAAAATACGTATTTTCAGATTCGACGGCTGACTCCTTTTGCCCCGGAATTATATCGTTGTCATGCGCATTGTAGAGCCCTTCTGCCGACAGGGACAGCAGTTCACTCATGTCCGTTTGGAAAACGTAGGGCTTTACGTCTGGTGTCGGCCCTCCGCCAGTAGCATAAAGAGACTGCCGCTCTTTAGCCATATGCTGCCGGTACTCTTTTTTCATGTTTTTGAATTTGGCTCTCAGCGCATCAGCAGTTCTAGGGCCCGTTGATGACCCAGAGTTGAAGCCCTTGGCAAGTTTTTGCCATTCCTCATTCTGTAAAAATTTTTTCGATTACCTACTTAAATGCTCAAAGGGTACTTGTCTAATACATTATTTAAAATTTAATACTGTAGGGTTTCTGTCGCCAACAATTTGGTAGAGAAGCCAGCCAAAGAATTAACAAATTGGATAAAAAAAAACATGTACCTTTTGACTTGTAGTAAATTTATCGGTCTTTTTGCACTCAATGACTCCGGCATGAAGTTTGACATATTTCATCAGTCTTTGCTGATCTTCAAAACTAAAATTCACTGATCGGTTTTTCTTGTTCATTCCGGCCATTGTGTTGCCTGTGTTTGACATCCAGGTATCCAACTTAACATGCATGATGACACCAAAAGTATTTAAAACAGAAGTACCAACCTTTGTAACAAATACTAGAGACCACTAGAGACTTCTAGCAACCCAGGATTAGTTAACTCCGTGACAGAGCATGGTTGTAAAATCCAAAAGGACTTAAACTCCGGAGTTAGTCTTAACCCAGAGTTACTTAACTCGAGGTTGAAACATAATGTTGTAAAACTGGCTATAAGGCATTTGTCACATAGCAGTTACCATTAGCACACAATTGAATTTAGGTGGGTAGTAGGTGACCCCTCTCATCTCATCTTACATTTGTTAGATTTATTTTCTTAATCTATCGCCTTTTTGCAGATGCCGAGGATCCACAGTTCAACCCAGAGATTCAAGCTGGTCCAATCGATGTCCGCAGCCAATATGTGAAATTCATGCAGCACATTCGCGAAGGGTGCAATATTTCTCAAAAGGCAACCGATCTTGTCTCCGATGGTATTGTATCATTTTCTGAAGACACTTTGATAACTTTAAAGGTAAAAAAACCGGTACCTATTTACTACATAAGTTCAAAGTCTAGGAAGTTAGTACTAGTAGTAGTAGCTCTGCTCTTCTCTTCATGCATAAGCCATCTTATAGACATAGTGCTATAGATGGATAGTGACAGTGACACCTTGACTTTTTTCCTAAATCTTATTTTGCAAAACTGAATTGGTGTACATTTTTTCAGGCTCGTTTACTCCAATCGGCTGATGAAACCGGGATGATTTCTTCTGCCACTGTCGAAGATGAATTTCAAGCTTCCAGGCTTTCCACAGTAGTGGCGGATGTTAATTCAAAGTATAAGCTTGACAGGTACCTGGAACAGTCTGGGTTTTTAATTATGCCGCAAAGTGTTCATTTGGAAGATACTTGGACTTGGGTGAAGAAACCCAGATTACACATGGTTAGAAAACCAAATCAGTTTTATGAGATTCCATTCTTTCCTTTGCTGGAGCAACTACTCAATCAATCTGATATTTTAAATTGTATCGATCACCCCAGGGCACCTCACTTTGATGGTCTCCTTAGAGATGGCGAATATGTAAAGGCCCATCCAATATTTGGCAGTGATCCGACTTCTCTGAAAATCATTTTATATTATGACGATGTTGAAATCGCTAACCCCCTTGGCTCGAAAGTGAAGTCCCACAAATTGGCATTGTTCTATTGGACAATTGGGAACATTTACCCTGAATTTCGGTCTACCTTGAAAGTAGTTAATTTGTTATGTATTGTGAAATCCGTCCACCTGAGAAAATACGGAATAAACAAAATTTTAACAAATTTTGTTCGGGATATTAACACTCTAGAATCGCCAGAAGGGAAGGTGTTCAATATAAAAGGAGTGGATAGACAATTCAGGGGCTCCCTACTCATGTTTACCGGTTATACCTTGGCTGCCAATTATGTGGGTGGTTTTAAAGAGGGGGTGGCTTTTGCAAAGAAGCCTTGCAGGTAATGCTTAGGGACTGCGGATATGATCAAAACCCACTTCAAAGAATGTGACTTTGTCCTCAGAGATAAAGTCACTCATGCTGTTCATTGTGATGCTATTGATGAACCTGCATTAACCAAAGAAGCCCGAGTTTTTTGGTCGAAAGAATACGGTGTCAATGGCAAAAGTGTTTTGTGAGAGATCGAGACATTTGACATTTCAAAGTGCCTGGTGCAGGATCTAATGCACGTGGTCATAGAAGGGGTTCTGGAATTGGAGCTGCGTCATTTATTGAAATGGGTTATTGACAACCGCCTTATTAGACTTAAAAAGTTCAACCGCAACATTGTTAATTTCAAGTTTGAGCACCTGAGTAAGGACAAGCCATCCCCCATTGAGCCCAGCCACTTGTTAAACAAACTTAGGCAAAATTGTGCGCAACTGATCACTCTTGGCAATGCTTTGCCATTCCTCCTCGATGATTGTCTGGATGATGATGATGAACGATTGTTGAATTTTGTGTTGCTCTTGCAAATTCTGAATGGAATGCTTGCCTTTGAAATTACCGTAGATGAAATTACCCTTTTGAAAAGGATGATCGAGATGCATCACATAAGATTTGTGAACTTGTACAGGCAACCGACTCCAAAGTTTCATTTTATGGTGCAAATGCCAGCACAAATGCTACTGTTTGGGCCATGTAGGCATGCATGGTGTATGCGCTTTGAAGGTGCTCACTGCAGGTTTAAACACTTGGCTTCTGTGGTTAAGAGTTTGAAGAACATTTGTTTCTCGTTATCGTACCGGCACCAATCATTGAGATGTGCGGAACTGTTTAATTTGCCCAACATGCCACCCAAACACGTTCTGTACAAGGGAGATATGGTGACGCCTGGCCAGCTCATCAAATTAGGAAATCATGACCACGCATTCTTGATTTCCAGTTGCGTAAACGTTTACGATCACGATAAACCAGTGCTGTGCACCAAAGCGATTGCTGTGAAGGGAACTTCATACTCCATTGGGAGAGTACTCCTGCTGAAAGATGACGAAGATGATCTCCCTCAATTTGGTGTTGTAATTGACATTGTAGTCATAGATTCAATTAAGGTTTTGATTTTCGAAGAGCTGGACACAATTTGCTTTGTTCCTATCAATAACTCATACAAAGTGCGCGTGATGCCCCACGTCTTCGGTGCTCTTTGAGTTGATCGGCTATTGCACCCGCACCCTTTGTCAAAGTTTGTGTTCCCTTCTGGTAGTTATGTCATTCTTCTTAATCATAGACGTAATGAACATTTTTAAAGCAATTCCTTTTTTTTAGAATAGGTATATTTGTCAAGTATGGTCATTAATGTGATGAGTTGCCAGCTGTTTGGTGCCACCCCATGTGAATTGCTATTATTTTTTCATCTGTTTACGGCAGTATGGAACGGTTCACCATTGACAACAGGTTCGATACGACTTTAGTCAGCTTCGACATTGAACAAAACAATAAATTGGTGTTGATCTAGGTACTGTATAGTAAATAGAAACAATCTACATAGTAGTAGTGAATTCTATTATGATATGATTTTGTAATTGAAATATTCTCTTGCTACTGTAATTTGCCATCAGATATTGAGTAAATCTTATGTTGTATACTCAAAAAGTTTCTTTCATTGCCAAATTTAGAAACAGGAATTGCTTAATTAATTGGAGACTTATGATTTCCCATTTTGAGACCTAGAAACTACTCCAAACGAGTCAAAAATGAACAAGACACTTATCGACTTCAAAATTTAATATGAGACGTAATATTTTGCCAAAACCACTCGATCTCTCTATGAGACCCAAAAACTACTCACTTTGAGATTTTTATTTATTGAGACACTAGTTTTCTCAAAGTGAACTGAAAAAGTGTCTCAGTCTGAGACCTTTGTTTTTGCAGTGTAGTATACTATTGATTCGTAGTAAATTAAGTTTAACTGCAATCAGACTTATAAGATAGTGTAGTTTAAAGAATTGTACTGATTTCAGTAATTTGGTGTTCATTCTAATTTTAAAATAATAATAAATAAACAATAAATAATTGTAAAAAAACAGACTCGAGTCAACAGTGAGGAACAAGTAGCCAGGCTGTCTATACTCTTTAATATTTTCAATTACGGGGATCATGGCTGACTAAGTGCTATTAGTAACAGTGAAGATTCCAGCTAGTCCTGGCTCATCGTGGATCGAAGACGCGACTTGATGATCGCGATTTGGAAAAAGGGCGTTCGCAATTCACTTGAGTGCATGCCATGGGTATTTTTTCAATTAGATATTCATATTTTACGCCGAAATTGAGCCGAAACAAAGCATTGTAAATTCATAGTAACTCTCGTGGTTTACGAGCGGCGGCTTTGGCGACGAGGCAAGGGGTAGGGGTAGAGTAGGGGAGCTCGACGGGGACGAGTAGGGGTACCAAGAAGTTACTTTTAGTTACTAAGAACACGCATTTTCAATGGCTTGCAGGGGCCCTTAAAGTAAAAAGCCCGGGGTGCGATAGCACCCCAGCACCCCGGGCCAGTCCGCCCTTGGCCGCATGCACGTAGCCCAGCGAGAGTTTTTAGTTATCGCGTGCTTTCGCCCGCACACCGAGAGACAGTTCCACGGTTCGATCAAGAAGCCGAGCGCTGTCACACCGGTGTCCGGGGTGCGTCACTCCGTTTCGTGCCTCGTAGACGCAATGCTAAATTTCCCACATTACGATTTGCTTTTTGGACAGTTTGTTTGGAGCTGGCCTTGAAAAATTACCTAGGGTACATAGTTAGAGAACGTACTGCAATGTTTCATGGAGTGATAAAATTAAAAACTTGAGTATGCGCTCGACGACGCACGTTAGTCAGGAGAAACACACAGAAATGTCAAAAAAACGAGGCAAGGAAATGATTAAGTGAAATACGATGTAAATATGATGATTTAAGTCGTCTAATTGACTTTGATAACAGTTTGCTACCAGTGTGATACCAACACGTTACACTGACAGGGAGATTGCCATACTGTAAAAATGTAACATTGCGTCTTCGAGGCACGAACCACGGACTATAGCGCGTCCGGGGTCCGTGTCGTTCTGGTTTCGGCTGGGCGTCTGTGGCGTCGCTGTGATGATGCTACTATATGCTCGGCGCCAACTCCAAAACAAAACTGCCAAAAAATTAACTGCCCAAAAAAAAACTGCCCAAAATAAACAGAAAAATAAAATCTCGCCAAAAAAAAAAACCCACCAAAAATAAAACTCCTGAGCTGTAGCGCGAATGTTCTTGGGGGCAAGTCAGAGCTATAACATTTTTTGTCCTTGATTACAGAGACCAGTTGGCCAAAGGCTGCAGTTTGACTTCTAATCGAGACTCGATATGAAATGGACGAAAAATTTGAAAATCCTCCGTGAAAAAAAAGCAAGGCTTTGGTTACAAGTAGCCAAAAAAAAAATGAAAATTACTACCATTACTCAGGAGAAGAGCTCGACGGAAAATGGAAAAACGTTTTGAAAACGTACCGTGCCAATGTAGACAAGGCCAACAGATGTGGCGAGAGCGCTATATCGTGGGAATATTATGTTCTACTGAACGAGCTTTTTGACAAGAAGAGTTCTTCGAATCCTCCTGATGGCCACGTACAATTTTCATCATTAGTTAAAAAGCCAGTTTCCTCGGCTAAAGAGACTCTTAAAAGGCAGCGACGACACCCGAGGAAGCGCCGGGGTGGTTTACCAAATTTCTAGCGGATAAAAAAGAGGCAGACGAGCGTTTCCTTGAGGAACAGCGGAAGTCAAGGGAGTTGGAAGGACAAAGCTTAACCTGCTCAGGGATTTGTTACAAAAACGCAAGGAAAATGGTGTGCAAATTGAGCCAGTGTTTTCTGATACTCATAATTTGCAGTACTTCATAATACCATTTATCATATTCATAACATATGATATTAAGTATAGTGTTAAGGAATTTGTAAATAAGTAGTTTTAGTATCATGACATTCCAATAACATGTTTGTTCAATCTGGAAACAATAAAAAATAAAAAATTGTTGTTACATGTATCAGCTGCGTAATATCCATTGCAGAAGAGAGGGTGCTATTTTTTTTTTATCCATGTATGTTTCTGCTTATTATCTGACAGTGTGCACATTGAGCTGATGGCATATGTAAGTTTATTATTTTATATTAATAATTTTGCTAACAAGAGCTGTGAATTGCGTACAGCCCATATCTAATGTGAGTTACATGTGCAGTCATGTGGGCAGCCATACTTGGAGTCAGAGGTCCGCTGTAAGCGTCGAAACCAAGGTGTGTAAAATTTCTCACCGTGGAAGGTAACCAACATTGCTCCGAATATTATGCTGGATTATAACATATCTCTACATGACATGAACAGGTGCTTGCAGCTTTGCGTTTTTTTGCCACCGGCTCCTACCAGGCTGCCGTAGACAACGACATGAGCCTGGGGATAAGCCAGCCGTCGTCAAGCCGCAGCATAGGTACATGCGATTACGGCACGGGTTTGCCCAAGACAAATCAAATTCCCTCATGCCCAACAAGACCGCAACAACATCAAGCAACGGTTGGTACCATAAGTTTCTTGTAGGTATATTTTTGAATGATTTGAAGTTGTTAATCTAACCACTGCTTTTGTGACAGGTTCTTTGAAGGGACTGGCTTCCCGGGGGTGATTGGGGCAATCGATTGCACCCACATCTCCATTGTGCGTCCGGTTGAATATGTTGATTCGTACATTAACAGCAAAGGCAATCCCACCATCAATGTGCAGGCAGTAAGTGCAATATTGTATAATTAAAATTGTTTGCATTATTAACAATATATCTTCACTTCTATGAAGATTTAATGTGGAATGGTTTATTGTCTTGATAAATTTGCGACTACGACATGCGCATCCTTGCCATTGACGCCAGCTTTCCAGGGTGCACAGGCGACGCACACATTTGGAGGAATAAAGCAGTCAAGACGGAGCTTGTCCGGCGCTACGGTGCCAACGAGAGGCACGAATATCTTCTCGGTAAGTTTTTTTGGTCATTTTAACAGAAACATGTTATTTATAATGCGATTCTACTTGCAACTGACCATCAAATTCTTTGTAGGAGACTCTGGCTATGCCAGCGAACCATGGCTAATGCTGCCACTGCTCAACACCATTCCCGGCAGTCCGGAGGCGCACTACACCAACATGCACTGCAGGACTCGTGGGTGTGTAGAGCGTTGCTTCGGGCTGCTGAAGGCCCGCTTCCGCTGTCTGCTGCAGCACCGCACGCTGCATAACGACCATGAGACGGCGGCGCAAATCATTAACACCCGCGCCGCGCTCCATAACATTGCACTCGATCTCCGGCTCCCGAACCCGGAACCACTTCGGCCCGAAGACTTGGCACGAGAGCTGGCGCTGGATGCTGGATACGCGTTGCCTCCGGCCAACTTGCTAGGGGACGTGCTGGTCCAGGCACGCGTTGTGCAAAATGCCATGGTTGCCAGACTATGGCGGGCGAGGAACGCATAAAAAATCAAATGCTGTCTCACACCGTATTGGCACGCCGATCATGACGGCGATCAAGAACAATCCCCGACACAAGAACGGAGGATGCGCACTAAAAAGAGTGCAAAATCCCAACAAACCAACAGGCTTTGAATTTTATTTTTTATTTTCCAGCCTCATTGTTCGCAGTTTGTGCAGCAGAAGCAGCGACTAATTGCAGAGCGGCAGCAGTTTTTACGGCAGCGGCAGCGTTCAAAGTTGCAGCAGCAGCGCTCAAAGTTGCAGCAGCGGTACACGCAGCATGCGACGCGTCCATCCTCTCAAACAGCGGGAGGAAGCTGGCCAGTGTTGCTGCTTGGCCCTCCGCTACTGTTCGCTTCAGGTCCTCGAGGCTGGCGAACTTGGCTGCTGCTTGGGCGTATGCGGTTTCCTCCACACGACTGCGCTTTGCACATGGAGTATTGCCTGGAGATGTCATCTTTTTTGGTGCGATCTTCGACGTCGACGCTACTGCGCTGATTCCTATAGATAGGAAGTTTTTATTAGTAGCGGTCCAGTATTTACTAATTTTTTTTTTTTTTTTGCATGTGTGAGTAAGTAATAACAAACCAGCAGCTGGTTAAGGTCCAACAGGGGCAGCTGGTTCCAGTGGAGCATCTAAAAGAACACATTGATCAGTAAAAAATATATCTATGCACTATTATGTAACAATATTTTATGTTTGAATAGATATTGACTTTGTTCAACAAGCTTACTAACCTAATGCATCTTCCTCCACCATCTCGATGACAATATCTTCTTTAAAATACTGCCACGCTTCTTCAGTATTCACAACAGCCTCTGCTTCCTGGCCGGGTTCCTCCGGCAGATCCCCCGGCTCTGCTGCATCCAACTGGCGAACTGTGATGCAGTGAACAATTGAAATTGTTAGGTTTATTTGGGCTTCATTCTTAGCAATGAAACCGAATAAAATACTTTTAATAAATAAAACGTTTACCTCTTCATTTGCGACCCCGCACACCGCAACTCCCTGCATGCCGAAGACCATGTCTTCCCCCATGAACTGTATTTATCTCTCCTCTCGCTCCGTTAGCCACTTCGGGGTTGGCCTGCCCCCGCCCGTTCCACGCATGTGCTCCCGGATTTGGACAGCCTTTTTCTTTGTGTGGCCTTTCCAGCTATTCCACACCTATGACAGATTCACATTATGACTATGTGACAACGGATGCAATTTGCTATTTATGGAAAACGAACAAAATTACAACATCTGCTGGGGATCTGAAGAACCAGTGGTTCGAACTGTTTGGTTATTTTTTCAGTGTTAGATAAGCTCAAATGCAAGGCCATGACTTATTATCAGCTTCGTACTTTAATTAGTGTGTCTATAATGATTGTATAACTAATTTACTTTTGAATCATGCGGGCTTGTAAAACGTGCCATACTGAGCCCCGATAGTGCCTTCTTTCGGCGGCCAGCTCTGGAACTTGAGCTAGGGTTGTACCTGCCAACATGCCACTGACCAGACAGACAATTAAATCTTCCAACAAAATGCCTAGGGATGGATGGGTTGCTTCGGTCCCAAGGCATTCTGTTCTGTCGATCCTTTTTCGTCTCGGCAAGCCGGACAAGAATTAAGTTTTATATTAATTCATTTTTTAGCTAGCATGATTGAATAAGATGACGATATTTTGATAGAGATGTGATAATTTCTCAAAAATCCCTCTGATTACCTTTTAATCATACCCTCGTGTAAATAAACATGACACTTGTTTTCGCTTGAGGATGAGATTTAATTTCGTTTCGATATGACTTCTTATATATCAATCTCATTATCTCTACCCGTTACGTACTGTCAATACACGACGTAGAACATTATTTTCTTGCATTGCTAACCACTAATTGCCGAACAACATCTGCGGTCTTCAAATTGCATTGAGCTTAGACTTATACGTAGGTAGCACACCTGGTTTTTGTGTGTCCGAACAAAATATGTGAAGGTTCAAATGTACAATAATTGCGACTACCTAAACCTGACAGCAATTAGCTGCCTGTCGTACCCAGTCCCTTCTCCCACGCACCGCGGTTCACTCCGACGAAGATCCTTGTTTTATTTACTCACCAAATACGTTTTGCCGCAACAAAAGGGTCAGTTTAGGATATCGTGGAAAGTATTCGAGGTACGTAGGCATTGCAGCAGGTAGTGATAAGACCCCTGTGGGAAAAGTCACCATGTTATGTTCCCTGGACAGTATGTGAGGACGAATGTGCGCAAACTTCGGCACAACACCAGTCAGTGTTGCTCTCGCGATGTGTCAGGATCCTCATTGCTGACGAGAATATTTTGGCTCAAAATCTGATTCTGATTGATCTGATTGAATTGTCTCGTCCTATATAATATAAACATACTTATCAGCGTGTGTTACTTATTTTCTCGACAACTTGTACTGTATATGTATAGACTGTTATAATGACATAGCGAAGTGTTTTTCCGCCCCTGGAAGTGTTTATTGGACTTTTTTGAACTCTGGTATATCTTTTAGCGTATTATTGGTGTATAGGTTAGTAGATATTTCTCATTATGGTAAGAGTTTCAAGTAGGCCGAAGAAGCGAAACAAGATAAGTAAAGCGAGACGCAAATATCTCCTCTCGCAGAGTGTGAATATAAATGTGCAGCCAACTGTCGTGGAGGTGCGCCGCAACGTTGACCGTGATGATGAAAGGTAATTATTTTTTCACTTTACGTAAACAGCTTAACAGTTTACAGCAATTAGTTAATATAATCTTTTAATTTTAGGGCCAATCACTCAGACGACCTGCCGCTTTCCCTCGAGCAACCAATCGTGTGGTGGCCGGAAGTAGAGAACAATTTGGCAGATTTGCTCGTAGAGAGGGTGGAACCGACGCAAATCGTTGCTTCTTCAAAGAAACCCGCGACACCACTTTCCGGCAACCTCGTGGTTGACATTGGACATTTGTCACAACAATTCGCCGAAAAAGACAGGCATAGAGATGTGTGCACTTTTGGGAATATGGCCTTTGTACGAGAAGAAAGGTGTGGGTTGGTGTCAACTTTGATATACAAGTGCGATCAGTGCAACAAAGAGTTGAGAATAACTACACAGCCGTGTGAAAAGATTGAATCTTTCAACGAGGCAGCCGTGTGGGGATCCCTCTCCATTGGCATAGGCCACAGTCAGCTGGGAGAGCTGTTCAGCATGCTTGATCTGGGATTCATAAATCAATTTTTACGAAAATTGTCGATTTTTTCAAAATTTTGAACCTCTTTAAATGTCAAAGTTCTACTCATAAACATGTCGACCTGAATCATCTATTTTGCCTGAAAATCTGAGGTCGGTAGGACTTTCCGTTTCCTTTTTATTCGCATATTCTTTGTGTTTTTTTCGTGATTTGACGCCTGATTCAATAATCGTCCGGTATCTTTCATCGAAGTGTCTAATTCACGTAGGGCCTATTCGCACACTTAAAAGTGTGCGCGCTTCTCGCCGAAAGGTTATTCGCACACCTGACTTTTGCGCGCAACTCTCTCAGAATTTATTCGTACACTTATGAATTTTTAGATTGTAAGGTATAACTGACATGTTTATACCATTAGGTGTGTTCGTTTTGACTGCTAATAACTGCTATCAGCAACTAGAGCGTTCGATTTCATTTGTGGCAACTTGTAGCAACTTCTGCTACTGTTCGTTTTGTCAAATGTAGCAGTCTTTTTGCTATTTGTTACACTACCTCGGTATGTGGTGTAAGCTGTAGCAGTCGGTAGCAAGTAACACGTTGTGGGAAGCTGCGCTAAAAATGGCGTCTACTTGGTTTGCGCGAGTTGATGGAAATGGGGATGTTATTGAAGAACAGGAGTGTTACATATTCTCCGATGTCAGTAAGTTACTTACAATCAAACGTTAATATATTTTTAACACTGTTACTAAGCGAACTTAATATGTTTATTGGAGCTTTTTGTTGCAATAGGCCATGCTCCGTGACCTAACCTATAAATTCAATGCCATCCCTGCCAAATTCGACTCATGATTTGTTTTCATTATTATTGTTACTGATTAATGTTACTGACCGCTTTTCTTTTAATTTAGATGAAAGCATGTATGTGCCTTCTGGGTTCGTGACCTCTCATAACGGTCAAAGATTCCTAGATGTTGAAGTGGATGGCGCTGCTAGACGCCTATACCTCACAGGATTTGCGATGCCTGCGGAGGCAGAGGTTGAAACACAAAGGGTAGAAGAGGACAATTTTAAGCTAACGGGAAATCGACAAGAATTATGGTCAGATAGGCCGACAAAGCTTTTTCTTGATCTGTATCCTAAATACAACAAATTGGTAGCCAGTAGGAAAATTCTTACTTTTGAAAAAATGTGGTCTCAAATGGCACAAGAATTCCAGGACAAGGGGTACACATACAGTGATAAGCAACTGAAAACGAAATTCCATTCACTTGAGCGGGCATGGAAGCTGAAAACTGTTCAATCTCACAAAACAGGCAGAGGGCGGATTGATGTTCCCTACGAGAAGTACGTACCTAAGTACATAATAAAACAGCATCGAAATATTGCATTTTTACCTCAAGTACTTAAAGTAGTAGTACCGGTACTAGAACTCAGTACCTCAAGTACTAGAATGCTGCTTATTCGTAATGTACCTATTATATTTGTTTTTCCCACAGAGAACTGCAGGAAATTTTTGCTGTCCGACGGTCTATAATACCTGAGTGCACCAGGAATAGCTTTTCGGGGTCCACCAATCGAAAGCAACTGCTTCAAAAGATTGGAGTGAAGGAATTAGTTGATGAACAGAAACAGACGTGAGTAATGAATTATTATCAAGATAAAAATTGCCTACCCCTCAAGTCCTTCTTTGTAAAGAATAAATACCTGGAAGTGAGAAAAATATGCACCTTGGTAGGGTACAATTTTTATTTAAACCTGGGAATTTTTTAAAATATTTCTGCTGACAACTAGAGCCAAGGCTTGGAAAAATGTCTCAATATTACCTATGAGAGAGTATGAACAAATTTCTTTTCTTTTCAATTATGACCACCAAGTTCTGATAGCTTCAGAACTTGATTGCAGCGGTTGGGTAGGGCAGGCTAGAAAATGGAGTGGAGACGCTGGTGCACTCTTAAGAAGGTTGATTTTTAAATTTGTTTTTGTTTTTGTTTCAGTCAACCCAATTGAGTTGATTAGTACATATATATATCATGATTATCTATATTATTTGTACCTATGTTGAATGGAAAACAAAAACAAATAAAATGAATTACATATGTACATACATCCTAAGCATAAAAAAAATCAGGAATTTGCCATGTACCTAACGGAAAACATCCAGGTTCAAAAATTATATTGTGAATGCCAGATGATTGCATTAACATTTGCAGGTACTTGCACTGTGCTCAGTTGCCTATTCAGTGCACATTATTTTGCAGTATTGCACCAGAAGAGGATCAATCTGACAGTGCTGACGATCCGGAGTCTCCTGTTCAAAAAACTGTGATTCCCAACTCGTCAGCAGCAGCGCAATCTGGCACCAAAAAGCGGGCCTCTACAGCTATGGTACTAGATGGCATTAAGGATAATTTGCTCTCCGTGCTAAGGAAAGGGCCAAGGAGCATGTCGAGAGGATGGAAGCTATTGCCTTGAGTAACAGGCTGAAGACTGAGAAATTAGAGCTATTAAAGAAATACTTTGAAACACTAGAGTGGTAGCTTATTTTTTCCTTGAAGGGACTTTTAAGGCTTCAAATTAAATTTTACCCATGTATAGGTACTCTGGTAATGAATCTATATGAAAATGAAACAAGACGTTCCTTTTAAACATTGTCCATTAGCTATAAATGTGTAATAATAATGATACTAGTTTAAGTAGGTACCTAAATTGCGATCTAGAGACGCACAAAACAAGAACCTTGACAGTAAATAACGACATAGGTTCACAGTTAACACACTAGAATTAATTTGAGTTTGCCACTTTTTGGGGATCTCTTGTCATAGTGTACCATACCATAGAATCAAATGATAAGTTTTTGTCATTACCATTTAAAATGGTATTTATCATTACAATTATTAACCATTTTGCTCTTTACAAATCGTAAAAGAGTCAAATGATACTTTACTTCAAAGTCCACCAGGCTGTGATAATCTCAGGCTAACACGACTGTAGTACACATTTGCAATGGATAGTATTTTACTACTCGGGTACAAATGGAACCTGAAAGTATTTTCTTAGTTAATTATTTTGCTTCTAACTTGAGGCTAAAAATAATGTGATTATAGTTATTGAATAAGCAAAGGTAACCAAAGAAAATAGAACCTTAAAGTATTTTCTTAGTTTTTAATGTTGGTACTAACTGAGACTAAAGAAAATGTGATAAAAGTTAGTATTCTATTTATGTAGTAATGTCAATTTTCACACAATAATATGTGATAATCAAAAGAATTAGACATTTCAATTGTTAGTGTTGCTAAAATAATTATGTTACTATTCAAAACATTGAAACAGTCTAATTCAAGACTTTGAAACTTTGTTATCTCAGTGTTCCAGACTGATATTCTTCAGTTATTCCTTATTCACAAGTATCTGTACAAAAGGTCGGGCATCATTCTTGAAGGATCAATAATGAATGACAAGATTAATTGTTTTTATTATGGGACAATTTAATTTTACGTTAATTCATACAAATGTTAATATTCCTTCGGTGAATTAAAATAAATGAAACATTTCTTACATTACATCTGATGTGTATGGGAAATTATTTCAAGACAAGGGTGTTTTTCTCTCAATGTGCAAAGAGCAGTTCTGCAATTTCATCCCGCCGTGCCTTTCCTGCTTCAAGTCCATCTTGATTGGGCGGATACTCGACATTTTCATGTCCTGCCATTGGGTCATCAAGAGGCACTTCATTTCGGAAAATATTCAAGTCATCTGCATTGGCAATGTTGTGTAGCACGAAGCATGCCATAATAATGTCACACATGCGAGGTATTGATTTAAGTGTTAGGTTATAGAGTTGCCGGAATCGCTGTTTCACTTGTCCGTTTACATGCTCTATTCGAACTCTGCACGATGATAGTACTCTGTTGAATTTTTTTTGCCGTGCTGTAAGGTGACCATTGTCTTTGTATGGTGGCAAACATGATGGCAAGCATGGATATGCACTATCGGCAAGTATTAACCCTCCTGAAAAGAATCGATGATGAATCTGGGTAAGTACCTATGTAACTATCACCTTCAAGGCCTGACAAAAATTATTGTATCTACCATCACATAGTTCTGTCAGTCTCTGGTACAGATCTGAGTTATTGAAAATCCTGGCGTCATGGGCCGATCCTGGATAACCAACGTACGCGTCTATTATCTTGTAGTTTTCGTTGCAAACTAATTGCGCCTGTAGGGAGAAATACTCCTTGCGGTTCAAGTAGCTGTTAGGGTCCACCTTTGGTCGGTTGATACGGATATGGGTGCCGTCAATCATCCCTTCCGGAAAATAAGAGAACCAATTTGTGGTTGCAGAACGGAATTTAGAGTACTACCTTGGACTCAGCCAATCCTGCATTTTATTACTTACCAACAATACATGGAAACCCTTTTCTTTGGAGAAAATATTCTTTTGTAATTTCCATTTCTTCATGATTTGGCCATTTATTCAAATCCAGGCTACAAAGAAATATACTCACTCTAGATAGTACATCATACATTGTACTTAGACTCATATTGAACCTGTCTGCAACATCTCTATATGAAGCAGCTTCATGACCAACAAACCACAAGAAAATGTGCACATGTTTTGCTGCTGTTATTGGCTTCCTTCCTTGTTCTGAAATGAAATATTTTGGAATAAAATGAAGAACAATCAATTCCACACTGGATAATCTGACGATGACTAATGGCATCTATACATCGTAATTATTACACGTAGTATAACTCACCATTGCTGAGAAGCATAAAAAACTCTGAATTTGCAAATTGATCACTCAAGCTCTTAGCAATATCTGAGCTTAGTCTCATGTGTGTGATAAACTCATGCTGCGAGTATTCTGGCAGTTTTCTCGAAATAGTCACTGACTGAATGACGTTCATTTTTTGCAACTAATTCTACACATTGAAGAAATAAAAGTTCATTTTCTTCATCCTCATCGTCTCCCAGGCTCTCATCGCTCGAATCGGACTCCAAAAGCATGACCAGTAGTGGATCCATACTTTTCAGTGTAGTTCAGAATGTGTGTGGTGCATCTGCCAAGTATGACACCTAAATTTTGGTTATCCCGCCAATATTCGCAGCAGCCATACTTCCATGTGCAGCAAAACTGTTCGTTTATTCGCGTTTAACACGCTCGTCAGAATTCGCCACCATCGCTTTCAACATGGCCGTCATAAAACAGTCGACACTGACAGTATACGCACATACCTAGCCAGACTTTGCGCTCAGAAAAGCAGTTTTGTGATTATTTATTTAATTTTCTTCGACATGTTTGAGTGTGCCTTAGAAATATTTCATATTATGGAGTTTGTAGGCCCTTTTCAGCGGCCTTTTGTGGAAGGCACTGCAATTTTAACGTCCAACCACCTAATGGAGTGCGGCGTGTTGGCACGTGGGGAAAATGGATTTCAAGTGCTTGGCCTTTGCATTCAATCGAGTGCAATGAATGAAAGGCCGCATGAAATTCGAGTTCAGGTCGAAGGATCAGACCGCAAAATATCAGCCATCTGCTCGTGCAAAGCCGGGTCCGGGAAATGTAAGCACGTGGTGGCTGTGTTGCTGTTTCTGAACAGGTGGGACATAGCCAAAAACTTACACATTTTATTATTTTTATATTATTAACTTTACTCCTTATGTCTAAGCCCTGCAGCTTTATGCTCGGGGATTTGAACAGAATTAGGGAGTATTACAAAATCTACTACCAATTAATGTTTGCATTTTCCTGCCAGATTGCATTGAAAAAATTGCTGGATTGTTGATGGTCCAAGTACCTACCTACTACCTACCTACGTAAGACATAAGTTGAATAAGTTATATGTAAGTATGTAATGTTCTTTGAGAACCAAGGCCCGTTTTTGGACCGCCAATCTCTTCAAATCGGAGCAAAACCGAGAAATACATATTATTATTTGAAATTTACACTTGGCTCTGTAAACCTCCAGATCAAACCATTTTTTTGTAAATATCATTTCAGGCAGTCTTTAGACAACTTGGAGGATTTAAGCTGTACTGATGTTGAGCAGCAATGGGGCAGACTTAAATCGAAAATAAAAGAAATGTACAAGACGGTACCAATGGTAGAGTTTTGCCACACTGAGGTGAAGCAGCTTTTGCCTACTGATGGACACTACCAGCCGAAGCAACGATCGCCGGAGCTGGAGTCTGCCGCACTTGCTACTCTTTTGTCAAGTAAGTTGATTTAAAAATCCTCAGCTTTTGTATAATATTTGTATGGCATATAAAACCGACTTATAAAGGCTTGTCCTCTTTGTAGGATCTGAGGACTCGGCATTGGCGAACCACATAAAAAAAGCTAGCGCTGAAAGGAGTGAAGCTGAGTATGAAAATGACGAAGATTTCGAAGATTTCGAAGACAAATTTGAAGATCACCGCTCTTTGGCAACTGATTTAATTTTAGCCAGCACCGATGAAATCAGCGATTCTTTTGGCCTGGACAAGAAGTATTTGAGCGACTGCACACCAGAAGAAATTATGTTTTACAATGAATATGTTGATGTGACGGCCGGTGAAGCTGTGGGGATTTGTTTAGCCACCACACATCAAGTCGGCGATACCTGGCTCGAACACAGAAGAGTGCGCATTACTGGCAGTCGCTGCTACGAGCTTTTCACGTACAGTTAGGCAAGCCCACGACCCCGAGACTGGACCAAGAAACTGGAGACCACCGTTTTCTCAACATTTTCGGGGAACGCCCAAACTACTTACGGGAAAGTCAACGAGCCACACGCGTTGGAGGCTTACTCTAGGCAGACCGGCAATGTGGTGACACAGCTAGGGACAATTGTCAACCACAATGCACCGTGGCTGGGATACAGTCCAGATGGACTTGTCGAAGATGGAAATGAGCGAATTCTGCTAGAAGTGAAATGTCCCTTGATTGGCAAGGATTTAGATGGCTTGCAAATGGTCAGTGAGGTGTCATATCTCCAAGTCTCTGGCTCAACGGTTGGTTTCGGACAATCAGGGATAAATATTACGGACAAATCCAACTTGGAATGTTGCTTACGGGGATAAAGTTGTGTCATTATATTATTTACTCTTCGAAGAGCAAAACTTGTGTAATTTTCCACGTGCCTTACAATGTCAAGTTTGCAAAAAGTTTAATTAGTACCCAACGGGCCACGTATTTTAGAATAATGTTGCCATTCTTGCTGCACAATAAGAGCAGGTTGATTCCACGAGATTGAAATGAGTTTTGGGTTTTGGTGTTTATTGTTTACTAGCTCATATATATTGGTTTCTTGCTTTCTTGAATGAATCGATTAATAAAATTGCAAATTCCTCTGCATTTACCTTCTTCTAGTCTGCCTATGCCATCCATTCCCACTTTCAAATTAGAACTTTGATTGGTATTGGGACAGGAATAAATGTGTGCTATTTGGTAATAATATCCTAAAATGCCTTTATCGGATCTGATGGATAAAATCCCTATTGTTGTCATTTTTTAATTTTTTAACTTCAAAACCGAGAACAGTGAAATATCAGAGTTACGAGGTTGCAGTGGCGAAGCTCTTAGCTACATTATCAAGAGGTCGGAAGGCATAAAAATAAGACATGTTTTGGTGTAGGTTGTACCATTGCATTATTTTATTGATTGATTATTTTTCATTGGAAAGTACACATTTCATCTAGAATTTGTTGGCGGAAAGAATGGGCTTTGACAAATTTACAATTCCTGTTACAATGGTCATCATGTAGTCTGCGTATGGCACCAGGTTCCATGGTAACGGTCCTTTCAATATTTTAAAAATCTTTATCCTCTGTATAGCCCTCTCCACATGGACACGAGCTTGTGCAATGTCTGCTGTTGCTTGTCCGTCTGCTACAGAAAACCGTTTTGCTTTTCCTAGAAACGGAGGACGAACAAGTTTGATGCCATTCATGGTGCACTCATTCTCCACCAGAAAGCCTTTATCGGACATTATCGCATCTCTGTAGGGTATTAGGCGGCTCATCAGGTCGGATTGAAGGAAAATGGCTTTGTCCGAAGCTCGGCCGCCATAGGCAAGGCTTCGAAAGGTTATGAGACCTTCTGGTGCCACCCCTATCAAAAATTTCAACGTATTGCATCCTTTGTAATGGGAATAGGTACTAAGTCTACACTTCAGGCACGCGGACTTCTCCACTGGAGTCTCCGTACAATCCAGAACAACTCTAGTATCCTTGTACTTTCCAAAACAAAGTGGCATGTTTTTCATAATAGCACTCTTATCTGGCCAAACTATTGCAAGCTGTAGCACATCACTTACAATTCTGAGAGTAGAGTGAAAATATCTAATATATGTTGTGATTGAAACCCCAAATAACACTGCTATGCATGTAAAACTGATGTTCAGCTTTAATTTAACCAAAGTTAAAACAATTCGCTCGGTCATGTTCAGCTGAACCTTGCTACCGACATTACACTCCTGCAACATTTCCGCAGCTTCGGAAAGGGACGTCAAAATACCTATGGTGTTAAGGCCTGTGAACGCATTCAGGTCGGCGTCATTGTTGATCATATTAATCAACGTGACCCTCCCTGTCCCACCGGCTTGGCACGATGCCTCTCGAAAAGATTTCTCTGAGGAAATCCCTTCCACTCCTGCCTCTCGGAGTTCCAGCAGAGCTTCAGCAGCCGAGATCTCACTTTCATCTACTTCTAATACGTCCATATCGCCACAACCCTGCTCACATTGTCCATGGATTTCACTAGCAGCAACAGCCACCACTTCTATTTTCTCTGCTCTTTGTTCTGATCTCTTCGCTCTTGCAGTTTGCTGGCGTAACTGCTGACTGCTGAGTGGCCGGTCGTGGCTGCCTTTTGGAAGCTTGCAGGAAGGAATCGAGGTTTTTTTGAGACGTCTTCTTCCCTGGCTGTGTTCATCTGATGGTGAAAAAAAACCATTAATGTCCTGACATTGAATTGATAAGGCTGGCTGTGGGTGGCTGTATAAGTAGAAGCATTGGTTTATAAGGTTTAGGGTTAGTGGTAGAAGCATGGTAGGTTCTAGATTAATGTCGTCATTCATTCAGTGAAAATAGCTGATTGTACGACTCAGAATAATATATACGAAATAAGTTAAGCTTACCAAAGTAGAAAAAGTCTTCAGGATTGAAATGCTCACTGCAGACGACCATATATTTAGAAGCATTCTTCCCCATTTTCAATGCCAACATCCATTTGTTCAGAAGAGCTTGATTTTTTTTTGGGTATTTGTGGAAAGAAATACCAGGTTTGGCCTTGTTGCTACATTGAGGCACGGAGCAAAACGTTCGATTTACAGGTGTGTGCTTCAAGCTGGAGGCGTAGTTATGTTCCATGATCAAAACTTGCGACTTAAATTTTAAACGATGCACGAACAAGCTTACAAGCCGACCATGATGGAAATTCGACTGTGCTAAGAGAGTTCTCAAAACAGCCGCCAGAGGTCAGCCACTTTGCTGTTAAAAGCGAATACAAAGGAATGTAGCAGCTACATACAAGCTCCTCCCACATTCTTGCAGTACTGCAGGCTACTGATAGCAGCTTTTAGCAAACAAAACGAACACACCTATTGTATAGTCACTTGTGATCATAAATTATTACTATAATAATGATAATAATTATTATTATTATTGATGTACCTGTCATTGATGTACCAATTAATTATTATTATTACTATAATAATAATTATTATTACTGCGTACAGCATGTCGCAGCCGCAGTTAATAAAACTAAATAGTTCACACGTAAATCACGTTAAATCATGAATGCGACCTTGTAACATATGCAAATCCTGAGCGCGATCTTGTTCTGGCCTCTTATTGGGATCATTTGAAAGCTATTGTCCTCCTGAAAACAAGGGTATCGTCAAATCATTTTGCAGGCAGAACAATTGATATCGTTTTTTTATTTAACTTGATTTACGTGTGAACTATTTGGTTTTATGAACACTGCGGTTGCGACATGCTGTATTGGCTGTACCTACGCATTAATAATAATAAAAACAATAATAATAATAGTTTATTGATCACAATTGACCATACAATGGTATTAGACATGTCAGTTATCACCTACAATCTAAAAATTCATAAGTGTACGTATAACTTCTGAGAGAGTTGCGCGCACAAGTCAGGTGTGCGAATAACCTTTCGGCGAGAAGCGCGCACACTTATAAGTGTGCGAATAGGCCCTGCGTGAATAAGTCGCACACCTGCCTCAAGGCTAGGTGTGCGAATAGGCTTTCAGCGAGATGCGCGCACTCCCCAGGTATGCGAATAGGCTTTCCGCGGGTACGGCGCACACTTAAGTGTGCGAATAGGCTTTCCGCGAATACGGCGCACACGTAGGTGTGCGAATAGGCTTTACGCGAATACGGCGCACACCTAGGTGTGCGAATAGGCCCGGCCTTCTTTCATTTCCTTGGTTACCTGCTTTGTTGACTCCAAGTTTGGCCAAGGCAAAGGTTAGACAGTTACCAGAAGTTAAGTCAATTTACTTTATTTACTTTAATTGTAAGTAAATACCTGTCATAGATTTATCTCCAATCTAATAAGAACCCTCGGGCATAAGTAATGTCTTATGTATTTACGTTATCCTTACTCAATGAGTTCATAATCTGCATTTTTTCGCTATCTGGCAGCTCGAAGAGAAACAAAGGAACGTCAGAATCCGTCTAAATTTTCAAGTGATCAGAATTTTCGAGAAGGCAATGGTCTGGCTTGGTGCTGCATGGTTTTCATAGAACTTCTGCCGGCACCTTATTATCCGCTATACACAAACCGCTACCGGTGCTCATCTTCAACGCAACACAAACTGCGTTCGCGATGCCCTAGTAAAATATTGATTTAAAATGAAAAAATAACATGAATATTTATCTCTACCTATTGTTATGCATTTACACAAAAATATATTGGTCTTTTTTGCAAAATTTTGGGATTCGTGATAAAGTGTCAAAATAAAGTGCATATCGTGTAATATCTTGGCCCTGTGAGTGAGGACGGATCACTCACTGGACGGCCAGCAGGTACCTGTCAGTCATTGTTCGGTTAGGATTTGGAGGGCTTCCTTTGTCTGGTTTTGCATGGCAAAGGGAAACTGTCATTGATGTACCAATTAAAAAAGCAAACTATACAAATTGTTGTAATCACTGCTTATGTCGTTTAGATTTTGTGATGAAATGAAACTTTAAATCGCGTTTCTACGATAAAAATTGCGTTTCCATGCGAAATGTTATCAGTCTATTGAGTTGATTTAATTCAGCCAGTAATTGTCGTAGAAACACGAATTAAGTTGAATTAAAACCAGGAAAATAAATTATTTCACATCATACCATGACATTTCAGATTTATTAATCAGATTTTATACCTGTAATTTGTGATTTGATCCTCGGATCTTTCCTAGTACCTAACATCGACCTTTTTTATTGCTTGGTGTGTGGGGTGAGGAAATATATCTGTCTCTCTCGCACTTGAAACAGTATAGCAAGGTTCTCGACATTGCAAAAACCAATTTTTAGGCTTCCTGTTTACTACGGATTTCAGATATGCTTGCAGGCCCTTAATAGATTTGGTAAAATCAAGAATATTGACACCCAAATAACAGAGGAGGAAATCTTAGAGGATATTGTATCAAACCACAAGGTAACTAACGTAGGGAGATTAAAAACCAAACGGATGATCGACGGTCAGCTCAACTTGCTTCCAACAGGGTGCATGGTCCTTACCTTGGAATCCCAAAATGTACTACGTAGAGTATTCTTATACAGCAAATGTTTGCGTTTTTGACATGGTACTAATGTAAGCAAAAGCAAAGTGGAACGTTGCTCTAAAAGCAGCGAAAACCATAATTAATCAATGCAAATCCGAACCAGAGCAATAGTGTTGTGTCCACTACGAAAGGAATCACATGGCTTATTATCACAAGTGTCCAGAATGGATGAAACAAAAAAACATTAAACTTCTGATGGCAACGGAAAACAAATCATTTGTGGAGATAGATCGTGAGTTTTTCCCGAGACGTGGAGGGCAAAATCAAGCTAGATCCGACCAAAGGTGAGGCCTGGAAATTGAACACCGTACTAGGTAAAGGCAGCGGCCCGTGTTCCAGCTCAATTTTAATCAATGCAGACGGCCTGGACCCCTATTCACTAACTTCTGCCAATTTTGCCGGGATTGAAAGTCGCTGCTTTAGATCCCGATTCCCAATCGGCCGAATCCAAAGTCGCGTAATTTGGTATTCACTAACCACGCGGGAATGGACACTGTCGACGGATTGGAAAGCCAATGCAAAGGAGGGGTAACCAGAGTCAACGAGACTGGATATTCGAAATCAGAGTCGATGTACTCTGCAAAAGGCGCGATAATTCAGACTTTTTCTCAGAAGAAACTGGCCGTCGTAATGTTTAACGCACAATTTAATTTAAAACTTCTTAGCATTGCAAATTTATTAATATTACATGATTTAGCTTACTTACATAATGCATTATAAAAGTGCCCATTTTTTTCAAAATTATAATCACTCCTTCAACTCAATATTAACTTTGGTTGTGTTTGAGGGTTATTAGTTATTACATGTCGTTGTCACATGCTCGATAGCATAATAAATTAGGAAACTTCTTTTGTGCTCTCTAAATTAAATTATTATTATCAATATATTACATTGACATTATTCTAGGTCACCTTTTTTCATTTCACATCACTTACAGTCTCATTTAACTTCGTTCAACCCTCATTTTCATCAAAATTTAAAATCATTCTCTTTAATTTATTACTACATGCAATGGCACCAACAAAAAGTGTTCATGTGGTCGAGTGCCAGTAGGAAGCTTTGCTGGATTACATGGTCCAGCACAGTGATTTCGCCCAACAGAAATTTCTCGCCCTAAATGGCAGGGAAAAAAACAACGCCCGATGGGCCGCTCTGGCCGTGATGCTAAACTCACACGGCGGGGGGACAACGAAGGACGGTTCAAAATGGAAGGAGGTATGTGTTGAGTGCTGCTTGTTATTTTTCCATATAGCAAATTGCATCTGTCGTCACATAGTCAAAATGTGAATCTGTCATAGGCTTGGAATAGCTGGAAAGGCCACACCAAGAAAAAGGCTGTCCAAATCCGCGAGCACATGCGTGGAACGGGCGTGGGCAGGCCAACCCCGAAGAGGCTCACGGAGCGAGAGGAGCGCCTGATTCAGTTCATGGGGGAAGACAACGTCTTCGGGACGCAGGGAGTAGCGGTGTTCGGAGTCGGAAATGAAGAGGTACACGTTTGATTAATTATATGTATTTTTTTCGGTTTCATTGGTAAGAATTAAGTCCAAACAAACCAAACAATTTCAATTGTTCTCAACATCCCCCTGCAGTTCGCCAGCTGGAGCCTCAGCCCGAAGAAACAGAGCCGGAGGCGGAACCCCTGCAAGCAGAGGTTGTTAGAAATACCGATGAAGCGTGGCAACATTTTAGTGAAGACATTGTCATTGAGATGGTGGAGCAAGATGCAATAGGTTAGAAAGCTTGTTGAACAAAGCCAATATCTATTCAAAGATAAAATATTGATACCTAATAGTATAGAGATATATTTTGTACTAATATATGTGTTTCTTTTAGAACCTGCTGCCCATGTTGGACCCCAACCAACTGCTGGTTTGTTATAATTTACTCACACACGAAATAAAATAATATAATAGGTAAATACTGGACCGCTATTAATAATTATAAAAACGTCCTATCTATAGGAATGAGCGCAGTAGCGTCCACGTCTAAAAAAAATAAGAGGACATCTCCAGGCTCTACTCCATGTGCAAAGCGCAGTCGTGTGGAGGAAACCGCCTACGCCCAAGCAGCAGCCAAGTTCGCCAGCCTGGAGGACTTGAAGCGTTCAGTAGCGGAGGGCCAAGCAGCAACGCTGGCCAGCTTCCTTCCGCTGTTTGAGAAGATGGAGACATCGCAGGCTGCGTGTGCCGCTGCTGCGACTTCGAACGCTGCTGCGGCAACTTTGCACGCTGCCGCTGCCGTACAAACTGCTGCTGCTCTGCAACAAATCGCATCGACTTTAGCAAAATAAGTCGCTGCTTTTGCTGCACAAACTGCGAACAATGAGTCTGGAAAAAAAAAATAAAATCCAAAGCATGTTGGTTTGTTGTGATTTGCTCTCTTTTTAATCCGCATCCTCCGTTCTTGTGTCGGGGATTGTTCTTGATCGCCGTCATGATCGGTGTGCCAATACGGTGTGAGACAGCATTTGATTTTTTATGCGTTCCTCGCCCGCCATAGTCTGGCAACCATGGCATTTTATGATATAGTGTCGAGGTGGCCAGGATCGGTCCATGACTCCACTATATTTAACAATTGCCACCGAAGAGCAGAGTTCGAAAACGGGCGATACGGCAGTGCTCTGCTTCTTGAGGATGGAGGGTACGGAGTTCGACCCTTCCTTCTCACACCGCTGGACCGGCCTCAAACTGCTGCAGAGCATCGCTATAACGAATCCCAAATCCGGACACGCAACCCAGTTGAGCGTTCATACGGCGTTTGGAAGAGCAGGTTCCCAATACTTGCCCTCGGCATGAGAGTGAAGATTGATACAAGGCACTGGCAATAATCAATGCCTGTGCTGTACTCCACAATATTGCCATACAAGTGAGAAATCAGCGTCCGAATAAAGATACCTGTTCATTGAAACATAATTAATTGCTTTTTCTAGAACCGTGAACCAGTACCACCCAACGAGGTGGCCGACATTCAGCGCATCATTGATGAGGGAAAAATGCCCACTGCAGTTGCAGTATTCGGAGCGATTGGAACCAACCAGAATCGTGTCATCCAGCAAGCGATTATACATGACTACTTTGAACGGTACACGACATGCTATTTTCTAAACTAGTTAATATAACTTCCTACCTACCTTCGTTTCTAGTGCAAACTGCTTCGATGCTAGAGCTGCTTAGTACCCTGTAAACTTTGTGAAGTAGATATAATTCCAAAAATTACCTATAGGTTTAAAAGAAATAATGGCAACAATAAAGCGCAACATATTAGAAACTGGTCTTGCTTTAGGTAGTACCTACCTTATTTGCGTTTTGAACTAAACTGTGCTTCACATTTTAGAATGGTGTGACTGGACAGACATGCAACCATCCGGCAACTTCTACAGAAGAAGAAAATTCAGCAGGTATGTCACAAATCACAATAACAAACAATGAATTAGTACTTTTTGATAACTCTATACTGCACCCAATAACTATCTATGTTTTGTAAAATTAGTCTGAGGCAGTTTTAAATGTATATTCACTCAACTCACTTCATGTTGACATAGCATACATTCATCGTTTCTAAATAATATACATACATACTTATATTTAATTTTTTTAATTCCCCAAAAGTGAGCTAGAAATAGTCTTTTTTCATCATGGCAAGTTTCATCAGTTCTTGCTGAAGTATGGTCTCTTTAATTTTTAACTCTGTTTCAAGAATCTGTTTTTTTTAAATCTCCTTTTCCCTTCAGTTGATCTAAATGGCATTTCGTCAGTTCTAGCTTCCAATCAGCCAGCGTGCCGAACTTCTCCGTCGTTGCGGAGGATGGAACTGGCCGAAATTTTAGAGTCCTGCGGTTTTGGCTGACGCGGTGGATGCTTTTCTTCAGCAAATTGTGTTTTGGTTGCATCAGCTTGGCAGCTGTTCCAGGTTGCCAGCCTTCTGCGATAGTGTTAGGCTCCTCAATCTCGTCTTCATCTTCAAGACCGGTTTTCTGATCCTTAAAAGAGAGTTTACATCTGTTAAACTTGTCAGTTTTTATAAGTTTAGCATAATGCATGTCACAATAGATTAGGAACATAATATGTTACATTGAATATAATATGTATAATGTTGTTATGTGTTTGAATAAGTTGAAGTATCGAGTAACACACTTACAACTTCTTGTGATTCGTCAAATGGAATTTCTAAACATTCTTCGTCTCTTGTTCCATCGCTATAATATGTGTTATCTTCTGGGGGCATCTCATGGTCCACACTTGCTGCAAACTGTACGCTACGATCTGCGAAATACATTGAAATAAAAGTATTCAAACCTCAATTTGTTTTTATTCTCGTAACACATTATCTTTCTTATTCTTCTTCCTACCTGTGATTTCGATATATGGAAGGCAGCGGTTTCAAGTTAGGTCCGATGAATGTTTTTACACGCTCCAAAATCGGATCTGTTTTCAAAATTTTGGGTAGCCCACCTCCTGCAAATTGTATCAAAAAAAATAAATAAATAAAAAATAAAAAAATAAATAAATGAATTGAATGAATGCATTGAATGAATTGTATCAAAAAAAAGTTATTGTAATCAAAGCTATTTCAAAATAATTTTATACAATAAGATAACATTATTTTATTCGTCTGCACCCTACCGGTTTTGAAAATTTCAACTCTTTCGGTCCCTGCTCTTTTTCGTGTTGTTTTCTTCAAGTTTTCGTAACAGCTTTGAAGTGAAACTAACGTTCTTTCACCTGTTATTGTTCTCGAGTTGTAGTCTAATTTGACAAGCTTCCAAACTCGAGCCTTGTCGAGAACAGAAGATCCATCTGTTTTCTTGTTTTCTATAACTGGTCGATAAGGATCGACACAATCCAGCAATAGATTTTTCTCCCCAGCTGTATAGTTTAGTCCCCTTGACCCTTTTCCCTTCGTCGACATTATTATAATTATTTTATTTGCTGATATGTTACGACGGAACTGAACAATTGTCGCAATATCAGCAGTTGTACATTTGAAAAGCATGCGTAAATTTGAACCAATCAGATTAATTTGTTTTCGCTGTGTTACCGCCATACTAAAATAGTTCAATTATGACAAGGCTGTGAGGAACGATAAAATTGCAACGTCGCTTCCCAATTTGAACGGAGAGTTAGTTTAACAAAACCGCGAATCGAAACTGATGGTGAAATGCGCAGAGACTAAACCGTCAGCTAGATTTTCAACGGCGTTTACATAAACCTCGCTTAAGCGAGAATTGAACGGCGTTGGTGAAATAGCCCATCAAAGCTCTAGCCTTTCCCGATTTAGCAGACTACATCCTGCGCACTCTAACGATTTCTCATCTCGATGTCTCGACTCGCAAGGCGTTTGAAAATCGCCAATCTTCGCAACTCACTCCAACTTACGATATCTTAATTGCTTTCCTAGAGGAGCAATCCCGGACGTTGGAACTGTGTGGCTACAATCAGCCCACAGATGCCATTCGAAAGCCAGTCCCTTGACTCCAAAACGAGTCAACTCTCTGTTCGTTGCCGAATCTCGGAACAACGATTCGATTCAGACCAAGTTCACCTCAAAGCGTACGGAATGTTCGTTGTGCAAAGGCACTCATTCGCTTTATCGTTGCCCTGTGTTCATAAAGCAAACCATTGCCGAGAGGTACGATTCGCTGCGGCGCCTGCAGCGTTGTTTTAACTGCATGGGCGCGCATATTCGGTCGAAGTGCACGTCTCAGAGCGCTTGCTCTTCATGCAATAGCAAAGAGCATCATTCCATTCTGCATACGCATAAGAGGTCTTCTTCTCCCGTCGTGTCGTCTGCTGACCAATCCCACTCGCAGGATAACAGCTCCCTCGTCAACAAGCTCTCGCATGCCACGTAAAAGGCAACAGTGCTGTTCAACCGACTGCATTGTTAGGAACGGTTCGCGCGTTGATACGCGACTCTCTCGGACAGCTGCAACCCGTCCGTGCAGTAATCGACTCCGGTTCACAAATCTCGGCTGTTACTAACTCGTTGATTCAACGGCTCGGGCTCAAGATACGCCCTAGCCACTCAGAACTGTCAGGGATTGGCAGTGCATCCGCGCGGGTATTCGGTATCGTGCAATGTAGCATTGCTTCCCGTTTAGCTCCGGAAGTCCCTCTCAACGTTCAGGCTCTTGTCCTATCCTCCATAGCAAGTGTTTTGCCCTCGAATTCAGTTGCACTCGATGTTTTTGAGCGTTTTCGTGGCCTCTCGCTGGCCGATGACAAATTTCACATTCCCGATCAGTTCGATCTTCTAATCGGCGCTGATTTGTACCCTGACATACTGACCAAGTCAGGCGACATGGTGATCGGTGGTAGCCCGTCAGCTATCAACTCGATATTCGGTTGGGTAGTGCTTGGACCGGTTCGCTCGACGCAAATCGAGTCCTCGCCTCCGTTGTCTCTCCTCGCTTGTACAACGACCCCTATAGATCGAACTCTTCGTCTTTTCTGGGAGTCGGAAGAAGTTTCTCGTCCGACGCCAGTAAATCCTGATGATCAACAATGCGAAGATCACTTTCTCGCTACGCACCAACGTGATTCCTGTGGACGATTTCCGGTGGCACTTCCTTTTAAGCCGCTTCGCTCTACTCTAGGCTCTAACCGCGTGTCCTCCGAACAGAACTATCTAAATTTAGAACGACGTTTGAAGCGAAACCCCGAGCATGATGATGCTTATCAGAAGTTCATGCAAGACTACTGTGAGTCGCAACACATGCAAACTGCTCAAAATCACTCAAGTTACGTCATTCCGCATCAATGTGTGCATAAAAAAACTAGTTCCAGCACGAAGCTGCGAATAGTTTTTAACGCCTCTGCTCCTGACGACAAAGGTGTGTCTCTCAACGAGCAACTCTTGAGTGGACCTAAGTTGCAGGGTGACCTTCCTTGCATTCTTACGTCCTTTCGCATTCAACCCATTGCCGTGTGCGCGGACATTCGTCAAATGTACCGTCAAATTCTAGTCCAACCATCCGATCGTGCACATCAGCACATCTTTTGGCGACCCTCGTCATCCTCTCCCGTCGAAGAGTTTGAACTAAACACGGTAACATATGGACTGACTCCATCCGCATTTCTCGCCCAGCGTGTTTTGCGTCAACTCGTACATGATGAAGGTGATAAGTTCCCTCTAGCTTCTCGCGCTCTCACTTTTCAAACTGTTATGTTGGGTACCATGTGGGTAATGCCCATGATGTCCGCTAGATGGACACTGTAGGCGGTGGCACCGCTCAACGTTGCTACTTGCTAGGCAGTCTGGTCTGAGCCGTCTCGGTGTTTCTCATCTAGGATTGCGGTCGTGAACAATAAAATACGAAGTAATCAGTCTGAAGGCCAGTGTATTTGTCGTCGAGTACCTTGCTCCGTACCCTGGTCCTGTGTTATCACCAATACATATCACAAACGTACGTAGATGACATTGTCTCCGGTGCTGCGAATCTCGCGCAAGCTCGTGAGCTGCAAACACAGTTGCAATCTCTCCTCGCTCGTGGAGGCTTTGAGCTTCGAATGTGGTCAAGTAGTGATCCTGACGCTCTGATTGCACTTCCCAAGGACCATCTAGAGTCCCCCTCGCATTCTCAAATGAAGATCAAGGAATTACAATTCTCGGTCTTTTGTGGGATCCCCCCTCAGACAGTTTCTCGTTTCGCACTAGCCCATTCGAAGGACGCGTAACAAAGCGCACTGTACTGTCATACATTGCGCGGATTTTTGATCCCCTTGGTCTTCTCAAGCCCTTTGTTTGTTGGATGAAGTTGTTTCTCCAGCAACTTTGGCTGCTCCTGCTACGCTGGGACGAGCCTATCTCCGCTCAACTTAGCTCTAGTTGGCTATCATCCGCCGGTGAGGTCTCAAACCTCGCGGATTTTCGTGTCAGGCGTTCCATTCCCGCCGATGGTACCTACTGCCTAGTAGGGTTTTGCGATGCCAGCGAAAAGGCATACGCTGCAGTACTGTACCTGCACTCCGTAACTACACTCGGTTCTCAAGTCACGCTGCTAAGAGCAAGAAGCAAAGTATCCCCTGTCAAACCGTTGACACTTCCTAAGCTCGAGCTCTCCGCGGCCTTGTTGCAGGCTCGATGGCTTCAGAATACCGTTCCCTCGCTCAGTTCCATCTCGTTGGAATCCGTTTCGCTTTATTCTGATTCAACTATCGTTCTCGCTTGGCTTGCCACGCCCCCGCACCGTCTCAAGACTTTCGTTGCTAATCGCGTGGCTGAAATTCTTGAGCATTCATCACCCAGTGACTGGGCCCACGTTCCCTCCGAAGAAACCCCCGCTGATTGTGCATCTCGAGGTTTGTCTCCCTCCCAGCTCTTGGAGCACTCGTTGTGGCTCCCCGGTCCATCGTTTTTGTACAACCCGCACTATACATGGCAACGCTCCGTACGTTCTCTCGACACCGATCTGCCGGAAACGAAACCTTTCGTTGCCACGCTAATCGCTCGCGTCACCCCGGACCCGCTGCTCGAAAGGTAACTAACCTTCTCGACGCTGTTGAAAGCCCATCGCGTATTTGCCTACGTTTTTCGGTTCTCTCGCACTCTCCTAGCTAACCGAGCTGGACCCCCCCCCCCCCCTAAGGGTCCGTTATAACCTCTAGAGATCCAAGAGGCTGTCGACAATTTTGTAAAGGCCACCCAGCGGCACTATTACGCTACTGAGATGCGTCAAATTGCCCACAGTGGTCAAGTTCAGTCCAAGCTCGCTTCGCTGAAACCTTTCATTGACCCCGCTGGTTTCCTGAGGGTGGGCGGACGGCTGCACCGATCTTCTTTGCCCGAAGAAGCACGCCATCCCCTTTTACTTCCTAAGGAGGCCTATCTCTCCGCTCTATTGTGCGACTCTTATCATAAAAACTCGCTTCATTCCGGACCTAGAACAGTACAGGCCCTGATACAGCAAAATTATTGGATCGTGTCACTTCGCGGGCTGCTCAGGACACGAATACATCGTTGCCTAACGTGCCACAAGTTTCGTGCTCGTCCTTTACAGCCCTCAATGGCTGACCTCCCCTCCCCTCGAGTTCAGGCCTCTCACGCCTTTTCCCATGTTGGGACTGATTTTGCCGGGTCTTTCGCGGTAAAATCGAGCAACAGGCGCAATCCTCCAATCACGAAAGGTTATCTGTGTCTTTTCGTTTGTTTGGCATCGAAAGCCACCCATTTGGAAATGGTTTCAGAGCTGTCAACCCAAGCTTTCCTAGCATGCTTTGACCGATTTCTTTCTCGGCGCGGCTTACCCAATCATGTTTTCTCTGACTGCGGCACCAATTTTGTCGGCGCTTCTCGTCAATTGCGCGAAATGCATGCCTTTCTTACTGAGCACGAAACGCATATTTTCGATTCTCTAGCTACCAAGCAGGTGCATTGGCATTTCAACCCTCCGTATGCACAAAATTTTGGTGGACTATGGGAGGCTGGCGTGAAATCGGCCAAAAACTTGTTGCATAGCATTGTCTCAGACACTCCCCACACCTACGAAGAGTATGCTACTCTATTCGCACGCATTGAGGCAGTGCTAAATAGTCGTCCTCTGTGTGCACTCTCAGCTGATCCCGCTGAAGGTTCAGACTATTTGACCCCTGGTCACCTGCTCATCGGCAGGCCTCTTCTCGCACCTCCAGAACAAGCCATTCCGGTAAAATGTTCACACTTGTCTCGTTGGCACAGAGTGCGACAACCTCACCAAGCCTTTTGGCACCGATGGTCTTCTGAGTATCTCAACACGCAGATGCAGCGTGGCAAGTGGACTAGGGCCAACCCCAATCTCCAAGTCGGGGACGTCGTTTTTTTTGTTTAAAGAACCTAGTCGCCCTCTTTCTTGGCCTATCGGACGAGTGGTCGAAGTTCATCCTGGCTAGGATGGAGTGGTTCGAGTCGCCTCTATTCGCACTGCGACCGGTGTTTTGAAGCGCCCAGGGAACAAATTGGTAACGCTTCCCTCTGCTTAGTTGCAAATTTTTCTCTCGTATCATTTTCTGTTAAATTACGAACATTTAAGGAATGTTCATGGTGGGCGGTATGTTCGCGCCATTTCGCAATTTACAGTTACTTTTAGTGATTATTTTGACTAGTTAGTTTTAGTAGCTATTCTGACCACACCCTTTGGTGGGTCCTGACCCATTGTCAGTCGTCGTCGGCCGGGCGTGTCGATAGTTGTTATCTCTCATCTTCGGAGAGGACACTCGTTAGCTAATAGTCAGTTTCAAACTACTACTCATCGGGAACGTATCATCTCAACAAGAAGGCAGTAGTGTTAATTTAAGTTACTTTCTAAGCCTTTCCCTTTTCCCTCCCTTTTTGTTCGCTCCTAACTGCACCTACCCTAGGCACATCACATTCCCATTTCCGGCCGTGACCCGTCACCGTTTTGAGTCGACAATTGGTAAGTCAGTTTTATTTTCGTTCTTTCATACAGTCCACTTCATTTCGTTTGCTTTACTACCCCTGGGACTCCGCGCCAACACCTGTCGTCAGATATCTGGGAGTTCATCTTGATTCTAGACTGACGTTTGGTGAACACAGCTATCTGCAACAAAGTTAAAGGTCGAGAGAATGGCAGACTTGCCGAGCTCTACCCCCTCCTAAATGAAAAGTCAGCCCTAAGCAAATCCAAGGGCCTTCTGCTGTACTAAACTCTAATTCGTCCAATCATGACATTCGCGCCAGCTGTGTGGGGTGGGGCTGTCAAGAAACACATACGTAAACTTCAGATTATTCAAAATAAAGTCCTTAGAATCATCGCTAAAGCTCCCAGGGGCACGCGTAACGACACATTACACTCGGAACTGAACGTAGAACCAATAATAATCTTTGCCCAGAAACTTGCAACTAAATTTTACGATAAAGCCACCGAATCAACAAATCCCCTAATCAAGGCATTGGGCCAATACAACACACACACACACCGTAGAACAAAACATAAGCGGCCAAAGGCCGCCCTTAACTTTCAGTACGACCCCCTATACTTCAAATAGCGGAGAATATGGGAAACTAAATCCAAACAGCTAGGTAGGAAGCTTAGGAACCGTGGCTAGCACGGCGGGTAGGCATCTCATTACCATCTCACGCATTTATGCACTCTGGCACTCTTTTCTGCTACAGGTCCGCGCCGTCCGACACCAAATTGCCCCTCATCAACTGTACGACGATTGCTATCTCATGTGGATATCCAAACGGAATCGCTCCTCCCAGAGCTAGATATCCCAAACAAGCTTAAATTCAATCCTACTCCCACGTAGACTAATTGGTAGCCCTTCCGCAGATTTAGCAGACTCACCTCTAGTGGGAATGCAACCTGCTCTTCTCCATTTGCATGATACGGCAGAGTTTTGGCCGTCACACATTCTTTCGTGGCGGTCTTTTTACTGCTGGTTTTTATCTTCTCGATTCCATCTTGGAATGCTCAACCAACTTAACACCAAGCATGACAGCATTATAACAGCCGACAAGCTGGACAATGCAACCTACCTATCCGATACAGTTGATCCTTGCATGATTCCCCGGCATGTACGCACGTCATAGATTCCTGTTTACAACGGGCTGCACAATCTTTGATAGTGTAGGGCAGAGGCGATGTAGTGTGAAGCGATCGCCATGCAAGCCGGGGCGGGCTGGGGGCCCCGGTAAAAAAAAAATAAAAAAAAATAAAAAACTGCAGCATCAGTCTCCTGAAGATGACGAGCAGTGTCTCGTCGAAACGTCGAGAACCTAGGCCCTTTTTAGGGCCAAAAATCTCACAAAACAGAGCAGTAACCGAGATATACTTATTAGCAGTAGTTCTACTGTCCCTCATGTTGCATCTGATGACGTTGAACGTGTTGGACACAATGCGGCCCAGACAATTGATATTCAAATACCATCTTTTGCTATTGCAAGTAAAAATCCAAACGAAAAACAAAAATTTGATAAAAAGATTGTTTGCCTGCTCTGTTCAAAGTCGCTGAGCAACATAGGAAGGCACTTGTCTATTATGCATGCAAGTGAGAAAGACGTTGCCAAGTTTTTAGCCTTCCCTACATCATATATGTAAAAAGCGAAAGGCTAAGATCAGGGACATCGCGAATAGGGGAATATTAAAAAATAATTGCAAGGTGCTAAAGGAAGGGAATGGTATAATAGTTCCACGCAAAAGGCCTTCGTGTTCTAAACCCACAATGGATTATCTGCCATGCGAGAAGTGCCTTGGATTTTTTTTAAAGAATATGCTTGCATTGCATGTAAACGTATGCATGAAAAACTGAAGCGATGACACTGTATATGCACCCAACTCGGAGTGGCACAATCGAGAGGGCGAAGATCACTGCTGTTACCCAGCCAAGCATTGTGAATGAGCTGTTGAAAAAAGCGTACTGCAAAAAATGAACCCTGACGAGGTATTTGAAGCCTTTAAAAATGAATTGCTGGTAATTCAATTTGGCAATAAACTTTACGAAAGTTGGGAAATTTGCCCCACCAGCGAAGATACATAGCCAATACTCTTAGAGTTGGGACAGCAAATGGTAAATTAAAAACAAACCCGTTCTAAAAAGACGCTCTAGAGTCCAGGATAATAAAAATCCCAAAAGTTTTAAGGCTATCGTGAAAGCAGTTCGTTAAGTAGCTGGCTTCGATGAAATTACTCACAATTTTATAAACCCATCGTTGGCACTTAAAATTGGAATCAGCTTAAGGAAATTTGCAGGAATCCAGAAAGGTAATAACATCCTTACTAAAGATCTTGGGGGAAAATCAGATATCGTCGCCCTATCTGTGCCACCGAAACGATATGCCACCACCGCACAAGGGCTCTGTGACGTGCCATTGGTCCTCTCGTCCCTGATCCCGACCACGACAAACCCGTTCATACCCTCCTTGGGAGAACTTGGCTGCGAACAGATCGGTGACCTGCTTGATGAAAATCAGTGGAAGGAATTAGAAGATCTGCTGGGTTTCAGCGTTCTAGCAGAGCAATACCGCACAGCGCTTTCGATCTATTTCAACCGAGTGAATGCGTTATGTCGCCTTCGTTTTCGTGGGGTGCTGGAGACCGCTGGTCCGGAACCATGGCAGCCCACTTTCCACTACTTTCGTGCTAGAGACAAAAAGGAAGCTTGTCACGGTTTCGGACCGAAAAGCTCTTCAATGGAACATCACAGCCGCCTTCCTCGGTATTTGCGGGGCCACTGGCCCGATGATGAGGTCGAATGGAGCCGCATTTCCCGCTTCTCTACCCTTGGTCTGGACGCCGAAGTGGCATGGCGTTTCGCCAAGAACCGCCCTGCTGATCCCATCTTACTGTTCAACGCCAGGAAATTACCGTCGCGTCTGTGTCCCTGGTGTCAAGTGGATGGCTCGGCGTGGCACATGATTGTCGGGTGCCGACAGGCCGCTGCCATGTGGCGTTTGGTCCACACCATCTTCAAAAGCCTCCTTGGTGAGTTGTCTTCTTGGAAGAAGAGTTGTCAGGTACTCCTTAGGGACATTTTCACAGGTCTCAAACCATGCGAGACCAGCAACGCCTCGACCATCTAGCTGGCGAACTTCGTCCTGACCCTCACAAAAAGTACCGTCTATCGCAGTGGTACTCAAACTGCGGCCCGCGGTCTGATTTTTGCGGCCCGCCACAAAATCGATACGAATTTGTATTGTTTTTCTTCTAAATAAAAATAAACTAAATACAACGTATTAAGATTTCGCATTTCTCATTTCTCATCTAATCTTTCTATGCTATATTTGAATTTCCTTCTTGGAATAAATGCTAGCATTTTGGCTAATCCAACCATTCGTTGTAAGACCCCATGTTTTGCAAGCTGTCGTTCCTCGAAGTCACTTTGCTACTACTGACCTATTTCACTCAGTTTTGTTTACATTTTAATAGAATTAGTCATACCCTTGTTTTGGTTTTTGAAACATTCAGTCAGTAAGATATTAAGAATTGACGGAAGGTTTGTTACTTCACTTCGTATTCGGATTTCAGTTGCCAGTGAACAGTGAGTTGAGTCGGTGCGTTATTGTGTTGTTGCTAAAATGACGACGAAGAAGCGCAAGCTAGAAGATGAAAATCGTGAATTCCAAGTGGTTTGGGAGCAAGAATTTATGTGCATCAAAGGAAAGAAAGAGAATTTGGTAATGTGCTTAATCTGCAACGAAACCGTAGTTATGAAACGTTTTAATATAAGCCGCCATCATAGTACAAAACACGTGCAATTTTCAGAAAAATATCCTCTTGACTCACAGATACGTAAATCAAAATTAGACTCGCTGAAAAAAAGTTTTGATGGCCAGCGAACAATCATGGCAGGAACAACTAGCCAGGCAAGCAACGCGACGAAGGCATCCTTTGAAATCTCGTATCTGTTGGCTAAGAAAATGAAACCATTTTCCGATGCAGAAATAGTGAAAGAGTGTGTCGTATTGGCCTGCGAGAACCTATTTGAGTCGCTCCCCAATAAGCAAAAACTCATGAGTGAAGTTAAGTCACTGCAATTGTCAGACTCGACGTGTCAAAGAAGGACGGAAGTGATGGCGAAAGATTTGCATGAAAGCTTAGTCGCTGAACTTCAAGACTGCAAATTTTACAGTATTGCGTTTGATGCTTCTACTGATCTCTCTTCAACGTCTCAACTTTCAATATTTGTGAGATATTGTTCGCAATCCGGACTTATCAAAGAAGAGTTTCTGGCTTTAATTCCAATGAAGGGGCAAACTCGTGGCTCCGATTACCTTGACACCATCACCGACTACTTTACAGCCCAAGCTATTTTCTTGGGATAAACTTGTCTGCGTATGCACCGATGGATGTCCGTCGATGGTCGGCCGCAACAATGGGTTTGTGGCATTGCTAAAGAAGAAGTTAAATCGCCCAAATTTGCTTTCTTATCACTGCATTCTCCACCAAGGGAATCTGGCTTCTAAACTAGGAGACGATGATTTACTGCAAGTCATGAAGAAAGTAGTAAGCGTAGTAAACTTGATACGAGCTCGGGAATTAAATCACCGGCAGTTTCGTGACTTACTCGATGAGCTCGACTCTCAATACGGCGACGTTTTGTATCACTGCGAAGTCCGTTGGCTGAGTAGAGGCAAAGTCCTGGAGAGATTTTTTAACTTGCGCCACGAAATTGTATTATTTCTTAGCAACACTGGACAGATTCACGCAGAACTGGATAATTTCGACTGGTGGAGGAAAGTGTCTTTTCTTTCAGACATTACTCAGATGATAAATCATTTGCAAACACAGCTGCAAGGGGATAACAAAATTATCAGCCAGATGGCGACTGAAGTGTTTTCTTTTCGAGAAAAACTGCAGAATTATGAACGCGAACTCAAAGAAAACGATTTTTGCAACTTCCCTACAATGCAGACCTTGTTTGAAGAAAATCCAGATGAAATCGCTAAAGGTGAAGACTTTGCCGTCATTGTCAAAAATCTTCGGGATGACATGAACAGTCGATTTACTGACTTTGATGCGATAAAGAACACTTTTGCTATAATCGAGAATCCATGGAGACTGACAAGTGAGGATGCCAAAGTGTTCGTCGATCTCGGGTTTAATCGCCGAGAATTTGAAAATGAGCTCGTGGAACTTAAGTGCAGCACTGAACTGAAAGACATATTTATCGAGAAACGTGTTGCACGGCTTCATGCAAGTTTTTGGGAGATAGTCCCCCAGGAAAAGTTCCCGACCCTCATTCGCGCTGCCCAATTTATCCTTACGCTTTTTGCCTCCACGTATCGTTGTGAGGCATCTTATTCGAAAATGAAATTTATAAAAAATAGAAATCGGACAAGACTGACTGACAAAAACTTGGAAAACTTGATGCGCCTCGCTACAGGTCCAAGACCAGACATATCACGCATAATGAGTGACGTGAAGCAGTACCATAAGTCCCATTGAAGGTAAGAACTATAAGAACAATTTTGTTCTGAGATCACTATTTCCAGGGTATTAGTTAATAGGTAACTGTTGTTTTACTGTGCTGCAGACGGAGGAGTGAACGGGAGGATCGAGAACATTAGAATTAGATTATTATTGTAAGCTGCAGGACGTGAGCGATTTAAAAATGACATTTTCCAGACGTAGTACCTTGCTATAACGATAACCTATAATTTAAAAAATGACAATAAAAAATCTTTGCGGCCCACTGAGCTCATGAATTTTTTTTAATTGGCCCGGAACCAAAAAAGTTTGAGTACCACTGGTCTATCGAGTCCTCACGACGGTATTCAAAGATCTGCGACAGCCAGCGGCTTATCACGAGGTATTAAAAGCCCGCCTGAAAGCTCGAGTGCTTAAAGAGTACGCCTGGCACTTCGGCAGAGGTGGCATGAATGGCTTTGAGGCAATCTGGTGAACAAAGGAGGCGATTTGTAAAACTAGTCCAGAAGGTCTAGTCTTCACAGTGTAGGAAAACATCTAAAAAAGAAGAGGGAAAATATCTTCTTAAGAGAAAAATAATGTGATATAGGCCACCGTGTGGCATAATATGTACATTGGAAAGTACCATCATCAACTGGTGAGCGAATGATGGCGGACGAACAAGTGGCATGGTAAAAAAAGCCTCCGAAAAATTTAAAGTATTGAGTGATCTTAATGTTTATGACTTGAGAAAGGAAAGTGATCGTGTCGGGGTGATGAAGTCAGGAAAAAAGAAGAGTTGCTGGAACGCTTATGGAAGAAAAACAGGCAAAAAGTATATCAGCTATCGAAGAGGGGCCTGGCCGCCCTGCGAGCAATGGAGACGGTGAGCTAAATGTTATTTTTTTTTTTTTTTTATTGGCCTTGAGCATCCGCTCATTTCAGCCAGCTGGTCAGCCTTGTACTATTTGAAACTAAAAGCGGGAAAAAAAGACACATAGGAGTTGATGGGATTATCTGAAGGATCTATTTGCTGAGGCACACCAGCATCTACTGTGGTTTCACAAGAAAAGAGCCTTGGATTGTTACCTCGAGCCTGGGACCCGAAAATAGAGTTTAGAGAAGAATATAGAGTACATGGTATTCCAAAGGACGATAAATCAAAAATTTGGTTTCGGTTATACGAATCTTTTGGAATTTAATAAGTATTCTGTAATTATCTCGAATATTTCTATAGACTTGTATGCTAGGAGGTTCTGTATACATGTAGGTTTGGTAATTTTTAGATTATCTAATTTTTGTTCAAATATCTTTCTATTGTTTGAATATTGATTCATTGGGCATTTCCAAAAGATATGGTCTATTGTCTCATCTTCTATATTACAATCGCACATTGCATTGTCAATTAGTTTTAATCTTGCTAGATGACTCCTGATAGAGCAATGCCCTGTCTTTAATCTAATTATCATTGTAATTTGTACTTTTGTTAGTTTATGGTTGTGGAACCATAATTTGGGTTCTATATGTTCTATTAGTCTAGTATATGTTGAGTTGTGATTCTTCTTATAGACCCTAAATATTTTTTCCCATCTATCGTTTATCTCCTGTCTGACCCCTGTCAGGAAGTCTGTAAATGGGATTTTATCAATTACATCTGCATTTGTAACAAGTGCTGCTGCTTTGGCCTGTTGGTCTGCAATCTCGTTGCCAACGATACCTATATGTGCTGGTGTCCATAGTAACAAGATGTTATAACCTGAACTTATTAATATTTTAATTTTCCTTCTAATGTTAATTATAATGGGGGAAGCCTTATGGAATGATTTAAATGAATTTACTGCTTAAATAACACTTAGTGAGTCTGTGCAAATTAGGAAATCTCTTTTTTTGTCTGTTCCACTACTGATCAACTCCAGTGCTTTAAGAATACTCGTAGCTTCCGCTGTAAAAATACTTGCTTGTTTTATCAATTTATATTGAACACATTGTATTCTTGGGTCTTTGGTATAGATAGCGGATCCCACAAAGTCACCGTTTAGGGTCTTGGAGCCATCCGTATAAATATGTGAAAATGTGGGCCAGTTCTTTTGAGTAACAGTTTGGAATTGGTTATTGATCAACGACTGTGATGGAATATTTTTAAGTTCTTTAAAGGTATTTTCTACATGTGTATTAACCTTGAATGTATGTAAATGGAAGTTGTTTTCGAAATAAGGGTTTTTATTGTTTTTTATGATATAGTCTTTATGTTGTTTGACTACACCATATAGTATTGACAGTAAAGTGCCTTGTAACTTAACGTTGAATTTTTTACGTTTATTAATTTTTTCGTGGAGTGGTTGAACTTTCGATCTGACTTGATTTGATACTGTAGAAAATTTTGTATACAAGTATTTGATACCTATCATCTCTCTTCTCAAAATGAGGGGGGGAGTGTTGGCTTCGTTTTCCAGGGCCTCTATTGGTGTGGAACACATGGCTCCTAGCGAAATTCTTAATGCTTTATTCTGGATTATTCCTAGTTTATCTGTATATTTTCTAGCAGCGTTAGCATACACCATGCAGCCATAGTCTAGTTGGGATCTGATAAGAGCTTTATAGAACAGTAAAAGAATTTCTGGATGAGCACCCCACCATGTTCCTGTAAGTGCTCTCATAATATTCAGACCTTTTTCTGCTTTTTTAGTTACATATTTTATATGTTCGGACCAATTTAATTTATTATCGAATACTACTCCCAGGAACTTAATATTATCTACTTTTTCTATTTCTATATTATTGATCTGTATGCTATAGTTTGATATTTGTTTCTGTTTTCTACTAAACTTGATTGTTTTACACTTGTTTATAGATAGATCTAGACCATATGATACTAGCCAATCATTTACTTGCTTAAGTGCCTTGTTCATGTTCATGATTGATTCTTCCTCCTTTTTATGGGTCGTATATACTAAGATGTCGTCGGCGAATTTGAGTGTCCTGAATCCAATGGACTCTATTTGTTTTAAACCGCTCGTATATAATGAAAATAATATAGGGCTGATTACTGCTCCTTGTGGTAGCCCTACACTTGTGGATCTCGGTCCTATTATGTTAATACCTACTTTGATCCACGTTTCTCTGTTTGTTAGTCGAGAAGTTATCAGTTTAATCAATAAATGTGGGAAATGTAATCCTTTCAGGATGTGTATCAGAAGTTCTACTTTGATGTTGTCATATGCTGCCTGAAGATCTAATTGTGTGACAAAAACGGATTGGTTTTGGAAGTGAGCTAACTTGATATCTGTAATCAATATATTTAAGCTGTCTATTGTTGATCTGTTTTTCCTAAAGCCAAACTGATTTCTGTGTAACAAATTTTGGTTTTCTGCCCACCATTCAATTCTTCTGTTAAGTATCTTTTCTAACAATTTGGTAATGGTAGGGGTAAGAGATATCGGCCTGTATTTATTTATTTTATTTTGATTCCAGATTGAACATAATACATGTTATTGGACAGTCAATTTCTTAATCCCACTTCCTGTAAAATTCATTTACAGAATAAAAACAATTTTTCATCAGATAACCTTTAAGCTTATTCGAGAATTCTTCGTCTGATTTTTTACATTTCAAGTCATATGGTAAAAAGTTATATAATTTAATACCATGGGAAATAGGTCCTTTGTTAAAATCTTCAGTCTTTAGATTATAAACATTTTTGGATATTCTAAGATGTTATTCATGTTCGATGTCATCCACATCTTTGGCAGTGCTTACCGCATACATAATTGTTGAATAAATGTAGAGACAAGGCAGTGGTAGAATTTTGTATTTCTTGAATAATGGTTTTGTAGAGTCCTTAATATAAACACCTGGATCCGTGGGACTATAACTGGCGTTCGCCAAATATTTTATTGCTCGTTTTTGTAATCGGAACAATTTGATTGCTAGGGATGAATGACCCCATAATACTATACCATACAATAATCTAGCATGAACGTAAGAGAAATAGACTAGTTTAGCAGTATTGAAATTGCATATTTTAAGCACTCTTTTAATTAAATAACAGCCGGATGATATTTTCTGTGCAACACTTATGATATGCTTATCCCATTTTAATCTACTATCTATGATAACACCGAAAAATTTGGTTTCATCGCGTACTTTGATGGTTTTCTGATTGAGGTACAACAGTGGTGTCGAGACATTATCACTGTGTTTACTATTCTTCTGTTTAAAGTTTATAAGCACCGTCTTTTCAACATTAAGAATAAGATTATTTTGTGCGCTCCACTCAGCCATTTGGCTTATAGCAAGCTTGCTTTTATCAGCGATTGTCTTTTCATTTCCACAAATAAATTGTGCTGTATCGTCTGCGAATGTTGTCAATGATCCAGCGGTAACAACAGTTTCTATATTATTTGTATAAATAATGAACAGTATAGGAGCGATTGAAGAACCCTGCGGAACACCAACGTTTACTACTTCCTCCTTTGAGAATGAAATGCCCTTAGAATGAGAGATCTTGACAATTTGTTTCCTATTTTGTAGAAATGTTTCTATCCACCTATTTGCAACTCCTCTCACTCCAAGGTTATTTAATTTGTTCAAAAGTAACTCATGGTTAACCATATCAAATGCCTTTCTATAATCATAAAAAACCCCATATGTTGCTGAGTTCGAATTGTTAGCTGTTGACATCAGTTTATTTACAAAATTTGCAATTGCCGTAGAGGTAGATCTTGTTTTTCTAAATCCATGCTGACAACTACTGAGCAGTTCATTGCTTTCCAAAAATGAAACTAGCCTCTTACAGTATGCATTTTCTATTAATTTCGAGAAAACTGATTGTAAAGCTAGCGGCCTATAATTGGTGACTGATAGTTTATCTCCTTTTTTATATAAGGGGAAAATAATCGACTTTTTTAACGCTTCCGGAAACACCCGTTTCTAGTGACCTTTTTATAATATGCATAAGGGGCTCCGCTAAATATACAGCAGCATTTTTAAGTACATATGGAGGCACCTCATCATAACCGGGAGTCCCTTTTCTAGTTATTTTATCCATTATTTCATAATATTCTTTGTGAGTCAAAGGGTGCAAAAACAAATTTCGTTTTGTACAAATTGCAGGTGTCGTAGATGTTGTATGTTTGTTTAAACAGTCCGCAGAATTAATAAAGTGTCTATTAAACAGATTAGCTATTTGTACTGGTGACGTGATTTTTTTATTCTCATGTTCTAGAATTATGTGCTCATCATCGTTTCTTTTTACCTTCATCTGTTTATTACCATTATTTCTGTCAATGATTTTCCACGCTGCCTTACCCTTATTGCTAGAGGTTTTTATAACTTTGCTATTATAATTTTTAATTGCTGTTTTTATATCATCCTCATACAATCGCAGCACTTTAGCGTACTCTAGTTTATCCACAGTGTTACCAGTAGCTCTAAATTTTTGGTAGTGTACAATCACATTTTTGCTTGATTCTAAATGTTCTTTAGTGTACCATGCTTTATTTCGGTATGCACTGTTATTTCTTATTTTAACTCGCACTAATGGGAATGCGCCATCAAAACAATCATTAAATATATGGGTAAATTTGAGGAAGGCATCATTGACCTCATTCGAGTTGATAATTGGGTCCCAATTAATATCGCTCATGAGGTGCAAGAAAAAATCTACATTATTTGCTTTGAATGACCTTGTGAACTCATAGTACGGTGTTTTGTTATCATGGAGAATTAAATTCTTATCTTTCTGAATAAATACCATCTGGCTGAGATGATCTGCTAGTCCAAGATCGGTATTCTTTAGAAATGTGACATTCGAACTATTTGTTATTACATTGTCAATCACAGTTGAGGAAGCACCACATTTTGTTTTCGTTATTCTTGTAGGTTCGAAGTTTAAAAGCTTGCAATTCGCTATAGTAACAGCATTTTTAAAAGAATTCCCATAGCTGAAATCGTTTAAATCAATATTAAAGTCTCCGATTAACACAATTTCCTTGACATCATTAGAATTCACGTACTCTAGCAGTTGAACAATTCTTTCTAGGAATACATTTACAACAGATTTAGGAGGTCGATAACAAACAATCAATACATATTTCTTAGGTGTTAATACCTCAATTGCACAAATCTCAAATTCACCTTTAACACCCTGTTTTTCAATGTCCTCTCTGTCTATGTACTGATACTTGTTTTTAACATTCATATAAATGCCAGCACCCCCACCTCTACTCTTTTGCCTACAAAACACACTTGCAGTCTTGAAGTTATTTATCACTACCACTCTCTCTAACTCTTTGGGTATCCAGTGTTCAGTTAGACACAAGATATCTATTGGTATTTCCAGTCCAGCAAGTGCAAGTTCGAGGCGATCCAATTTATTTACCAGGCTTCTGATATTTACATGTAATAGGGAGATTCTGGTGTTCTCTAATATCTTCAGTGAATTCTTCAAATTTTTGGTCTCCTCTCTTTCTTGTGGTCTTGATTGGACATTCATTGGCTCTTTCGCGCCTTTTTGCTCATAACCTTTATCCAATTGTCTAAAAAAGTCTTATTTCCTGTTGCTTCCGGGTGATCTTCTATCTTGTTCTCTTCTGTTTCAGGTAGGGATTTATTTCGGCTAAGCCACTTCTCTAGACAAGTTCTACGGTTTACTGGTTTAATAAGTCTGGTCACGGGGAGGAAGTGTACTATTGAATCGCACAGAGCCTGTTTACCTTGTTCGTTCAGATGCAACCCATCTTCACTGAGGTGCCTACCAAAGATTTTTTTGTCCAAGAAGTTTAACCTTATATTCGAGCAGCATTTATCTTGGGCTGAATTTACTGTTGAGTGTATGAGACGATTGATTTGCCTAATATACAAGTTCGGATCCTCCTGTGAATCAAGGTGTTTTCGTCTCATAACATTATGAATGCATAGCTTGCATTTCCTGCTGATTGGGAGGAGGCTGGTTATTGTGGCTTCTAATTCATTCAGCGGTGTTTGCAGGTCATTAGTGCCCCCTATGACGATAATCCAGTCTTTTACGCTAAGATTCCTTGATGCTGTACGTGCTCTTTCTACGACATCTTTTAGCTTGGCTCCTGGCTTGAAGTAGACCGATACATAGTAGTCATTGCCTCACTTCTTCTTTAGAATTTCTTCTAGATTTCTGCCATGACTATCAGTGACGACTATTACACGAATTCTCTGTTTATCGCTAGGACACAGATCGTTAGGATTAGCACTTTGAGTTGTTACCTGTGTCGATTCCGCTCGTGCCTTCGTGGAATGCGCTGTCCCTGGCTCGGCGTTTGAGTTCACCACGAATGATTCGTTGACTTCTTTGTTCTTTCTTGATTGTCGGGTGTTTTCTTTATTCGGCAGTTTCAGGGGTTTGTTGTTATTTTTCGCCGGTGACTCATACATGTCAACCATTGCGCCAACCACTGTTTGACAGGCTGCATACCTCTTGATTTTCGTTCATAACTCTCTCCCTTAGCAGTCTGTTTATTTCCTCGAGATTTTCTATTCTCTTTTCTTTTTCAATGATAATCTTCTCTTTTTCTCCCAGTAGGATTTGAAGGCTGTGTAATGTGTGCAAGTGCTGGGAATTACCTTGCCTACTGTCACCATCTGCTGTTGCAGATACGCCCCCTTTTTCAGTCGTGCACTGTTTTGCGTGTTCTTCAATAATAGCTGTTTTGGTACGCTCCAGTAAATCTTCTTTTTTGCCAGTTTTCGCTAGTCCACGACGTTCACACTCCTTTTTCAGCTCTATAAAACACAAATCGTTCATAGAACTCAGTTTTGTATGAAGCACTTCATCCACTGCACCGCCACTTTCCGCCATCTTGAACCGAAGTTGTAACGAAGCAAGGTCCGTGTCTTTGCCTTGTTTGAGGATTGGGATGACTAGTTGTGTTTTTAGGGTAACTGGTATTATCCCTTCTATAATAATCTTATTGTATAATTCTAATAGTTTTGATTTGCCTTCTTCGGGCAGATTTTTTAAAACACAGTAAGGTAACTGATCTATACCTGGTGCTTTATTTTTGGCTTGATCTAATGAAATATTTAGTTCTGTAAAAGATATTGATTTTACTAGAAAATGACTGTTGTTATGTTTCTCATATAATATTTCATTATCCTGATTTACATAGTCAGGTGCTATTTTATTATGAAATTCAGAAACCCATTCGGGTATATTGAGTAGATTGTAACAATTATGTCCTGCCATACGAGTATTTTTATTTCTTTTAAACATAGTCCATATTGACCCCATTGGAGTATCCTTGTTCAGCTTCTTGCAAAAATCCTTCCATCCTTCCCTTTTCTCGTGTCTAAGTGTATTTTTTGTTCTTCTTTCCTCTATTTTTAATAAATAGAAGTTTTGGTAGTTCATAACTGCTTTAAAATTGCTTAAGGCCTTTCTTCTTCTTGCCCTGCGTCTTGCTCGCAATTTCTGGACTTCCAGGCTCCCATATAACGGAGGGCAAATTTAGGTATCCCCCGACAGTTGTGGCACCATCACCCATATAGTTCTCCAGTCTATTTGCGAACCTTTCAATAGTCTCATCGCCACGTGGTCTGTACACCGCTATGATGTCAATTCCGATGTTCACTGTGATCTCCACACACATGATCTCAACTGTATCGCTTACCCACTTCTGCTTGCTAGGTACTCCATTTTTTACCCCTATGAATATGCCACCTCCTCGTCTATCCCCATCTCTTCGGAATATTTGGTAACCTTCTTCAAACGCTTCACTACTGTGTATATCTCCGTCCAGGAACGATTCCACACCAATGAACACGTCAGGAGAGTGCATTTCAATAACAGTTTGAAATTGCTACTTATTTGCTAAGATACTTCTACAGTTTATCTCCATTATCCTGATTCCACATTGCGTCCGCAACTTGTATGGTTCTTTCTTTCGCATGTTAGATTCTTCCTGTCTTTCCGGATAAACTCTGGTCCTCCCTTCGCCATTCGCCGTGTTAAGTAGCGAATTTTCTAGCTCTAATTGCTAGCACCCATTTCTCTCGCTCAAGCAGAATAGTGCACATTCTACCACTACTAGAGTGGTTTACATCGAGATCTCTACCAAATTTACAGTTAGCTCATACACAATTAACGCATTTAGCATAATTTTCCACCTCACATTCCCGAATATGGTGTTTGCCCGCACACCATTGACACGCTTTTTCTGATCTGCATTCTCCAGTCTTATGTCCGAAGCCAGCACAGTTATAGCATTGGTGGAGTTTCACATGGTCAAAGACCTTACACCTTCTCCATCCTAGGTAGACTTTACCCTCATTCATAATTTTCGACCTTACGTCCCTGTCCACTTCTAGTACCAGTCGTCCTGCGCCTCTCACCACTCTCTTTTCAATTAATTTGATATATCCGGTTTCAATGTTGTTTGCGCTCCTGATTTGTTGAATTAGGTCAGTATTGTTTTCTTTTTTTAGCCGCTCCTCTACCCCTACGATGAGGAGCATCGGTCGTATATCCTTAACCTTCTCTACTGTGTACTGGTCTCCTAGCTTTCCCCTAATCTTTTCCAATGCCTTGTCTACATCCAGTTCCTTTTCCTTTGCACATTCTATAAGCAGCCCCCCGTTTTTTATGGTTTTCACAACAGGCGACGCTTTTCCGAATACTTCTGTAGCACTGATCGTGTCTTGAATGAATAGCGGAGTTTATAGGCGCGTCAACCTCTTGGTCATTTTGCGCCTGCAGAAAAGTTATTAAAGAGTAAAATAATTCAAGTGAAACATAAAAGTCTCACTACGTCAAAAGAAAAATGATTAATCCTACGCACAAGTACTTGCGACTAGATCTAAATATTTAAAATTATAGTTTTGACTAGATACCTAGATGACTAGATTTGACTAGACTCAGCAAGATTTGACTAGATCATCTTTACGAGCGCAGTAAGTCTCAGAAATTCAAAGATTTTATCAATCTGCTTCGGATCATCTCCCAGGAGTTTGGCAATGTACCGTTCGAGAGAGAGTCGTCTCCGCGCATCCCGGTAATTGGAGCATTCCAGGAGGGCGTGACGAACAGTAAGGGCTTCATTGCACGTGGCACACCGAGGCTGGATTTTCTCCAGAGAAAATAGGTAGGCGTGCGTGAAAAGCGTGTGCCCTATTCTTAGCCGTGTGAGAACCACTTCCTCTCGTCTTGTAGATCTGATAAATGTATCCCAGTGCTCGATTGTGGGCTTAATTTCTTTAAGCTTATTGTTCGTCTCAGCATCCCACAGTTCTTGGAATTTTTGTTTGAAGTGGGATTTGAAATAGACTTTGATGTCTGTGTGAGAGGCTTTGTTGCAGTCTATCAGAGCATTGGTGGTTGCAGCCCTCGCTGCTGTGTCGGCAAGCTCGTTTCCCCGAATCCCCACGTGCCCAGGGACCCAACAAAACACCACCCTGACGGCTCGGGAAGCCAGGTAGGCCAGGAGTGAGTGAATGCCCTGGACTAGCGATAGTGGAGAAAACAATACATCAATTGCTTGCAATGAGCTTAGAGAATCCAAAGCAGATAATAAAGGATTTTTCGGGCCGATGACGGATATGCTCCAAGGCTTTAGATAGCGCAAAGAGCTCAGCAGTGCAAACACTGCTCATTGCGTTTAGTCTGAAGCCTCGCGAGGTGTTTGGGCGAGAGATAAAAGCACTACCAACTAAGTTGTCCTTTTTTGATCCGTCTGTAAAGTAAAACACATAATCTTTAAAATCTGAACTTAATTCACTAAACGTCTTCTGAAAGACTTAATCACTAGTGCTAGACTTCTCTAGCGATGTTAGACCCGTTAGACACAGAGGCCTTGCAACAAGCCACGGAGGGGTCGGGCTCGGCTCCACCGGGTAAACCCTCGGAATGTGGAAATTCGCGTTCATGAGAATTCGAGCGAGTCTTATCCCTGCAGGAAGTGTGGCGGTTGGCTTGCTGTCGTACAGATGTGCAAACCTAGGGTCGATTAGGGCTTGGTACGTCGGGTGTTTTTTCATGCACAAAACCTTTGACGCATACGAAGTCATGAGGTATTGCCGACGGAGCGATAGAGGAGGTTCGCTTGCCGCACAATACAGGCTTTCTACCCGACTGGTTCGGAGAGCACCGATCGCCAGTCGGATGCCAGAGTTGTGGATGGTGTTAAGCGGCTTAAGATAGCTGTCGCGGGCAGAATCGAAGACAATACACCCATAGTCAAGCTTGGATCTCACCAACGCTCTGTAAATGCGGAGCATAACAGTGCGGTCTGCACCCCAGCTTGTACCAGCGAGGCATCGAAGAATATTCAATGTACTTTGACACTTAAGTTTAAGCTGACTAATCTGTGCTTTCCAGTTGAGTTTCCTGTCAAAAACAAGCCCTAAAAACTTGACACTTTCCAACACAGGCAATGTGTTTCCCCTAAGCCTGATCTCTGGATCAGGGAACAAGCCTCTTTGACGAGTGAAGTGGACGCAGTTCGTCTTGGATGGCGAGAAATTGAATCCGGTGTTGTCTGCCCACTTCACAAGCCTGTTGACAGTCATCTGCACCTGCCGAGAGGTAGGAGCAAGTGTCCTAGAAGAGCAGTAGATTGCAAGATCGTCAACAAATAGGGAGGCAGTGACAGGGGATTTCACGCAGTCGGTGATACCGTTGATTGCGATTGCAAACAACGTCACACTTAGGACTGAACCCTGTGCGACTCCGTTCTCTTGTATAAAAGTGTCAGATAAAATGTTGTTAAGTCGGACATTAAAACGGCGGTCAGTCATAAAATTTTCAATAAAAACCGGAAGTCGACCTTTAAAACCCCATCCACACAAGGTTTTGAGGATCCCATAACGCCAAGTGGTGTCATAGGCCTTCTCCAGGTCGAAGAAGACACCCACTCCATGCTGCCTGAGGAGAAACGTGTTTTGGATACACGTTTCCATGCGAACGAGGTGGTCGAGGGTGCTTCTATTTTTCCTGAAGCCGCATTGTAGGTTAGATAGGAGATTCTTACGTTCCAGACACCAAACGAGCCGGTTGTTAACCATTCGCTCCATTATTTTGCACAGGCAGCTGGTGAGCGAAATGGGCCTGTAACTTGTTGCCAGTTTCCTATCTTTGCCAGGCTTTAGAACAGGAATCTGTATGGCAAGTCGCCACTCCTCTGGAAATGTCTGAGTGGTCCAAATCTCGTTATAAGTATCAAGAAGAGTAGAGAGGGAATCTGGTGTCAGGTTTCTTAAAAACTGGTTATGCACCCTGTCGGCCCCCGGAGATGTGTTTTTTGACGTTTTAATGGCATTGTCAAGCTCCCACGCGCTAAACGGCGCATTGTAGCTCTCGGAGTTGGCAGAGGAAAATGACAGAGGTTTGCGCTCCGCAGCCAGCATTGTTTGTTGGAACGATGCCGAGTAGTGGCGGGAGCTAGAAACATCTGCGAAGTGCAGGCCAATGCAATTTGCTATATCTTTCGTATCTGTAAACAACTGTCCATTTTTCTCGATGCCAGCTATGGTGGTTGACCTGTGCTTGCCCTTAATCTTGTTCATACGATGCCAAACTTTGGCGGAAACAGTAGTACATGTGATAGTGGAAACATACTCCTCCCAGGAGCGTTTTTGCGACGATTTCACGACTAGCCGTGCCTTGGCACGAAGTTGTCTCAACACCATTAAATTAGCATTAGTTGGTCTTTTGGAGAAGATCCGAAGAGCCCGTTTCCTCGCCTTGATTGCGTCTTCGCATTCCTGGTTCCACCAGGGAACAGGAATGCGGCGTGGCTTGGTGGATGTTTGAGGCACACTTTCCTCTGCAGCGCTAATGAGGGCTTCTGTAATAGCCTTAACCTTGGCGTTAACGTCGGTTTCCAGACGCGCAGCACTCAAGTCAGCGAGCACACAGAACCGCTTCCAGTTGGCCCTCTTCAAACTCCACTGAGCAGGACGGCCCGGGGGCTGAAAGTCAGTTTGCAACGTGATGTTGATAGGGAAGTGGTCACTGCCACAGAGGTCCGAGTGAACCGAGAATTGAAACAACGGTGCTAAAGATGGAGTGCACACAGAGAGATCAATAGCCGAGAACTCACCATTAAAAGCATTAAATCTGGTTTGCTGCCCATTATTTAAAAGAAACAAGTCATTATCATTAAAAAACTCTTCGAAAAGACGGCCTCTTCCATTACCGTCACCCATGGTATCACCCCACAGGGGGCTATGGGCATTGAAGTCCCCAAGAAGTACGAATGGGGAAGGGAGTTGAGAGATAAGGCTCTGCAGATTGCCTTTTGTGACGGGGGCCCACTCGGGGAAGTAGACGTTGCAAAACGTCACAGGCCGTGGGAGGTTGACCCGGACAGCCACTGCCTGTAGGGGAGTTGTGAGCGGCAGAGGACTTGAATGGAGGTTGTCCGACACCAAAGTCGCCACGCCACCGTGGGCTCTGTTGCCAGTCAAGTCGTCGAATCGATAAAAAGAGTAGTTCCTTAAAACAGGTGAGTCGGTAGGTTTAAAATGTGTTTCTTGTAAAAAGATGCATACGGGGCTAAAATTTGAGGCTAATAGTTTGATCTCTTCTCTGTGTATGTGGTAACCATTCACATTCCATTGTAGCATCGCCATTTGGGCTACGGGGGAAGGGACTGGACCTTCGGTCTTTTGAGTAGCCTTTTTTCCGCGTTTGTAAGGACAGCCTCCTCCTGGCTGCAGTCCATTTTAGCCTCGGGCTCATAAGATGAGGCCAAGTTCTCCTGGCTGTCGCCAGCAGGGGAGATGGTGGGTTTGACCAATCGCCTGGAGGAAGCGGATGCAGTTGCGGATGCAGACGCGGATTTAGCAGTTCCGATTTCTTTTTCCATCTTTACGTTTTTCTTCTTCAACAGGTCATTTTCTTTCTTTAGCAATTTGATTTGTTCAGTTTGTTCTTCAATTATTTTCGATTGCTTCGCTATTGACATTTTCGCTTCTTCTTGACCGGTCAACAACAAGGTAAGAGTCTCCAATATCTTTTTCATGCTAGAGTCGTCAGCTGGCTTTTCTTGTGGTCTAGGAGTGGCGGCCGTTACTTGTGAGAAGGACTTCTCCATTGCCACCGGGAACATGGTCTGGTATTTTTTCCTAGCCTCGTTGAAAGGGATCTTTTCTTTGGTTTTGATTTCAATGATCTTTTTTTCTCTTTTCCAGACCGTACACTCGCGGGACCAAGATGGATGTGGCCCAGAGCAGTTGGCACAGTGGGGTTCTTGGTCACATGGCGCATCCTTGTGCGCATCGACCTGTCCGCACCGATCGCAAGTGAGGGGCTTTTCACAAAAGTGCTGGGTGTGACCATAACGTTGGCAGTTGAGACATCTGATTGGGTTCGGAATGTGCTGCTCAACTCTCACACGAATGAAACCCACAAAGATGAAGTCCGGGATGGTAGTTGAAGCAAACGTGAGGATGTGGACAGCCGATGGTAGCAATTTTCCATCTTTCCGAGTGTTCAGTCTTTTAACTTCGGTGACTCTTTGCTCCTTCAGTTCTTCGAGGATCTCAGCCTCGTCCAGCTCCTTGAGGTCGTGGCTGAAGACCACGCCCCTACACGAGTTTAGCGTCTACACGGGTTGCGAAATGCGGGGTTATTAGACTGTAAATCGGTGATTTCTATTCTTTTCTCAAACAAACTTTTGGGGGGTTTTTGGTGACAATTTGGGGTATCCATTGGGGTGAGTTGGGGACAACCACCTCCTCTAAGCGCCCGGATAACGTACCCAACTAACCATCTGAAGGTCCTACCTCGTCAGGCCTTGTTTAACAGCCCCGTGTCCCACCCACCGAGGTTCGGTGGGAGGCACGGTAACTGAGGTTCCTTCCAGCAGGCTAAGAGGCGGAAAGTGCCAATTTTACGCCCGGACGCAGCGCGGGCGCAATCGACCTTTTCCCTGGGCAGGAGACACCGACATTGTCATACGATGACTCTGCCCAGCTATTACAGCCGACGCAACCCGGCCACGAGCCAATCCTTAGTAAGGTTGTGAAACATTACTTAGCCGATTGACTGGGGTGGATGAAGCCCCAGCCTCCCGTTTCGGGGTGAAGCAGAAACCGAAGAGGTGTGTTGGATAAATATTTGACGCCAGTATCCAGCTGTACGAAAAACACATCCTCAACCGCCAGGCAAATCTTTTCCTCCCTTACGGGTCTGCAGACACGGCAAACGTCCGGGTAAGCGGTTTTGGCCTGCACAGGGAGTCAGCCAGAAAAGAAGACAAAAGGCATAGGAAAGGGAAGAGAAAGCGACAAGAAGACCAAGACTCGAGAACTCCCTGTGCAGACCATCAGTCACCAGCGGCCTGGCACAAACGAATCGACTGAAAGGTCATACAAGTCGACCGAAGAGAATTCCAAAAACGCACGCCAAATCGTCAACAACGGGGGGCGTCACACCGCTGTCGCAGAAGGCAGACGGTGGTTTTGGGAGGCGGCAAGAGATGAAACAAGACAGGAGACGAAGGGGAGGTGGTGAAGTGAAGGTGTAGACAGAAAAGAGTGCGCAGATCCTCCCTAGACCAGAGTCCGCGTACCGCAACAGCGGCGTGGCTGGACTACTCTTGGTCTGGGTCCTCGCCGGGAGCCTGACCGGTATAGGAGACCTTACGGGGAGCGAAACCTCCCCTTCCGGCATGGCCTCCCGGGTCATCGGACCACGCAAACCCCCTCACCACGGTACGGTGGTAGTCCTCGAGGGGGCTGATAGCAGCTCTAGAAAAATAAAATATGGACAATACATATCATCAACAAAATGCTGATGCAGCAATTAACAGTTTCATGGACACTTTAGAGACGCATAAAACTATTTGTACGAAAGTAAAAAAAGCTAGCACCTCTAGAACAAAGCATAGGAAGCTAACACCTTGGAACTTTGCAGGGCTAATCTGCTCGATTAGAAAAAGAGATGCTCTTCACTTGAAAATTAAAAAAGTAGATAAGCCTTCACTCCCTGTGCATAGGAAGGTAGAACTTGATAGGCTTAAACTCCGATATAAAATGTATAGGAACCTTCTCATAAAACTAATCCACACCGCCAAAAACAATTGCTATTCCAAAAGGGTCAGAGACGAAGCAGGTAACGTCAAAAAGTTGTGGAAAACGATAAATGAAGTAATCGATAGGTAAATAAAAAACTTCATGTCCATCAGTGAGTTAATTGATGAGGATGACGAGCAACGCCCCGTAAGTTTTAAAGACCTAACAAAAATTGCGGACACAATAAATGAATACTTTTCAAATGTAGGGGAAAAATTAGTTGAGAAGATAAAAAGACAAGCTCTGTGCACTAAATTAATCTCAAGTCTCACTCGAGAGGAATTAGAAACATGTGTTTAACCCATATAAAAATAAGTGAGGTCATTTTTCATATCGAAAATCAACGTTATAATAATACTGGTGGATCCGACGGCATCTCAATAGGCACTTCAAAATCAATCAAGCAGAAGATATGTAAACCTTTCGCGCATGCACTAAACATGTGCCTGGAATCAGGTATTTTTCCGGGGAGGTTTCAGACGGCTGTCGTAACTCCAGTATATAAGGGAAAAGAAAGAACACAACCTGGTAATTACAGACCCATCTCCCTGTTGACAAACTTATCTACGGTGTTTGAAAAATGTATTAAAACAAGGCTTTTTAATTTCCTAGAAAAATTTTAAGTACTTTCCTGGAACCAATTCGGTTTCCGACCAAATTCAAGTACCGCTGATGCAATCTATGACCTCACGAGTAAATTGTATAGCACACTCGATAACAACGACAAAGCTATAGCGGTATTCCTCGACCTTGCGAAAGCGTTTGATACTGTGGACCACGGCATTTTGATAAACAAACTAGAGATCATTGGAATCAGAGGAATACCGTTGAAACTTTTCAAAAGCTACTTAGAAAACCGAGAACAAACTGTTAAAATAGGTAGGTAATATAATGAGCAAGATATGTAGTAAGATATGATAGTAAGATATGGAATGCCTCAGGGGCGTATCCTGGGCCCGATTCTTTTAATCATTTAAATAAATGACCTTTGTAATCTTCAGATATTTGGGAAAATTATTACATATGCTTATCGTACCGCCGTACGATTTAAGGGAAAGAACTGAAACTCTTTCTACGAAACTGCTAACTCAGAAATGGGGGCTATATATAAATGATTGTCAAACAATCTTCTAACACTAAATATAAGTACAACTATATATCTTCCAATTACTATTAACTCAAAAACCAATGCAGATCCTAGTCACATTCTTCAAATCCATGAGCCTCCCTGCTCTCAAACTAGCAGAAGCTGTAAATGTATAAGGATTCAGAGAAAAAACAGCGCAAAACACCTAGGAGTAATTAAAGATCACCACCTGAACTAGCACGATCATGCAAGAAATCTTGGAGTTAAGCTTAAAGATTCACTTTGTATTTGCTATAGATTACGCAACATTGTCTCATTGACCTAACGAAGTCAATATACTTTGCCCTCACCCAGTCATACCTGCAGTAACCTTGCGCAATTATTAAAAATTCAGAGACTAATTTTAAAAGTAACTATTGGCAAGAGGTACTCTACAGCTAAAACATTCCAAACTTTCTCGGTATCCGATGTCAATCAAATTTATGTCTAACCTTCCTATTTATATGCACAAAAATTCATCTCAGTTTAAAACTGTTTTACCAAAGCTCCAAAACACTAGGCCAGCAGATTCGAAAAAAATATATTACACTTAAGAGGAATAAGCAAAGAGGACTACAACACATTGATTTTGTTGGGCCTCGTATATATAAAATAAGCTCATAAAAGAAATAAAAACTATTCCAACCCAACAGATGGATGTTCTTAAAACAAAAATAAAAATTTGGCTGGCGAAGAATGGCCGGGACTTCTGTGCCAAACAACTTTGCCTATAGGAACGAATCATCTTATAATACGTATGTATATTTACTGCATGTATATGTGTTGTAAAAAAAATACCTAATGTATAATATAATTTTTTCAATCAATATACAATGGCTGATTAAAAATAACTATATTGCACACCCACACACATGCCTTGGCTTTGTGGGTTGTTCCTTCATACTTTATACTACAAGTGATCCTTCATACTAGTACAAGTTTCCTTCATACTTTATACTACAAGTGATAACAAAATGTCTTACCTATATTGTACATGGATGGATGGAAAAAATAAACAAACATTTAAAACAAATCTAAACCGGCCCGCTTGCACTTACGAAATCAACGCATCTTTAAAAAATTGGTCCCTTGGGCTTTACTGATTAGCATCGACAGCTTACAGGGGCGCCACGAAAAAAACTGCTGGCGCATATTGTCTAAGGTCCTGAGCATGCCAGTCACCAAGTAACTGCGAAGTTTTCTGTTAGTATTAAATAAAAATCTTATTCGTTCGCCTTCCGCCTTGGGGAACCAAATGGTCTTTATTTTAACCTAATGGCTTTGGATATTTTGCACAAAACAACACCGCACTTATAGGGCATGATTAAAGCTTATTGAATATAAACTAATTAGTATGTCGTATATATCACCTCAATTATACCAAAGAAATGACAACTTAAGCTCAAATTGTAGGAATGAACTTCAAAATTCAAAATTTGTGTCTAAAATGACATTGGATTGAACTGAGTGGCCATGTCGGGTGGGTCCAGTGATGTCACCGTAAAAATCCCGATCGAGGCAACCTGGGGACGAAGTATTTATACAAACCTTGTATTTACCTCAGCAATTTGATTAGTAGCAATTTCGCACTTGTTTTAGCAGTTAAACCGTCTTGCCCAAGCAGTGTTTCTAGGAACCTTTTCAGCAGAGGTAAATAACAATTTTTGCGTTCAGTCATTATGAGTTTACAGCAGTTACTGCACAGCATATTTTCGTAACCCCTAACCCTACTTGAACGTCAGCTGACCTGAAGTCGGCTTCCCCGGACATCCGCCATGTCGGGCGCGAGCGCAATACCCACGTGTTTCACACTAACAAAAATACACAACGGGTGGCAATCCTGCAAATACAGTAAAATACAGGAAGATATTTAAAAATACGATTTGGACGCCGAGATTGGTCAGTATCAAGATTTTCGATTTTCATCGTACGGTTTCATATATTTACGCATTATTTTATTTTTTGGCAGAAAATAGTGATGGGGTAGGTAATGGGAACTTGATGTAAGATTTTTCTGAAGTAAACTGCAAGGTAGGAGACAAGGTCCTTGTGAAATGGGGAGAGAAGTATCGGTACTTGGCAACGATCATCGAGTTTGGTGGTTAGGAAAAATGTTCCATGTTATTACATGTTCAAAAACACTACCATACTGAAGTTATTCAATGTGCAATCAATTATACATGTATTTAATGCCAACCACTATTTATTTCCAGCCAACTAACAAGTGTTGTCTAGTTCTTGCCAAAAACTTGTCAAAAAGGTAAGTAAAACCAAGCGAGCGGCAAGCCCAAGCCCGGTAAGCTTCTTTCCTTTAACATATATTATGACATATCTGCTAATTCTCCTCTCCTGATTTGTCAACATTTGCAGCAGCACATGTTCCATGAAATCTGATGGAATTGTATAAATAAACGAAAAAATTTCTTTTAATAGGACAGTGCAAGTGCAGCCACTAATGTGAAAAAACAGAGGACCGAGGAAAACACATCCTTAAAAAAATCCAAGAAACATCGATGTTGATGTTGTGACCTCTTTTTCAGCTTCCAAGAACAGAACTGTAATAGTACAAGTGTGTGTATTTATAAAATGTTGAAATTAACTTCATTCTTTAAAAACCCTTGCAATATTTGTACCTATGTAGGTACACTTCTGGGCTTTGAAGGCGTGCTCAGAAAGATTAGGTTGAAAACAGCATAGGTATGGCCAGGTATCGACCACGTGGGTAAGTACATGGATGGAGGCATGGGATGATGATTGCTTGTGGGTCTGAATCTCGTTACTTTAAACTAGTTCTTCTCTCTGTAAATACTTTCTCCCCTCTGAAATGACAAACGACCGAGCTGACAAATCGATACGCAATCGAGGTTTGCATGACATTTCACATACATCAAATGTCATAAAAGACGCAATTTTTAAGTTACAAGGGAGATAAATTCACTTCCTGGGTCTTCTTTGTAAAACAAAACAATGCAATGCATCACTTTTTCGATATTTTCGAAAAATATGTTATTCACATTTCACAATAAGATTTAATCAAATTTCCATTATTGCTTTGTCGCCCCGACCCGCAGGGGTGAGGAATAGGTAGCCATCAGAAAGGTATGGACTCCGCTCATGTACGACTAATAAATGGATCGAGAGCTGATAACAGAGGAAATTAATAGGTTTAAAATCAAAAATCACTGTGGACGCAAACGTTTACCAAAAATCTCAAAAATTTAATTTATAAGTAAGTTTGTTTTAAAGAGCAAACACATGGAGTTTTTAAACTGATGGTTTACTCACAAAATTACGCATTTAAGGCCAAGGGTTGTGTTATTACAGATGCGAATAGCCGAGTGATCTGACCAGGTATGTGTTCATTAAATATAAATATTAGTAAAGGCAAACAAGTAAAATTTTCATGATCAGTCATGTTAAAACTACCTATCTATATCAATAAAATGAAATGCGAGGGACCAAATTCATTCATTCTCTTATCGCATTCGGTCAAGATGGCAGCGTGTGTCCACTGGCCTCGTGATACCAGGGTGGCCGTTTTAGGCATGATAGAGCATCAGCATATCTCACCCCGAGCTGCTGGCGAGCATTTTGGCGTTAGGCGTTGGGTACCGCGAAGAGATGGTGGAGACACTACACTGACTCTTGCAGCATGGAGCGCAGATTATTGTTTGCACTTAATTTTAACATTATTATGCTTGTTTTTAACAATATATGAGCAAAAAGGTTCCTTTTTTAATTCTCAATTAGCGTAGGAGTTGTTTACTCCATATGTATGAAGAAGATTTTACAACATAAGGCAGTAAGTTGTGAAATTTTGCGTTTTTAATTCTGTATCTTAGCTTTTACTTTTAATGATGATGACGAAAACAAAGTCTGCGTGCCACAGTGAACTGACACGAACTCGTTGAGGCCGGGCACTGGAGGTCAGCGCGTGTCCACGGAGGCGTAAGACGACGCCTTGACAACGCTTGCTGCCGACAACCCTTTCAACCACTCGACGTGGCTGACGGCGACCAGCAACTTCCCTGGCTGCACCAGGACGGCGAGGAGGAGGCTTCGCGAAGTCGGCCTGATCGCACGTCGAGCAGCGATCAAGGAAGTGCTGACCGACGCCCACCGCGTGGACCGGATCGCGTTCGCGGTAGCCCATCTTGACAACGACTGGGGACGCGTTTTCCAACGAGAAAGTCGAACCGCGAACTCGCGGTTCGACCCCAAGTACGTATTCCAGTGCCAGCAGAGCTGCCGATTCTCAGGGAGCGCCTGTGGCTGGATTTCGGTGTGGGGGGGGCACCTCACCGGGATTCAGTATCGGGACATCGTGTGGGATGTAATGGTCCCCTCTTTCCGGGTTCTATACCCAAATGGACCATTTGAATTCCAGCAGGTAAGAATCAGCACAACATCCAACTGTCTTAAACGAATAATTTTACACATTATCTCCAAAAAGATATTTACGTTGTAATGCTTGTTTGCAGGATAACAGCCCGGTACATTATGCCCACGTGGTGAAAAGATCGCTGGGTGCAGTCAGCCAAGAGGGACCAGCTCTGGCTGGACGTCACCGAGGGGCCTCTACGTGCAAACACTCGTTGAGTCGATGCTTCGCCGTGTGGCCAAAATGCTCAAGTACGAGGGAGGCTAGACGGGCTACTGAAGCAGCTAGCTCGATTTTCCATTCTTTTCTTTATTATTTGTCGTGTGCGGAAAACACACGCGCTTTGCCAATCAGAATCTAAGTGGCAACAATCAAACTGGTGTCCTGATTTAATTTCATCTCCTTCATTCCTGACAAGAAAGCTACAAGTCCGACCCCAAATAATCCCTGAATCATGAATTGTTTAAGACGTTTTGTTTATTTTGACAGCAAGAGATTGCATTCAAAAGTTAAGTCGCATATAAACTCATTGATAATAAACAATAGTAATTTACGGAATTTATTCATACATTCACTATAATACCCATTCTTCCAATGAATAGATCTCTTGACAAGACATCAACATCAATGGTTGTTGTAAATACTCACGCAAATTATTGATAAATCATATTTTATACGACATTTTAAGTTATATTTGAAAACCTTTTTAATGCTCATTTAGAGCGATGGTAATAATAATTACTGGGTTGAAATTATCGGCAACGGCTCCGACCCGCCTTGACGAGATGGCCAGCAAAAAGGTAGGGTATGCAGTACGAACCATGGTGAACTTGATTCCGAGATAACAGAGGCAATTAGCAGAAATTCAATTTTAAGGCGTTGTGATAACTAAATTTCCCTCCTAAACCAAAAAAGTAATGACACAGAAGTGTTTTTCAGGAAAAAAACAACGCATTGCCTGGTTCATATTTCCTTCCAACTACAAAAATACGTGTTTTAGATCAGACGAGTGAGCGTGAAATTGCATACAAATCTAGCAGGAGGACGAATTCACGAGCGTCGCCAGACAGGTTCTGATATAAAACTGGTTTGTCAAACAAGATTATATATATAGGGGTGTCAATCGATTACGATTAATCGATTCGATTAATCGATTTAGGAAAAAAATTCGATTTCACTAAAATAATCGAAAACATCGAAATTTCAATAATCGTTGGAAATGCTAAGATTTGAATCAGACGCACTTTTTCCAATTTTAGTTTAACAAAATCCCACACAGCTGTTTAGCGCTGGCACCTGTTCATCTCAGCTCAATCTTACGTTTCACTAGTCGAACTCTAACCTCAACTTGAGGGCGTACGCTGTGTGCTTTGTGTACCAATTCTGCGTGTATGAAGTTGTATGATTAATAGTAGTAAACAGCAAACTAGTAATAGCCAGCGGATCAAAACGACTGTTGTTTACTCCATCCAGTCTAAGGGCACCGGTGTGGATGCACTTCGGTTTCGAAGTCAATGAAACAAACGAGATAGTGGACAAAAGAACTGCCTAATGCAGACATTGTGAAGCATCAGTTCGAACTTGTTCGAACACAACCAATATTTCTCAGAATCTTGTTCGGTATGCTGCCTATATTGCCGAAAAACATAAGAAAGAAGGTCTACAGCCGGGAATACCTAATCATTTCAAGCCTTCAAAGCCACTGGTAAGCACCAGCAATCGGGCTAAAGAAATCGCTGGTGGCAATTTTTGCTTCATTGCTTTCGACCCAAAACCCTTCAGTACGGTAGAGGGGGAAGGGTTTGTTAATCTAATGGGAATATTAGTTCCAAAGTATGTTGTACATTCACGTAACACTGTCGTCTCTCGAGTTACTGAGCTTGCCAACGCTAAAAGAAAGTTATTGGCCGGTCAGCTATTAGATATCGAGTGTGTAAGCCTAACCCTTGACTACTGGTCTTCCCTTGCCAACCAGAGCTACCTGTGGGTGACATGCCAACTGGGAGTTTGGAGGAACACTGGGTACCTATCTGACAACGGACTCGCATTCGTCAGAAAATGTGGCCGGACATATCAGCGACACTCTGATGGAGTGGGATGTTAACGAAAAGTGCGTTCCCATCGTAACGGACAGTGCTGCAAATATGGTGGGTGCAATGACATTTGTAGATCCGATACATGTGCGGTGTTCCGCTCATCTTTTGCAGCCTTGCGGTGAAGAAAGGGCTGGAAAATGCGAGTGCTTCGGAAATTCTGGCTAAGGGAAGAAAAATAGTGGGCCATTTCCGCATGTCCCCTCTGGCATCTGGAAAGCTAGCTGATGCACAGCAGGAAAGAAACCTTCCTGTCAACAAGTTCATCAAACCAAGTTGGCGACTAGTGACAAGGTGCTTAGTGAATCGCTCTCGGAAAAATGGAATAATCTCAATGAATTAAACGCAAACGACCTTAAAAAAGAGTGTGAGAAGATGGGACTACCGAAAACTGGCAAGAAGGAAGACCTGTTTGAAAGGATTAAAGTCGCTCTTATAAAGGAAGCTGAAGAAATTGGCTCGACGACGGCAGCAAGGGGCGTATCGCCGAAAAAAAAATGGCGGTAAGCACAGCGTCAGTGACTGTCATGTACATGTCATAATGCAACTTCATGCCATGTTAGCTTAAAACAATAAATTACTATATGAGAAAGAGAAGCGAAATGGAAACTTGGAAGAAATCGTCTCCCTGTAAAAAAAGCAAATTAAACAACTAGAAGAAACAGCCGTAAAGGCAGGAGCGCATACACTAAAAGCTCGCACAGCAACAACCAAGGAAGTAAGCAGTCGCATGTCAGGAAAATGGTCGAACAGATAGAATTGCCTTCAAAACGAGTGATCCACGATAACGCCGGACCAAATTACAACTCCAATAAAGACGACTTGAATACATCTGCAAGTAAGCCCAATTCGCCTAGAGGGGAATTCAAGAAGCCAGCCTTTAAAAACTTAAGTCAAGCACACTGGAAAAAGCCAAACGGTGAAAAAGATAAAATTATGTTATTGCATTAGTAGTATTTATTAAATAGGTACTTATACAAAACAACCTAAAATCGATTAATCATCGATTATCATTAATCATTTTGATTCGATAATCGATTTGAAAAAAATTATCATTTGACATCCCTAATTATATCCCCAAAGCACATGCTCATCTCCACGTGGTCGGTACCTAGCCTGCCAATATGCTGTTTTCAGTAAAACCTTTCTAGTGCCTTAGCCGAAATTCTACTGGAACGCTTACGAAGTCCAGAGGAGTACACATTAGTTTTTATAAATTTATGGATCCTAATAATAGCGAGCTGGAAAGCATGCGTACTCAGGTGGCAAGCTGTGATTGCTGCCATACATGGTGAGTTGTACGACCCAAGCATATATTATCAATTGGTGTAAAATTGGTATATCTTAGTTTAAATTGGCCCTGTGCATACACAGATATTAATAATTAGGAACTGTTTCCTCAGATCTTCCAGCGCTGTCTTAAGATTGGAGTCAGCAGTGGGCACCAGCACACTTCCTGCTTCGACCTTCCGCCCAGCCGCTGAGGCTGCGGTAGCCTCGACCAGCACCGCTACTGAAGTAGCACCAGTGGTGCAGGATTGTTTAGCATCTCCAAATAGTTAAACATTTTAAATGTCTTTACATCATGGAAAATCAGCTGATCATCACAAATTAAGAACTAAATATTTGAATGTGAGTATTGTGATTCCAGAAACTCAACATGGACAAGGTTAGAAGATGTAATCAAGGCACCGCTGCCAAGTATACAAATGAAATCATTCAAACCACGTACTTAAACCACGTACGAACAAATTCATGGCAGAGCATAGTATGTCCGGGATGAATTCGGCAAAGCCGGCTATTCCGAAGGCAGACCGCAATGATATTGAGGGTAGGTTCAATATAATATTTGGCCTGACTTTCTAATCACTTTTTTTCGATCTTTATGACATCTTTAAGTTAATATTGTTTGTTTTGCAGCCGAGGTGATTTCTTAATTCTCCTCTGAGACTAGGAAAACGGTCAGTGGGATGATAACCGGCACGCTGCGCAACGCCGGCAAAACAAAGAAGAAGCGAGTCGCCAATGCATTCCAGAACTTTTTAAATGTCTGCTTGCTTTCTACTAACTTTTGAATAAAATGCTGATCCAGTGCCTTTAGAGATGTTGAGGCTGCAAATGAAGTTTGTAACCGAAGCTTGTGAGAGGTTTGTCAGATTAATTAATCTAGAAGGATCTGAATATCCTTTGGCCCACCTCTTGTGGGATGAGCTTGGCCTGTTCAGTTCAGCCCTGAAGCAATACTCCAAAGGCCGCATTCCACCCCAAATCAGAGGCATGCTGCAAAATGTTAAACGCATACCAGCCGAGGAAGCGATGAAAAGCTTGTTGCGTGGTTGTGTTTAGAAAAGCGCACAGAAACTAGCAAGCCACATGACTGCAGGACCAACCAACAACTTCCTCAAAGAAGTTGGAAACCTTTTCAACCCCTCAGTTGCTGCACATACCCTTGCCTCGGACTAGACTCTCTTTCTTCTCTGACCTCACAGATCTCTTTGTGGATGGATACCTACATTTCCACAAGCAAGTGGCTGAGCTTGTTCGGACAGATCAGGCTGCGGACCTAACCCAAATCCTTATGGCAATAAAATAAGCAAACCCCTCATTTGCTGTTCCAGCTTATTTGGCTCCGAATTATTTTGGCCCCTGTGAACAGCGTTGATGCGAAAAGGTACTTCAGTAAGTACAATCTTGTGCTGACCGACAAACTAACCCGAATGAAGGAAGATACAATTGAAACTTGTTCAATGTTGAGTTTTAACAAGGAATAGGCACGCGCTGATTGCGAAGTGCCTTGTAATTGATTGTGATTATTATCAAAGAATTACATCCAATATCTTATAATTTATTATTACTATCATGGGGTTATTGTACTTAATTAGAGATTCTAGTGCCTGCCAAAAATCCACCTTCCTTTCATTTTTCTCAAAATAGATTGTTTTCATTTAAGCTCAATGCTAAAATGAAAATAATTAATGCTAAAATTTTGAAAAATTTATGCTCCCCCACCCTCGATAAACACGAGATAAATTACTCACAATTAGATAAGGAGGCCCTCAGTAAATATTTGATCGTAAAATACGTTTACAAATTCCTGTGGGGAAGAACATTCCTTTACCACACCTTTATCACTAACCTCTAACAACCACTTTCGGGCCAAAACGGGGTATGCCCCTGACGCCTGCGAGCCGGTTACAACGATGTGCTGCCTTTCTGTCAGGATTCCAGTACGAAATAAGATTTGTCAACTCAGACAAAACTAGAGCTGATGCATTCTTACGAATTCCCGTACCCGCGGGATCCAAGTCGTCACAAGGCGATGTGTCTTATCTGAATTACATTCAAGACAATGTGCCTGTCGATTGCAAAGACATACTATATGCCACGCTGAAAGACAGCGCCTTGTCCAAGGTGCTCAAACATCTAATGTGGGGCTGGCCCAAAAGCCTAATATACGTGTCCAATGATATGAAGCCATTTTTCAGCAAACGTTTAGAATTATCTGTCGAAAAAGGTAGTTAAATGTGGGGTTACCGAATCATTATCACCTCTTGAAATTCATGAAAGCCACCTTGGCATTGATAAAATGAAATCCATTACCCGGGCTGAAAATCCGGCAGCAAACGGCCAGGCAAACAAGGTGGGTGTACATTCACCCTGCGCGATTTTAGGGCATTTTCTATATTTGTTTATTTTAAAGATGCGATAGTATAACAATTGGCGATACCAGTGCTAGAAAAATGTTAAGTGGAGCTCGAAACAAAAATCTCGAAAGAGCGCGTCGATAAGGAAAAGAAATTTGTATTAAACGTTAAAAAGTGTCTTCTTAGTCCACACGAATTCCTGGCGATGTCAAAAAAATTTAAATCCTAGTGGTCATGGTGGGTAAACAGTCGAACTTAACTTGGCTGTATTCCAAACCCAGTTTAAACCCATGTTTTTGAAATCCCATGCCTAAATTCTTAGACTGCTCCAGGCCGCGGCCCTGCCTGAAGGTGCGAGCCCGTGAACAATGCGACGTCCCGGCCATCTTGACGAAAGCCGTAGACCGAGACGAAGTCGCGAATCAAAGTGTACAAGACGAGAACTTCTGTTTGATTTTTTAGATTACGGCCGGGAAGGGGGGGGGGGGGGGAATAGCACATTCGGCAGCAAAGCTTACTATATCTCTGCACATATGTGTGCTGAATTAAGAAGAGAACCACAAGAGTGAGCACTGTTGGATATTCGGCGTCTGCAAGGCCACTTCTCTCAGGTCAGATGACATGGACCCAGGTGTGACCGGATCCCATTTCCTCTGTTTACGCTCAAAGAGGGGAGCGTCGAAAAGGGGATCTATCAATCTAGCCATGATAATGCCATAAAACATTGTTTAGTCTACAATCAGAAATGGGACGTAGTTGACATATGGCCAGTAAGGCAAAATTTTGTTTATCGCAACATCTGGTCAAAAGGCTGTGATATTTTGTAATTTGGTTTTGGCTGGTAGCCGCACCAAAGAAAGGCGTTCCACGTAAGAACCTGTCAATCAGTTCGTGGATGCGGATTTTTTCCGGCACAAGACGCCACCGGATTGCTCAGTGAATACAAAGTCGATTGTTTGGCTTTTCCTGGGCTTGCGTCTGCTTCACCTGCTGCTTGCTTTAACTGCGCCTGCCTTCCTAAGCATGTCTGCTCATGCTTCTGCGTGATGACGATAATGACGAAAGCGAACTTTTGGCTGGTAAAGCCGCACCAAAGAACGGCGTTCCAAGTAAGAACCGAACGATGCCATCTATATGATACTAGCTAGATACAAAAGTGCATAGATATCAAAACGTCCCTAATGAAGCTAACTTGCTGTTTCAGATTGGAACGTCCATTGAAGAGTTGATGCAGCGTCCCAAGCAGGCGACCAACTACCAAGCAGCCCTTCTAGTTGGGAGCTGGACCAAACACTCTAATATCCGCTTAGTGCGTTGGCGTTGTAGTAAGCTGTTGCAATGCCCAACCAATTTTGCGATTTCTGCCATGATATCCATTTCAAATCTCATTTCGTGTGTTAGTTGCCATACGATGCTAATTTGAATACTATTTGACGTTTCATTTACTATTGACGTAGGAAATAGGAGGCCAATAGATGTGCATCAATCATTTGCTAGTGAAGAAAGTTCACATTAAATTATGCCCAAGTCTTGTTTTAAAGAAATGTTTTAAAGAAATGAAGATGAACTAGTCTTTGATACTGATGTAGAAACGGTAGCTATACTTACAAAAGTTTACCTTGATATTTTGACTATGAGATTAATGAACTAAAAATGTAATTACAACCATGTTTCTTCCGTTTTTGTGATCTAGCTAGATGTAGCGGGAAGTTATTTATAAATTTTCTCACCTGGAGCCGGAGGTAAGATCACCTCAAGTTCAATGTCATTTGCATCGAAATTTTGACTTCCGTCGAAGCCACCGAAGACACCAAAGAAAGAACGATGTCTTCCTTTTTGGACAAAATGCCGTTGGTAAAAAATAATATCGACGTAACCACCGCTCCGGCTGGTTATGTATCGGGAGTTCCTCTCTCTCCATTTTTAATAAGGAATATTGGGACGACTGCTTTGCCCAACCTACAAGAAACCCTCAATCTATTCCCTAAACACCTCGCTGCTAGAGGCAGAATTTGGCAGTTCGTATCTACCAGTAGGCCGAGTAGGCTATCGCCCAGGTGCGCCGAGGTGTTAGGGGCGCCGGCCGCAGGCCGTCGCCAATACCCATATTGCTGTTGTTTTTATTTTATATTCAGGAACATTGTGAATTTGCGATGTCATGTGGTCAGTCAACATCGTGTATGTTTCCATGAAGCTCTCTATGTAGGTAAACCTTGAATTCAAGCGACGAAAGTGAACGGCGGGAATTATTTATTTCTTGCGTATGTGCGCATATCCACATTTCCTGCATGAAGGCAGTTGCAGCCGGGAAGTACGCACCAAGATGTTTTTTGAACTCATTTCACGATAGGATTTAAATATACCATAGCGAATTTAGCTCCCGAATAGGCAGAATGGATAATTCCACTCCTGAAACTATTAATCGACTTTTGCTGTGTCAAATGTTTATTGGGAAAACCATTGACCATAAAGCACTCCAGTGCGCCTTCGTTAGCGCGGCAAAAAGGGTAGGTGTACAATCAACCTGCGCGATTTTTGGGAATTTTACTTATTTGTTAATTTGAAAGATGCGATAGCAAAACAATGGGCGATACCAGAGCTAGAAAAATGTTGAGTGGAGCTCAAAAACAAAAAAATCTTGGAAGGGCGTGACGATAAGGAAAATAAATTATTATTGAACGTTAAAAAAGTGTCTTCTTAGTTCACACGAATTCCTGGCGATGTCAACGAAAGGGAGGCTGAGGCTCTAGAGAGTACTGTTGTCCCTTATTTGCATTGAAAAAGAGGTGTTGAACTCGATTGACACATGAATAGCTAATTATCTTATTCGCAAGTATAAGTGCGCCGCCGACCGATGTAGATAAATTCCAGCAGCAGCAATCTAAAACAGGCCGATCATGCCCAGCAGCAAGCACAATTCCGGTAAAATCGAAATGTTATTATTGTTTACCCACTACATTTATTTTGGGTTACTTTACAATAGCTGCAAGATTTGTGCCTACTTATCTATAGTACCAGTCCGTCGTACAATTTCTTTAACGAAATCGACGCTTCTTTAAAAATTGGTTCATTAGGCTTTACTGATTAGCAATGACAGCCTATAGGGGCGCCACGAAAAACACAGCTTACTGACGAATAATGTCCAAGTCCGGCCCTGAGAATGCGATCGCTCGAGTGCAACGTTTAACGAAGGCTAAAATAGACCATGCTCTATCTATGTCTGCGATTGATGACAGATGGTTGGACAAACATTTGCGGGGAAGGCACCGTAAACTTCATCATATCAACGCCTGCCCCTCTATTTCTCAAAACTCCCGAGCCAGGTGTTGCAAAAGAAACTGTTGAGTACATTGCAACGGGAATAACCAACGTGATTACCTAAATTGGTGACGCAAAATTTTAGCAGTTGTGACCAACGTCGCAAGAACGTCGTGCTCTGAAGACAGCTTGGCGCATTGTGAGAGAGGCGATCCTTATATTGCATACATCGGATGTGCGGCACATGGCCTGAATTTACTTCTTAAGAACGCGCTATATTTAAAAAAAAGTTCCCAGGAAAAACTGTCCAGAGGTCGCGCCTAACCGTCTCCGGGGGAGTACGTGCTAGTAATGTACGTGCAGTAGTGTTCTATCACACGCGACGCCATGACAGATCCGGCCCCCAACGTCATTGAACTGTTACAGAAAAAGGTCGCAGATCTCGTATATATCGTGAAATTACAAAAGAAGATAATAAATGAACTTGAAAAACGCGATGCTACGATGAAAGAAGAACGTCCCCGTGAAAGTGCCAAGCCTTATAGCGAAACAGTAAATGGAAATTATCAACTCACAAGCATAAAAGCTAAATCAGGTGACCAGGAGAAAGCGAAAACAAGATCAGGAGTTAAATCACGGATCATTCCAGCTAAATTACCAGTCGATGTTCAGAATACACGTCAGAAAAATAGCGGGGAAATTCTCATAAGTTGTGATAGCAGTAAATCAGCCTCATCGCTGATCAAAGCAGCCAACGAAGTCTTAGGAGAGAATAACGTAACCTCCATTACGCCGAAATTTAACTCCAGGCTCAAGGTGACGCACGCGGAGTTTGGAGACGAGGACATGGATAACGTACGCAAGGCAATAATAACGCAAAATCAATTAAACTCTGACCGTCGTAACTTCGTGTGCAAAATAATTACGACCATCAAAACAAAGAACGGGTATTTCGTTCGCCGTCCTCGAAGTAGATCCGCAAACTCGTAACGCGCTTCTTCAAGAAGAAAAAATTTATATCGGCTGGTGTCGATACAGCTAATATGACCATATCCATATCACACAGTGATTTAAATGTGGTGGTTTTAACCATCGAGCACGAGACTGCACACGCAAAAAAGTATGCCTTAAATGTAGTGGCAGTTATACTGAAAGTGAATGTGATGCTCCAGAACTGTGATGTGTAAATTACCCCAAGTCGACAGCAACGATTCCACACAGCCACGATTGCAGAAGTCATGACTGCCCTTCAGAGCTGAGGGCTCTAAACATCATGAACTAACGAATTGCATATAACTCAACTCGTGATAACGGGGCAAGTCATATTTCGTGCCTCCTATGTTTTTCGACCCACAAACCGCTATTGGTGTGTCCTGACCTACATGGCTGGTTGGTTGGCTCGAACAAGCTTGCGCCACAACCCTTGCCAACGGTGTGAGATCGATCTGGTAAAAGAGGGGACCCTGCTCGACGATGTGGTACAAGGTGGCCACGAATCCCTTTCAGGCCTTCAAAACCAAGGATGGGTCAGAGCTCCCACTGAAAAGGCCGACAGAAATGTCCCTGAAAATAGTCAGGGAGTAGAGCGAATATTTCACGACCATCTACGCGACAGTACGCCATCTTCCGGGGCTGCACGGAACCTTGGGCGATGCGCTTATGAAAATTCATCCGTGGTGGTTCGAGGGGCCATGCCGAGAGCACAGAAGGTATTTTATATAATGCAATTTGTACCATGACTATATAATATGTACATTTTAAAAGCTGGATTAGGCCAGGCCTCAGTGCCGGCACCGGGTCAAACCTCGGCTCCCTTCCAGGCCAAATGTTAGTGCCGGCACTATGTTCACCTTCAGCTCCCTTCCAGGCCAGGCTTCATTGCCGGCACCGGGTCCAACCTCGGTTTCTTTGCAGCTTCACGAGGATTTGGACGCGGTCGAGCATTGCTCCCGTTCCAACGTGATCCGCTGGGGCTGGGTAATGTGTGACCATCTTTGCGACGACCAGCGAGGTCAACGTGTTCAGGGCCTGCATTGCCCTTACGCGATTGCAACCCCCATCAGACAGGTAAGTTTTATGTCTTTGGCAGACGTTGTGAAGTGAGTTTTGGTGCTAGCGATGGCAAGCTGAGTAGCTCCGTGGCTTACTGGCTGTCTGTATTGTTTGGCAGGTTATGATGCCTTCAAGCTTTGGACGCAAACCTCCGTTTCCCCTCAAAAAAGAAAAAATGGTTTTTCACCAAACCGATCACGTAAGAATGCAAATATAACGTATAATGACCCCAAACCAATCCAGGCCGAAAAAATTATTGAATTTAGAACAGAGAACTACAAACCTGACACATCGAGGAAAACGAAATCCGAAAATGGATATAAAAAATCGAGACAGATCCCATCAGTCAACATACGCAGCATAAGAAAAACAAAATAGGTGACATAGATATAGCTATAGAGGATTCAGCCCGACCTAGTGTGCCTATCGGAAACCTGGTTGTCTGACATAGAAGTGACATGCATTCTAAATTATAGCTTTTCTAGTTGAGAAGCCGACAAGGGCGACGAGGAGGCGGAGTTGCAGTGCTTCCCAAAATAAAAGCCGCAGCAGAACCCCCTGGAACTGAGGGGATTGATGGCCTGTAAGAAGTGAAGGGCCCTCAAGACCTAGTCGGCGTGGATCACGATGGCAAATTGGGCGTTTATCATGGCGTTTAAAACAATTGGGAGGGTGATAAGATATTTACAATATCAATCGAACATTTAAGAATACATACTGTAGGCCAAGAATGGAGATGGAGATGTTTCAGGTGGAAACACTTCGTTAGCAATAATTTGCGTGCCTCAAAACTTTTGGGATTGAAAGCATTTGAAAATAAGGAACAGTCTAGTGTGTAGAGAAAAAGTCGACCAAAAGAATGTAAATCAGTTTGAGACTGAAATCCCCCGGGCCCACGAGAACATCATTAACACCACGTGCAACAGTGCTAACTAGACTACTACACCGAGACTACTAGTGTTGACCGACAATGGTCGATTGACGTCCAGATGTCAAAGTTATTACAAATAATTATGAACGTTTGCACCTTTCTGTTCAAGGTACTTATACCGTGGAAACTTGCGTTAAAATGCATACTGTAGGCATGGGCTTCACGAGGATTTGGACGCGGTCGAGCATTGCTCCAATTCCAACGTTATCCGCTGGGACTAGATAATGTGTGACCATCTTTGCGATGACGCGATGACGCGATGACGCGATGACGCGAGTCCAACGTGTTCCGGGCCTGCGTAGCCCTTACGCAATTGCAGCCCCCATCAGACATGAACAGCGCATAGTTAATTCTGATGCTGAAATACAATCATTTGGTGGCCTATGGATGTGTAGCACATGGCTTAAACCATTTTGCGCATGACCTTGTGCATGAGCACAATTTAAAGCTACTGAACCAGACTCCTGGCAAAAGTAGTCATCAGTGTGCTTCAAATTATCTAAGATTAGCTGTTGTAAAAATGAAGAAACCAATCGTTTTAGTAAAGATGACCATGATTCTGTGTCCGAATCCGAGTGTTGCTCAATGTCCGAGTCCGAGATGGATGAGGAAGTCGAAGTGGAATCCGACACGGACGAAGAGAAAATTGCTGATATTCACAGATCAGAAGTAGCAAGCTCCATTTCAAGCTCCATGGAAAAATGTGATGAATCTGGGCAACTCTAAAGAAACCATGTAAAAATGACCAACTGAATCCACCAAAGAACCCAAACATGGTAACCTTTAAAGCTGGAGACCTTGTTGTAGTTGTCCTGGCAGGAAAAAAGCAAGTTAAACACTTTGTAGGACTCATCGAGAACAAAGTGACTTTGGACGAGTACCTCATCAAGTTCATGAAAAAAAGAAAAGAGTTCACTTTCATATTTCCAACACCCGAAGATGTCAGCTCTATTGATATTGAAGACATCAAGGCGATACTCAATCAGCCGTCAGTTGATCGCAGAGAAAACTACACATTTTGTAACAGCCTTGCAATTTATGAAAATTTATGTTAATTTATGCTGAGCCATAAGGTTCACAATCACCTGTCAGTTGAGAGCCGAGCAAATTATTCCTTTTGTAACAAGAGAATCTATGTTAAATTTTAACTACACTCATAAAAGCCGAGCCGTTTTAGTTGATTGCAATCGAGCTGTTAACTAGTTGATCGGAGAGAAAACTATTCCTCTGTAATACGTATCTTTGCCCCCATGATAATTTATCTTCTCGAAAAGAATTATAGGTACATTTAAATAAAAATGTATTACCTTACAATGCTTTTTGTATTCAGCACCTACTACCTTTCTGTCCAGTACCTTTTGACTTATAATTTAAACCAGTACTACGATTGTAAAACAATCCAAACATTGTATACTATTCTACGGTATTGACCTAGAATAGAAAGATATTTTTCAAACATTATTCACATGTTTTAAGCCTCAAAGTTACAGAAGTAGCTTCGAAAACCGACATATGACCGATCAAATTTCAAATCATACGAAAATCTAACTTTTTTCAACCCGTGAAAATTTTCATGAAATTTTTAACAAAATAATTTTCATGAAAATTGCAACACTATCCGTGGCTGACTGGCTGTCTGTATTGTTTGGCAGGTCATGATGCCTTCAAGCTTTGGACGCAAACCTCTGTTTCCGCGGAGAAAACCCATGGGGCGCGGTGCCTAGCCCGAAGCAGGTATAATACCAATTCACACAAAAAACTTGACCTTATTAAGCAAGAAGAAACTGTATTTATGTAGCAATGATGGCCAGAGCCCTTGATTGTATTCTCAACTAGATGGCTGTAGGCAGGGGGAATGCAAGGCGTTTTAGAGAAAGACAATGGTCGATTGAGGTCCAGATGTCAAAGTTATTACAAATTATTATATATGTTTGCCCCTTTCTGTTCAAGGTATTTATACCATGGAAACTTGCGTTAAAATGCATAATACTTCACGAGGATTTGGACGCGGTCGAGCATTGCTCCCGTTCCAACGTTATCCGCTGGGGATCTTTGCGATGACCTGCGAGTTCAACGTGTTCCGGACCTGCATTGCCCTTACGCGATTACAACCCCCATCAATAGCTATAGAGAGGATTCAGCCCGAACTAGTGTGCCTATCAGAAAGCTGGTTGACTGACAAAGAAGAAGTGACAAGCATAATAAATTATAGCTTTTCTAGTGTGAGAAGCCGACAAGGGCGACGAGGAGGGTGAGTTGCAAAGCTTTACCAAATAACAGCCAAAGCAGAAATAGAAGCTATTCTCGGACTAGCTCTGGACATCGACAAACACTTTGAATGCAGTGGCGTGAAATGGAGCATGAAAGAAGCAAGCACAGGGGTCGTACTTCCACTCTACAGATCACCAGACGGTGAGATGAAAACTTTTCTAGAACTCCTGGAAGTTACACTCGAGCTTATTCAGCACAAATACGGCGCAAGCACTTAAGTATCGGTGGCAGGAGATTTCAACATACACATGAGCAGAGATAACAAAACTTCAGCCATCCCTGCCCTACTTGACCTGATGAATGCATTTGTCCTCCAGCCAACCACCAACAACTTTACAAGAGTAACAGTAACAACAAGTTTAGTTCTTGACAACCTATTAAAAAATCTTAGCTACAACAAATGCGAAGCTTAAGAGCTCCAACTCTATGACCACAAAGGACTCTTACTCCAATTTGATGCAACAGAAGAGATATGCAAAGGTCAACAGACTCGCAGATGCTTCTCACACAGGCAAGTTGAGAACTTTAAACACCTACTATCACCACAAGATTGGAGCTGCATCGAAGCAGCTCAGACGGCAGAAGACTTGTTCAAGGCTTTTTATGACACATTTAACAAGTTCTTAAACTACCATTTTCCAAAGAAAACTGGTCGCATACAGAAAAAAAAACCTGGATCATCGAAGGCATCTGGACTGAAGCTGAGAATCTCTGACAAATTAAAGAAAGCTTGTAATTGTATGACCACAAGGCCCAAAAAGACTACACGACACGACACTAAGCGCACAGACTAGAAATCAAGAAGGCGCTAAGGGTCTCGGTCTCATGCTGGCAATGCATTTCCCGAACCAGGAGAGACATAGCAGCCAAGAGATGGCTTCAATAAACTTGGTCTGACTATGGTTTACCCTTGTTTTCCAAACAAGCCCGACGACTCTTTCGGGTCTTTCAGTTAGAGGAGTTGTTTTACCAGCTCATATTAGCCAGTCTGATGCCGCTATCTAAACGCAGCGATTGGTCCAGCTTGGTTGCAGGCAAGAAGCTGCGGGACAATCCGCATTGCTTCCGGCCAGAGATTGCCTGTCAGATGGTTGGTTCTTTTGAAAGATATGACCTGGAATTTCCTTCTATCCAGGTCTTAGTACTGGCACCTAGTCAACCCTCAGTTTCCTTCCATGCCATGCACTGGTCTACTATCAGCTCCCTTCCAGGCCAGGGTGGCGATAATGTAAAATTTCGTTTGAGTTAACATTCGTTATCTCGACCAAATAACATTGAAATTCCCCAAGATACCGTGTGTTATCCCTAGATACGCAAAGTGCAGCCTCTTCCGCAAAGTGCTCCAAACTAATGGAAGAGGCCACAACAATGAAAAGATGCGTCCAATCACTAGTGAGATCAACTAAAACAAGCTACAATGAAGGCTTTCTCTTTCAGTTGGTTTACAATTTCAAACTGCTGTACTACCTTTTTTGGTTGGGTCACTACTGCTGGACTCGCCATCGGGCATTTCTTTCTCAATAATTCGCTTCAGTGCCTTCTTTACTCGGTGGGACTTCTCTTTTGGATATTTTTGCTGGTTAAGTTTTTTTATTAAATTACCGGAGATTGTCCAATTAAATCCAACGTATGGTTCAAGGAAGCCAGCGCAACTTCCTGCTCCAAACCAACACCACTGGGCCCAGCAACATCTTCAAAGGGAGCAAACGGAGGTTCTTGGATTTCTTTATCTGTTGAACTAGATGAGACCTTTAATTCAAGTGGTAATACGGCGACTCTACCGAGCTTTTTTCGACAAGGGTTGCACACTACTCGCACTTGGGAGATTTGGAAATTTCTTCAACATTGGAGCACTAACACTCCGCAGTCCAGTTCGCACATTTTCATTGACACAATAGAATTTCTAGCAGCTGAGCCCAGCCTCGGCCCAAGGTCAAACTAGGCACACATGTTCATCACAATAGCATAAAAGAATGTACAGACAATCACGGGAAAAAAATACCCTTTTAGAAATAGGGGTTGAAATGGGAGTGAATTTGAAAAACTACCCCATTTAGGGGTAGAAAAAATAAAAAGTGTTAGACATTAAAATATATTGTTCATTTACCTATGCCCCCCCCCCCCCCCCCCGTTTACAGACCTCATAAAATTCTTCTCTGGAGGAAGATAGAGCCATTTTTCTTAGACCCTGCACCCACACTTTTTGTCTTTTTAAATGCCCAAAACAAAAAAACAAGGGCCCCTAGGGGCAAATCCTGCAAAGGAGTTTTTTTTTTCGGATAATAAAGGTGTTTGCCAAGTTTCGTAAAGTTTGGTGAGGGTCAAGTAAATTTTTCCACTTTTTCAGTTGATTTGAGCTGAAATGACCCTTCACTGCACAATGATGATAGTTTAAAAGGCAGTAAGTCTTCTAGATAATGCTATCATCGTAGCACCACCGTAATACTGGTTGCTAGTGGTGCTACGAAGTCAACAAACTGCCTATTGTTGAAATGGCCGCTCCAGGTCCGGGTTATATAACACTGCCAGCCCGGCTTATTAGTCGCTTGGTAGCCGCTCCAAATGGCCGAGTTAGGTAAGGGCCCTGCTCTTCACCAGCGTGTTCACACACAACACCTCTTTGCTGCTGCCTTGGATGATAGCCGCCGGATGCATTATCCTTTTTGGACTTGACGAGACTCTGGAAGGAGGGGATATCTTAATTTTACTAGAACAATTAATGCGAAATATATCTTGAGTACCTGGAATATATTTCAATAGATTTATACATTTTAGTAGCCTGCTGAGAACACAGCCTTTGATCTATGCTTTAATCACAGCTTTCATATATAATAGCTGTTCTACCGGAAATGTCCTTACTCGATTAGGTGTCGCTACTTCTTTTTTGGTAGTCTAGTACGTAGTAAGTACCTAGTAACCTAGTACCCACAGATGAGAGCCTCCTGAACAGGAGATTCAAATCAACACCTAATACGCCAATAAAACGACAATAAGAAAAAGCTTTGTCCACAATATCTACAACACCAAAAACGAAAGTTAGTTTGTTATAATATTATGAAGTAGTGTAGATTGCAGGCGTTCGACTGTAACAGCCTCCTGGCAAAACGTGCCCTAAGCCAAAGCGTGTCGAGAGCGAGCCGACGTAGACTGTTCTAGCGACACGGACACACTGAACCCTTCACCTTCCTGCCAATGTCAGCCTAGACTTTTGGCGTCAAACGGATTGTTGTCACAAGTACCAACAGACATGCAATTGTAACAATGCTGCAGTATGTTTTGACCTGACCGATGTTACCTGTGGCATAAACTTGCTACGCAAAGCCAACCGGCATCGAGCTCCACAACAATTGAAAACTCAACCATTGTTACCAATATCATTGTATCTCATGAAACCACACGCTCGCCTATTGCAGCAGGCAGGCTTGGCAGGTGATCCAAAGTGCCAGCAGACTTCAATGCTTTTGTTTGTTTTGTCTAACCGATGTTAGCAACGAGCTTTCGCAACAATGGGTGCTCAATCATTGTTACCAATGGCAACATCATTGTATATCATGAAACCACACGCTCGCCAAATGCAGCGAGAAGACGCGGGTCACGTACAGCGCGTTACACAATGCAGAGGGACGACCTTTAGCTCCTTACATGCCGTCCCGACCTTCGATGCTGGGTGGCAGATGCGAGGGAATGGCCCTCATATAACAGCAATTGTGGTAAGGATAATATTTTTTAACAAAGTGAATTCTGCGCTTGTCATACAATTTACAATTTACAGTTTAAATGCTTAATCATGTAAATGGTGCAAGGGAATAATAGTATTATTTGTCTTATTTCTAGCACTTGGAGTACTAATGGGCCACCATACCAGAAAGGTAATTGATTTTGCAACTTGTTGCAGCATTTGCCGTAAATGTTAGAAAAGGTCCCAAAGGATCAGCATGACTGTAGATGCAACTTCGCGGGCAACTCAAAAGCAATGGAGCCCGATATTGCTGACCAATTAGTGGCCCACACACCTAATATTAGTGCCAAGAGGCAGATGTGAAGGTTGCTCTTTTGATAGGCAATGACGATTTATCCATTGTAGCGGAGGGATGGTTATGAGGATATTGAGAAGTGGTCAGATATAACTCACTGTAAAAAATTGTAGGAAAAGAGATGTACAAATTGCAACCAAAGTACCGGAGCCTGACTCCGCAAGTCATCAAGAACATTCATCGGTTTTTCATGTACGCAGTCGAACAAAATCGAAATGACCCATCCAACGTAAAAGAGTGTCTGTCGAATGTCCCTAAACATCTATTTGGTCACCATTCAAATTGTGGCATTTGGTGTCGTTTCCTCCGATATCCAGAAAGCCGATATGCTTCGTTGACAAAAGGTGAATGTTTAAAGGGAGATGAATTCGAAGCTGCGGTACGCGGTATTTTTTTTCGCTCTGAAAACAGCTCCCTGAAGCTCGCACCCTGTGCGTCGACGCAAAGTAACAAATCTTTGATCTTGGTTATCACGTCAAAAAATCCCAATTCTAAATTTTACAGCGGAAGAGAATCGAATGACTTGCGAGTGGCGGCGGCTCTTAGTCAAGTTAACTTTGGGACGTGGTTAAGGTGAACCGGAAATTAAGACCCGGGAAGAATACGGTGGCGTATAGACACCGAATGGATATAAAAAGGAAGTTTGCAAAGGAATGTCAAAGCACCACATGAAGCAAGAGGCGACGTTTGTTATTAAAGAGCAAAACTGTGGCAATGCAAATAGGAAAGAGTGCCGAGAGGAAGTTTCGTACGAGTCTAGCATGGTTGTCAGAAAAAAAAGGACGCTCAATTGCCTCCGTTGATAGTACAGACGAAGAAACACGATGCAGGACACTGCACGTAGGTATATCTAAATACTGTCACCACGAGTCGATACCTTCTGTCGAGTTCTCCAGACCATTGCACTTATCCAACATATACTTCATTTCTGAAGTCAAAGATTTGTATTTTTGGGCCTTTTCTAGCTGCAGATTGTAGAATGTAGACGCAGTTCATGATGAACGGCAGCTAGGACACGAGGCCAACTTTGGGGAATTGCTCTTTTGCCATTCTCGTCAGGGACACTTCGGCTCAATTGTTTATAGAAACATTTTTGACCTAAAAGAGACAAAGGCATCACTTTTTCTGATTCAGAACTGAGTCATGGCATACGTTAGCAAGGTACACATGTGAAAACATAAGAGTCGAGTTAAAGCTCCGGTAGAGGAAGGTCCTTCTCCGTTTCCCTACTATTTGTGCATGCCATACCTGTGTATGTATCTGTGTTTCTTTTTTTTTGTTCTTAAGACATTAAAGTTATTTACAACTAGTTTAGCCATTAACAATTCTTATTAATAATTTATTATTAATAATTCTTATTAATTCTTATTCTTACTAATTCTTATTAATAATTTAGCCATTAACAATACATTATTAAGAAGTATATTTAACCAATTTGAGATATAACCTAGTTCGGTGGTATTAGAAATATGATCTCGAGAATTCGAAGTAAAGAAAGAGTGTAGGTGGAGGAGATAGTGAAGTAGATGACAACGATGACGTTATCAAATCCCAGAAGGCGGTTAAATCTATCCCTGGATGAAAAAATGGATGAGGCAGATACCGGAAAACTGGAAGATACTGATATAATTGTAAATGATTAAAGAGTTACTAATAGGAAAAGACTGAGAGAAGGGGAAGATGGTTACGAATTAGTGAAATAAAAAATCCGTAAGACAAATATATTCCATTATACAGATATTAGTGTAAGTTACAAAGTAATTGTTGAAAAAATCATAGCAAAGAAAAAATGTGAGCATCGATCCTATTTTAGTAGGAAAATTACTGTACAAGAAAAGATAGGGAATAAAATTCCTTTCAAATCCGGTAGGTGGAATTAGATTCGGCAAGTAATGCAAACCAATTGGCGGGATCTAGTTACATGCTTGAACACGATGACAAATGTTTCGTCCCTGACCATTTCATTAAGAGGTTTGGTATCATTAAAAATAAAGACACTAGTATTACTGAAGATGAGATTGTCAAAGAAACGATGTCTCATTTGAGGATCATTGACGCCAGGAGACAGAAAACAAAAATATTGATAGAGGACGAGGTCTAACTAATCCCAAATAGATGCATAGTATTAACTTTCGAGTCACAACGTTTACCATATCAAGTAGGACCTATTAAAATCTCTCTAGCGGTAGAACGTCATATACTCCCTGTTTAAATGAGTCATAAGTGTTTAAGATTTGGACACGATATCAAAACATATAAAAGTAACAAATTCAGGCAATTGGGCATGCATGCATACACTGCAAAGGGCCAATCTCCTAAATTGTGCTGAGTGGGAAGGACAAAAAAAAATATATATCTAATGGCATACGAAAATAAATCATATAAGAGATAGAAATGGAGCACTACAAAAATAGTACGAGGCAATAATCCGAACCAAGTGACATATAAAAACTCGTTAATTAAACACAATTTGACAGAGCAATGAAATTCATCTTCAACAACTCAATATGGAACAAAGTCCCAACAATAAGAGATATAAAACTGACCAGTGGTAACGCAGGCCAGTTAAATCAAATTTACCTGACCTAAAGTTCAAATTAATTAATGGAAACAAATAAATCAATACTTGTCATAGATAAAGCAATACAATACTCTCTGAGTAACTGATACACACGCAGATTCCCAGGGCCATTCGATACATTGATAGCCAAAAACAACATAAAACAATGCATAAGTTTGGTCCCTGAAGCTCCTACATAATGACTTGCGCAAGTGTACATTCTTCGATGGGCGCGGTACTGCACTCAGCACCACACTTATAGGACTACGAATTCCATTCACGATTCGTTGAAACGCTAACACACGAGTTCTATGCTAGGCTAAAGTACTATGTCGGTCGCCGATAGATAAGGCAAGATATTCGATCTAAAGGACCTCGTGGTCACTCGACTCGCGGAATACGCCGCGCACCAATGCTCCACACGCAGCTCCTCACGGCACGTCCGCACGCTACCACGCTTTGTCCCAAAGTGCCTACTGAGTACTGCCTCGCCCGGGCGAGTTCCGTCGCCCATTCCTTCCGGGGTTCCCCGGCTTAGTTCACGGCTCTCCCTTTCCAGTTCCTCGTGCTTGAAGCCGTCGATGCGCTACCCGCGGCCAGCCTGGCATATATCGATCTCGACTTACGATCCCAGTGCTTCCCTCTAGCTGTGACCATGGACCTGTATGCAGTGTTGCCGCGTCAGTAGAATTGTACTAGATCTAGTACATTTTGGTGTCCGTCAGTACGTCAGTACGTCAGTACGCCTTTCTTAAATCTAGTACATTTTCTAATTTTGTTTGCTGCACAAAAAGCGGCGACGACCTTTTTTTTAGAGAATTTCATCGGCGACCGGTGGAGGGGAAAATTGTTATTTTTTTATTTATTAGAACTGTCACTGTCAGCAAGATTTAATGTAAAGGGATCTTTTTCAGGCTGTTCTAAATCGAATGTTATCCCAATGGACTCCCTGATACTTTTTTTGACGGCTGCAGCGTTGGAGGACCACCTTATCGCCGCTCAAACTATTTTGAAAGCGCTTAATAACATGGTATTCAAAGTGTATCTGAGCTTCCTCTCTTACGTGCTGGAAATGGTTAATCGCCTGAATTGTGAATTCCAAAGCGAGCAGCCTAAACTTCATGAGTTACTGCCAAACGTGACGGCCGTATACAAAACCATTCTGAAAAAGATTTTAAAGGGTGACTATGTCGACAAGAAAGCGATACAGGCCGTAGATCCGTCGGACAGAAGGTTTTTCTTGCCATTTGAGACCATTTACCTTGGTGCCAATTCTGAGGTAGAAATTAGTAACAACTATTAATAATCCAACATACTTGTGGGCTCGTATTTACCTACCTACTTATTATATCAACAATCTTATTTTACCTTATTTTGACTGCTATTGATTACTGATGACAGTTCAAGGATAACAAAAATGGAGATAAATGAAATCAAGCAGCATTGCTTGCAGTTCTACATTGAATTGACAATGCAGGTCAAGAAAAGAATAAAGTTTGATGATCCCGTACTCCAATTGTTGCCAAATCTTTCTCCTGGTATGGTTCGATCAGGAGATGTACACACAATTGTGCCCTTAGCACGATTGTTTCCCAATCTGGTGGATCTCGATGGGTTTGAAAGCTTAAATACCGAATGGCGATTGTTGCCGGAAATCTGCAAGGCAAGTAGTATGCTCAAAGACGAAGCAGATTTTGGAATTTTTTGGAGGAAAATTAAAAAAATGAAAAGTGGGCTGAACAGTGCAATGTTCCCCACCATCTCCAGGTTTGCCTTGGCTATCTCTTGCCTACCTCACAGTAGTGCGGCAGCAGAAAGGGTGTTTTCACAGTTAAATCTGATAAAAACGAAGACCAGGAACCGACTTTTAGTAAAAACATGCGATTCTTTGCTTTCTTGTAAAGAGCTGCTTGCCGACACAAATTGTCACTCCTGGAAACCGACGAAAGAATTGATGAAGAGCAAATTCAAGGCGACTGAGGTGTTCGACGAAGACTTTACTCTCTAAGGATTGCTAGTAGGAAATCAGGGAATTTTGTGATTAGTCACAAATTGTTAGTTGTAATATTAATAAATTATAATAATATAAATAATTTAATTTGGAATAATGACTCAATTGTCATTTTCCTGTGATACATTTGAATTAATTTGAGTTTGCCACTTTCTTGGGATCTCATATTATAGAGTACCATACCAAAGAGTCAAATGATTAGGTTTTTACCATTGCCATTAAATTTGGTATTTTTCATTACCATTAATTGCCATTTTACTCTTTACAAATCATACAGAGTCAAAGATACATAGCTTAAAAGTCCACCAGATGTGGCAAAGTAAGGCTAACACGACTGTGCCTATAATAGTTAAATATTTCATTTGTTGCCATGTTCTTAAAGGCCTATAGTTGTGATACGAAGAAAGATCTCGATAAAAGAGAAAGACAAGAATAATTTTTGTTTCAGCAGAAAGCAGTACTTTCATCTGGTGCCATGTTTTTTGTTTTTTTAAAGAATGTTTTGTACAAATTCTTTCATTGTAGCCAATGATATTAACAATAGGTAATGTTCCTAATTATTATTGTAATCAGTGAATGCAGATAATTTCTGTCATCTGTGCTGTGATGACTACATTAGGTCAAAATAGTTTAGTCAGAAAGCTGACCTCCATTTGTTTAGTACCTATACTCGTATATCAATGATCCTAATTGTTACATTCGTATTACAATCAAATACATATACAAATATTAATAAAGTGTTCCTGTGATTCTTGTACTGAAAATATGGTCCAGCTTTTTGAATCGATTTTAACTGGTGTCTTATTAATGTAAAAGGAAAATTCTGCTTTAATTTTTTTGAAATTAATGCGTTTAAAAAAAGGCGATGCCCTTTTGTTAGGAGATCGATAGTTTAGGGATTTTGAACGAAAAGTAAATTTCTAGTACAATTTTTTGAAATCTAGTACTTTTTCCCGCCGCGATCTGGTACATTCTGGAAATCTGAATTGGCAACACTGCCTGTATGCCTTCGGCAGGACGGGTGACTTTGGCTTGTGAGCGCGACAGAGATTCTAGCAACTAACCCAATCTTGGAAGGCGGTGGCCGCCATTTGCCGCACACAGCAGAACTGTCACTGCATTTTCAGTGCTAGTGCCCTGTCTGCGATCATGAATTGATTTTTTTTTTTTTTTTTTTTTTTTTTACACAGAAGACATTACATGTGATTTTTCTCTGTCGTCGTTTGAATTAGCCTAAGGAGCCAGATGGCTTGTGCTAGGCTATACATTTGATACAAGTTGATAGTTTAAGGACGAATATAGCATGAACATCATTAAGCAATTACAAATAATAATAACTCAGTATTTAAGTTCGATACATGTTCCTAAGTTATAAGTACATTATATAGTATACGATGCTTTGTTAATAAGTAAAATGAGTAAGTAAGATTAGTAAGATGATAATCAAAGTTTTATATTACTTATAAGCCAACCCCTAACTACAGATTTAATTTTTCTATATTTTTTCAAACATCTCAGAGGTCGTGGCAAATTGTTGAAGATAGTGGGAATTGAATATGTAAGCTGTCTTTTACCATACTTGTTAATGTAGCGCGGGACATCGTAAATCGGATTTATTTGTGAACGGGTGTTTGCGCTATGGGTTTTAAGTGTTTTATGATCGTCGTTGAAGTAATGTTTTAAAATAAAACGGTGAGTGTATAGCAGGGTCAATGGAAGGATGTTACAATAATGATATTTTTCAGCTAAGGTCATGTCAGAAGGTTAAAGGTGTTATCAATTTGATTATTTTATTATGTGTGTTTAAGAGGGGTTTCATATGCCTGACGGTTGCGTTCCCCCATGCCAAAATACCATAGGATAATATCGATTCTACTAAAGCACTGTATATTACGCAAAGTAATTTATGTGAGACAATACGTTTTAAACTAAATAGATGATACATGGCAGAACGCAATCTCTTGCACAGTATTTGTATGTGAGGTTTCCAGCAGAAGCTATCATCGATGGTCAGGCCTAGGTACACGTGCGTGGTCACCTTTTTTATGGGAACGCATTCGACCGTGCATGCACCTGAGCATTGATTGTGTAGGCAATTGAAAGAGTGACATATTATTTCGATGTTGTAGTCTACAGCTTTATTGTGCGGGGATTTAATATGCATAATTTTTGTTTTTTCTGCGTTTATGATCAGATTATTATCGTGAGTCCATTCCAAATGTCTTGTAAAATTTTCTTGCATTTTTTGTTTCGCGATCTTTATGTCATTATCAGATGTTAATAAAACGGTGTCATCCGCGTACATAAATACTTCACAATCATTAAAAAAAATTAAAAAGATTATTTACGTATATTATGTAAAGTAATGGGCCCAATATGCTCCCCTGTGCGACTCCTGATTGAATTTTTAATTTCTCGCTACTTTTATCTTTTATTCTTACAATTATGAAACGTTCGTCCAGATAATTTGTGAACCAATCAAGCAAGGGTCCCCTAATTCCAATGTTTTCAAGACATATAATTAGCTATCTGTCGTTTATTGTATCAAAGGCTTTAGTAAAATCAATATATATCGCTAAAATTTGGTTATTTTTATTTAAATTTGAGTTGATATAGTCCGAAAATATAACAAAAAGGTCGTTTGTTCCTTTGTTTTTTTGAAAACCAAATTGTCTCTTGTTGATTATTTTAAATTTCTCAAGATAATCTATCAATTTATTGGACACACATCGCTCTGCAATCTTTTCGATTGAAGGCAAGATCGATGTGTCTGTAGTTATTGTAGGAAAAATGGTTTCCTTTTTTGTATACCGGTTTAACTATCGATATTTTTAATTTTGCAGGTATGTTTCCACTTTTGATGGGTGTGTTAATATAATTAGATAGCAGTGGGCCCACTTTCTCACTAGCTTGTTTAATATCAGAAGCTCTTACGTTATCGATACCCGGCTGTTTGTGGATGTTTAGTGTTGTTATTATTTGTTCTACTTCAGATTCAGCTATTCTTGGCATGTGCATTGATTGCAGGGCTGGGATTTCATTGGTGGTTGATGTACGTATGTCACAAGTATGAATGATTGAGTTTACATCATTTACAAATGTGTGTGCAAAATGTGACATAATGTTTGTAAGAGTATCTGTTTTTCCAATATGCGCCATGATTATTTCGTCCGCTGAGACTTTTAATTTTTTCCCCATTATCTCATGGACAGTTTGCCACGTCTCTTTTAAATCAGATGCTGCTTCTATTGTTCTTTTATAATACCTTCTTTTACAAGATCGGATGGTGTTGTTTACTAGAGTACGCAATTTTTTATAGTCGTCTTCATATACACTGACTAATATATTCCTAAAGTTTTTCCATAACTTGTATTTGTTGTCTCTATACCTTTCATACTCTTATTGTTACAGTTATTAACAATGGTTTTTGGTCTGGTGGCTTTTTCGAAGCATGAATTGAAAGTCTTGTCTAAGTGGTTATATATTCCATTACAATCATTGGCATGAACATTATCTTCCCAATTAACCACGTCAAGGAGCCTATGTAGCAATTTGTCACTGAGGACGTTAATTTGAATGGGGTCCGATCTTTTTTCAGGTCTATCGCTATTTAGACCTTGTCCAATGGACGCAGCAATTATGTAGTGGTCAGATATCTTTGAACTCACAACACAAGAGTATATTTCGGCATTGCGGTTTCGTACATATATATGGTCTATACAGGATTTTGTGTTTATTTTTTGCCTAAATTCCTCCCTAGTTACCTGGCTTATGCATTTTAGTAGACCGTACGATGACATTACAGTTTTATAATTCTCTACACTCGTTTCCTTTCGTAATACATCAATGTTGATATCCCCTATAAAAATTGTATTGACAGTTGAATATTTTTCAAGCTCTTCGTTTAATTCGTTTAATTAAACTTCGTTTAATTTATGTGGTTAACAAAATATCTTCCTATATATGGGGACATATTTTTAGAGACCGTGTATCCTCGTTATTTATCAAGTATTTTTGAGATTTCGAAATGTTAAAAAGGCCGAGAGCTCCACGAAAGGTTCCTGCCGTCGATTCTGTTCACATGGGTTACGTACATCTAGCACCATATTGACAAAGTTGATGGTGTGAAACTTCTTCCTTTTGCCACAGCATGAAAAATTTGTCCTCGCAAACAATTTTAACCAGGACCGAGTAGAATTGTATTTCTCAAAACAGAGAAGTGCTGCCGGTGCCAATACAAATCCCTCGATTGTCAGATTTATTTGAACAAATTATCTGCAACATTTTTTACAATACATAGGTAACATAGGAAACTCTGACAAAACAGAGCAGGTACTGGCAAAATTTTAGATTTGGTCAGTGCTTTGCCGACCGCACAGCTTCACACGCATCCAATCCACATTAAACAACATAGCAAATAACATTGGTGGCACGTACCGATGCGTTGACGGCTCGCAGCACATGAAATCGCCGAAACTGGGGAAACTCGGCAGCACCGATCGGTTTCTTGTCCAATACGTAGGTGACAGCGTCGGCACTGTTAACGGTCTCATTTACCACACGCACCACGGCACGCGAGCCAACTTTGTTTAGATACGCTGCACGGGGCCGAAACACGCGATAAGAATCAACTAGGTAACAATAAACAGCGAAAACAATTTCGTCAAGGACAGCTCCAAAATATCTGGAACGGTGGTACCTGCTATGGATAAGGAATTCGTATATTAAAACAGAGAGCGATTTTGGGGCAGAACATAGGTACCTACGGCAGCGCAAATGTTTACCATTACTACCCTGTGCCTTCGTAGCTGGACAGACTTTGATTCGACCCAGTAAATGAAAGGCACTTTAAATTCAGTGACTATTCTGTTAAACGAATTGGTTAAATTGAAACATAAAAAATTATCAAATGTTATGTTGTAATGTAACACAAAACACAAAAGGTGGGTGAAGGTTTTAGGTTAATCTTAAAGGAAAATTCTTACCACTCTTGGACAAATAATTCACTAGGATTGAAGACGATGTCAAAGCTAGGATAGACTCGGCGACATCACTCGGACTGCAGCTTGATGAATGGACCAATTTAAGGTGGGTAACTAATATACATTATTTGAATGCATCATGATTCATGCTATCTTCAAAGTGTAATGAAAACTAACTAGGTACCTAGATTTAAATCACAGCAATTTGCAAGTCTGATGCAAGTGTTTTTTTTTTGGGAACGAGCCAATCGTAAACGTCGTCATCACAACACCAGAGCCTGTCGTTTATAAAGTGATCGACACGAAGGAAAACAGGCACACTGGGGACTATATGTCGCAGATTATGTCTGATGTCTTGAACGAAAATGGTGTTAATCGGTTTTATTCCGTGGTGACGGATAACGCTGCTTATATGCAGAAATCGTGGGATTTATTGCAAGAGAAGTTCCCTGATGCTCCTATGCCATGCTATGGTTGTGCGGCACACATTTTGAATCAAAATCCTGGTCAATGACATTCTCAAACGGCCAACGTTTGCATCCATTACATCAAGAGCTTAGGAAATTGTAAAATCGGTTAAGGGATCTCACATTGTTGGGGCTTTTTTTACGGAGTTGCAGAAGTCCGAGAGGCTGAGTGATGCAAACCATTCCACCGTTACTTTAAAACTTCCCGTCAAGACTCGTTGGGCATCCATGATCCACTGCTTGAGCAGTCTCCTACAAAAGAAGCATGCTTTGCAAGGCCTGGCTGTGCGTAGAGAAGTTGTAACAAATGTGAAACTAATAACCAAAGCTGTAGGAACAAACATCATGGATGATGAGATCTTCTGGGTGAAAGTGAAACTACTCCATGAACTTCTATAGCCGCTGAAAAAGTGGATCGACGTCCTAGAATCCGACCAACCGAGATTGTCCCTTGTTATCGAAGCATTCAAAGATATTGAACAACATTTTCGGGTGAAACTGCCACTGGCACTTGGTTCGCAGTCTTAAGAAAAAAGTGTTCTGGAGCAGCTGGCTGCAAGGAGAGCGCTGGCCATTCATCCAATACATTTGGCTGCAAACATTTTGGATCCAAATCTCATGGGAAAAAGCCTTACTCCAGCTGAAGATGTGGCAGGCTGTGCGCATACTCATGACGTTGGCGAATCTCTCGCCAATTTAACGAGCACGGATGTTACCTCCGATCTTGCATCCTATAAATGCAAGGAGGCTTTGTGGTCCAACCAATTTGTGTGGAGTTTACTTCAACGCAAATCTGATGGAACAACAATATCCATTTTGACGTGGTGGAAGGGAATCTGCAGCACTTCGCATCTCAGCAAAGTGGAAACTGTGATCCTACAAGCACCCGCCACCTCCGCTGCCACGGAAAGATCTTTTAGCACCTATGAATTGGTCCATACCGCCAAAGGAAACCGGTTGACTAACAAACGAGTGGGGGAATTGGTTTACATCAAGCACAACTTGAAAGTTGCTAGGGCGGATAGACCTCTCCCAGGCCCGCTGCTAACTTTGGATTCAGAATCCTCAAACTCAAGCACCAGCGATGAAGATGATGAATCTGGCTTGGTCACCACTGTAGCAGCAGCCTCGTATCTTGTATTTCTTTATTTATTATTCCTATTCGCACTTTTTGTTAATTTTTAGCGTCATTGTGTCGTTTGTGTGCTAGATTCTTTACGAAACTGTACGGAACTTCCCAAATATGTGTAACACCAAAATGAAGCATATCTGCAGGTTTTAGAGACGCACTTGATTTGATTATCTTCTTTTTCGCTTTTTTTCTCTTAATTTTTATTGTAATATGACTACTGTTAATGCTTTTCATGCTACAAATTAATGGAAAATAATAAACCCTCATCTCACAACACAGATTTATGCTCATCGTGTTCGTGACTGCCTAGTGTAGGACAAGTATCGAATGAAAATTCCGTCAAAATGATATGTACGTTGATTATTCTTATGTTCTATGTTTATTTAAATTGCCGAAGAATTAAAAAAATAAAAATAAATCCATGCTTGTAATTCTTGTTACTTATCATATTCATGCATTATTTTTAAATTACCATATATTCGTAAATTACCCGGTAAACTACCGGGTAATTTACGGAGTAATAAATTACCGGTAATTTCACAACACTATGTAAGTTCAATTAAATGCCTTTTTATTGAGCGCAATGATTTCTTGAGGTTTCGTCATCATCCCTAACCTCAGTGAAGCAACAGGTTTTTTGCTTGGAAGTTTGTGTAGGAAGCTACAGAGTATTGTGCTTCAGTCATGGTTGTGGTGTGGTGGCTTCAAATCGAGTTTCTGATTTATATATTCGCGAAATAATTTCTCCTGTTTCAGGCTGAGTAAGGCGTCCCTGAACAACAAATCGGGAGAATGCCGAGACGTCAGAGAACCCCGCAAGGTCTTGCAGCCCATTGAAACTCGGCAAGGTCTTCAAAACTTTCCAGTCGGAGACTGGACGGAGCAGATGAACAACTTTCCACAATCATTCTCTTCAGAGAGCTAGTGTGCAAGCGTCGTTTTCACTTGCGAGCCCTTGCTCGTAGTCCTTCCAACGCAATATTCTAGAGTAACATGCTGTGAATGAATAATGGGTTTTAAAAGTGAGATAACAATGTTTTGTGAAAAACAATGCTGACTGTGGAGGACTGATTGTCCTCCACATGAGATCAAAAAATATTGTTCAACGGGTTCTAAAACCTAGAAAAGTTATCATATTGTTGTCATATAAGTTGAAATATTGTTCAGCAGGCAAGAAGATTTAGTGGATCTTAAAAAAATGTTTCAAATACCAGGCCCCAAAACTCTCCAGTACTCCCCAGGTACTCTCCAGTATCGATATGACGGTACGTTGAAATACGTTTAAATTGCCCACCCGCAAGTATAAGTTCAACATAATGCAGTGTGATGACGGGAATCGATATCTGACTCCCCGGCAACCCGGTCCGGGCCCCGGTGCCCACCGGCCCTTGCCTTTCCTCTCTTCCGGCCTCTCGAACCAGGCCAGACTGGCTCAAGGACCAGCAACCGGTGCCGGTGGCAGCCTTCTCTGCCTTTTGGCTAAGATCGAAGTGGCACGTTTGCGGCCCAGATCCTATTCGGGAGGTACATTGCGGGCGGCAAGGCGGTCTCTGACCAAGCGAAGTTCATTGCTTAGTGGAAGTTAGGGGTGCGCGGCCGCCCACAAAGAAGAGCGGACCAGCGAGCCACCGAGAATGAAGAAAGAGCGTCAACGAGAAAAGGACCACCAGCCCGCCTGCACCACACGCCAGCGATAAGTGGCCCCTTGTCGAAACCGAAGTTCATTGCTAAGGTCTAGACTTGGGGTGCGCTGTCGTTGGTGTTGTGGTGCAAAGATCGACGAGCACCGCTCGAGGAAGAAACGTCGCTCCGTTGACTGGGTCCAGGTGCCGCCACAGAAGAGGAAGAAGACTACCAGCCCGTCTGCATCACACGCAAGCGATAAGTGGCCCTTCTCGAAACCGAAGCTCTTTGCTACGGTATAGACTTGGGATGCGCTGTCGTTGGTGTTGTGGTGCAAAGATCGACGGGCGCAAAGACTTCGCTTCCGCCACTCCGTCGCCGGCCAAGATCGCCTCCAGCCCCACCCGTAGCCGGCCCGTGCTGCGTCCCTGCTGCTGTCTCGGTCTCGATCTTATCCTCAGCTGCCGCCAGGTACAACAACTTGCAGTATGTCCATGATCACTGCCGACGAGCAGATTGTGTTTCTGTCATTGGCAATGCCTGGTGTGCAGCCGACCGGGACAGCGGCCCAAACCTGGGACGTTCTTAGACTCCTACAGGGTCTAAGGTCGCTGCGCTTCCACCTGCAGTGACAACACAGTTCGGATGATAATGAAATGTGCCCGTCATGACGCCGTTTTTAAAGACATACGTCTCGCTATGGTCCACTTGCGAGACCGGCATGCGAGCACCGACTTCTACTACGGGTCGGAGTCATCGTCATCCGAGGAAGAAGAGGAGGCGCCAGTGGCGAAGGTCCCCGTTGTCGAGGAGGAAGAAGTCGGCTGACTACCATCTACAGGGGCTCGCTGGTACATGGGCAGAGGGGAGGACACAGTTCTACCTCCTGCCCATACCCCGGACCAACTTCCATTGTGTACGATGTGCTGACCAACCCAGCCAAGGACTAATCGCACGGACCGGGGGAGTGTACCAGCGGCACGCCGACCTCAGCCGCTACTGGAAGAAGTGTCGCAAGATGGCACTGGCGTTTCGGTGCCGGCGCTATCGCCTCGACTTCGGGGATTGGAGGATGGTGACGGCACACTGGAAAATTCAGCACCAGGGAGAAGAGCATCCAGGGCCCGGCCGCCGAAGATGCGCCGGAGCGTGCGCGGGTGCCCCTCCAGAGAGACGTCGCCGCGGGGCCAGCTCAGCGGGCTCAGGTAACTGCTCAGGAGCCACCAAGGGTCCCACATCACCAGCAAGCGAGGGACCCTGCCCAGAGGTCAAACAGTACTCAGCTCCAACGGCCTACCCCTGGGCCCTCCTGCGCTCCCGACCCTGGGCCTGCGCAGGAGCTGGCCCTCTTAACCGGCGAGATGGAGGGGCGGCGACCAGCACGGCCAGACACCCCATGTGGACCGCTGCGGGGGGGAATGGGAGTCCCCCCTGGTCGTCGCCGTCCGGGTCCACCGGCAACGTCATCATCCGACCCGGTCCCTGCGCCCTCGGGCAGGACATTCCCTCAGCTGAGGCCTCGTCGAGGGCGTGGGGCGGCCGGCGGCCGGGGCCTCCGGCCCCACCTACGGCACCGTCATCTTCATCATCGTCGACGGTCGTGAGGTCGGAGGCCGACCCTGACTTCATCCTGACCCTGGGCCTGCGCAGGAGCTGGCCCTCTTCACCGGCGAGATGGAGGGGCGGCGACCAGCACGGCCAGACACCCCATGTGGACCGCTGCGGGGGGGAATGGGAGTCCTCCCTGGTCGTCACCGTCCGGGTCCACCGCCAAAGTCATCATCCGACCCGGTCCCTGCGCCCTCGGGCAGGATATTCCCTCAGCTAAGGCCTCGTCGAGGGCGTGGGGTGGCCGGCGGCCGGAGCCTCCGGCCCCACCTACGTCACCGTCATCTTCATCATCGTCGACGGTCGTGAGGTCGGAGGCCGACCCTGACTTCATCCCCTCCGGCGGCGAATCCCCGGGGGTGGCCGCGACCCCGTCGTAAACGCTTAGCGCCGCCAAGTGCTCGCCCTCCTGGAGGCCAGGGAGCTCGAGCGGCGGCGTCCGAAGCATCAAACGCCACGCCGACGCAAAAGGCCGAGGCAGCCTGTCCGGTGCACCCAGTCACTGCACAATGAGTAGCAACTCGGCTCACGTTGTGGTTATTCTGATGCGTGGTTACGTGGATGCGGGAATGCAAGATTCAACCTCCGGCAGGGTCGCTGTTAGTGGCTCTTGTGTATCCCTCTTGTTAGAAAAAGAGGAAACCAAAACGGGTAAAGCAAAGGAGCCTGTTGTCATTGCCGCGATCTGCGCAATACAATTTCAAGTGAAGGCTGTGTTTCCGTACAGTTCATGATCACGGAGGATAGATTTTAGACCTTCTTCCTCGTCTTTATACCTTTATATTCGAGCGCATCTGGTACTAAATTAGACAGTCATAGAGAAAAGGGCTGAGGCGAGGTAGATGGTAGTACCGTGTTGATGCATCTCTTGAATTTGGTCATTTTAAGGAATAAAATTCGTCTGCGTTTACTTTGATAACAATGAGTGATCGGAGACCACCAGTAAGAGTCATTCAGGGTCCAAATTAAATTTTCAGCCATGTTTTTTCAAACAAAATGTTTCTTTCAGTGACCAAGTGTTAAAAAATACGGAATCTCGGAGCTGATCCCTCGTTGAAGCAGTTGGAAGGACGGTGCACAGTGGTCAATGCGACAGACGAGCACCTGGTAGAACAGGTGTGCAGATTGTTAGAAAGCTACGTTAATTTGCATCTACAAGAGAAAATTGGATAAAGACGCAAGCGAACTGGTGTTTCAGTGCGCAACTTGCAAAGAGAAGCGTGTATTGCAAAGAAGTGTGCAGCGGCGCGGCCGACACGGTCCAGGCCGTAATTAAGATTTTTCAAGCAAGATACGGGCTTTTATATTTAATAAGTATCTATCTTGTTTCGTTTTTCAACATCTTACTACAATGGAAACACAAATCAATACACCCAGCATACAGGGGAAATCTTCGTTGACGCTATTAAGGGATTGTTATTACAAGAACTGGTTGTTATTGTTCATGTTTGTTACGATTTGCTCACTTGGAAAATATATCTGGGTGGTTGAGATTAAACGCAAGGATCTTTTGACTTTAAAATTTTCCACAGCCTCCTTGCTATATTCATGCCACAATCTCTTACGGCGTGAACAATTCAATCCAGAATGACCTGGTTGTATGCTGGTTGCTGTCGATGGCTCCCATGCCTTGTCCCAACATGTGCTTTCGCTGTCACGGTTATAGAAAACGATGTAACTTCTTCTTGTGACCATCATTGTGTTCATCCCGTACTGTGCCGTATCTATTCATTTTCCCTAAGTTGTATTGAAAGCAGTGGGCGACACTCTTATGATCGAATTCAACATGGGGTTGCTTGGGGTTGCTTATTAATAGCGGATTTCGTTAATAGAAAAGTGATTCCGCAGCTTTCCCCAATAAACTTGCACTTTAAACTGAGGAGAAGGTTATGGCTCTGGAGCACCACATCGCACAGGGGGAGGGCTTCCAAGCGATTGTAAGTGTAATAATGAAATTAACTTTATATTTCAAATAAAATGCACAACTTTGTTTGATATAAGCTGGATCACAAAAAAAAGATATTTTAAGCTTCATTGAGTACAGCATATTGTTATATCTATTTCCCAATCAAGCCATAGCAAATTTCTTCTGTCTGGACCCACCAATTGAATCCACCGTTAGGTAAAAGAATAATTTAATGTTACAGTTTCATCAAGGGGCACGTTTTGGTTTATAATATATTCATTTTTTAGGCCAGTGCTTCGGGATTATTCGGAGGAGACCGGAGAAGAAGAAGACCTGCGAGAGTGCGTATCGGAAGTATTGCTTCAACTTTTTAGCAATACATTGGCCCAGATAATTTGGTATAAGAGAGTTGGACGGCTGTCAATAGTGAATCTCCCTCATTTAAAGAATCTCATTTATAGTACGTAAAACATTTTGAAGCTGAATACGGAGTAACGGAGTAATGGGGATCGGAAATTTGAGTTGTCTTATTGGACATTTTCAGGCATTAGGTCAAAACCATTGTCATTGTCACGAGTTACTTAAATGGTAAAATATTGAACAGGATAATGAATGAAATCTTTGATATTACGCTGGAATTCTTGTTCTAAAATTCGATCTCTGTGTACTGATTTATGTACGAGGTTAAATAACAACATAATTTCCATCAATTCAAATTTCTATAAAACGCCACTTTGATACATTACATTTGTTTGGCTCATTGCTTTTGCACAAAATCCTTTTGCTGGTTGTTCATTGGAATTGCCTCCATTGACCGATCGTGCAGAAAACAGTTTGTCAAAGTTATACCGAAACTTGTGGATTCTGATACCTATGTTATTGAGGTATGATTTTAATAACATTTGTTTGATTTTGTTGCACAGCTGCTGTTCGTAACAACGAGACACACAAGGATGCTTCAACGACACTTATCAACTTCCGGATACTAAGGTGGCTTCAGGGGGCGGCAGACCGTGCCCAAACATGAAGAAGAAGGTGCCTTAAATCGTGCCTCTAGTTTCTGCATTTCACGGTACCGTTTAAAGCGGATCGTTTTATCTTTTCTATTTTTGTCCCCACCAAAGTACAGGGTTACCAATAGTTCATAAGGCAATCTGTTCTAAATGTGTGTTAACCAATCTGGATTATGATGCATCCAAATGGGGTTGAGAGGTAGTACCAAAAGTAAAATAGTTTTGTGATAATCGTTTTGATACTGATCTATTTTTAGTAACCTTGACACTTCTTACAAACTGTGTTTTCAATGCCAAGTGAAGGGAAATCAGTTTTTGTGATGATCATTTTGATACTGGAAGTGATTTTTAGGCAAGCGCCTTGGCACTACTTACTTATTCAGAGGTTTTCAGAGCCGTAGGTGTATGGTAATACGACTAAGTGCTTCTCGGTCACTGCTCTGTTTGATGAGATTGACGGCCCTAAAAAGGGCCCTTCTCACCCAGGCCCTTTTTAGGGCCGACAATTTCATCAAACAGAGCAGAGACCGAGAAGCACTTATTACCACTACTGGTTGAGTTTTTAATTGTTTTTTATGGTGTGTTGCAAGAAGAGCACATGCTACAAAACCTGTCAAAGAAAGCAATCAAACTAGAATAACACCATTAGGAAGTCATTTTGAATTTCTATTTGATCTTTTCTATTTCATTTAGGTGCCTACCACAGTACAAGTTTTTGGGTCCAATGACCAATAGGGGAGAGTTTGTCTGTTCTGAATAGTTTCTGGATGTTAAGGACTGACAAAGCTTTCCAGCTTTTGTAGTAGGTATATTACTTTTTTGTTCATTAACATATACGGGTATTTTATGTACGGGTCGAAGGATTCATAATCTAATTTGTTTGTCTTTCCTGGTGAAGGAAAAGGAACACATTTCTTAGTTGATATTGCTATGCATTAATATTTATTTTTGCAAAGGCACAGGATCTTGCGGCTGGTGAGAAATTTTTAATCATTTACTTCTAGTTCTATATGTTGACGTCCCGGGGCGCTGCCAAAAGAACCTGAGACGTACTGTAGCAACAATTGTGTTTGTGGCTTTTTGTCTCTTTTTTTTTAATGTGACATTTTTTGCTCTCGACATATCTATGCGTTTTTGCCGAATGATTGTTCCGCCAATTTTGCTCACTGATAAAGCTTTTGAGCTAATAAACGACATCCGATCCAAGGAACAATTTCTTGAGCTGTCATTTGGAATTCCCATCCTTTTTACCGATATTGCACCTTTGTAAATCAAACGGAAAGTGTATTTGCAACATTGATATTGAAAAAGCAAATTGACATAAGGGCATCTTCTCATTCTAACTGATTTTATGAATTGCTCTCTTGATGGGTTTTAATTTTTTCTACGTAAGTATTGGGTCTGTATCAGGTGTGGACAATGCACGGAAAGGCTATGCATTAGATGTGGCAATTGAATGCACCAACACACCCAAGTCTGGATAGGGTGAGAAACAGGTCTGGGAATGCATCGAGGCAACTGGATGCACAAGTATGTCCAGTTCTGAATCGGATGAGAAACATGATTGGGAATACGTATCTGGAATAGGTCGGTTCTCCCACCTTCGGATTGGGTGGTGGACCTTGTGTCAAACCCAGACATGGATCGGATGCTCGTTCCAGACCCGGGGTCTGGTTAAACAGATCCGTTTCACATCTGACACAGATTATCTGTGCAGCCAGGGCTCATATGGTTCACATTGTATACACATCTTATGTTGTATCTTAATAATTTCAAAGTTATTATTATTAACTACTTTAAATTAACTTGCACTGTTCATTTGGCTACACCAGCTTACAATAAGGATGCCATCAGTGCGGCCGCAGTGGCAGGAAACGAACGAGAGACAGCGCGACGCCCTCACCCTATTAACGATGAGAAGAGACTGAGGAGCGAGGACTGACTGGACGCGGTAGCATGGCAGCAGGCGCGGACCACTGGAGAACTCTGTCTCTCTTTTCTCGTACAGTTTTTCCTTAGGATAACACAAACCAAGAAAATAGCATCTTAACATACTCCCCGATGGGCCCTACGGTTCAGAAGCGAGCCTGGAGCTCAGCTCAGCCTGACAACAACGTCCGTGTGATCCTTCCAAGCGTACCTCCTGGCGCATGGCAAGCGTGGATAGACGTTCTCTTTTTTGAGAACCGCCGGACGAACGTAGCGCCAGAGTGTGTTCCGTGCACCTGGCCCTGAAATTTTGTTCACAGTTCCGGTGGACGGATTCCAAGGCAGTTGAAGAGTGTGGGGAATGACAGACATTGCAGGTCTCGGCATTAAATTGCGACCTAGGCCCTCGAGTCCGAGAAATACATCTTAGTTTAAGATGCTTGATGCTTGGCATCATGGTTTGAGACGGCCAACGTACACAGGGAGCTTTGGCCGATAGAAAAACACGCTCGGATGTTCGAATATAAAGATGGCTCGGTAGAAGAGATTGGGGCTTACGGGCGCCATGACGACAGCTGAGGTTATTATAAAGAGAAAGAAATCTCAGTTTTGGACCAAGCCACAGGTCGAACTCAAAATCTTCTTAACAAACCGTTACACATCTCGACACGGTGCCTAAAATCCTTGCATTTACACAATTATATGTGAAAATTTATCATCAACTAAAATATTCAGATTCAATCCAGCCATCAGGATAGATTCCCACTGCCACATTGGGTCCCTCGGGGTCCAGTGCTTGCAGCACGAACCACAGCGACCTCTTACGAGAAGCCGCTGCGGTTCGTGATGTGTTGACAGGCCTGGGAAGGATTTTTTTTTCGACTGCTATGTCAAACTGTGAGACCAGATGACCAAACTGACCATATATGACCACTGAACGTATGACCATAAGTCCAAACTGTGAGACCATATAAGCCATGGATGTGATTTCCAAGCGGTCACGGAATTGGAATCGATCTACCTAGAAAAGGGGAGCCAGTTAGTATCCCGCCCTGTCATGCCAGGCGTCCAAAGCATTGATAACAAAAGTGTTTGATATTTTAATTTACGCTCTTCACCCAAATGCGAACTTTACATTCTGCAAGTGACATTGGGCATAGGCCGACCGCGGAAAGCAGTATGGTCATCCCAAGAAAGACAAACTCGTTTTATTGAAGAAGACATCAGCAGTCTGTGCTAGGAATTTCTGCACCTAGTCACGGAAAACTAGTGGAGGTCCGGTATCCTCTTAACAACGTAATTTACCTGGCCAACGTACGATTTCGGATTCGAAAGTAAATAGAACACTTTTCAAATTTCTTGCAACACATATCGTATTCTTAACTGCTGAAGTGGATATCATCGTTAAAACCAGAAATGAAAGTGGTATCCCTTCAATGACATTGTCTGCACATATCTTGCCCTATTCCAGCGACTAGCGACAAGTGCCTGTAAGCTCGGCTGCACCAGACCAACCACCACTGTAACGGTTGCACATGTGCCAAGATCAGATGTGGGATTTAAAAATATACGGAGTCGAAAAAACGAAAGCGATTTCATTTTATTACCTCCAATTTACGAGTGTTTTAAAAAAGCACTACTGCGATGAATAACAAGAAAGTGAAAAATTGAAAACAGAAAATTTCCAGGAAATAAACTCGTCTATATTTCGACAGTATGTTGTAAAATTGTGAAAAATATTATATAAGGTTTTTTTGAAGCCGCTTTGATTGATTTTTTGAGTTTAGCGGCACGTCAGCTACAAGGATTTGTTGCCGCTATCAAATGTTCAATTACAATTGATACGATGTCAATACTGTGCACACATTAAATCGGTGGTAAATAATGCTGCTGACGTAATGCCAAAAATTTCCCACAACTTTCCCGACGACTAAACTACCCGACAACTTCCCGTCCTATCCATAACATCATCGGCATCTTGCAACTCTTCCAAGTTACTATGTTTGTTTTCGTGGTAACATCGCTATTTGGGCTGGCCTTATGTAGGTACTTTGATCGCTGATGCTAAGAAAGTTGGCCCTATAACGACTGCGTTTATGCTTTTGGGTATCGGTTTGCCGCTGAATGCGTGTAGAGCAATGTAAAATGTATTACTACAAAACGACGTAGGTATTGACGGTTTTACTCATGACTTACCCATGGTTTAACTTTATTCATGATTACTTTGTGAAATAAAGCTAATTTCGCTTTCCGATGCTTACTTTTGGAATAATTTGCATAGCCACAAATCACAGGCTCTCAGAACTGACTGTCCCGGAAGGCATGCAGAGCCCAGCAAGCTATCAAACCATTCCAGTCTCTGCAGCTACGAATTCAGTTAGCTCGTGCCGGCCAGAACGCACTGCGCTAAGGCCCATTCAGCCTCTCGGTTTGCTGCCCATTGGTTGGTGCGCTGCGACGCCGAATACCACAAATTTGTGGAGAATTTTTTTTCAGAAGCGAAAAGGAAACAAAGAAATGCGAAACAAACAACGTGAAAAAAGAAACTTGTATTAATGGCTAGTTTAGAAATTGCACTATTTGACAATTTGAGATTCAGAACATTATCGGCTCCTTCAACCTGTTCCAAGTTCTGATGTTTGTTTGTATATATTTATTAGCGTCAATTTGTATACAGATAACAGGTGGACACATTATATATAACTCTATGAAAATTGACTAACGATACAAACTATCTCTAAAGTCGCAAACACTTTTTGGTAGGACGCTAAGGTGAAGGGCGTTCCACTCCTTGGTTGTCCGGTACACAATTGCGTATCGGCCAACGTCTCGGCAGACACGACCAGCTCTCACTTTGTTCGCATGGTCGTGTCTGCCGAAACGCCCCGGAACAACCAACCGCCGAGCTACGTCCTGCCATGCCTCCTGTCTCGTGTAGGCCCTATACAGGTTGCACAGCCTCGCTACTCGGCGGCGGTCTTGGAGCAGCTCCCAGCCTAGCTCCTTGATCATTTCAGAAGGGCTCTCTGGGACCAACTGTAATTTAGTGTTGACAGTTACCCACTTCCTCCTTCGCATACGTCCTTTAACTTTCCTCGCCGCTAAACGCTGGACACTTTCCACTGCCTGAATCTGGCCACAAGCATGTGGATCCCAGACAGATCCTGCATACTCTAGCACCGGCCTGATGAGTGTCAGGTAAGCCTGTTCCTTTACTCTCTCTTTGGTACCCTTCAGGTTCCGCATCACGAAGTTGAGGTTGCGTACAGCTTTCCTAACTACTGACTGGACCTGTGGTTTCCAGTCCATGTTCTTGTGTAGTATGACTCCTAAGTATTTGTGGCTTGGCCTTGTTTCAAGAACGACTCCGTTTAGTATATATGCTGATTCTTGTTTTGGCTTTTTTCCCGAAAAATTTATCACCACACATTTGCTGGCATTTAAACACATATTATTTACATTTACCCATTCTGCTATTTTATTTAAGTCTATCTGGAGTTCTTCTTTATTAGTATTATACAGAATGCAGTCGTCTGTAGTAATTTGTAGTAAGTGTCTGTGTAGTAGTAAGTGTAAGTCGTCTGTGAAGTAATTTCGGACAGAAATGGCTAACCGAAGAACAGACATCCATCACTGTGGTAGGTAATTAAAAAATAAAAGCGATGGGAATACTGTGGTGGATTGAATCTGGACGTCGTGATAAGATGACAGCAAAAATGTCTAACAGACACGCGATCGGAGTTGCTAGTAAAGCAGCGACCTTGCAGTGCAGCACACAGTGCGCCAAGAACAGCTTGTACGACTTGCACGACTCCTTTCCCATGCCCGGGCCGCGTGTTATGAAAGTATACCCGACTCAGGTACCGCACGAAAACCATGCTATTAATACAGTTATATCCGAAAAAGGAGCCGAAATTTGTCCGGAGCTTTCCTAACAAAAAATTACCCCAAGTACACGAACCGAAAACGTACGATAAAGAGTTCGGGGCTGTCCTTAAAACAATTACCCCAAATACACGAATCGAAAACGCACGGTGAGAAGAGAAAAAATTACTATATAAAAAGAATCCCTAGTCACAATAAAATATACGTACCAAAAAGGACGGAGAAATAAGACGATCGGTGCGGTTCATCTGGGTCTCGAAAAACGAAAAGGATGCATGCGATGCATGCAAAGGATGCATGCTCACGCTCGACTCTCCCCGCAACCTGGTCTTGACCCCTGTACCCAAGGGCTCTCGAGGCTGTTCCGGTAACTCAAGGACTCAAGTGTCTCACGGAACAACCGGTGCCGGTGACGACCAGTCCAATGCCTCCGGTCCGAGCACTGCCGGTCCTTGCACGGCCGGTCCGAGCACTGCCGGTCCCTGCACGGCAGTTCCCGACTTGCCGGGCCCCAAAATGACATGCATCGACTTGGTTTCGACTTGGCATCGACCAAGGAAGACATAATCTATGTACTCTTTACCGAAGTGCTCTCCAAACCAAAAAATATCACAGAAGAGGAAGGAAACATATTTCTTATTCCTGAAAACTCGTGCCTGGCACATTGCATTTCAGCAGACCTGCATTATTGCATATGGGTCGAGGCATCGCACATACATTCAAAGAGACAATCCTGTTCGTGGACCATCTGAAGGACAGCAAACTAGAAGTAGTTGCATGTGCAACAGTCCCTTTAAAAAAAACACAACTACAACTTAGTTACAAAAGCAACCAGCATCACCAAATTGATCGATCACTGTCAACAAAAGGGCATTACAAATGTTGCCATTCCACGGATAGGATGCAGCCGAAGCCAGCTTGATTGGCCGATTGTCAAAGAACTTCTGGCCGAAGCTATCAAAGTTACGGAGATATCACTAACAATTAAATATCTGTCTGAATGGACAACGAAAACCAGCCGAGCAGCACGAAGAAACAAAAACGGACCTGAAACAGAAACAGCATCCAATGCTAAAGGGTACAGACATGGCACAGCAACAGACAGTACAGCTACATCAAAGTTCTCTGCAGTGCAAAAATCGAAAAAAATCTGGCTCCACGTATCAAAGGTAAATCTCGACACGTCGACTGAAGATATCGAAAATTTATCAAGCACAAAAAGAACCACGCGCAAGAAATCATACCACTTGAACAAAAGCTAACGTTTAGAAGCTACAAAGTCAGTGCAGAGTTTGATCTAAAATATGCTGTCTATTGCGAAACCTTCCGGTCAAAGAGAATAGCGTATAGAAGATTCACTTTCAAAAAAGAAAATATGATTTTTCACTAAACCGATCACGTAAGAAAGCAAATACCGGCCGCTAATATGTTACATAATCGTCACCCTGGTCTTAGTGCTGGCACTATGTTCACCTTCAGTTCCCTTCCAGGCCAGGCCTCAGTGCCGGCACCGGGTCAAACCTCTACTCCCTTCCAGGCCCGATGTTAGTGCTGGCACTATGTTCACCTTCAGCTCCCTTCCAGGCCAGGCTTCAGTGGATCCAACCCCGGCTTTTTTTTGCAGCTTCACGAGGATTTGGACGCGGTCGAGCATTACTCCCGTTCCAGCGTGATCCGCTGGGGCTGGGTGATGTGTGACCATCTTTGCGATGACCTGCGAGTTCAACGTGTTCCGGGCCTGCATTGCCCTTCCGCGATTGCAACCCCATCAGACAGGTAAGTTTTATGTCTTTGGCAGACGTTGTGAAGTGAGTTTTGTTGCTAGCGATGGCAAGCTGAGTAGCTCCGTACCTGACTGGCTGTCTGTATTTTTTGGCAGGTTATGATGCCCTCAAGCTTTGGACGCAAACCTGTTTCCGCTCAAAAAAGAAAATCCGATTTCCCTTTCGCCCATCAACCTCGATATGACTTTGTGCAATGAAGACGAGAACAAGAAAAAAGCGCAATGTGGATGTGATAATATTAGGGTGTTCTCCTGATGATATCAGGGCGTTCCAACGTAACCTTCGATTCAATCAACAGACTCCAAAACAGTATTTCACCTAAAGTATTTCACCCGGCGGGGTTATCGGGCTGTGGTTCCACAGTAGCGTTAGCGGCTACTTCTCCAGCAGGAGTTTCGGGTTCCCCAGTATTTGCTTCCTCAGCGGGGTTATCTGGCTGTGGTAGCGTTAGCGGCTACTTCAGCAGGGGTTCCAGGTTATCCATTACCTGGTTCTTCAGCGGCGTTCTCTGGCTGTCCAACGTGTTCGCCGATAGCATCATTGCCATGTCATTGCAAGTAAACAAATTGGACTAGTATACACGTAATACGAACTTTATCATAGATAACGTTGAGCAGCTTGAAGGTGAAGACATGTAAGAAATAACAATTAAGTTGTGTGGATTACTCCATATCAAACTCAAACGTGACGATATCGAAGCCGCCCATCGTCTCCCCCAAAGGAAGAACAACACCCGCTCCGCGAAGATTATCGTCGAGTTGAAGTCGCGGAAGACGAGAGACGAAATCGTAGGTGCGATGCGTCAAACTGTTAACATCACAAGCTCATCTCTACTTGGAGGGAAGTCTAGGGCGCGAGTCTTCATTAGCGAAAATCTAACGCGCTTTTGCAGCGAACTACTGTGACAGTGTAAACTTCGCGCCAGAGAAGGATATTACAAATTCACGTGGTAATAATAATAATGTTTGTATTCCAGGAACAAAACCAAGATACATTATACTGTACAAAGTTTGCTATAGTATACGTCAGAGACACAGTAAAATATATGATAAAATAAAATAACATAATACTATTGTTGATCTAATATATAAGAGGGTATGATTCAAGTCAGTCGAGTCAGCCAAGCTTCGAACAATCATTCTGAAGTTAGAGAAAGGAGAACGGAAAAGAAGTTTGTCGTTTAAAAGGTACATCACCGCACAGGTTGTGAACGAACAGTGTCTTTATTTGCTACATGCCGTTGTGAGAGCGAAATAGGTCGACACTATCCTAATGAGTTTGCGTAATGGTGGACTTATGCAAGTATTTGAGGCCATGACATCAATATAACTGCATGTTGACTGTACGTACAATTACATTTCATCATTTCACTTTTCCAAACAGGCTACTGAAAAAGATCTAGAGAAGAACATCAATAATGAGCAACTCGCCGAAGCTCACAGCAAACGAGCTGCCTCAAGACCAACACGACCAAAACAAAGTTATGCAGACCAAGTCCACTGCCTCGTATAATCAGAATGAGCAATCGCAAATACCTACTGAGCCCTTATCCATTACGCTTTCCGTCAGTTACATAGAGGAGATTTAAGAACTGAAAGCTGCCCTGACAGACCTATTTGTCTTCTTGAAAGCTTGCCATTGTTGAAAGAGTTTAAAAACCGGAATTCAATTCCAAATGAGTGCAAACGTGATGAATATCGGTCGAGAAACTCCGAAAAAAGGAGATAAATAAGATGATTTTGCAGGAGATGGTCTCACTGACAACTAACCGCTGGTTGAGCTTGGACGGCAAGAAGGGGAAAATAATAACGTTTAAGAAAAAAATAAAAAACAATTATGTGTAATTGGTAAAGGAAGTGTGCAAACGGCGAAGTCTGCAAGACGAAAGGAAATCAAGCCCACTAAAAGACAAGGTGATGAAACCCCTGTCAGAGCCGAATCACAACAGAGCGCTACGAAGCTCACACCGCAAGCGTCTAGTAGCGAATGAATTTGAAACAGAACGTCTCGCTCCGCTGGCTTTTAGATCACGCCCAGCCCAGGCCACGCCCAGCCCAGGCCATTCCGCGCTTGCAGACGAGGTAGGGTTCTCGCACGGCAGAGACCGAAGTAGAGAGATGAAGCCACTCAATGTTAATATGATTGTTGGAACAATGACTGCATTGTTGAGATACGATGTTGAGAGACGGGAGTTTATCGACAATGGTCGATTGTTGTCCAGCTGTGAATGTTATTTGAAATGATATTAAACGTTAGTCCCTATTTGTAAAAGGTATTATTGCCATGGTAACTGGCGTAAAAATGCAGGCTACGGAGATACGTGGCATGTGCATTTGCGTGTGCATCTAAACAATGGCCCAAGCCACGCGCTTGGGGACCCTTCGCGTTGCGGACAAGAAGCCGCTTTCTAGACGACGGAAATGGCCCAATCCATATAAAATCAAGGCAAAATATGACCTGACTACGTTATAAACTAAAAAGCTACACGCTAACCTACACTTCTGGACATTGAAAGCGTACCAGTCGAATGTCGGCTATCTGCTCATAAAGGTTTGGTTGAAAACAGCATAGGTATGGCCAGGTATCGACCACGTGGGTAAGCACATGGATGGAGGCATGGGATGAAGATGCTTGTGGGTCTGAATCTCGTTACTTTAAACCAGTTCTTCTACCTGTAAATGCCTAATCCCTCTGAAGTGACAAACGACCGAGCTGATAAATCGATACGCAATCGAGGTTTGCATGAGATTTTTACATACATCAAATGTCATAAAACACGCAATTTTTAAATTATAAGGGAGATAAATTCACTTCCTGGGTCTTCTTTGTAAAACAAAACGATGCGATGCATCACTTTTTAGATATTTTCGAAAAATATGTTATTCACATTTCACAATAAGATTTAATCAAATTTCCTTTATTGCTTTGTCGTCCCGACCCGCAGGGGTGAGGTATAGGTAGCCATCAGTAAGGTATGGACTGATAGGTATGGTACTGGTTAGGTATTGACTGATAGGTATGGTACTGGTTAGGTATGGACTGATAGGTATGGTACTGGTTAGGTATGGACTGATAGGAGAGCTGATAACAGAGGCAATTAATAGTGTTATAATTAAAACGCACTGTGGACGCAAACGTTAACCAAAAATCTCAAAAATCGATTTTATTAGCAAGTTTATCTGAAAGAGCAAACACAAGCTGTTTTTAAACCGAGGGTTTACCCCCAAAATTACGCTTTTTAGGCCAAGGGTTGTGTTATTACAGCATGCGAAAAGTCGAGTGATCCGAAAAGGCATGTGTTCATTAAATAAAAATATTAGTAATGGCAAACCAGGTTTTTTTCATTATCAGTCCTGTTAAAACTACTTATCTATATCAATGAAATGAAATGCGATGGAACAAATTTATTCATTCTCTTATCGCGTTTGGTCACGATGGCAGCCTTTGTCCACTGGCCTCGTGATACCAGGGTGGCCGTTTTAGACATGATAGAGCATCAGCATTTCTCACCCCGAGCTGCTGGCGAGCATTTTGGCGTTTGTGCGGGTACCGCGAAGAGATGGTGGAGACACTTAACTGAGACTGGCAGCATGGAGCTCAGGTAATTGTTTGCACTTAATTTTAATATTATTATGCTTGTTCTTAACAATATAGGAGCAGAAAGGTTTCTTTTTTAACTCTCAATAAGCTTAGGAGTTGTTTACTCCATATAGATGAAGAAGGTTTAACAACATAAGGCAGTCAATTGTGAAAATGTTATGCGTTTTGAAATCTGTATCTTTGTTACTACTTTAAATGATGATGCCGAATTTAAACAAAGATCTGCGTGCCACTGTGAACTCGTTTAGGCCGGGCACTGGAGGTCAGCGCGTGTCCACGGAGGCGCAAGACGACGCCTTGACCACGCTTGCTGCCGACAACCCTTTCAACCACTCGACGTGGCTGACGGCGACCAGCAACTTCCCTGGCTGCACCACGACGGCAAGAAGAAGGCTTCGCGAGGTCGGCCTGATCGCCCGTCGAGCAGCGATCAAGGAAGTGCTTACCGACGCCCACCGCGTGGACCGAATGGCGTTCGCGGCCGCCCATCTTGACCACGACTGGGGACGCGTTGTGTTTCCCGACGAGAATGTGTTTTCTTCGGCGAACGACGGGCCCCTGATCGTGTATCGGCCAAACAACTCGCGGTTCGACCCCGAATACGTATTCGAGCGCCAGCAGAGCGGCCGCTTCTCAGTGAGCGCATGGGGCTGGATTTAGGGGGGGGGGGGCAGAGTGCTGTGGCGGGTGGACGGCCACCTCACCGGCTTACAGTATCGGGATTTCCTGCGGGATGTAATGGTCCCCTCTGCTCGGGTTCTGTACCCAGATGGACCTTTTGAATTCCAGCAGGTAAGAATCAGCACAATATCCAAATGTCCCAAACGAATAATTATACATATTATGTCCAAAAATAAAATGACGTTGTAATGCTCATTTACAGGATAACAGCCCTATACATTACGCCCACGTGGTGCAGGACTGGCTGGCCAACCAACCCGACATCGAGCCCTTGGACTGGGTTCCTCGGGGTTGCGAACTGAATCCGATCGAGAACGTGTGGGCGGAGGTCATCCGCACGATGAAAGATCGCTGGGTGCAGCTAGCCAACAGGAACCAGCTCTGGGACGCCGTGGCTGGATGTCACCGAGGGGCGTCTTTACTTCCACGCACTCGTCGAGTCAATGCCTCGCCGAATGGCCAAAGTGCTCAAATACGAGGGAGGCTGGAAGGGCTACTGAAGCAACTAGCTCGATTTTCTCTTCTTTTCTTTATTATTTGTCGTGTGCGGAAAACACACGCGCTTTACCAATCAGAATCTAAGTGGCAATGCAATTCAACAGGTGTTTTGATTTGATTTCCCTCTCCTTCATTCCTGACAAGAAAACTACAAGTCCAACCCCAAATAATTCCTGAATCATTCATTGTTTAAGACATTTTGTTTATTTTGATAGCAAGAGATTGCATTTAAAAGTTAAGTCGCAAATAAACTCATTAGGTGTTTTCGCCTGTGTAGTCCGAACTAGTCCTGGACTGCTCTAACCTGCACTAGACTTTTTCGCCAGTGTTCGGACGGGTTCGGACTAAAAAAACATGGCCGCCACACTTATTCGTTTGTGTTGTCGGAACTGGTCCCGAACAGAATAGTGTACACTTTCTTGCACCAGCTCTGGAGCCGGTGTAGAGTCGGACAGACTTTGAAATGGCGGGAATGCGTCAAATTGCTTTTGGAGGTACGTACTAAAATGATAACAAATTACAGCCTGTAGTTAGCAGGAGGACCCACCCGAGTAGTATATTAAGTGAAATATATATGAGTAACTGATGAGAATTATATATAATGAATATTGTCCTTATTGTTGGCTGAAAATGGTATTTTTGTTTAACCTTTAACCTCCTGTGTTGTGTGCTGGCTCATATTTATATCTGGATTTATAATAGATGGCCGCACTTTCGATGTGCCAGAGGGAATGTTGTCATTAGAAGTCGATGGCATCGAGTGCCAGATACAGGAGGAAGAGGTGCTGGAGGTTGCAGCTACCCCATTCCCTCCGGAGAATGGTGAGCCAATTCTTGACCTCGCCGTTATACGTACTCTGCCAGGTGGTGCTCTAGCCAATGCACATTACGCTCTTTTTTTTACGCTTTTGGGTCCACGGACTGAGCCCGTCAGATTCTAAAGCGCAGTGTGTATTGCAAATCTGTCTCATGCTCGGCCTCTCAGAGCGTTTCGGGCACTGACGGGCTCAGCCCGCTGTCCCGAAAGCGTGGAACAAGCGTAGTGTGTATTGGCTGTTGCCTGTGCATAATCCTTTCGTGATAGGAACTACTGGGTAACTATCTGAGCACCAATGGATATTTTTTTTAGACGAAGAAGTCGATGATCCGATAGGAGGAGTGAAGTGGCCCGACGCAGCAGTCAGGCTATTTTTGACTGAATATGTAGCCAAAAAAAAATTGCTGGAGAGGAGGAAACTCCTGACAAAAAGAAAGATGTGGGAGGCAATTTCCATCGCAATGGCCTTGAAAGGGCATAATTACCCGCCCGAAAAGCTTGAAAACAAATGGAAGGGCTTGGAGAGGGGCTACAAATCGGTAACCGATAACAACAAAAGGACAGGAAGGGGAAGAAAAACCTGTGCCTTTCAAAAGTAAGTATCTACGTACTCGTCCCAATAAGCAGCCAGGGTTGTTCAATTTCTTGTTTTAAATTCAAGTTTACCATTTTAGATGACAGATCCTTTTATGTCCATGTAATGCATTGGCAACCAACGGATTGGTTGTGAAGAGCGAGGGGGCGTTAAGCATTTCATTTCAGTTTGTCAAAGGATGTGGGAACCAGGTAAAGTATCGGAGAGAAGAACAAACAAGCTAAGTATTCGAAGTTGCAGGATTGCAGAAATGTTTCCTGGTAATTTATTGCATCTGCAAAATTTGCGCATGAGAGATACTACATAAATGCATTTCAATAATGGTATTGGGACAGTAGCTAGTCATGTAGTTTCAAAAACACTTCTGATATTGTAGATTAAATATATACTAGAGACAAAATGAAACTAACATACTGTAATTTTCATCATATTTTAGCGAATTGACCGAAATATTCGGAAAACAAACCAACATTTTCCCGCCTGTCGTTATGGGGCCAGCGCAGGAATCTTCCCAATTGCAACTCATGCAACAAGCTGGAGTGCAGTAAGTTGGCTCAATAGTTAAATATAAAAATTAAAATATTGGAAAAATATATTGACGAGTATCAAACTAATAAAAGAGCAAAGCATATATAAATAAATAAATAAATAAATATATATATATATATATATATATATATATATATATATATATATATATATATATATATATATATATATATATATATATATATATATATATATATATATATATATATATATATATATATATATATATATATATATATATATATATATATATATATATATATATATATATATATATATATATATATATATATATATATATATATATATATATATATATATATATATATATATATATATATATATATATATATATATATATATATATATATATATATATATATATATATATATATATATATATATATATATATATATATATATATATATATATATATATATATATATATATATATATATATATATGTTTCTAGGCCCGATGATCAGCAACCTGGTTGTTCGCGGGACAACAGTGTCGTTACACCGCAGCCTTCGAGCTCAGCGAGCCTGCAGGATTCTGCTCCCAGCACGTCACGGGCGGAGCGGGCTCCAAGAAACAGTCCCCGGGACCGTGTTGAGATGTTGAGGCTTCAACAGTTGAAGGTGCAGCATGAGTTCAAAGTTGCCCGGTGTGCAGAGAAAGCTGCATTCAATGCCAGGAAAGAAGAGAATAGAGCAAAGTGGAAAGCAGAAAGCTATGCCCTAAAGAAGAGGAAGATGGACCTGATGGAGAAGCGGAATAAAATTTTAGAAGACTATTGCAATTCAAAAAAATGACTAGAGGTCAGTTTTAAGATGCATTATCTGAAACTTTATCATCCAATGTTTTACTATTGCAACTATATATTGCAAGTTAATTTTCTTCTCCTATTGAATTTCCACTATGTTGAATTTGATCTTTAAAGTCATCAGTGCCAACGACGGTCTTGTGTTCCTTGTAAAATTGTGATTGTGAATTAGGTAAATGATAATAAATATGAATAGTTACCATTCAAACACCTTGCTCATTTAATTGTCGGCAAAGCTCATCTCTAATACACAATAGCAGCGGGCTCTTCGGCAGCATGCTGGGCAGTCTGAAAGTCGTCTGGAACCTGCTCCCCGGCAAAGTTCTAGAGGTCATCCTGGTCAGAAAGGTTGTGAAGGGTGCAGAGAGCCTTTATAAATCGGCACTGTCGGACATGGCCTCGGATCTTTAGATGATAGAGTTGCCGAAATCTCTGCTTCAGGATGCCGAAGGTGTGCTCAATATCTATTCAGCACTGACTTAGCCTGGTGTTGAAAACCCTCTGGGCGCGATCCAAGTGGCCATTGTCGCGATATGGGGTCAATAGAACGTTCAAGTTCGGATACGCGCTATCCCCCAACAAGTAACCACCTGTGATCACAATCAAAATCATTAACATTGACATATGACACACGCACAAATTTGAAAGAGCAAGCTAGGGCCAGTTTGGTCGACACAAGCAAAAACACCTATAGCCTGGACCTACCTTCACAATTTTCTTGAAGGTTCTCAAATATGAATGAATTTTTCAACACACGTGCATCGTGCACAGATCCTGGATAGCCTAGGAATATGTCAATGATTTTTTTTTCATAGCATATGGCCTGCAATATTAAAGAGAGGGAGACTCAATACCATGGGAGGAAATACTAAACCTCACCACTGCTGACGAAATTCACAGTGAATTACACAAAAAACTCGCAGAAGCTCTTAAACTCTCCACTAAAGAAGTAACTAGGAAAGCAGCAACAAGAGAATCCAAAGTGTGGATGACTCAAGAGTTGCTAAACTTGACTAGAAGAAGAGACAAACTATTCCGAGCTTGGAAAAACTGTAATGAATTGCATCCAAATAAAATCAAACTAGGAGAAAACTACAAACAATTTCGAAACAAAGTAAACAAAATGATTAAAAGAAAAAAAAACAGCTATTTTGAGGGCAGAATTTGAAAAATCAAAACATAGTCTTAAGGAAACTTGGCAAAAAATTAATCTCGTTCTTGGTAAAAATTAAAAAAAATCAGTGGAGGAGGTTATTAGACAATATCTGGGTAAGGTTCATGAATCAGACTATATAGCTATTCAATTTACTCACACGGTTACTCAAGAAATTGAATCCATCAAGCCAAACTGTCACAGTAACATCATGCAGCACAACAAAGACATCGAAATTATGACTGAAATTACAATTCTTAAAATTAGTGCCGATGGGATCACTAAAATAATAAAATCTATGGATAGTAAAAAAGCCCCTGGACACGATGGAATCAGGGTTCCGGATTTAAAATACTTACATAAAAAAATATCACCAATCATCTCAAAATTATTTAATATTAGTTTAGCTTCTGGTAACATTCCCAAAGAATTGAAACCGTCAATAGTCCGTCCGGTATACAAAAAGGGCAGCCACATGGAATTCAAAAATTATAGACCAATTGCAATAATTTCAGTAATAGATAAGATTATGGAAAAAATTGTCTCCCGACGCCATAAAAAACCACCTTGAAAAATTCAACATCATCACAGACAAACAATTTGCTTTTCAGAAAGGGAAAAGTACCTCTGACCTGCTAGTCCTATTTTCAGATTTTATTAATTCAAAACTAAACGAACGAAAACATGTCATTACTTTGTTCATAGATTTCTCAAAGGCGTTCGATACAATCAATCACTCCAAACTTATAATTACGCTTCATAAAATAGGAGTTCGTGGGAAAATCCATAATTGGATAGTAGATTATCTGAAAGAAAGAAAAATAGTAGTAAAGATAGGAGATGTGTCAGGACGTCCAACGGAATCCAAAATGGGTGTCCCGCAAGGATCATTTCTTGGGCCGTTATTATATCTTCTTTACGTTAATAATATGCAGACTTATATTACTAATTGTAAAATATTTCAATATGCTGATGACACAATAATTATTTCAGTGGGAGACAGTGTAGACGATGTGCAGAAACAAATGCAAGAAAGCTTTATCGATATGCAAAAATGGACTCATGATATGGAACTAGTAATAAACACCGAAAAAACAAAATTAATTCACATTTGCTCCCCATTTGATCAAAACCGGAATCAGCACATCGACATAATAAGCCATTCTCATACTTGTCTTCATAATAATTCTTTTAATTAAAAATGATTTTAATTAAATGATTCTTTTAATATAAATCTTAGTAAAAACATTCCATGCTCTTGTCACACTAAAATAGAAAATGTCAAGGAATATAAATATCTCGGTGTGATCATAGATAAATATTTTAATTGGAAATCACACATCAACACTATTAACTCTCGGCTACGATTGTGTGCAAGTCAGATATATAGTTTAAAGAATGTCCCACCATATTAAATCTTAAAAATTATTTACACTTCCCTAGGAGAATCACAAATAAGGTACGGACTATTGTCATGGGGAAGCTCTTCCCATACATTTATTCTGCAAATACAAAACTTACAAGCTAATTTACTAAGAATAACTTTTCCTAAAAATACGAACCCTGATCTGCCTTCTCTCTCCTCCACTGAATTATTCAAAGCTAATAATGTTCTACCAATTAAATTACTATTTAAATTCATCACAATAATCAAATACTATTATACAGAAAAATATCTTTCACTGAACGACCCTAATATTGTAAGCACAAGAGCGAGGTTAAAAGGATCTTATTTTGTGCCACCTTTCACAAACAAACATGGTAAACGAAAGTTAGAATACATTTTGCCAGTTTTATTTAACGAATTACCAGAAAACTTACGAGATCTTAATAGCTATAGAACCATAAAAACCCAAGTAAAGTCATTTTTATTAAATACGTTGTAGAGTTCACCTCAATAATGTACAAATTACATTCCAGTACCATTCCAAATGTCTATGTAAACTATTCTTCTTTCTATACCCACAGCTAAGCTCATGTCAACTAACTAAGCTAATGTGTCTATGTTAACTATGCTTCTTTTCTATACCCACAGCTAAGCTAGACGATCGTCTAGCTTTGTGGGGCACTGTGAGCGACACACTATGTTTATTTATTTGCAGTGAAAGAGTTCATATTTTATTTTATTAACCTGTAACTCATGAGTAATTTTGCAAATAAATACATTTGAAAAAAAAAAAAAAAAAAAAAACATTTACAAAGTGGAAGGACAAGCGTGCCATTACATTTCTGTCGATTTTCCACGATGCTTCAATTTTGGATTTGATCCAGCGTAAAGAAAAGGATGGCTCCAAAATTACGATCCAATGTCCACAGTTTTTAAAGGATTATAATCAACTCATGGGTTACGTGGACAAGGCTGACATGTTGAAGTCTTTCTACCAGATCGATCGCAAGAGCAGGAAGTGGTGGCATCGGATCCTGTGGCACTTCGTTGATGTGGCTCTCACCAATGCGTTTATTTTGTACAATTTACGCAATCCAGGAAGCACACACCTGAAGATATTCCGGCTGGACGTAGCAACATGTGTGGTGGTTGTCGCAACATTGGAAGAGACTCCTTTAGGTAGAAGACGAAGTTTCACCACTCCACCAAATCGCTTCAAGCTGAGTGTGCCGAAAGCTTTGCGTTTTGATAAAAATGCACATCTCCCTACGAAGGGTATGTCCGAGCGATGCCCATTGCAGCCCGGCAAAGAAACCACATCGCACGAGGTGAATGTGCATGTGCTGCAAGGTGGGATTGTGCATGGAGAAGAGGAATATCATTCAAAGTAGTAGATTTAGGATATTTGTTTACTCGTTCGTTTAGTAATTATTTCAATTGATCAATTAATTTCTCAATTGTTTACCTGACTATCTTGTAATTACCTTGTCGAATAGTGAGAATAAAACTGTATTCTGGTATTTACAATCACAAAATGTTTAATTACCTTGTCGAATAGTTAGAATAAAACTGTATTCTGGTATTTACAATCACAAAATGTGTAATTACCTTGTCGAATAGTTAGAATAAAACTGTATTCTGGTGTTTACAATCACAAAATTATTTCTGTTGTTTTTTGTCCTAGTGGTACAGTGGTTTCGCTCTGTAACCATATCAATTATCATGATTCTCACATGAAAAGATGATTTTTAATTTTTTTTGTCGGGTTTTCCTAACTAACAACTTTCTATCAGATATTGATGGAAAAAATTACATTTTCAAAAAAAATTAATTCGCCCCTCAAAGGGTTATGGCACTTTTGAACGTAACCAGTTAGCAAGAATGTATTTTGTAAATTCAAAATATACCGATTTTAACTTCGGTTCGACCTTCGGTATCGCTGTTAGCTAACAGCCGAGGAATGATAAGTAGATTATGCTATTGTCTTTTTAACTCGGGGGTAAACGCCATCGTGACGATGGGCCGTCAGCTGATGTCAACCGTAGTGTGGGTAGTATTCAGGAACTCTTGAAGTACAAAGTTGCTGTTGGTGATTCGGTAACAGAAATGCATTTTTAAACAACCAGTTCAAAAGCTACATATACTAGCAAGACGACCCAAAATGAGCTGATCTAATGCTGTAGCATGGAAATTACCCAGCAATTTTCAAGCAGGTTACCAAGGCAAAGTTCTTCTCTGTGTTGTTCGACGAAACAACAGATATGTCGCACACATCACAACTTAGTCTTCGTTTGCGAAGATCGAGTCCATGAAAATTTCATCGGATTTCTGGATCCCCATGACGCTAACTTCAAGAAGAAAGTAGATTTAGAAGGAAATGAAGAGTTAGAAGAAAATGACACAATATCTGCTGCTGTCGAGCCAAAACTTTCAGGGGAGGTATTGTGGAAAACAGTTTGATCCATGTACGTGTCTTATCAGAAGTGTCGCTACAAATAAACGTTGCGCTTATGGGGTTCTATTCCCTAGACTGATATAATCTACATTATAACGTACGACAACACGGTCCCCAATAACTTGTATCAATTCTTAGAATCATTCTCAAAAGAAAAACGTCGAATTAAAAATTGGATACCTGAAAGATTATAAATGGTTACTTATGACATTTCTTAAAGATTAATTACATTGTTAAAATTCAAATTCAGCATGGACCCTATTTATGACAAAACAATACATTTAAATTACCTACAGCCCAAATAAAATTATAAATCAAGGAACTCATATAGCGATTGTAAAAAGTGATCTATGTGTCTGTGTATACAATAAATGGAAAAATGGAAAACAAATCAATGTTCACGGGGCATTCCCTTGACGTCAATTGCTGCATGGGATAGGCACTAATTGGTGTAGCGTCATGGGTTGTAAAAAGCGCAGAGCCGTGCTGCCAGAAATACAAAAAAGTAGCAGTCAATACTGTTCGAAATCCCTGTTTAACCATGCAGTGAATCTGAGCTGAGCATATCTAAGTAGTCCGCAGTAACATTAAATAAAACGCAGTAGTTTTGGTGTGATTATAGAGGTGTGCACCTTTTTAACCAGTCTGCCAAGAGGAATTTTGCTGTAAAGAAGTACCTCAAAGCAAAACTTGTTTGGCTTTGCGAAACGCGATGGGTCGAGCGGCTCGACTCGGTATTGATTTTCAAAACGAGGTCCCACACCTATTTGAAGCTCTGGATGAAAAAGTGGGTGGGATGATACCACCTCGTCCACAAAGGCAAAGGCATTTGTCAAGAATGTAGCAGACTTAGAATTTGTTATCGCAATTTAAACGCTGTCTTCAGTTCTAGCATTTTCCAAACCTCTGAGTCTACACCTCAAAAAAAAAATCTTTAGACGTTAAATCGGCTGCATAGAGTTGAAAGGACTTGGAGCTATGCTTTCAAGAAGCAAGAGATTCTTGTGACGAGGTATTCAACGAGATATTTTCAAATTTATTGTTACTGTTTGGGAGGGTCTCGACATTGAAATAAACGTCAAAAACAGAATCATCGAACTAATCACCCTGCGGGCAGCATTGAAGACTTCTACCGACGTTCGCTTTACATTCCGCTCTTAGACACTAATTTGGCAGACCCGTTATAAGCCTGATTCTGTAAACGCAACGATTCTAGCATTTTTTCTCCCGAAAAACATTATCGAAAAACAACAGATGCGACCGACAACACCATTATTAAAAAAATATCCTTCAGTGCTTCCCAATATTGTCTTCACATTATATGACAAATAAGGAATCTTTGTAGGAAACGTTAACCGGTGAAACAAGGACATGGCGACAGCGGTAAATTCGGCGTAACGAAGTGAGTGAATCCGCGCCATTGTATGCTATTGAAGCTAAACATGGCTTGTGATCAGGCGCGTAGGAACGCTTTTCAAGTTGGGGGGGGGGGGGGGGCAAGCTGCAAGACAGACAGTGGCGAAACACGGACTGTGGGGGGGGGGGGGGGGGGAGCTATATTTTTTAAAGAAAATCTGAGGGTTTGAGATAAAATTGCAGCCTTGGAACATGCGGGTAAGAAATATACATTTAGAATACTTACTATCGAAAATAATATACGAAAATTACGAAAATTACTATCACGTTTTCTGTGATGCCTGTAAATATCGCACATCGAATACAGCAGAGCGTCTTGCCGTGGCGAATTCCAGCTCTACACTAGCAATACAAAATTCTTCCTCTCCCTCTCCCAGTCTGGGTGCATGTATGACTCAGACTATAACATAAACAGTGTTAGTCTGCATTCCTGCTACTGCTATAGTCATATTCCTGGAAGTGATAGTTTACGAGTCAAAAGATTTCGTTAAACCTCAGCTAAGCAGAAACACTAGGTATACTCAACTCTGAGCAGCAGACAAAATGAATGAATTCAACTATAAAATTTGCCCCCCAGTTGCCCCCCTATGCCTAAAAGTTGGGGGGGGGGGGGGCGTTGCCCCCCTTGCCCCCCCCCCCCCCCCCTGTTCCTACGCCAGTGCTTGAGATGGTGACATTTTTCCTACCATAAAAGTGTGGCTGCAGGTTTTGTGCTCGAGCTATTGTGTTAGAGGGAACGTTCTTTTTCTTCCCGGTATTTTAAATTCCGATCAATTAGTTTTCGGTTTGACCCCCAAGAATTTCAAAAAAACATTTCAGGTTGGTATTTTTCATTTGAAAATGCCAGGGATTGGGAATTTTCTATTTGTTCTATTTTATTTTGTTTAGAAAAAAAATTAAAAACTTTATGCCTGTTGTGGACTATTTAGGATGTTTCCTGCTACGTACAAAATTGTTCTAGAAAGAATAGCACCTGCCATGGTTAATACTAACAATTCTGGAGGTCGGAATACCATTCCACCGAGGACGCAGTTGCTGATAGCTCTGTGGTATTTTTCAACACCAGACTCGTACAGGTAAGAACATGCATTGGGTCATATCATACCTATTATAAATCCTAAAATATAGTGCTAACTGGCTGGAAATGCAACAGGGACAGCCACATAGACAATGATAGGAATTTAAGAGTTCCAATACTGGAAGAAACTTGTTATCTTTTCCGTTTGAGTACAGAAGGTACACATCTGGACTCGGAAATCCGCCATAGACATAGGCAGGCCAGGTACCGACCACGTGGGTAAACACATGGAGGAACTAGATGGAATCCTTAGGGGATCGAAATCTCGAAATTTCAACCAAAATGGCGGATGGTGAGGAAGCTAATGCTGAATTGGTGCAACAAATAATGATGAAAATTAAAGCAATTTCCCAATCTGTACAAAAAATGTCAAGCGGATTGCAGAGTGTCAGCTGCAGCCATTGGTTTCACTATCCGTGTGTAAATAGGGATAAGAAACAATACAAACAAAAGTAAGTGACCTCGTGTGCACTAAGTGTGAAAATGCGGTTAAGGTAGCCACAGACGAGGGACAACTAGTGTCAGTGAACATGTCTAGTGATACTGAAGAAAACAGTGATTGTAAAGAAGGTGAATGAAAAGGAAGTCATGAAAAATAAAGATACTGAAGCCATCGATCAAAATTCCCCCCGATTCCAAAATGCACCCCTTGCCAAGGAGCAGGGTAAGGAAGGAGGGACTGCTGAAATCTGTCATCATGGCGATCATAGAAGAAAAGAATAAAAGGCTGGAACTCCTTGAAGCCTTCAACTTCATGCTAAGGAGCCGTCTGAAGGATTCCGTGACCCACAGAAGGAGACGAGTGGGCCAACCTACAACCTAACAGAAAGAAACAGCTCCAGCAATGAAGAGGAAATTAATGTGAACGTTTCTAAGCAAACTGTGGCCTCAGAGGTTCAAGATACGGCCCCAGGTTATGTGGAAAATATAAGAATACAGGAACCGCCAAAGAGAGAAGACAGCAACCAGGGCAGAAATAAGTCTTACACACCAACAAAAATGGCAAGTTTAAACAAAACCGGAAGAAAGAAATGGAGAACAGATCAAGAATCTCTGAAGAGATTGGGGATATATTCAAAGCACCAAACAAAGACTTCTTCATCGCACACTGTGTCGCAGCGGACCTGAGCACAAGCAAAGGTAATGCCGTCGAATTTCGCAATCAATTTGGAAAGTTTGAGGAAATAAGGAAGAGTGGAAAACATGCAGGAGATCTTACAGTGCTAAAATACCACAGTAGGTTTATTTACTACTTGTTCACAAAGGATAAATTACACTTCAGTGAGATTGAAGACCTAATTAAATCCCTGAAAATGATGTAAGAACATCGTGAGAGAAACAAAGTATAGAATCTAACAATTCCAAGGATAGGCGCAGGTCGTGATAAGTTGAACTGGGGAGATGTGAAAGATGCCATAAACTCAGTATGCAATGGCTCGGAAATTAAAATAAGAGTGTACCACACCTCCCAAAGGCTACTTTGACTGGCCTGAAGTCTACAGCAATAACGGGGACTCGATGATTAGACATGTAGATGTGTGCACGGATGCCAGCGTTAAATGCTTCCCAGGAATTAAGAATAAAGTGTCACCCAAAACTATGATAGTACATGTAGGGACAAATGACATGCAGAGTTGTGACTAGCCAGGAGGCATAGCCCAAGACATGAAGGAACTTTTACAAACTGGTATAAATCTGTTCCCAAGCGCAAGATGGGCATTGGGCAGTGTCCTTTGCCGGATAGATACGGATATGAACTTTGTAGATATGGTGAACGTGGCCCTCAGCAAGGTGTGCAGTAGCCTCAATTGTAAATGTGTAGACTCCTGGCAATGGATAGCCGATTTTTATCTAGGAAGAGATGGGCTCCATTAAAATAGATCGGACTCAAACAAACTAGGTGAAGTCTTTGCGGATGTACTACACTTACCGACTGTACAAGGAAACTAACACGGTGCGGAAATAGTAGAGAAGGTAATATTTTTCCTAATATTAAAATAGATATCAAAATACTCCAAGTAAATTGTAGGAGTACCCCCCCCCCCCCCCTCCCTAACATCACCGATGAAGATAATATGGTCGAATTTTTTCGCCTGATTGATTCCCTGGGAGATTTTTCCACGGCACGTATTCGTATTCCATATTCGTGTCATTTTCCGTTCTGTTACCAGCAGTAGATGCATTTTGAAAGAAGCGACACGGAAAACAAAAGGCTGTGTTTTTTTCGGTGCTGTATTCCAGCCAGGGAAACAAATCAAACCATTCTTGCTTAAAACTTCTCCACCTACAGTCTTTACCCTGCCCGAATTTTGTCGAAGGGAAGGTCTTTAGCCCAGGCTGAAACGTCCCGTTTTTTACATTCGACGCAATATCATTGGGACCCTGTGGCACAAACTTCGTGGACAGAGTACCTTTTTCCAAAACTGTTGCATTTTCAGCAACATTTCCCGCCACTCGCTTAACTGACCACTCTCCAAAATCTTCGTTTTCCGAATCAGATACTTCTACTAAATCTGTTTCAATTTCCAACTCGAGATCGATATTATCAATAATAACACTCGTAACTGCACTCTCCGGTATGGCTGCACTAGCACTATCATCACCATCACCTGGCGAAACTTCTTTCCTGGAAGTCTTTTTTGGCAAAATAATCATAAACTGTATTTCGTTTCATATTAGACTATTGAAGTTGGGAGCAAATAATCGCGATACTGCTCCTACAAGAAACCCCGAGGCACTGACTTTGCGCAAAAATATGTACCAAATGAAGAAATGTCGACGAGTACAATACATAGTCGATTTAACGTAAGGCTACCGGCAGTTTTGTGTAACATTTCCCCAGAGTTTTCTCAGTGGCATTAAAGCCCCCGATTGGAACATTCTTAATTGCTTGATTTTTCAAAAATTATTTATTTATTTATTTATTTATAATTAAAGTCTAAAAATTCTCATACTGTTTGGGGACAGTGTTTGGGGTGCAGACTATTTGAAACATAAAAACTAAGTATTCTAATCACAAGGAAATTGAATATTTACATTCTTATACATTCCTATATAAACGTACGTCTTGGAGGGCATGTTTCGCACGCACTGTTTAAACTTTCAAGTGCGTGATACCCCAGTTGCGCGATCCGGATAGCGACCCTATAGGCCACGGTGGAAAACTTACAGTGCATGGACTGTAGTCGTACACGTAGGTAAATTTGAGCTTCCGGCTTAACATTTGTCGTTCAAGCGCAACTTACTTTTCTCTCGGAATTCCTGATAATACAAGTTTTATTGAAATCATGTTAATGCCTTCTTAGCAAATTGTTAATATTGACGTAACAGCCCGAGCCAAGGTTCACATATTTACCAGAAATGAAAAGAGTTCAAAGCTATTCTGCAGTTATGACAAGCATCATAAAAATAAAAAAATTCTCAAAATTCAGATTTCAAAGCAATTCAGTGCTATAATTCGTGTGTACTTTTACTTTCGTTCGACGGGGGGGGGGGGGGGGGGGCAGTGGGGTGGCCGACAATTTTTCCCCGGGGGCCGCGGCCCCCCTTGGCCACCCCACAGCGTCGCCCCTGTCACAAGAGTCGAAAAGCATTTTTGACATGCATTTACGTAATGATATTCCACTAGTGTCCCGCTAGAATCACCGAGCTGTGTGCTTGCTAAACTCCGAGAAGGATTTACGTGTAACATACTAGATCTGTTCTTTATATGATTCGTACAACCGAGCTAGGGTATTTGTCGCGCGATAAGCGGAATGCCTCGACAGCTAGTGCTCCGAGTCGCTCGAAGGCCATGCCGCCGGCCGGATTCGGCGCTGAGGGCAAGCCTGTTGGGTATGCAATGTCCACACATTAGAGGCTTACGGAAACCTACTCGACCGATCGATCTGTCACGTGGTCAGAGCTATCCGAGCTGCGGACGTTTTCGAACGCAAACTTTACAGACTGAGCTGGACTGAGCATGGTCATTGCTTTTTATGTTGGCCTGATCCTTATTTTAGAAGTAGTAGCACTTTACTACAATGTTATTTGAAATTAAGTAATTAATCTTACCTGGCTCATCTTTGGTGATCAGTGTTCAGTGTTCGCGTTTCAAAAATGATAACGAAAAACCGTTAATGTAGGTTGAACGGTCTAAAATTACCCGCCTGTTCGTACAGAACAGAACTCACGCACCAGGCTGAGAGATGGTACGCGAGTTGAGCGCTCTGATCGCTCCAGACTGTGTTTTCGGAAGCAAAATAGCGTCGATCGGGTCACTCCGAGCAGGTTTCCGAACGCTGGAGAGCGGCCGGAGTAGGTTTTCGTAAGCCTCTAGCGGACGAAAGCAATTCCTGCGCAGATTTTACCTCGTACGCGCTACACTTTCCAGGCCATTCCAGGCCAGGTGTTCGAGTCCATCTTCCATTGCTGATACGAAACTGTTTCTACTGGTAAAACTTGAATGGAAAACAAAATGTCAGAGCAATGTTCACAGTCTTTGCATTTAGAATGCATGCACTCAAAGTTTTGATTGTCACAAACATTATTTGTAATGAAATCATGATAGGACGAACCGATATCAGGTAGTTTCTTAGCAATTGCCTTAAAAATTGCCTTGAAATTCTTGTGGTACCTACAGACGCATACATTATGCGGTATTTCTTTGGATGGCCTGACGTGGGCAGGTCTCAAAGACGCAAATTTGGATCTTGAATTTCAAGATGCGGAAATTCCTCCGGAAATTCCTCACGGAACAGACAAAATGCTTCGCTAATGTTGTAAAGCAAGTGACGCCGCGGTTGTATCGAACGTCGGGATACTATGACCGATTTCCGTCCGGGATCAACCCTGCTTACATCATCTCGCTCGTAGTGCATGATTACCCTGCTTACATCATCTCGCTCGTAGTGCATGATTAGCTAAACGCTTACGGCATATCGGAGGAGTGTTTTCCGGGATCTTAATTCCCTCATTTTCTGTCAGCCTTCAAATTACCAACTTTCTGGTGCGTGGGGACCTAGGCAAACCTTTCAAAGCCTTTTTCAAGGTTTTGCCCATAGTCGACAGTGATATTTTTTTCATTGGGGTATTGTGTTCTACTCCAGCATGTAGCAGTCTTTTAGCTGCTCGGCTTTTCTGTTTTCGCAGCCGTGCATCTTTCTGTCGCTTATCTTTCTGCACATAACTCTCCGCAGCCCTTCTCTTGTCACTGTAATTTCTATTTTATTTCTTCCGCTTTTCTTTAAAACTGTCCTCGTGCTTGTGCTTAGCTTAGCTCTAGCCTTCTCAGCAGATGTTTTAGCCACCAATAATCTGCCAAAATATTTGATAATAGGTCATTTAAAAGATTCAATATGTGTGTAATGTGTTCTCTACACAATGTAATATTATTTTTTTATTATACTCACATTTTAAAGAAGATCCACAAAGTGGACTCTGACTCTGAAAGTTGCTGTTGTGACAGTTACCTTGTGACCAAATTTAAAACTATTATGGAAAGCTGTGTATTTAGCTAGCAGGATTCGGTCACTGCTGTAATCTCTTACCGTAACATGAGCTGGAAATCTGCCATATTTTAAGTCGATAAGTGCAGAAGTTTTTTGTATCTACATCTTGCACCAATATTGGTTACTCTTGTGACCCCACCAATTACAAATTACTTCTTTAAAATTTACACCACTTAGAAAACAGAATTTACGAAATTATACAAAATGAAAATAGAACGTCTCATGAAAACAATGAAATTTTTATTTTTAGTACATGTGACATAGAAAAAAAGTAAACACTTCTCAAAACTTTTACGATATTTTCAATAACGACTGTTTAAAAAAATGTAAAATCCGAATTGTTTTATTGTATACCAAGTTACCAACATAATAATTTTTTATTCGTAACTAACAAAATATCATTCCTGGATGTTACATAAATAATTTGGTAAAAATGCTTTTTTGAAATAACAGTTTTGTTATTTTTAATAATTTGAACCTCTTCTCATGGACATACCCTTATTCCCGTGATTAACTTAAACCCAAGGTATAACTTTACACCAGTGTCAATTCTCGAAGCAGTGTTAGCGAGCACTAGCGATACCACGTGGTAAATATATGGACCAATCAGGAAGCTCTACTTTAAGGCAACCGTTCAAATGCATTGCCGCCTTCAGTATCAAGTGACGGAACAATTTTAGGTTAAGGAAAGGAATTTTAGGTCGAAGCGTCGAAAAGATGGGACTGTTGTGTTTGGACCAACAATAAACCGCAGGAGGTTGGACAGTCAAACGGTTGAAGAGTTGATTGTCTTGGAAGGTTATCACCAGATTCCAATCGCAGCGAGGCAAAAACTGACAGTACAGGAGTGAACTTCATAACCTCATATCCTAAAACCTTCTTCAATACCGATATATACTTAAATATTTCTTCTGTGAAAAATACAAGATCAAATCAATGCTCGGCTATTAATAGAATTTATAGCTCGGCTAACAGGTCTAGTGGCCTTTGTCGTGTGCCATATATTGCTTCGTACGGAGGTCTGAAGACGGGCCGAAAAGACGGATGCTTGGGCATTCCACGTAACTTGGAAACGTAACTGCCAAGCAAGTAATCCCGCCGAGTCGCCAGAGGAGCCTCTCCTGACTCGCAGTAGAGGCTCGGGACAGGACTTGTCCTGAATGCACCCGTGTACAGTCTGATGCCGGCAACTGCTCTGACGTTCTTTGGCTGCGGGATGTTTAGTATGGAGGTTACCTTGTCCGAATCCACACGTAAACCGCGCTCGTCGATGACGTATCCGAGGTATTGGAGCTCTGGGGCCTTACCTAGCGCGGCCATTTGGAGCGGCTACCAAGCGGCTAATTAACCCGGCTGGCGGTGTTATATAACCCGGACCTAGAGCGGCCATTTGAACACGGCTACGAGCCGGCTACGAGTCGGTTATTGTAATACCGCTAGATGGCGGTGCTACGGCCCGGCTACGGACGGGTTTTGTTGACATTATCTCAAAATGGCGTTCCACTTGGCAGCTGCAGCTGCTCATCTCGATGATAATATTTTTGATATTTATAAACGTGTGACCGATTTAAATGATTTTGATCTTCGTACGTGGACAAGACTGGATAGACATACTTTCCATTACGTTTTGGGGCTGATTGAAGAAGATTTGGTGCGTCAGAATGATCAAGCTGTGCCGACCGACACCCAGCTTTTAGTCGGGCTGTCATTTTTGGCTAGTGGATCCTTTCAGTGGACTGTTGGGGGACTGTACGGTGTTTCCCAAACTGCTTGTAGCGATATTATTCGTCGAGTAGTTGTTGGTCTCAACCGGATAGCAATAGACCACATCAAGTTCCCGTCTACGGCTGCCGAATTGAATGCGACTAAAATCGACTTTTATCGTGCTAGCAGAATACGCAATGTTGTTGGGATCATTGACTGCACTCATATCGAGTTTCAGCCTCTTAAGGCTGAAGAAGCAGAGTTTGTCGACAGAAAAGGCCGTCACTCAATTAATGTTCAACTTGTCTGCAACCAAAAACTGGAGATAACCGATGTAGTGGCTCGGTGGCCGGGTAGTGTCCACGACAGTTTCATCTGGAACAACTGTGGAGTGCGTGACATCATGGTCGAGACGAATGGCTGGCTCTAAGGTAAGCAACAATAAAACTTAATGCTATAGGTAAAAAAGAAATATTGCTGTACATCATAGCATACATTATATCTGCATTTATTGTACTTTCAGGAGATACTGGCTATCCTCTCGAACCATGGCTGCTCACCAAGTACCGCAACCCTGCTACCGATCCACAACGTCGGTTCAACGATGCAGTTGGTACAATCCGCAGCTTGATTGAGAATGTCAACGGCATTCTCAAGAGCCGCTGGAGAGTCCTTGCCAAGTCAGGTGGGCAGATGCTGTACCGAGTGGACAGAGTCTGCGACATTACCGTGGCCTGTTGCGTGCTGCACAATATCTGTGTGAAAAGGAACGTCGCTGAATGAGATCTGGAAATGATCCCCGCAGTTGACTTGAACTATCCACGTATTGGTGCCGCTGCTGCAGCTCACGGTAATGCTCGTGGAGCTTTGCGTGCTCAAGGTATGGCATTACGAGACCGACTTGTTCAAGATGACTTCACCCACTGAACGCATATATAGAGTCAATTTTGAATTGCAGTTCAAGTTGTTAATTGGTTAATGCACGTACTTCTTCTGTTGTCTTATACTAATGCTAGCAGTTGGCAATTTCTAATCATATTGCTGGAACTCAAACCAGTACAAGCAGTCCATAGAATCCTTTTGTACCAAATTAACTTCTGCAGACTCTCATCCATTCACATATCAATTTTATTTGAATAGTACCAGTCATCGATTATAAATTTCTTCATATTTTCCTCTGCGGTGGTTATTTCACCTAGATTCAGTCATGAACACATCGGTTCTTTTCAGAACCAGCATATGTGTCACAAAAGAGCATGTTCAATGAGCACAATTGTTCCTAGAACCTAGAAATAAGAAATATATTGAAAATGTAGTATTAATTATTAGTCATAAGTGGTCACAAAGATTTTTGATTTATTTTTTCCCTTTTCTTTAAATTTACACACAGTTTAATACATAATAAATAACATTTGAGTAGGTACTGAGGTAGGTAGTGAATTTACAATCATTCGGTTGAATCTGTGTCATCATTTCCAAAACGCACTCTTACAAAATGATAAATATCTTGCAGGGCTTCGTTGACTTCTCTGATTCCAGCTTGAAGGTTTGCAAAGCCTTCTGTCTGGTAATCTGTCTGGTAAATCTGTCTTTGGTAATTAACAAATGGTTTGTTTGCAAAATAATAATTTTCAGTCTTCTGTAGGATTTTTTCTAAAATAATTTCTGAAATAATTATGGTAAAATAGCACTTTGGCAAAATAAATGGTTCTTTGGCAACAAGATAAGTGTATATTATATACTATATACCTACATTTAAGGTACCTCATGAGGACCTTGGTTTTATCGCAAAATTAACAAAATTAAATATCTTATTCATAAAAGAAATATGGCTATCAGCACTTTGGTAAAATAACATGGCACTTTGGCACTAAGCTTAGTGTTTATACTCTAGCAGTGAGTATTGAAATTTTGAATTCTTCAAAATTCTGCAGTCTGCCACTTTAACCCATATAACTACCTACAATCCTTAATACTAATTCCTGAGAAAGTTCTTGCAAGTCTGATCAAATGTCAATGGTAACTCAATGGTATTCCGGTAATTAAAAACAAAGCAATGGCCAGGTAAATTTAATCTTTCTTTTCCAAGCTCTTTTTAATTAGATCAATTAGGTCCTCCTTGAACTTCTTGTCTATTGCCATCTTTTCTTGGTGTCGCCGTTCCCTGTCGAGCCTACTTACTTCTAAAATTTTCGTCACGGACTTACGTTTCTTGGCAACGGGTGGCGTAGCCAATGGGAACGGGTCGTCCGCATCTTCGGAGTCCTCAACAGAACGACCAGCAGCAGAAGCACATGACCCAGCAGAGCTGTTTGCAGAAACACTGGATACAGCAGATCTCTTGGCAGGAGCCCGGGACCCTGCAGAGCTGTTAGCGGCAACACTGTATGCAGCAGCAGAAAATCCTGGTTGAATCACCAGTCGTCCTGCTTCCGCCACTGCCACAGGGTTGATTTCTGGCCGCGTAGAAAGAATTTAATCCATCCGCTGTTTTTAAAAAATTTGAATTAATAATCTATTATTTCTAGCAATTAATTAGCGTTCAAGCTGTTAGTGCCACAGTGTCAACTTATTGAGGACAAATCAGAAGATAAGAAAGGAATTCATACGTATTTAATTCTGAGCAATACACCTATTCTATCCAAACTGATTGTGACGTCACGGCCCCGCCTCGAGCATACGATTTAGGCAAGGTGGGCATAGTGTCGTGACTGCGGTATTGACGAGAGTGTTAAATTCGGAATTAAAAGTTGTGTTTGTAGAATGGTTCATCACTGTTGTGTTCCGAAATGTACTTCTACCGCGAAGGCTGGATCCAACATTTCTTTTCATTCTTTTCCAATCGATGTCCAACGTCGGAAACAATGGTTGCAGTGTAAAAAGAGACACGAGAGAGACGTCAAGGAACCCTAACCCATTTGTTATCCACAAGAAGCACACCAAAGTAAGTTGAATTTAGAAGTGTGCGTCACGAAACTCTTTTAAATACTTTTGCATAATACATTTTTTTTTGCTAGGTTCACATGAATGTTTCCTACAAATGTCCCGGTCCAAATATCATGCATATAACCCTCAGAAAAAAACTTATACCCTCACTTTATATTACGATTTTTACGACCCTTTGACTCGAAAAATGAATCGGCGATTAAGAAATTAAAATCTACTTAATCTAATAAACTTTTGCCAAAAGTGATCATTGTGATCAGAAATAAATGAAACAGTTCTTCGTGATCACATATTTGACAGAAGCAAGCACATGCTACGGCGGGAACACGTTGAATCCACACCTCTGCGCGGAAAGACGAGAGCGCATCGATGCCCATTGCGGGGCCGCCTTGGTTGGAATAGGTGTATTGGTACTTACTTGGAAAAATTCCCAGCTCTTACGGCTGTTTCCGGACTTTAAATTGTGGTCCTTGACCGCCTTATAGCGCCTCTTCAAGTTCCGCCACTTGGTGGAGCATTGTTCATTTGTGAACATGTAGCCTTTAAACAGAATCAGGATGAATAAGTTGAGAATACATGTATATAACAGATATCCGTACCTATTTACAATCAAAAGTAGACGCACCTTTAGCCCTTATTTGATTGCCAATTTTGGCCCACACCTCATTACTTGTAGACTTTGCTGAGGCAAAATTTGGCTCTTCAGCCTCCCAGAGGCTCATGAGTAATTTGACGGCCGCCACTGGCCAAGAGTTTTGTAGATTCTCCAAATCGGCTATAATGTGACATTTCACTATTAGTTATAATTCAATGGTTATAGACCTATGGTTATAGGTAGTGTATCATCAAAATCTTGAGAAATTTACATAACTGCATTATACTCACAGGGAGACACCGGGCTTCCCGCATCTTCGCTATTTTCGGGGACGTAGTCCGATGCCGTCGAAAAAGCGTTATCGTATAATTGTGTAGCAAAAACAAGGTCTGAAACAAGGCAAACGATTTGTGGGGTTATGTTGTGATGGCTGAATCCAATGATGGCACATTATTGGCAAATAACTTGATTACATGAATCTTTTATGATGTAATCTTATATCTGTCTCTGCCCTTTCTGCGTCTTCTATCGAGACAATTATTTTGATTTTTTGTTCGCCGTCGTCGAATTCTAGATATCTTGATGACATTGCGGCGCAAAACGAAAATGGCGGCAATATTCCCGAACCGCGAGAAGCGACCGCGTAAAATCGTGGGTCGCTGTGGTTACGAACCAGCGCCGACCGGAACAACACTGCGGTTGATTACGGAACGAATCGCGGTCAACCGGAATGACATGGTTCGAACCGGTCGCTCTGGTTCGAAATACGGAATACACCCAAAGATTCTGCCTCTCTAATGGCTCTGTCCACCACTCCGCTTATTTTAGCCCCAGGTATGACGTAGACACTCACTACATAGTCGCTGGAGAGTTTTTCTGACAATTTCTTCCCCAAATCACGACCATGACTGTCCGCCACAACGATCACCTTAGTTTTTGCGTCTTTGTCTTACCTAATATAAATGCGGTTTCCGAATGCACCCTCACCCTCACCTTCATTTTCATTATTTACCGTGACTTCTCCTGATGACCGTGACGTCTGAGTCTCCGTCGCCGAGCCGCTTGATTCTGCCGCCTTTGGTACATGATTCTGTGACGTCACAGCATGATTCTGAGAGGAACTACAAGTTGAAATCTCTGCCGCCGCTTGTTCCGGTGACGTAGTATCCATATGCTTCGTACTCCGTGACGTTACTGACATTGCCGGAACAGTATGTTTCGCCGTCGCAGTATTCATTTTAATCTCATTTTTCTTGCCTTGAATTTTCCCTACATTCCTATCGTCTTCATGTTGAGGTTCTACTGAATTAGTTTCATAGAAGCTTATTTTAGATGCTTTTTTATCCCCGGGTTTTTGTCTGGGGATATTTTTTCCTTGTACATTTATAAATGGCGGGAATGGTTGGCTTCGGTAAACGTGAAATGTCTTTGTCTGCTAGTAATCCCATGACGGTAATAATATGGGAGTTTAACGAATCGTTTTTTTTTTCTTTACTTCATTTAGTTCAGTCTGCATACCTTGTATAATTTTCTTAACCGTGTCAAGCTCAGCACTGATATCTTTCATCGTGACAGATCGTTCGCCCTGTTACTTGGTGCATATTTGACATATCCATGCACTGGTCTCGTTACACTGATCTATATATTCTGCACAGTTAAGATGAAACGTACGTTTACACGTCGAACAAATTATGCTCTTTGTTACTTTACGTTTACATTTAGAACATTTATTGTTTACTTTATGTCACACACTATCTTCCTGACTGGTACCTGCCGCCATCTTGGCACCAATTGCAAAACCACTGAGATCAAGACCGCATGGCAGAGCGAGTACGCGAGACTTCGACAATGCAGTCTCGCAGACTCGGTCTCGGTGACTCGCCTGTTATCAAATCTTAGGAAGAGCTGGTTGAAAGATTGCGGATCGCAACTTTTTTATTTTCGAGATGTGCAGAAATAATGTTGGTCTCCATATCAGTGACGTCGCTAGTGCTAAAGTGGGCGTAGACGATGAACGCAATGGAATGGAAGTAAACACAGATCTACTGTATACTATCATAAGTGAAAAAGAAAAACTCGTCGGGGAAAAGGAGAAACATCTAAAAACTTTGGAAGGACTGAATAGCCTGCTTAAGGATACGTATATTCCTAACAAGCAGTTCTTAAAGCGGAACGAGACGTCAAGCAAACCTAACCCTAAACTGAATGATCACAGAGAGAAGGTAGCTCCAAACAAGCCAGATCGGAGCCACTCAACTGTCAAGCATTCTTGTAACGACAGCAAGGGTGACAGCGAGGACATGAAATCACGAGAAAACGAATATTCTACCGTTATTAAAAAGCCAAGACCTACTCCGAAGGAAGTTCACAGCAAGAATGGCGGTGAACTGGCTGTCCAAGCTGGTGCTCTGAACAGGAGACGCAGGAATGACCCAGCAATAGTGGGAACTTGCAAGAAGGAAACAGCTGGTGCACTACGTGCTGCCCCCCGGAAGGCGCAGCTTCACACAAGCCGTCTTGATATCACAACGACGGCTGACGAGGTAAATAATAATAATGTGTATTGTCATAAATCGAAAAAAACACAGTATATAACTGAATCAATGTGTTGACAGTTGACACTCTTTAAAAACTAAAATATAGGCAAAAAAACAGCCAGTCATATATTTATTAAATTAAATTAAATTAAATTAAATTAAAATCACGTTGATTTTTCCTTAAAAAATAAGTTAATATCTTTGTCTGTTAAAAATGCATCAATAGAATAAAAGGCCCTGTCAACAAAATACTGTTTTATCTTAGTTTTAAAAGTTTCATATTGTTAAAAATGCATCAATAGAATAAAAGGCCCTGTCAACAAAATACTGTTTTATCTTAGTTTTAAAAGTTTCAAATTGTTTAATGTTCTTTATTTCGGATGGTAGCTTGTTAAGATATTTCAAACTAATAAAATCTGAGTTCTGTTGTGATTTGGTCAATGTACATTTTGGCATTCGTGGGTCAGTCTTGTTTCTTGTATTGTGATAGTGAACATTCTCTACCTTTTTCAGAAAGTTATGATTATTTTTAACATTAAGGATGAGCTGCATGACATATAAACCACAAACTGTTATTATATTTAGCTTTTTAAAAATGTCGCGACAGTGTGCTCTTGGTTTCGCCATCACAATTGTCCTAACGGCTCTTTTCTGTAAGGAGAATACTTTTTTACAGTTCGACTCATTCCCCAGAACTGTATGCCATATCTAATCACAGACTCAACCTGGGCGTAGTAAACGTGCTTGGAGATATTGACGTTCGCTATTTTTGTAGGGTGGAGATTACAATGTCCCGATAAATCCTTCCGATAGCTATCTGCCCGATAACTTTAAGATGTGTATTATAAAGCTGAACTTCCCGAAAAGAACCAGCCGATAGCTAGTAACAAGCCGCTAGCTATTTTGTGTAAGTTAGTAGTTCTGATTCTTCGGAATCCGTGACTAAAAGTGTGCGAAAAATTCAAACTGGCTTATATAGATTGAGAAAAATGGCGACAAAAGTGAAACGATCGCGCGGACTAAACTTTTCATTGGAAGATTGCCACACAATTATTGATATTGTGATGCAATATAAGCATATAATAGAAAACAAAGGGACTGATCTTGTTATCTGGAGCGAAAAAGTAAGTAAATATATCACTTCTGGATTTTCTGGGCTAAGTTAGCCTTCGTTGGATATATCACAACATTAAAAATGCAATACTTGTTAGAAGGCTCTTTTAGCTAATATACCTAAGCCAGTAGCCTCTTCTTAGATGATACCCAAGCCTATATTAGATAATACAGGCCCACATTACATTCTGTCATTTTTACAGGATGAAGCTTGGGACAAGGTAGTAGCAGAGTACAATGCTACCACTTTGCAGACACGAACCAAGGCCATGCTACGTTCAAAATATGAAACGCTGAAGGGGCAAGCTCGCAGTGACACTGCTAAACAAAGACAAAGTCGTTGGCAGACAGGGGGTGGCCTTTCAAGGAAACACCACTTCTAAACACAGAGCTAACGGAGAAGATCCGTGCGCTCATCCCCCTGTCTGCAGAAGGGTTGCCTTCGGTCTTCGACAGCGACAGAATTATTCACCGGCCTCAACCTGGTAGGTAAGTGAAACATGTTGAAATTAAATTCTAAAAACTCTTCCAGGGTTAAACTAACGTAGATGGTCAGACGCACTAGGACTTAGGCCCACCATTACCCACAACTAACGTTGTCTCCATACTTAGTTATGTTTGCAGTGATCTTTGCATGCTGTCTTTTGTAAGAAACTGGAAGTATTTGTATTTAGTGAGATGAATATATGTCGACAACTAAACTACTCTTAATCTAAAGTAAACTCTTACTAAGTTTACTCTAGTCAACTTTACTCTTAAGTAAAAAATTGAGCAACAACCCTGACCCAATTTATTATAATGAGCCTATCAAAAAACTTAAGAGAAAGTGCAGGCTCCTTTACAATACTAGGAAAGATAGTACAATAGAGGAAGCAAGGTTCAAGGAAGCAAGTAGAGAGCTAGAGCGGAGAAAAAAGCATGCTGAGGAGCAGTACTTGGCAAACCTATTAGAAACAGATGACCAAAACAGGACCAGTAAAGACGTTATCAATAAATTCTACGGCTACATTAGAAGGAAAAGCGGGAACAAAAACGAAATTCCAGACCTAGTGGAAGAGGAGACTGGCAAGACGTATAAGACAGATGTGGAGAAAGCGACAATATTAAATAAGGCATACGGAAGTGTATTCACTAGGGAAGGTGTACTGGTGCTTGACGAGGGAAAGATAGAGCAGGGAGAGAGCGAGGAAGACCACAAAGTATTTTGTTTCACAGATAACGATATTCACAGAATAATCAAGGAACTGAAGCCACACAAAGCGGGAGGAGATGATGGAATAACGGTAGATTACATAAAGCTAGCACGTAGGGCAATAGTTCCGTATCTTCGGATACTATTAATTGTGTCCCTCAACAACTGTCAACTACCTCATGAATGGAAGGAAGCTACTGTGATAGGGATATACAAAGGGGGTGAAAAAAAGACTCCAGGTAACTACAGACCAATCAGTCTTACTTCAGTAATTTGTAAGATACTAGAAAGACTGATGGCGAGATACATTAGAGATATTCTAGAATCACAAGAATGGTTCACTACAACACAACATGGGTTTCGTAGCAAGCACTCATGTGAGTCTCAGCTAGCAGCCCTAATTCAAGATCTCTCGGAAGAAAAGGCCAAAGGAGGTAGGGTAGACGCAATCTCACTGGATGTTAGGAAGGCGTTTGACACAGTCAGCCACAAAAAGATTGTAGGAACTCTCAAGTCACTGCCACTCGACAAAAGAGTTGTGAATTGGGTGGGAAATTTCCTTCAGGACAGGAAGCAGAGGGTAAAAGTAGGAGAGGCTTTGTCACCACACACAATCATAACATCAGGCGTGCCGCAAGGCAGTGTACTAGGGCCACTCCTGTTCATCATACTGATCAATCATCTCCCTGCAGGACTGAAATCAGTCGTTAGACTCTTTGCAGATGATGCAATAATCTACAGATCCATTGCGACAGTAGAGGACTGCATGGAGCTGCAAGAAGATATCACGATATATGTAGAAAGATTAGCGCTCATAGGACTGAATGTAAATAGCAAAAATAGTCTCGCAATAACGGTGGGGAAAGGAAAGAGGGAAGAAGATATCTTTGAGTATAAGATCCAAGGACAGGCGGTAGAAAGTAAAAAAGAAGTGAAGTACTTAGGAGTCATCATTGACTCGGGCCTAAAATGGGCCAAACACATAGACACCGTCACAAGGAGAGCGAACCAAAGACTGTATTTTATAATGAGAACTCTGAAAAAAAGCAGTAGGAAAGCCAAGGCGAAAGCGTATATGGCTCTTGTCAGACCAATTGTGGAGTATGCGAATGCAATCTGGAATGTTAACACAGGAACAGAAAAGCAATTGGAAAAAGTCCAAAGAAAGGCGGCCAAATTTGTCAGCGGAGGTAAAGGGGTAAAGACAATAATTACTAGGAGTCTAATTTGCGAGATGAAACAAGTGGAGCTGAAAGAAGAGCTGAACAAGCGAAAGGGCAAAACCGCTGGTAACAAGGCCCAGCTAGTTAAAAATCTCGAGCGGTTGGCTGAAGAAGAGGGAGAGGAGACAGGGTGGGTAACAGTTACAAGCAAAAAATACAGGAGTGTAACGGGACTGCTTAAATCTCTGAAATGGGATTCGCTGAGTAAGAGGAGGAAAGCGGCAAGAATGGTTGCTATTTACAAAGCGTACAGAGGGGACAAGGCATGGAAGGACATCAGCAAAAGACTAGAAACACATCAATTTAAGAGCAGGAATGACCATTCCCATAAAATCAAAAGAATAGGGACGGTAAAAAACATTGATACGCTTGTAGATAGGGGGACGGTAGAGTGGAACGGGATGCCTCAGGAGGCATTCGAGAACATGTCCTCATGTAAATTATTTAGAACTAGAGTATTAGAATTAAGTTAGACATAAGCATTTTCTTGTACCTATACGTTGAGAAATATGCCACCGAAAAATGTATCATTTCAATGCATAAAAATAAAGATTCATTCATTCATTCAATTTCAGAACTACCGTGAAATTTGAACCACCCAGAGGATGAGGATTCATAGGTGGATGACGATCTAGAGTTCAGCGAATCTACTAATGAGGAAAATTTGCTTGGGATCTTGGATGAGGTAGGCCAAAGCCTACAATTTTCCTTTATTTTATTATTTATCTATTTCATACACTCCTTGATTTGCTTATATTTTTTTCCTAAAAGACCTGCCATTTCTGATCTACGTAGAGACTGGTGTTTAATACCGACATTGAAATTTGCAGCCGACCAGGCCGAATATCGATTTAACCCAACGCCTAGATGTTGGAGCCGGAGGCAGCGGCAGTGGCCTTCGGGTATCTTCCCAAGCACTCACTACGCCAAGAGGTATTACACAAAATTTTTACAAAAAATAATGAATTATACCTTTCTATCAATCTAATGTCTCTCCAGAAATTGTAGCCTACTCCAACCAATTACAATTTGCATGTGAAGACTATGGTGTGAACAGTTTTTTTTTTGCTGTTATAGGGACTAAATGTTCAGATTGGAAAGCATATTCACCGGCCATGCTGAGGAGACCCAAGCACGATTTCCTAAAGGCTCCAGTGGTCAATGGTTAGTGTAACAAATATATAATATCCTTATGTTGTTATTGGTGAAAGAACAAAACTAATTGACTTTTGTCCTCAGAGCCAAGAGGTATTGTCCATTTAGCTCAGTTGCATCAGACCTGCAATCTGAAGGACCCAGGGTGGAACCCCGGAGTGAATGGACATTATTGACTTGGAATTAATGTGCATAATTCTGAAATGCACCAAGCATGCTACTTAATTTGCAGTTACCAACCAATCAATACTAACTAACATCAAAACTGATTAGTATTAGATACTCAGTGTTTGACGGTCTTTCGGCCCTAAAAAGGGCCTTGTTAAAACGTGTTGTCTTATGTACATGAACTGACAAGGCCCTCTGCACCCTTTTATTGGCTTTTGTTGGAATTACAGGTGATGACGATGTACAGAGGGTTGAAAGGCAAGTCTCCTCGCCGCTTGACAAGTCACTAGCTCGACGACGACCAGCAGTTCCTCTCAAACAAGCTGTGGCATTGTCCGCAAGCACAGAGAGGTTCTCCAAGTTGGCTGACGAGAAGCGAAACTTGGCGGACTCGCAGCGGACAGTTCTGCTAACAAAACACGATATTAACATGCGAATCAAGGAGGCAACTCTCAAGTCAATTCAACTCGATATTGAAATAAAAGAGATTCGTTGAGCGAAAATGAAAAAAGGAGAGCATTTCAATGACGAATTGACTCTAGAGTAACACTTTCCACATGTAAGAACTGTACATTAATATTAAATCACAAGAAAAAGCACATAGAAGAAATTTATTTATCACTTTTAATTTACTAATGAAAGTGTAAAGAGCAATTCAATTAAACTTGAAATAATTACCTAGACCTAGCTCCTACGTTTGTTACAAACATATTTATTTTTGTAAAATTGAGTAAACCATCCCGAGATGATAATAAAAGTCCCTTTAGCCAAACCAAGGGGAAGAAAGTGAAAAAAATTGCTACGAGAAATTAAATTAATACTTTCAAGAGATTGTCTGTTTAACAGCTACTTTCAAGCTAGTCCTTACTAGTTGAAATTGAATTTTTTTTTTTTTTTTTTTTATATTAATACATTTGAAAATGTCCTTTTAATTTATACATGTATGCATGCCCACAAGGCCTTACGGCCTGTCTGTGGGGAAAGAGGTGGTACAGTCAGCAAGCATAAATATGTACTTAAAATACAGACAAAATAGTGATAACAATAAAGACGGTTGAAAAATGATTAAACAATTAAACATAATGAATACAATTGACGCAAAAACAATATTACGTAAATAAATAATTTTTTCCTAGTTTAGCTTTCTAATTGTTTATCAGCCACGCTTTTATCTCCTTTTTTAGTGTGGTGTAGGTGTTTAAATTTCTTAATTTTTGCGGGAGAAGGTTCAGGGCGGCCGGAATTGATACATTTAATTGACGCGTTCCATATTTGTTTGTAGATTCCGGTACTGCAAAATTGGGATTAAGCTGAAGACGGGTATTGACATCATGAATTTTTAGACTTCTGTATGTGTTCGAGAGTAAAATTTGAGATAGAGTCTATACAGGAAAAGACGGTAGACAGGCAGCAAGTTACAGAACTGATACTCTGATGAGGTTGTTGTTTACTCTTGGCTATTTCTGTATGGTATCATGTTATTAACAATGCGATTTTGGATGTTGACAATCTTTTTCATATGGCAATTTGATGAGTTACCCCATGCTAAAATCCCATATAAAATAACAGATTCGGCAATTGCTCTGTATACTGTTACCAGAGTACTAAAAGGAAGGTAAGGCTTTAAATTATACAATTGTAAAGAACATGAGCGCAAGCGTTTACAAATTTCGTCAATATGAGGCTTCCAGGAAAATGAGCTGTCGATTGTAATGCCTAAGTATACGTGAGTTTCTACATTCTCAATTGAGTTGCCAATGCATTTATTTAGCTCACATCTCGAAAGTTCTGAATGCAGGCAGTCGTTGGTGTGTCTTAAAATTGAAATTTTTGAATCACGGTGCTTATTAAATGGCGAGCAAATATGTATCAATTTCGTTTTGGACCAGCTCCTTATCATGCGTCCAGCGCAAGACTTGCGTGAAGTCCGTTTGCAAAAGTGTTTCGGCTTCCTTAACGTTTTTGTGTGAGGCAATAATAACCGTGTCGTCGGCATACATGAACATTCTTGTATTCTCGGCACAGGAAAATAGTTCATTTACGTAAATGAGATAGAGTAGAGGTCCTAAAATCGAGCCTTGAGGCACGCCGGTCGCGATTGACTGCGAGAAACTAAATTTATCCCTTATTCTTACAATGAATTTTCTATTTTCTAAATAGTTTTGAAACCAAACTAATAATTTTCCCCGGACACCAATTCGCTCTAGGGATTTAATTAATAAAATGTGATTTAACGTGTCAAAAGCTTTGGTGAAGTCTATTAATAGAGCGATTACATGTTCGTTTTTATCAAGCTTTGAGCTAATTAAATCCGCGAAAGATGTGAGTAGATCAGAAGTACTTCTCCCTTTCTGGAAGCCAAATTGCGCATCATTTATGATTTGGAAGTTCTGAACATAGTTAACTAATTGATTCGCAACACAACGTTCTGTTATTTTCTCTAAGATTGGAAGCAGCGATATAGGTCGATAATTGTTATAAACCGTATGGCCGCCCTTCTTGTAAATTGGTTTCACAATCGCAGTTTTTAATTGATCCGGAACGATACCTGATTTTAGTGAGTAATTAATGAAGTGACTAATGACAATACTTAATTTCATAGAAACCGTTTTGATATCACGAGCTCGAATTCCATCAAAACCAGCTTGTTTATTTATATCTAGCTCATCTATAATGTTGCGCACTTGGGCTACCGTGACCTTTTGCATGCGGATTGATTGAGGTGCTTCGTTTTTGGGTTCGACCTCCAAGAAGGTGCTATAATCACAAGTGTGTAAAATTTTCTCTATGTCTTTTTTAAAGGCGAGCGCAAAATCATTAGCAATGCTCATGTCATCCTTGAGTTTCCCCAAGAATTGAACAACCACGTCATCAGAGCTGGATCTCATCGGTTTACCTGAAATTTCGTTTATTACTTGCCAAATACCTTTAAGATTATTTCGATTTTTTTCTATCAGACACTTAAAAAAGTTTAGTTTGGCTAAGTTTATTTGTTTTTGAACATGGTTACGGGTGTCATTGTATTCCTTCCTAAGTATATATTTCAATGTCCCAGACGCGTTTTTCCACTTTCGGAACAGTTTATCTCTATTTTTAATTAGAGCGAGCAATTCATTGTTCATCCAGCTTTTCTTTAGCCTACGGTTATTTTTGTAATTAAAATAGGAAGCTTTATCATAACACGATAGGAATAATGTGCAAACGGCATCATAAATAGCGCATGGGTCTTTCAAGGCGAGGATGGTAGACCAATTACACTCGCTCAAAATATAATCTAATTTCTTTTCATTGAATCGCAGGGTTGGTTGGTTGACCGCGTCGCCTGAACCTGTGTAACCCGATCCTCTATTCACATTGATCGACCCTCCGATGAGATAGTGGTCCGTAATTTTTGTTTTAAAGATAATTGAGTTAATGCATACCAGACCTTCATGACGCACGAACAAATGGTCAATACAACTTCGGGAGAGTGAATCTAACTTAAACTCTTCTCGGGTCACTCCATTTACGCACGATGAAAAACCCCTAGACGCCATCAGATTTTTATAATCAGATACAAAATCTTGTCAATGTTTGTCAATTTGTTGCAAAAACATTTTTCAAAGATTTTTGAAAAGGCTGATAAAATCGCTACCGGTCTATAGTTGTCAACTAATTTTCGGCTGCCCTTTTTAAAAAGCGGGCATATTATTGCTTTTTTTAATTTATCTGGAAAGATACCTGTTGAGAATGAAGCATTTATTATGTACACAAGTGGACCTACCAAGTGGATTGCGTTGTGTTTTAAAATATGACCCGGGATATTGTCGAAACCTGCTGCTTTCCTTTTCTTAAATACTTTTTCGCAAGCTTCTAAAATATCTCTAGCATTAACAGGCGTTAAAAAAAAAAGATTTGCTGCTAAGTCGAGTGTTTAAATGAGGTACCGAGTGCATATGTGCATTGGGAGTATGGGTAGATGTTAGCTCCCGTGTAGCTGCTGTTGAAAAAAACAGATTAAATGCATTGGCAACTTCAGAGGGTTCATTGACCATGTTTATTGTACTTTCATTTATTTTGATTTCAAGCTCAATGTCATTGACGATGGGCTGGTTATTTTTGTTGCTTTCTATTAATTGCCATGCTTGTTTTGATATATTGCTGGAAGATTTGATCTTTTCTATGTTAGTTGTTTTTTTACTCTTTTGCAATGCTATCTTGTATTTCTTTAGAATGGCTAGATATTTATGATTGTCTTCTGCTGTGCTTATCGCTGACTTTGATTTTTCATACAGCTTCATGACTTCGATTGATAGATTATGTAAATCCTTTGTATACCAATTTTCCCTGACTTAATTTTGATTGCTAACCCGTATTTGTTTTAAAGGAAATTCCTGATCAAAAATGAGATTGAATATGACCATAAATTCGTCAAACATTTCATTCACATCTTCTTTTTGGTATATTTTATCTCACTGTGCCATACTAAGCGCTATCCCGAAATTGTTTATTTGCTCGTTACTGAATTTTCTCTTATTTATAAATTCGATCTAAGGTTTCTTGGAAGAAAATACTATTTTAAGTAGTTGGGCACTGTGGTCCGAGAGACCAGCATCGATGATGTCCACAATATCATGAACGTTACTGGTGGAAATGTTGTCTATAAACGACTGGGATGTTTTCGTGATTCGCGTGGGATTAAAAACTCTTTGATTTAGTCCGAATGAACTAAAAGTATCAACCAATTAAGATGCATTTTTACAGTTAGAGTTGAAACATACATTAAAATCTCCGCAAATAATTATTTGTTTGTTCAAGTTGCTAATTTTTTGTAAAAAGGATAAAATATTGTCTAGAAAATTGTTAAAATTTCCAGATGGAGATCTGTATATACATATTGTAACATGTTTCCCATAATAAGAATCAAGCTCTATGGCCGTTATTTCAAATTCTTTTTCAATACTGAATTTCGCATCTATGTTGAGTGATTTAGCATTCAGTTTTGTTTTTGCGAAGATAATTACACCTCCGTGTTTGGAGCTTTCCCTGCAAAACGCTGATATCGGCTGGTAGCCCTGAATTTTAATGTATTCTATTTCCTCCGTTCTCAGCCAGTGCTCACAGAAGCATAAAACTTCTGGATTGTTTTGTTTTATGAATGCGTCTATGCGATCTATTTTATTTTTGATTGATTGTATATTAGCATGCATAATTAAAGTGACACTTTGTGAAGAGTTTAATTTTCGGCTATTTTTTTCCTTGGAATTTGAAAACCCTGGAGGTTGTTCTTCGATGCTCGTGCTGGCTGGCAACGCTTAACTGATGAGGTTATTCGCGAGTGGAAATGACTGGCTTTGACCTCTTTACCCAGTGTGTCAGTACCGATCTCCCCGTTGCGATCTGCGAGTGGCCCTGCATCCTTGACCGAATTGATTATGAAATACCCATTTCGGCGAGGGCAAGCTGGGGGTGTTCCTGCGTCGCGTCAGGAAGGCGACGGCTCCGCGTCGCGGCGAGAAGGCGACGTCACCGCGTCGCGGCCAGAAGGCGACGGCACCGCGTCGCGGCGAGAAGGCGACGGCACCGCGTCGCGGCCAGAAGGCGACGTCACCGCGTCGCGGCCAGAAGGCGACGGCACCGCGTCGCGGCCAGAAGGCGACGGCACCGCGTCGCGGCCAGAAGGCGACGTCACCGCGCCGTGGCCAGAAGGCGACGGCACCGCGTCGCGGCCAGAAGGCGACGGCACCGCGTCGCGGCGAGAAGGCGACGGTACCGCGTCGCGGCAATAAGGCGACGTCACCGCGCCGTGGCCAGAAGGCGACGGCACCGCGTCGCGGCCAGAAGGCGACGGCACCGCGTCGCGGCCAGAAGGCGACGGCACCGCGTCGCGGCCAGAAGGCGACGTCACCGCGCCGTGGCCAGAAGGCGACGGCACCGCGTCGCGGCCAGAAGGCGACGGCACCGCGTCGCGGCGAGAAGGCGACGGTACCGCGTCGCGGCGAGAAGGCGACGGCACCGCGTCGCGGCGAGAAGGCGACGGCACCGCGTCGCGGCGAGAAGGCGAAGACACTGCGTCGCGGCGAGAAGGCGACGGCACCGCGTCGCGGCCAGAAGGCGACGGCACCGCGTCGCGGCCAGAAGGCGACGGCACCGCGTCGCGGCGAGAAGGCGACGGCACCGCGTCGCGGCCAGAGGGCGACGGCACCGCGTCGCGGCCAGAAGGCGACGGCACCGCGTCGCGGCCAGAAGGCGACGGCACCGCGTCGCGGCCAGAAGGCGACGGCACAGCGTCGCGGCCAGAAGGCGACGGCACCGCGTCGCGGCCAGAAGGCGACGGCACCGCGTCGCGGCGAGAAGGCGACGGCACCGCGTCGCGGCCAGAGGGCAGAGCGACCAACGCGGCCGCGGTAAGGATATTTGCAACACCCGAATTACACACCTTCAGTAATTAATTTGCTGAGGCTAAACGGATGCTCCAATTATAACATTCAAAATATCTCCAGGTAGAAGAAAGATGGACGAGTATGGCACTAGGTTTGATTATTTTTTCTGATCATTAGTTTTCCTAAGCTCCAGGGGTCGAAAATGCTCACCATGTTATTTCTTATGGGAGATTTTTTGCTTGGCGCCTAGGCCGAAAAACACGGAACTCGGCAATTTTTGCTGGGGACAGCGCTAGGGCAAAACATTTTTTTTGCCTCTAAATACCTAACTTGGTGGTCTTTATCGATAATATAAATTTGGATCAGCGGGTAAGACCCCCTTTAAGAAATTTGAAGGTGAGTGAAATCAATTTAATGATAAAACCTTTGCCATGTTGACTTGCACGTGCTTTGTTATTAGTTACATTGTTAATGTGTTATTCCAGACATGTTTGCTGCAATCAGCAGACCAGGATGGAAAAATATCTACTGCTGATGTTGAGAAAATGTTTGATTCTTTTTCGATGGAAGATGCATTGGAGGATGTCAAGAGCAAATTTTTGCTTGACAAGTATTTTATTGCAAGTGGATATTTGATCCATCCGCAGAGTGTTCTCCTTGGCACGGTTTGGACTTGGGTCAAGAATCCAAGACCTCATCTAGTTCGGAAGTTTGGACAATCCCAGGCCACATGAAGATAATGGACTGTTACGAGATTACCAGGACGGAGAATTTGTGAAGACGCATCCAATATTTGGACACGATCAGAAAGCTCTAAAGATAATCCTATACCACAGATTGAAAGGCTACCCAGATGTGTTACCTTACCCAGGCATGGCTACGGCAAAAAATTGACACTAGCAACGTCGCAATCTGTCGCTGAAGAGCGTTGGCATCGCGATGTTGGCAATGAGTGAGTGGCATCAATTGAACATTAGGCCGCCAGAGTGCAGGGTAAGCGGTTCGGATGAGTGGTGGGGTGCACTGGTCGTGCTGCATCCTATTCCAACACACAGTGTGTTACCGAGTGTGATATTCAGTGTGTAATCGCCAATTCGCCAACTAAAAGCGACGCGAAAGAAATAGCCTGAGCCAATCCGTCATCTCGCATTTTGTTCGTCGCGACATTTGAGTACATTTCCGTTGTTTTATGATTATGTGTTTGTTTATTTTCACTCTTTTAAATTTTATTGACTGTGACTGTTTTTCAATTGTAACCAATACGCAAGGTGTCTAAATACTTCCGTGCCAAGCGACACATACCGACTTTAGGTATATCTACTATCTAGTATAATAGATCACGTCCAAACAAACTAAAATTCATCCCAGAAAAAAGTTAAAAAAAGCGATCGATGGTGCTTTTTACAAAGACTCCGAATGTAGCAATGAAACTATACGCTTACAGAAATCGATCGATTTCTTTCATCGACATGTACTTATCTGATAATTTTAGTTCTTAGTATTCATCACGAAGTGCTGTTTACAATCAACGTCAAATAGGATTAGACCAGATTAAAAAAGAAACTGTGCGGGAAATTTTGCTGTGGTCTAAATGACCCACAGAATCGCCATTTGGCGTGCGAAAACTTTGATTCCACATCGATTATAATAAGCTATCAAAATCGAACCCTATTGTGTCAATTCTAACTTAATATACAAGAATTTATCGTTTTTTTACATCTAATGGTACGTGTTTATGCTTATCACGATTCACGGAATATTTTAATTGCATTAATCTCGGAGATGTTGATTCTTTCTGTGCTCGCACTTGCAAAGATTGTGCTTGTTCTTATCATAAGCTGTGATAAGCGGATTATATTAGAAGACGACTCTTAACGCCTGAATTTTCATTAGGTTAAAAATATACGTTTGTTTATGTGATATGTTTCCCAACACGGAGCACATACGCCCTGGCGAGATTCCTATCAGATATACTTGAACTCCATTCAAGGGAGGAATGGCCCAGTCCGCCCATCGAGTCATTCTTACTTGGTTGACATGCTGAAAATCTACCTACTTCTTATGCATCGTTCATATTTTGAGTTATTGAAATACTGGCGTAAATAGTCTCGATGCAGACGTGCTCTATCTCGCACTGTTTCTATAACATCGTGCAACATAGGCACAGCACACTGGTAACTCATCTGACAAAAATCTTATTCAAACTCAAAACAATTGAAAGTACTGGAGCATAACGTATGAATCACATTAATCCATAGTAAAATATATTAAAATTGATAATCTGTGTGATCTTACCTTTCTCTGTTCTTTGCGGGGAATCGAAAATATCGACAAATATTTGACGAACTTGATGAACTCGCACAATTCTTAAAACTACATCGGCAATGACCGCGACGTTTATCCATTTTGAAACATTTCGTTTCTAACAAAAATTTAACTTCCTCCGGCGAGATGTTAATGAATAGTGAAGTGGTGTTCAAATTGAGAGCTAGCTTACGCACCTATTTTCCGAGTGTAAGCGCGCTTACGCACCGTTGCTTGTCAATGAACCAAACAGACGTGTCTCATTGCGCAGTCGGGCTCAAGTGAACATACTACCTACATTGGTTTTGTTTACATTGATGCCGGAGAAATATTTTCCCAAATTCTGCAGAAAACTCAACCTGCGAGCTGTAACATTAGCGTGGCTCATGGAGCGTGGACTGTAAGATTCGTAGATTCTCTTTGCGGAGCGCTTGGCGCACCGCTACCCTTTGTCAGCTGGCGCCGACAAAGCAATGCGACAGTATGGAACAAAGACATACGAAGCATTTGAGTGGATTTTTTTCTAGTTACCGAATGAGACATTATAGGTAAAATGTATAACATGTATGATTTTGCCCTGGCCAAGACAGCTCATTATTCTCTTGTGGATTTAAAAAAAATCGCAGTTCAGCTCGGCTCTTCAGTTGCAACACATGTATGGCTATGGGTGCCGTTTGCAAATAGTATACATTATATAGTTACAATTATAATAATTATGCCGCTAGGAAAGCGTGCGAACGAAGGGAAGGACCCAGGGCCTCAAAAAATAACAAAAATAACATCCTTTTTTATACGAGAGCTTACCCACCTATATTGTAACAAATTAACCACTGCTAGCATGTAAACAAAACATGAGACTCGGCTCCCTGCGACCACTCTGGGTAGCGATAGCCAGTATCGGGCGGCGAGCATCAAGTGTCAAAGGTATCTTTAGAAGCTTTGCAATGGGTAACTATGCAATGTCCTTGTTTATGTATGGGAAACCACATGAGGCAGGGAATATGTTTGCTCATCCGAGGCTTAGTGCCTGCGAGTTAAGTTAGCGAAATGCTCCCTATAAGTCCAGGCAGTGAACCTAGCAAGAGTTTTTTCAACCGCATTTTTTAAAAAGATGTCATCTAAACATCTAAACATCCACGTGCACTCTCTGCTTGCGCTTTGTGATGGCGAAAGTTTCTCCCGCTCTCCCATTTGAGAATATACACCCTCTTTGAGGCTCGAGAGAGAGTCCGAAAAATTGTACAACCAAACGAACGATCGATTTTGATATGTGAATTTCAAGCCAAATGTGATAAAATGATGTGTGACACTCTGCTCCCCCCCCCCCCCCCTCCCCACCAGCCTGTTCCTTGATGGACAATATTAGGGTCGTTCAGTGAAAGATATTCTTCTGTATAATAGTATTTGATTATTGTGATGAATTTAAATAGTAATTTAATTCGTAGAACATTATTAGCTTTGAATAATTCAGTGGAGGAGAGAGAAGGCAGATCAGGGTTCGTATTTTTAGGAAAAATTATTCTTAGTAAATTAGCTTGAAAGTTTTGTATTTGCAGAATAAATGTATGGGAAGAGCTTCCCCATGACAATAGTCCTACCTTATTTGTGATTCTCCTAGGGAAGTGTAAATAATTTTTAAGATTTAATATGGTAGGACATTCTTTAAACTATATAACTGACTTGCACACAATCGTAGCCGAGAGTTAATAGTGTTGATGTGTGATTTCCAATTAAAATTTTTATCTATGATCACACCGAGATATTTATATTCCTTGACATTTTCGCTTTTAGTGTGACAAGAGCATGGAATGTTTTTACTAAGATTTATATTAAAAGAATCATTTAATTAAAATCATTTTTAATTAAAAGAATTATTATGAAGACAAGTATGAGAATGGCTTATTATGTCGATGTGCTGATTCCAGTTTTGATCAAATGGGGAGCAAATGTGAATTAATTTTGTTTTTTCGGTGTTTATTACTAGTTCCATATCATGAGTCCATTTTTGCATATCGATAAAGCTTTCTTGCATTTGTTTCTGCACATCGTCTACACTGTCTCCCACTGAAATAATTACTGTGTCATCAGCATATTGAAATATTTTACAATTAGTAATATAAGTCTGCATATTATTAACGTAAAGAAGGTATAATAACGGCCCAAGAAATGATACTTGCGGGACACCCATTTTGGATTCCGTTGGACTTCCTGACACATCTCCTATCTTTACTACTATTTCTCTTACTTTCAGATAATCTACTATCCAATTAAGGATTTTCCCACGAACTCTTTTTTTATGAAGCGTAATTATAAGTTTGGAGTGATTGATTGTATCGAACGCCTTTGAGAAATCTATGAACATAGTAATGACATGTTTTCGTTCGTTTAGTTTTGAATTAATAAAATCTGAAATTAGGACTAGCAGGTCAGAGGTACTTTTCCCTTTCTGAAAAGCAAATTGTTTGTCTGTGATGATGTTGAATATTTCAAGGTGGTTTTTTATGGCGTCGGGAGACAATTTTTTCCATAATCTTATCTATTACTGAAATTATTGCAATTGGTCTATAATTTTTGAATTCCATGTGGCTCCCCTTTTAGTATACCGGACGGACTATTGACGTTTTCAATTCTTTGGGAATGTTACCAGAAGCTAAACTAATATTAAATAATTTTGAGATGATTGGTGATATTTTTTTATGTAAGTATTTTAAATCCTGAACCCTGATTCCATCGTGTCCAGGGGCTTTTTTACTATCCATAGATTTTATTATTTTAGTGATCCCATCGGCACTAATTTTAAGAATTGTAATTTCAGTCATAATTTCGATGTCTTTGTTGTGCTGCATGATGTTACTGTGACAGTTTGGCTTGATGGATTCAATTTCTTGAGTAAACGTGTGAGTAAATTGATTAGCTATATAGTCTGATTCATGAACCTTACCCAGATATTGTCTAATAACCTCCTCCACTGATTTTTTTTATTTTTACCAAGAACGAGATTAATTTTTTGCCAAGTTTCCTTAAGACTATGTTTTGATTTTTCAAATTCTGCCCTCAAAAAAGCTGTTTTTTTTCTTTTAATCATTTTCTTTACTTTGTTTCGAAATTGTTTGTAGTTTTCTCCTAGTTTGATTTTATTTGGATGCAATTCATTACAGTTTTACCAAGCTCGGAATAGTTTGTCTCTTCTTCTAGTCAAGTTTAGCAACTCTTGAGTCATCCACACTTTGGATTCTCTTGTTGCTGCTTTCCTAGTTACTTCTTTAGTGGAGAGTTTAAGAGCTTCTGCGAGTTTTTTGTGTAATTCACTGTAAATTTTCCTCAGCAGTGGTGAGGTTTAGTATTTCCTCCCATGGTATTGAGTCTATCAACTTTTTAAGGAGCTTTTCATTAGGAGTTTTACATCTTATGTACATTGGCTTTTCTTTATCGTTTATATTACAGAGTTCTATGTGTGATATGATCATATAGTGGTCAGATACCTTGGTAGATAACACAGCCGATTTGACATTCAAGAATGCTCCTCTGATAAAGGTATGATCTATGCATGTACTAGAAACTACGTTTAGCCGAACTTCCTCTCGAGTCGGATTGTTGATACATTGATTGAAACCATTAGTTGCTAATACATTTGCATAGAGGTCTACATATCCATCTGCACTATCAAGCAGGTTCAAATTAGTATCACCAATTAAAATTGTTTTAACACCTGACCTCGTTTCATCAGCTAAATAGTCATTAAGTTCATTGACAAATAATGCCTTGCTCTGGTCAGGTGGCCGATACATGGCAATCAACGTAATACAGTGGTCTTTGACCTTAAATTTCCCTACCAGAGCTTCAGTAGACGTACAATCGCTATCAATTATATCGAATGATATATTATTTTTTACAAAAACCGCGATCCCACCACCTTTCCTATTTATTCTTAATTTCGTAAATTGGTTATACCCTTCCAAATTGGATAATTGCTTATTAGCTAAGACACCAATCTCAGAGAGTACAATTATATCATATATGCCCAGTTGTTTGTGAATAACAACTTTGAATTCGTCCCAGTTTTTCGCCATGGACCTGATATTTAAGTGCACAATATTTAAACCGTATTTCCAAAATATTTTCTTTTTGATTGCCCATTTCTCTACGCTAGTGACAGGTTTACAGGAGATTGAGTCAGACAGAGTTAATTCTTCCCAGTTACTCATCTATTCCACAATGATGTGTTATCGCAGACATCCCAGGAGGCCAAGTTTTGAAATTTCGGTTTGAAAACGAAAACGAACACGAAAACGCTGTTTGAAAACGAATGCGCTTTCGTTATAATCTTTTTGGTAGTTTTGAGTTTCGCGGCTGAAAACGAAGAGCGTTCGTTTTCATTCGATGTTAGAGCGTTCGTTTTCATTCGACGTTCGATTTCGTTTTCATGGCGCATGCGTATTTACAATTTGCGCGCTGTCAGAGTCTGGCTCGCTCACAGCTGCTCATTCGCGTGTGCCTTGTCGAACATTTTTAAGGTTAGAATATAATTTTTCTTAGTTTGGTGTTTGTATATTTTGTTAATTATGGCAAAACAAGTCACGGCTAGCCAGCAAGAAGCCCTAGCAAACTTCATCGAGGAAAATGTTGTATTAAATACACTTAAACTGACAAATACATTCACGCAAGATGATCTAAAGAAATCATGGGTGGAGGTCGCTGCATCTTTGAATGCAATGCTTGGCCCGACAAGAGATGTAGAGTCGTGGAAGAAGGTAAGGAAATATTACTAGAATAATGCAATAAAACAATGAGATATGCATATATTATGTGTATCATTGCATGGATGGATCTCATTGCAGACGTGGAAGGGGATGAAGCGCAACGTGAAAGATAAACTGGCGGCACAGCGAGAGCGTGTGACACAGACAGGCAACCGAGAAATTGATCCACCAGAACCGTTGAATCCGCTTCAAGAGCGAATCAAAGAATTAATAAGTCCGGTGTCTGTTCATGGACATGTAAATGCCAAGGAATCGCGAATTGGAAGTCGTGTAAGTTTGTGTTCTTGTGAAATGCTGACTGTTAGATTTAAATTGAGTCCTCCCTAACTATCTAAACTACTAGGTACCTACCATGTTCATTTTCATAAATACATGCAGGTCGTAAGTATAATTATAGTAATAATATGCTTTTAACAGACTCACATTCTTTATTACAGGAGGAGGTCCACAAGCAGCCTGAAACTGGAGCTGAACAAGTCTTCAATTTGACGCTACCGATCACACATCTAGTTGAATTTGTACAGCCACCACAAGCCACCACAAGCAAAGACATGTATGTTACACCATGCATCTCTACAAAAAAAGCTACAAGTTGCAAGCAACCGAACGAATGAAGCGCAACATCGTGAAACAGGCAGCTTTCCGAGCTAAATGTAGGTTAAATTACTGAATTTATCTGTCAATCTATGGCATGTGGGAAGAGATTCTGTGAGGTGACATGTTTATCTACTTTTCTTAGCACTAGCTCGCAGCAAGGTTACCAAGGAAACGGAGAAGCTTTTGATGTCGGAAAAGGCCGCTGAAAAGTTCAACACGATCCAACTTAAAAAGCTAAGAATAATGAGGACCACCCTCCAAGTCGAGACGCGGAAGGCAGAATCATGGGAAGCCATTGCCGAGGCAGCAAAGGAAATGGTTCTTATCTTGAAGAAGAGTGTCGGTATTTCTGAGTAGGATTGGAGGTACTTACCTAGGGATGTGTTTGCCGAAAATTTTTGTTGTAACCCACATTTCCGACATGTCAATTATTAATGTTGTTATTTTTCATTTCATCGTGTCTCCCCACAAGCAAATTTGCAGCCCACCCTACTAGTAGTGGGCTGCCATTCCATATTTTGTTGCCAAGCAAGAATTGTTTGCTGTAATTTGTTGGCTTTTAGAATTATGCTAAGTTTAGTGATACCTCCTTTGACAAGTTCAGAATTACTTGTAATTTAAAAGGTGCTAAATTAAGAAGGAATATAAGGAGAGAAGGACAAAAGTAGCACATAGCGTTCCATCTACTCGTTTTGTATTTTTTTTATTGTGCCAAACCAATTAGGGCTATTTTTTTATTTTCCTTGTTTCAAAGTTGAAAAGTAGGCAACGCATAATATAATGCTCATTCACTGATTGGCTGTCACCACTGTGCTAGGTCGTGATACCTTATTTAATAAGTTGAAGAATAATTTTAATCAAGAAGTATTTAGCTAAAGAACAAATGGGGAAAAAGTAGTACAAAGCGTTCCATCTTAGGTACCTACTTATTTTGTGTTGGTTTTTTTCTCCTGCCAAACAAATTAGTTATTTTATTTTAACGTTGATCGTTTCGTAGAACCTATATAAGAAGATAAAGTAGGTACCTATATATGCGAGAGTTCCTATTTGGTATAATTACATTAAGTTTTCAGTTTCTTTGGCATTCTTGTGAATAAGTGTGTGACTAAGATATGTACTGACCAATAAACATGAATATCAAAAATGTGACTGCCGTTGTAAGCGCTTAAGTAAAATGTTGAGCAATCAATCGGTTGCGGACTCTCTCTCCTGCCACTAAAATAGGATTTCTATGTGGTCCCACTTGCGGCTGAACGTCAACAGCAGCCTCCTCTTCATCTTCGCCATCTGAAGAGTCGGCATCTTCTTCATCCGAGTCGAGTTGGAGTTCAAGGTTGTGGTCAACGCACATGTTGTGCAGGACAACACAGGAATTTATAATTTTGGTCGCTCGTTCTGGATGGTAGTGCAGGACTCGGTGCTTGAGAGTGCATCGGAAGCGAGCTTTGAGTAAGCCATTACACCGTTCTATGGTGCAACGAACCACTCGCTGCCGTTGGTTGAACAAGTCATCCGGTGTGTTTGGCAAAGCTCTATTGTTGGTTATCATCATCCACGGTTCCAGGTTGTACCCACTGTCTCCCAGAAGCCAGCAGCCCATGTTAGGATCAAGGGCAAAGCGGTCCACAAAGTACTGCTTTAAGTTGCACATTCTCCAGATAAACTTGTCACTTGTACTTCCTGAGTACAAGGCATTCACGTGAAGAATTCGCATGTTTTCATCGCATACTAACTGCACATTGATTGAGTGCACACCTTTGCGGTTTACATAATTATGCTCTGCGTAGACTGGGTCGTTCGTTGGAGGTGCAATTAATTCTACATGAGTACAATCAATAATTCCGACAATGCCAGGAAAGTTGTATTTGTCTTTAAATCCTCGCATTATCCTTGTCTGTTCCAAAATATTGTCGGGAAAGTTCACCCAGCGGGGCATAATGACGTTGATGGCATCGGAGACTTCGATTATAGCATTGCTGACAGACTTCTGACTGATGGCAAAGTATTTGCCGATACCAATGCCAGTCTGGTATTCTCCCACAGCAAAGAACCGCAGTGCAACAAGAACCTGTAAATAAGTGTGAGTCATGAAGTGCTGAAAGTCATGAAATCGGTAATGTAGATACAATTGCAATATGCAGGTACATATTGTATGTTGTACATACCCTAGTGCTGATGTCTAAGGCACCAACTCTTGTCGGAGGGGGCATAAATTCGGAAAGCTCATCAATTAGGTTTGTAGCCAATGCCTTACTTAACCTAAAAACTTTTGCAAATTTTATGTCTGACATAGAAAATGGATCTACCGGTTTGTGTATACGACTCTCTTCGTCAAATTGCAGCTCCCCTTCTTCATCTTCCTCTTCCTCTTCTTCTAAGTCGGCTAAAAGTGCGAAATGAATGAGAGCGTTTGCCATTGTGTAACATTCGAAGTTGAAAACGAAGAGTTTAGCACGAAAACGCGAGCTTTTTATTTGCGTTTTTGTTATCGTTTTCGTTTTCGGTTTCGGTTTCGGTTTGAGATCCAAAACTACCAACACAACGAAACACAAGGAAATTGTCGTTTTCAAATCGAAAACGCACCGAAAATGTGCTTCGTTTTCAAACCGACATTTCAAAACTTGGCCTCCAGGTCGTGTTCCGACGAGATCGTGAAGATTTCGGACGAGTCCACACGTTTCTTCACAAGGATTATTCCTCTCTGCACCCACACTAGTTTATAGTCACGTTCTTTCGCGTGTTCCTTCGTTTGCCACAACAGTTTGCTATAGTAAGGGGTGAGGTTTTCGTTGATGTAGATACGGGATTTGTTATTGCAATTCGGAAATATGTGCGAGTTGTCAACGTACTGTTTTCTTATGTGCAGAAAAGCGTCTCTGGTTTTTCTTGAAAGAAACTGGACGATTATCTTATCTGGCCTTTGTTCCGTTATTGGCGCTCCACGCCCGCGGCGAGGAATCCGGTGGGCTGCCTCAATTTCGTCTCTGCGCAGTGTTACGTTGCCTGACGCTGCGATTTTTATCACTATATCTTCCACCTTTTCTTCTTCCTCTTCTTGCACATTCACAATTTCAATGTTCCTATTTCTTCCGTATTGTTCTAGATGATTTACACGGCTGGAGATGTAGGAAATCACTTTGTCTTTTTCGACTAACTTAGCTTCTAATTCCGCCACTTTAGTTATCAATCCTTCCACCGTGTCTAGCTTCACCGAGATTTTCTAATTTCTTCTCTTAGTTCGCTCACAAGATTCAGTTTATCGTTTATGCTTTTTAATACTTCACTCTGATCGAGTTCACTAGACTCGCCAGGCTCCGGTGTACCTGGACCTGACCCCGAGCCTGTTTGCTTTACTTTTAATTTCGGCGGCATACCAGCATCGATGTTGTCTGTACGAGTGATCGCGAGCGACATGACACCCATCATCGCGAGTAGTGAAGTCCACGTCCCCTCTTTTCATCGTATTATCATCTGACATAGTAGGAAGAAATTTCCTGTTCGAACGCGCAGTTCCACATGCATATCTGCCAGTTTCCAACAGTGCATCCATAAGTGGAATTGAAGTGAAGAAATTACCGAAATAAACTCGATGTAATTTACCAATCAGACAAGTCGTCAGTTCGGAGACATTCCTGCCTCCTAGGTTTTGTGAAACGGTTTCCACCTTGCCTGTATAAATCTGAAATTGGCTGTATAAAGCCAAACTTTGTAACCTCGTTTAATAGGCTTATTCGGCATGTATTGTACAAAGCTGCATCTGCCCTTGAACTTTATCATGCTTTCATCTACAGATTAGTGTTCTGTTGGCTCGTAGCATGACAAAAAAAGTGTCCGTCAATATTGATAGCAACGGCCGCACCTTATACAGCTTGTCGTTCGTCATCGTCCTCCACACAATCATCAATCACAAAAGGAAGTACATTACCCAAAGTAATCAATTGAGCACAATTTTGTCTGAGCTTGTTCTCCAAATGAGATGGCTCAATAACCGATGGCTTGTCTTTTGTAAGATGACCGTAATTGAAGGTGGAGAGTTTATTGTTAATTTTTTTCAGTTATTGAAGGTGGAGTTATAAGTTATGAACTTATTTTTAGTCAAGTACATTAAAAAATGACGCATTTCAAGTTCCAGAACGCCTTCAATTCCAACATGCATTAAATCTTGAACCATGCACTGGGTTACATCAAAAGTTGTGATGTCACTCAAAATACTTTTTGCCGTTACACCAAATTCTCTGGACCAAAAAGCTTTCTCATCTTTTGATAATTCTTCATTTTTCACAGCGATACAGTGCTTCGCATGTGTTAATTTGTCACGTAAAACAAAGTATCTCTCTTGAAACGATGCTTTTATTGAATCTCTCGTCCCAAGACACGACCTGCAAGGTTTATTGGCAAATGCCACCCCTTCCTTAAACCCACCAATGAAGTTAGCTGCCAATGTATCGCCAATGAACATTAGTAACGACCCTCGAAACTTACGCTCCACACCCTTTACCAGCATGGTCTTTCCCTCCACTGATTCAAAATTTTTAATTTCTGTCAGAAAATTATGAAGAATTTTTGCCATACCATACTTTTTCAAAAACTCCGATTTTACTATGCAGAGTAAGTTTATTACTCGTAAAGACGATCTGAATTCCGGGTACAAATTTCCAAGGCTCCAATAAAACATAGCCAGTTTATGAGTTTTCACTTTCGATCCTAGAGGGTTGACTATCTCTACGTCATCGTAGTATAGGATTATCTTTAGAGCTTTCTGATCGTGTCCAAATATTGGATGCGTCTTCACAAATTCTCCGTCCTGGTAATCTCGTAACAGTCCATTATCTTCATGTGGCCTGGGATTGTCCACACAGTGTAGAATATCATCTTCATTCAGCAACTGTTGTAACAACGGAACGAATGGCACCTCAAAAAACTGGATGGGCTTCCGAACTAGATGAGGTCTTGGATTCTTGACCCAAGTCCAAACCGTGCAAAGGAGAACACTCTGCGGAGGGATCAAATATCCACTTGCAATAAAATACTTGTCAAGCAAAAATTTGCTCTTGACATCCTCCAATGCATCTTCCATCGAAAAAGAATCAAACATTTTCTCAACATCAGCAGTAGATATTTTTCCATCCTGGTCTGCTGATTGCAGCAAACATGTCTGGAATAACACATTAACAATGTAACTAATAACAAAGCACGTGCAAGTCAACATGGCAAAGGTTTTATCATTAAATTGATTTCACTCACATTCAAATCTCTTAAAGGGGGTCTTACCCGCTGATCCAAATTTAAATTATCGATAAAGACCACCAAGTTAGGTATTTAGAGGCAAAAAAAATGTTTTGCCCTAGCGCTGTCCCCAGCAAAAATTGCCGAGTTCCGTGTTTTTCGGCCTAGGCGCCAAGCAAAAAATCTCCCATAAGAAATAACATGGTGAGCATTTTCGACCCCTGGAGCCTAGGAAAACTAATGATCAGAAAAAATAATCAAACCTAGTGCCATGCTCATCCATCTTTCTTCTACCTGGAGATATTTTGAATGTTATAATTGGAGCATCCGTTTAGCCTCAGCAAATTAATTACTGAAGGTGTGTAATTCGGGTGTTGCAATTATCCTTACCGCGGCCGCGTTGGTCGCTGCAGCGGTTTGCGGTTGGGAAGGTGTCAACTGGCCGAAAATAAACTGGCCGAAAACCTAACTGGCCGAAAAAAAACTGGCCGACAAACCAACTGGCCGAAAAAATAACTTGCCGAATTTTATATTTTGTGCTGTGACTGTACTGAGCCGGTGGTAGGGGAAAACTGTTACCCCTTTCGAAAACATTTTCTCTGAAATAACTTGGAGACTAAAAAACTTGGCGAGATATTACCTGGGCGATAAACAAACCAGGCGAATTTTTTAAACGCTCTGAATACGATATTCCGCGGCAGCGGCGCGACCTTTTCGACCCGAATTTCGGCTATGTCCTGGCCCATAAGAGCCATGTTAAATGACTTTGTCGTTTTTCGAGTCCGGTCGTAGAAAACCGGTCCCGGCAATTGCACTCACCCCGTCAGCGCCCGCACTTTTTCTCAAAGTCCGGTCGTCGACAAGTGGTCCCGGCAACTGCACTCACCCCGTCAGCGCCCGCACTATTATTAATCTTAGGCTTGACTTTGACTTCACCGGTCGCAACGCCTTCGCGGCAAGGCAGCCTTCCCTGCCCGCCAACGCCGTCAGTCGCCTCACTTTGCACAAGTCCCAGCGACGACGCACTTAACGGGCGGGTATCGCTGCCCGCCCGCCAGCAACGTCCAGCGCCTCACTATTTCTTGATTGCCAGTCTTCAATCACAACACCTCAACACACTCAACACCTTCCCAGCCAGGCAGCCGTCGCTGCCCGCCTACACCAACAAACGCCTCACTTTGCACAAGTCCCAGCGACGACGCACTTACCGGTCGAGCACCGCTGCCCGTCCGCCAACGTCGTCAAACACCCCTACAAATAAAAGTCGCCGTTCTGCGACGTCGGTGATCTGAAGTTCACCCAACGCCGACGACTCTCCCGGCCGCGACGGCTTCGCAGCCCGCCAACCACCTGAGGGACCCGACCACGACTCGATTTCCCATAAGACCAATGGTCTCCAAGTTATTTCAGAGACAATGTTTTCGAATGTGGTAATAGTTTTCCTCTACCACCGGCTCAGTACAGTCACAGCGCAAAATATAAAATTTGGCCAGTTGTTTATTCGGCCAGTTTTATTTTCGGCCAGTTTTTTTTCGGCCAGTTAGGTTTTCGGCCAGTTGATTTTCGGCCAGTTGCCACGTTCCCGCAGCGGTTGGCAGGCGGCCAGCCACCGGTAGCGGATCGGCTCCGAAGGGAGAATCGACGGAGTGGGGATAGGTTTTGTGAGACTCGAGCAAAGATACTACTATAAATTGGACTCGAGCCAGCACGCGCTCTCCCATGCTCGATCGGTCGACAAATCTCGGCAGGAAAAAACAGAGATCTCATCTGACACTACCACACAAGTGCATATTTTGTACGTAGCTGATAGTGACCCGCTATAATTTCCTCATGCTTTTGTTCGATGGCTCTCACTGGGTTCGAGTTTGAGCCAGAATATACCGAGGAGGAATTAGCAGCAATAGAAACGTCTCAAAACGAGACAATTGAAAATCCTTGTGATAGGAGCGAATCAAGCAATTGGTGTAAGTGCAGTGAATGTAATGTTATGCCTACGGACGCCGAGAGTGTTTGCTGCAATGAAATAGCTGCCGTGAAAATAGTAACAGGCGATTACGTTTGCATAACTGACCACCATACATTTGAGAACATTATTTTTTCAACTGATTCGTTGAACATATTACGCCACCATATCATGCTAGTTACATCCGACAAGCCTAAAAAAAAATCATACGCTATCGAACCCGTCCCAAACAATTTATGCTAACAAAGATGGTCATAGATTGCAGTATAGATCTCGTAAACATTTTCTAATAGCAATTCTTAATTCTGACTAGTGACAACATTATTGCCATAATAACATAAACAGTAATGATCGAAGCATAAACCCTAGGCGAGCGCCAATTCGAAGAAACAATAATCAGTGCTGCACCATTGGAGGGGAAGTGAGCAGCCTTGCGAGGAGAGCGAGCAGGAATTGTTAGACAGAGAGAAAAGACGACAGATTGGCGCATAAGTAATTCCCCATACGTTACATTTTCGCAGCGCCCGATCGCTGAAAACTGAAATAATTTTTGTAAAATCGCCTAATTCGGCGATTTATTTTTAAAGGTCCATTTTCTATTGGTGTTATGGTTTGTAACCTGTGTGCAAATTTTAATTTCCTGCTTCACAGCCCCTTTAAAGTGTCAACCGAAAACTGAATGATTCCTTCAGTGACTAAATTAGACGCTCTCTGTGAAATGTCACAGCCCTCTCTAATGGTTTGAATGTATTTCACGTACTTTTGACGCATGTCACTTAATGGCTGCTCTTGATGAACTTCTGCTGGGCCATCAACGTGTTGCACTGTTCGGGGGAAATTTACAATAGGATTATACACACAGTCTTTGCAGCCAATTTAATATAAATGGAAAGGATAACGGTGGATTCACACGATGCAATGTAATGCTCCCTTCACCACCATGATACCTCTGAATTTATGATGGTACCAATCTGCGCATTGCAATTTTGCTTGTGTGATCTAAGCGAACATCCGGACGCGGCCAACATCTTTTGAATTGACCCATCTCTCGGCGTAAATACGCCAATTGGTACCAAGAGACAGTAGGGCCCATTGCAATGCATGGTGTGAATCCATGTAAACACATTACAACGGTTGTGGAATTGTAGCATCGATAAAGGAAACTCAATGGTTGTAGTAGCATTGAATTTGGAGGAGGGGGGGGGGGGGGGGGGGGGCTGTAGACAAATTCAATTGTTGTAGGAATCCGACTCACCCTCCTGATTGTCTTCATGATTTAACCCAAACTGCTCCAGCTCATCGTTTGGTCTAGGTAATTCTTCGTAATTATGTTTCCGCTTGACATGGGACTTAAAAGAGCTCCAATTATGATAAGAAGCTAGGCAGTCCTTATAGCAACAATTTATCTTGAAATTCAGATCGAATCTATGGGACCTGACAGTGTGTTGCACCGTGGTAACTTGACTCAGCGATTTAAATGAACACATCTCACACGAGTAAATCACTCTCAATCTTTCCATCATACAGTTTATTATGATACCATCGATCTAAATTGTTTAAATTAAATGATAAACTTTAACCTAAGTAGAAACGTCAGATCGAGAGTGGAGTCAAGCCATCTCGTGACCTCGTCAGCTGTCAGACTCACAGCCCACTGTATACTGATACATCGTATACTCAAGGCGGCGGTGGACCGTGGTTTTGGTGGCGGTTAACGTGACGCAATAGCGGATTTTGTTTTGGCGCGATACGCTACGCTCTGTTTGGCGCTAAACGGTGGCTACTGTGTCAAGTGTTCTCAGTAATTATTATATCATTATAAAAGTGTTTAGAGTTAATAGTGATATCGATTTTCGATATGGCAGATCAGTACACGAGAGACCTGTTAAGGTCGTGGCATCTAGATCTTAGACACTTTCAGAGGTATGTAAGGCATCAAGTATTGGTGTAAAGTTATGAGGCTATGCGTCTCATAGGTAGGTACTGGATTTTTAAAATTTTAATTGATTATTCCCAATTCAATGCTTTCTCATTTTAGAGGCGGACAGGAACGAGGAGGCAATGAGTTGTCTTCGGGGGAGCGATGACCATATTCTTGAGGCTCTAATTCCTTATCTGGGAAAAAGGCTAATTTTTAAAAACAAGTTGGAGAGCACCCTCAACACAGTTATGATTCTTGATTGCATTCCTTTGGTATGTACATATTATTTGCTGCAAAGTTTGCTCTGTACTTGTGTGTGAGTGAGTGTATATTTAGTGACATTTATCTAGGCTAGCAAAATGATGGGAGAGAAAATACTGTTTTGTTTGTTCCAGGACCAGCCCTCAACATCGTTCCAACCGGCATCTCCATCTCCGTCGTTGTCGCTAGCCACAACTCTGAGTGCTAACGATCAGCCTACTGAGGCAACGCAAGGGAACGCCTTTGTACGAAAGCCGTCAATGCCATCTCGTTCCATCTTGTGTCCCACCGAGCTGCCGGCGCTCACTGAAAACCTCCAAAGTGCTCTGGAAAAGGGTGTTTTGGAATCCAATAAGCCGTTACAGTTAGCCCTAGTAAGGTTTATGGGGTCTTACTTGCAGGCGGTGGTTGGTAACAAACCAACCAGGAGAGACTACCAAAAGTTCAGTCTGTTGGTGGTAGAAAAATATCCATTTCTATCAGATGGCCTTCGGTTCCCAAATGTAAGTACCTACCTAACTATGTAGTGATTGCTATCCTGTGGGACAGCTTATATATTGTTTCTTTGTAGCAGCGTATTTTATGATTGTACCTAACCAACATAGAAGTGTTTGCTGTTGCGTTATTGTTCTTTTTGTCTTCAGGTGTTCCTCATGCCCTTTTGACCATGCTTCAATTGCTATATATGTATATTTTGTTCTCTTTTTAAGGATTCTGTGAAAAAGCAACTCCAAAAATACATTCGAAATCAGAATTATGAGCAGAAGAAGCGCTTGTCTGGGAAAACGAGGAACAGGCCCAATGTAGTATGTGCTGCCAGAGTGATCCCAGTTCCCAGTTCTGCCATCTCCAACGAAAGGTATAATCTGTCCTTTTACTTTTACTACAAATAAATTAAGAAACTAAATAATGTAAAAATATAATGCATGACGCTTCACGTTGAAGATACCTACCTATGTAATTTTGTATTTCCATACATGTAAAACTAAAATACCTACCTACCTACTTATTGAGTTAGGCCTTTTTGTTAGCTGTGCTAATTTCTTTTTCATTTTAGAGCTGAATCCTTGATAAAGGAACTTTTTGCAAAGGGGGCCCTCGGTGGAAAGTGTCGGGAAGTTGGCATCTTCCCTCCGTCGATTCCCTACATGTCTTCCACCCGCTAGTATAAGGGTTATTTGACCCACATTATTCTATTACCGGTACAAGGGGGTCAACACCTGTACCTACAGCGAATCAACACCATATAAATATCTATAGCCGTGACTCTATTAGTGTAATCGAAGTATTAACAACAGTTACAATTTCACCATAACGTACGGCTTTCTCTAAAGGGCTGCCATATAATAGCATTGGAATGGCGATAGGACAAATGTTTATAAAAGGGCCAAGACACACGAGAGAGGGGAACAGAACAGCCACATTCGCATCACAGTCGCATTATCGCCCGTGTCACAGTGTCGCCCGCCAGTTGTCTTATCGTGTTACTAAAGTTATCAAGTAAAATCTTACAAAGTATTATCAAGTGTAACAAATAACTAAGTGCAAAGTGAATAAACCAAAGTATTGTGTTCTCAACGGCAATTCGACTTCTGCTTCAACCCGACGGATCCTGACTTCACCTGTATACACCCTCTACCCTCGTCCTCCTGTTCGGCTGATAAGCAACACCATGGTGAGTCTCTCCAACACATATAAAAGCTAGCGCCATAAACCTAGCGGCCCATCAACCCTCCGGATTACAATCGATACCTTCAAACAATTAGCAGCTCCTGATCAGCTCAATAAATATAGATCGGTGGTGGCGGCGCGTTACCAAAAGGTACTTCTGTCGAGGTCCGAGAACCTCCCGACAAAACTGGTGCCAAGCGGTGGGATCATTTAAATTTTGGGATTCGGAATTTTTTTTTTTTTAAACAATCATGGTAGAAAACGGCCTAGTAGGAGGCGCAGGGGGCAGGGTCGGAGGCACAGGGAACACCGGAGTCGCGGTCAACGCAGACACAAGTGCGAATAGGCACGCAAATAATGCTGTAGGCAATTACATACAAATGGTCAGGTATTTCAGTGGGCAAGAAGACTCAGTATCAATTTCAGATTTTGTTCAAAGCCTCGCATTAGCAAGCGAGTTCGGAGGTTGGAACGACAGGCAGAAACTTGCAGTATTTAAATTTCGAATCATTGGACCCGCGTTAATATTTTTGAATGGATGCAAAGATTTAAAAACAATTACATACGAAACATTAAAAGAAAAGTTTGAAGATTGGTACAAAGAGGAATCACCTTTGGTAGACCCGTTAGCAACATTTTTCCAATGTCGGCAAAATCCAAGAGAGGATGCGCGATCTTTCGTAGCAAGACTAAGGGCCAAAGCCGTCGCGGCCGCGCCAGACTCCATGCAAGCGAATGATAGGTTGATACGTCAAACTCTCGTGGACGACTCCATCGTGTCAATATTTATAAAAGGATTGAACAGGAATAGCGGGAACAGCCAAGTAGCGATGCTTAAACCAAAGACAATACAGGACGCACTACAACTCGCGGTCATGTACGAGGAGAGTATTAAAAATACGTCGAGTTGAGTCGCAATGCTAACGGATGATACTATCGAAATGAACGAGGACGCAGGGTACATAAAAAGCCAAATTCCACAAAATACCAGCCAATGCACAAAGTGCCCAAGCCACTCGCACGAGCCCGCAGAGGACAACTCGACCAGCAGGGCCGCGGTAAAACCACGTAAAACACCCAAGGTATGTAATGTGGGAAAGGGAAAGGACACCAGCGAATTGCCGGAGCTTCGCGCTATGCTGTCATCGCTCGCGACACAAATAGCCAACCTGGGCAAGACTGTGCAGCAACAGACCCAGATGCCCAGGCAGACACAGCAATCGGAGCAGATCATGCAAAGATACCAGCCGCAGAACCAGCAGGTAAGATTTAGAGATAACTACAATTCCAGAGTGACATGCTATCGATGCCGCGAATTGGGTCATTACGCGACAAACTGTCCGGTAGCCACGAGGCTGTACTGCGACTATTGTCGACGAGTAGGTCACTCCACATCGGAATGTCGCACGAAAGCCAGGGCGGCGGACGCAGCACGCGGCCAGTCCACAGGTAACGCATGCTCACCGCAATACAGCCCCAGGGCCCCAAGGGTTTCATTCGCACCCCGGGAGGATAGAACACATCAAAATGTCCAGAGAGAGGTCAGGGCTCAGCAGGATTTCCAGAGGAGCTCGGGCGTGGACCAGCCACGTCCCGAGCAGAATTAGGGAAAAGAATACAGTCGAATCATGCACCGAGTCGTCGCGGCACGGGATATAAACCTGTCGTCGACGCATTCATTTTAAACCCAGATAGACCAAATGTCAGAGTCCCCTATAAATTTCTAGCAGACACCGGGGCAGATCTGACCATAATCCACGCCGGAGTCCTGGAAGAGGGGAACATCAAATTCCAGGTGACCCATCAGGATCCAATTTATGGGGTGACAGGAAGTCAGCTGCCAATCCTAGGCCGACAAGAAATTAGTATGCAATTGGGAAGTAAAATTTATACATTCCCGTGTACAATCGCGTCAGATGACCTAGACATGGGAGCCGGGGGAATCCTGGGATACGATCTAATGGAGTTTTTCCGAATGTCACTGGACACGAGTAGCCATCATCTTCTGGAGGGAGGGAACAAGATCCCCTATGGGAAAAGTATAGCACACCCCAGAGTGGAGGTAGTGAGCGGTAGGCAAGGGCACGACGCAGCAGATCTGACAACGCCACCAGAGGACGACGGATGGACGCTGGTTACCCGGCGCAGCAAAGGTAAAAACATAGATTACAATCATGGATTGATCACCCGCGAGAGTAAGACATGCCAGCCGCAGCTGAACGGGACAGCGTACATGGACGTCAACAGTGGAGGTGCCAGGAAAGCACGCGACGGCCCATTGGAGCCAAACGCCTCAGGCAAGGGAGAGATAGATGCACGGTCGACGGGCCGCGTAAACGCCTCGCCCGCGCCAAGGGCCAAGCCGGAAGTCACAGCCACACCCAAACCGAGCGATACGCGCACTAGGCCAGTGCCCATCGTAACGGCACAGGTAAAAGCGAAAGCTACCCACCCCAAAATAGACGAGGATCGTGAAGACACCAGGCCCAAACAGCCAATGTCACACATTCCGGTTCGACTATCGGAAACTATTTGTGTCCCCGCCCGCTCGGAAGTTATGTGCATCGGTAAACAGCGACGTACTCTATTCGATAGTAATGAGACTAAAACTTCACGGCACATGCTACTTGAGTCTGCAGATATCCCCATACAGGGCATTTGTGGAGCGCGAATTTTAACTAATGAGCGCAATGATCTCAAAGTACAGATTCGCCTAGCCAACATTACGACGGAGCCTATTACTTTGAAGGCAAAAACGATCGTAGGCTACGTAGAGCAAGTCGACTTACCCGAGGACGATTTTCGAACCGAATCATCACACGCTGCGATATGTGCCATCATAGATAGCCAAAATCAAAAGCGATGTGATGCAGCGTCAACTCCATTGACAGGCCAAGCACGCTTGGATAAATTAGAAGAGATATTTCCGTTAGATCACCTCTCAACAGAGCAGCGAGCAGATTTGGCCGCTGATAAAAGATTACGCGCATGTCTTCTATCTACCGAACGACAAATTAGGTCATTATCCGCACGTGAAGCACAGGATTTTAGTTCCGCAGGGGACACCCCTAAACAGGCAGAGAATGTACGGACTTCCGCACAGCCAGACACAGACAATTAAAGATGAAATTCATAAGCTCTTAGAACAGGGGGTCATTCGCGAATCAACTAGCAGTTGGTCCAGCCCTTTGCTACTTGTTTCAAAGCGCGTGGCCGAGGGTGCCAAGCCCGAGGTGCGGATGTGCATTGATTTTCGTTTTTTGAACAGTCTAGTACCGTTAGATAAATTCCCTTTGCCACACATAAAGGATATATTTGATTCAATTGGGACCAGCTCGATTTTCAGCGTTTTAGACATTAAAGCCGCATATCACCAGATTGATCTGCATGAGGATGATAAACATTACACAGCGTTCGCCTCAAGAGAAGGCCTATTCGAATTTAATCAATTGGTATTTGGGCTGTCGAATGCAGTACCGACTTGGAGCCGGGTGATACAGACCGTACTAACGGGCCTACCTCACCTAACGGCACAAGCATACCTCGATGACTTACTTATTTTTTCAAACACGTTACCCGAGCATGTGGTGAAACTTAGGGCAGTTTTAGAGAGGCTAGAAGCAGCCAACTTGAAGCTTAATCCGGAAAAATGTAGCTTTCTCAAACCCGAAGTCGAATATCTAGATCACATCATAGGGAACGGAGTCCTAAAAACGCATCCAAGGAACACGAATGCAATTAGGAACTTTCCGCGTCCAACCACGGCAAAAACGCTCAGATCTTGGATGGGCTTGGCCGTGTATTACAAATCATTTTTGGATCGGTTTAGCGATACGGTTAAACCATTAAACAAGCTGTTATGCAAAAACGAGCCATTCATTTGGACAGACGAGCAGGAGACAGAATTTAACACGCTCAAAACACAATTGACTTCGGATCCCGTGCTAATTTTACCACGACTGGATCAGCGATTCTACCTTAAAGTTGACACAAGCTTACACGCAACCGGAAGCATCTTAGGACAACTAGTCGGAAATCAGGTGTTGCCCGTTAGCTCTGCCTCGCGGCAGTTACAGCCCCGAGAAACCAGATACCACGCATCCGAACGTGAATTGCTTGGAATAGTTTACGCAATGAAATATCATCACTGTTATCTTGCAGGGAGAGAGTTTACATTAATTTCGGACAGCAATTGTGCTTTACAATGGCTAAAAAGTGTAAAAAACCCGACAAGTAGACAATTCAGGTGGGTGCTAACTTTAAGCGAGTACAATTTAACGACAGAGCATTGCAAGGGTAGTAACTTGGGAGACGTAGATTGTTTATCAAGGACACCGGCGCCAGACGCACAAGAACTAACCGAGCCAAGTGGAGGTGCCGAGTTGGAGCCACGCTCTAGCAAAGCGCCAACACCAGGCCCGATGATACAAGCCATCACCCGTGGGGGCGCGGAGTTCGAACCCGTGTGGGATGACCAGCAAATCAAAGAGTCACAAAGGCAAGACAAAGATTTGAAACCCATTATTGACCGATTATTACAAGACAACTTAGGCGACCCGGAGTATACACTCGACGCAAGAGGTATGTTGTTCAAACTAAGTTCGAAGAAACACACCGAAAATAGAATGGTTTGTCCCAAGGCAATGACACAGAAAGTACTGTCGAGCTATCATGACCTACCTTACGCAGCAGCGCATGCTGGTTTACATAGAACTTACACAATGATTTCCAAAAGGTTTTATTGGGTAAATATGTACGTAGAATGTTCCAACTACATAAAAAACTGTTTCATATGTCAGAGGAGACGGAGAATTACATCAAAGGACCGAGCACCTTTGACAATATGGGAAAATGCACCCACGGAAACGTTCAGTGTATTATCGATTGATCTTGTTGGACCGATGCGAGTAACGAACGCAGGGAATAGATATCTGTTGACAATAATTTGCGTATTTTCAAAATTCATTACATGCGTCCCACTTAAAGATATTAGCGCGAAAACCGTAGCACAAGCATTATTAGACCACTGGATATTTCAATATGGCCAGCCCAGAGTCATCCTCTCTGACCGCGGGGCTCAGTTCTTGTCATCCCTGTTTCGAAATCTAGCTACTTTCCTCGGGATAAAGAAGCTACGAACTACGGCATACCACGCCGCGGGCAATCCAATTGAAAGAAATCACGCGACAATCACTTCGATATTAAAAAAGTACGTACAGGATGGAGCGCAATGGGACGAGATGATAATTATGACTCAATTCACAATGCGAAGTGCGGTTAGTCGTACCACAGGCATGTCGCCAAACTTCATCGTTTATGGCAAGGACCTAGTAGTACCGTTCGAGGCAGACATTCACTTTCACGAGACCCGCGAGCCCAAAAATACCCACGAGTACGTAGTCGAGCTACAGGAGAAATTAGAGAATATTCACAGCACAGCGCACGCCAACATCAGGGCCGCTGCTGAGAAAACCCAGGAATATTACAACAGGAAAAGTACACCCGTGTCAATCAAGGAAAATGACCTAGTGTTGCTTTACACACCGGTATTGAAAAAACAAATTTCCACAAAACATAACATTTATTTCTCAGGACCCCATAGAGTGCTCAAGCAGACTTCGCCGGTAAACTTTCAGATAAGAGACATCAAATCTGGTAGAGAACAGCATGTCCATGCCAACAGATTGCGTTTACTAAACACAACAAACCCAGACTGGCTAGACGACGATTATACCCCCAATAGGCGCATGAACGCGGACGCCGAGCAGGGAGATACGCAGCTAGTAGCGGAAGCCGCAGCGCACAGCGACGCAGCGCGCGATCTCGCAGACCGGGCAGATTCAAATTCCGTCGAGGAGCAAAAGCAAATGAACGATCCCGAATACAGATACACTCATCAGATGATTTTTGGACCAACAGATTTACTTGAGATGACAGCAGTCACCAATCAGAGCCGTAACATGTCAGCGCCAGCAGCAGAACTAAACTAGCAAATTCAAATTTCGTACAATTGCAGCAGCAAATTCCAGTCAGATTCATTCCAAGTCCGATAAATAATCAGCCAGGCACTAGCGGCACTCAAAAGGAGTCACAGCCGAAAACGCAGAAGGCGCCCAAGGTTAGCAAAAATCAAAAGTCAGAAACTGAGTTAGTTAGAACTCCGAGTCATCGCTACAATCTTCGAAATTTAGCAAAGAAGATAATAAACTCTCCGATTCTTAGTTCACACAAAAAGGGAGGTAAGAAAGATTAGCCTTCAGACGTTATCACACAGTTATCATTGTATGCACTCATGGAAAATTAGGACGAGATAATCAAACTACTAGATTTCACATATTCAGTAAAAACACACCAATAACAAATACGAATCAAAGAATTGCAGCAGCTGACCCGGAGGATTTCCCACAATCCCCATTTTTCCATCCATCCTACGCCCTAGCCATCGCTTTCTTTGTGGCAATTATCTTCTGGAAGAGAAACGCTCTATATCAGCGATGCTGCCGTCGGACAACAAACAGCAGTCGTCCCCGGTCAACAATCAGCGGTGCTGCCGGAGATCAACAGTCAACACGCAAGACAGGAGCGGGGATATCCCGAGGGTACAGTTCACAGCGGTACCAACGGCACCAGAGGAGCACCGAACGGTTCTTCCCCCGGCAGATCAACGCCGGATGATCCTCTCCCAGGCATCGCACCATCCCGGCAGGATCACCGAAGGACCGAGAATCCTGTATATCAAGGCGCCGGATCACCAGAACAAGAGGACCGCCCGCGCTGGTGAATTCCAGTGACAAGGTAACAAGCATGGGACGGAAAGACTAACGGTGAAATCGACAGTGAAAGTCCAAGTTTTATTCATCTAAATGCATTTATATAAACAGTAAGTGTTCTACATAAGGAAATACAGCAAGCCAACTTTTTGGACTCAAATCAGTTGTATACAAACTATATCACAGTAGGAGAACCGATCAATAACCAATCAATCCAACGAAAACGCATTTACAGCAAAGTGTTCCTGGGACAAGTGTGCAAGGTGCAACCCGATCTGGTATTCAACCAAGTGTCAAGTGTCGTTCGAGCAGGACATAAGCCTAACGAGCAAGTGAGTAAATTGGACGAATATGCATAACTTTCGGCGAGCCGACCCTTTCATGGAGCTTGTCGAGCTGTGGGACCACATAGCGCAAATGAAACGGAAGTGTTTACAATTGGAAATGTACGACTACACAGTCGAACACCGACGGTTAGAAACTTTGACCAACGCGCATCTCCGTTACTACGAGCAAACGTACGGAGCGCAACATCACGACGGACCACCCAGACATCACGACGGACATCACAGCAGACAACACGGCGCATTTCACGGACATCACGGGCAGCACGAGGGTCAGTTCGTTGGCCAACACGGTGGATTTCCCTGACATCACGGCGGACATCACGAACATCACGGTGGGGTGCTCGGACATCATGGCACCCACCTCGGACATCACGGGGGACAGCGCAGAGGACAGCGGAGAACCCGCTGGCGCGCCAGGCCCGCTTCACAACGCTCAAGTCGATAAGTTGTATCAAAGAGAACGCTACTTATAATTTAGGGAGATTCCAGCCCCAGAATTTTGTTCATTTAGATAATTAAATTACAAAAAAATAGAAATACAAAAGAAAACAATACATTCGGGATAAGCATATCAACATGCAGGGTATAGCAATTAGAATCCACATAGTTAGAATTCGGATAATACATGAAGAGAAAATATGTTTAAGAAAAAAAAAATTATGACAATGGGAAAAGCATTCCTAATGCAGGGTAACTATTAACTAGGATCGTACGCTATAAGTACGCTATAAGTACGCACAGGGTAGGGTGAAAAGGGGAAAACCCAATTGGAAAAACAGGAAAATGAGAAAAAAAACATACAACAAAAACTTATAAAAACACAAAAAGTAATAGCCTCGAGAGAATACAATAGAGAATAGACTAGCATAGCTGATAACTGGTCAAATTCTTAGCCTTTTCTTTTAAATTCAACACTAATGCCCGTACATGTTTCCAGGAATGACCACTGATCAAGCTGTGCTACGACCAACAGACACGGCCGCCGGACACAGCTTGGGCCGGAATTCGGGAGCGACATGAAGTCGCGGGTCATCTCGGAGCAGCAGTCGCCGATCGTCCCCGTCGAGGATTCACGGCCTAAACTCTCTGGCTGCCTCGTCACGGGAATCTACGATCGACGCTGCGAGGCGAGCGACACAAAACCGCTCGTCACCGAGACGTCCTGCCAAATCGGCACCCCGCAAAGACATTCCGAGTGCTCTAGCGTGATCGAGCGCGCATGTGACAGTTGTGTCAGACGCCAGTTAGTTCAGTTGGATCCATTCTGGATAACCAAGAATTAATTTTAATCAACAATTTTGTATTGTACCACAGAACAGACCACTTATGAACTATGCAATAGATTTAGAACTAAGATAGACTAAGATATATATATATACTAAGATAGATTAGACTAAGATAGAACTAAGATACTAAGATTAGGCATATACAACTAGTTTATATCGAGCCATAGATCCGCAGCAACAAGCGCATCTACTTTGACATTGCCTTAGGAATAGTCAAGAGGATAACCCATCTGCATAAATCTGAACATTTTTCTTTGTAGTCATTTTGTTTTCAAATTTTCAACCCTCTCTTCAATCGGGTTCGAAAATAACGGGGAGAAGGGAGCCATGTCGGGAAGTTGGCATCTTCCCTCCGTCGATTCCCTACATGTCTTCCACCCGCTAGTATAAGGGCTATTTGACCCACATTATTCTATTACCGGTACAAGGGGGTCAACACCTGTACCTACAGCGAATCAACACCATATAAATATCTATAGCCGTGACTCTATTAGTGTAATCGAAGTATTAACAACAGTTACAATTTCACCATAACGTACGGCTTTCTCTAAAGGGTTGCCATATAATAGCATTGGAATGGCGATAGGACAAATGTTTATAAAAGGGCCAAGACACACGAGAGAGGGGAACAGAACAGTCACATTCGCATCACAGTCGCATTATCGCCCGTGTCACAGTGTCGCCCGCCAGTTGTCTTATCGTGTTACTAAAGTTATCAAGTAAAATCTTACAAAGTATTATCAAGTGTAACAAATAACTAAGTGCAAAGTGAATAAACCAAAGTATTGTGTTCTCAACGGCAATTCGACTTCTGCTTCAACCCGACGGATCCTGACTTCACCTGTATACACCCTCTACCCTCGTCCTCCTGTTCGGCTGATAAGCAACACCATGGTGAGTCTCTCCAACACATATAAAAGCTAGCGCCATAAACCTAGCGGCCCATCAACCCTCCGGATTACAATCGATACCTTCAAACAATTAGCAGCTCCTGATCAGCTCAATAAATATAGATCGGTGGTGGCGGCGCGTTACCAAAAGGTACTTCTGTCGAGGTCCGAGAACCTCCCGACAAAAGCACACGGAGTTGCTCCTAAAAAATACTACAGTTCCGCGGCGGGATTTTGTGACTGCAGCCGACAATTGTGTTGACATACTTGACAAGTTTCAACACTTGTCGAACTACGATATGGCGAGCGTTGTACATTAGTATGGTTAGCGCAGTGACAAATACATGCTACGTACACAGACACTGAAACTACAATTGCAATTCTATTCATTGGCCAATGACCGTGATTTTCTTTTGCAGTTGATGTATGACTTCGGGCTCTTGGTGAACCTTACAAACACCAGGGAGTGCTTTCAGGCAATGGCAGCTAAACTTCAACAAATTTTTTTCTGTAGAGGAGAGTGTCCCTGAGGAGATTAGTCAGTTGAAAATTATTGCTAAGCTGCTGGGACGACTCCACCGGATAACAGCTGGCACGAGGCCAGTTCTGGAACTTCTCACAGTAAGTATGCATGATTTCGTAGCCAGTATGGTGCCTGTTTACACAAAGTAGACATCAATAGAAAAGGTTGCGATTTTTTTTTTAGCAGTGGGCTATGGTCATAATTAGTGTTGCGAGGCTGAAAATTTTCAGTTGAAATTTTCAAGTAACAATTTTTCAAAGAAAAAAAATACATCTTCGTGAAATCTGTGTTAATGGCAATTCCATTTAAAAGCTAGCTGGATATATTGTAGGTTGATAAGTTTTTCAGGGACTAGTTTTGGCAATTAACTTTAAGGGTTTGCACCCTTGCTGAATGAACAGCTGACTATTGAAAGGGGTAAAATTTTGCTAAAATGGGGAAAAAATTGAAGTCGATTTTAGCGCATTTTACCTGGATTCATGGAAATTTTATGTAGACAAAAATAAAGTGGAAGATCATCGTACTTATTACTGTATGTTTAAAATATGGCAATTGTGAACAGCACAATTTTCTGAAATAATTTTCATTCAAGGGTAACAATGAAATAGCTTGTAACCGATTTACGAGCTATGTTCCTTGTTACCCCAAATGAAAAATTTTCAGAAACCAAATTGTACTGTTTACTTGCCATATTTTAGACATAGGTAGTACTACAATATAGGTACTAGAATTAGGGAAATTTTTGTACTGTACCTACTTATATAAGAGCACTATTACTCTTATATTAGTAGGTACAGTACAAAAATTTCCCTAATTCATTTTCCAACGATCATAATTATTGTGGCTGCAAGTTGTAATGTTTCCCGCCACTTGTGTCGGGCGCAGTTGCCTGTCCCTCCACTGGAGCAGGTTAGTCGAGGAGGTATCAAAGGGCTGAGGCCCTGAGAAGCAAAGTGGTTGTCTTTGGATGGCATAATAAGTAATACCTGAATAAGCTTCCCCCCTTAGGTAGGTACCGAGGACAGGGTCCTTACAAAGTACCCGTCAGATTCAATGTATCTTATTAAATACTTGGCAAATCTAATTCTCTGAGGTAGCGCCTCTTTTCCACTCAAAATTTTGAAAAAACTTCAAATTAGTATAAAATATCCCAAATTTTCAAGGTTTTCAAGAAATTGAAAATTGTCATAAATTTTTTTTCATGATAATTTGCAGCAGTAGTCATAATATCAAGCATTAGATAACTAGCTTCAAAGTTACATACCAGTACTTAGCTAATCTCTGGTTTTTAATGGTGTTACAGACTGGCGAAGAATTCAGCCTCCAAGTAGAGGTTTCCCAGGGCCCCTGCGTCATTGCGCACCATGATGAAGAGGAGGTGATATCTGCATTCCTTCTCTGTGAGGGAAGAGTTGCGTGCCAAGCAACCATCCATACCGCCTACGAGGTGATAATGCTGCTTCTGGCAGCGTATTTCACTATGGACAAGCGATATCCACAACGTTATCGCCTGCTACTTTGGTTTCTGCATGAAGAGGTGCTTCAATTACCTGCTGAAAACTTCCAGCGCTCGGTAAAGTTCAACCGCTTCAAAAAGGAGTACCTACAGCAGTAAGCTCATCATCCCATTTGCATAATTACTATTTCTTTACTACCTATGGGTAAAATATTAAGGTAGGATTATGTCGCATTAAGTTCAATTTGCCTAAGCGCATACCAACATACCTTTTCTTTATTTTTAGCCAAATAACAAAACAGAACTACTTTGTTTATCGTTCAATTTTCCAAAGTGCATGCCTACGTGCCAATTTCTTTATTATTAGTCAAATATCAAGGCAGAGCTGTGATGTTTATCGTTCAATTTTCCTACATTTTATTTTAACCAACGTTCCTTTTTAAAATAATTTTGTGTTCTAACGAGTACCAACTATGTTGTTTCTCGGTCAATTTGCCAAAGTGCATGCCTCAAAACTAGCCTCAGGGTGCTTCCTTTTAAAGAGACTTATGAACTTATGTAATCTGGCAACGGCTAAATTAGTATATTTTGCATATATTCAATCTTATATACACTACGCAATTATTCTCTGGGGCAACTCAGTACATGTAAATAGGTTATTTGTGCTCCAAAAACGGGCGATTTGGATTCTTGGAAATGCTAACAGAGATCCCTGTGCAGAGGTGTTCTACAAAGATACTTGTAAACATTTGTTTAGAAAATTTGGCATTCTTACCCTCCACAGTCTATATATTTATAACACATGTAATAAACCATGACCTATCAATGTAGAATGCAGAGGTGCACAATCACGACACTAGAGTAACTAAGGATATGCACATTAAAAAACGAGACTAAGAGTGTCAGATAAATGTCCCAGGTATGCGGGTTCAATATTGTACAATGCACTTCCCTCGAAAATAAAAGCAACCCGCAATCAGATCAGCTTCAAATTAGTGTTAAAACAATTTCTTGTAAAAGAATGCTTCTACAGTGTAAACGAATTTTTATGTAAAAATTATGACTATGTAAAGTACGATGTATGACGTTCCAATATCTGTAAAGATTAAGTCCTGGAAATAAACGATTTATTATTATTATTAAAGTTTTGTGTCATTGAACAGGTCCCCTACACCTAAATTTAATTTTATGATTCATATGCCTAGCCAAATATTGATGTTTGGACCAAGTCGTCACCAGTGGTGCATGAGGTTTGAGGGGGCGCATTGTCGTTTCAAGCACATGGCAAGTGTGGTAAAAATTTTCAAAAATATCGCTCTCTCACTAGCGTACAGGCAACAGTCTTTGAGATGTGCTCAATTGTATACCTTGCCAAATTAACCTTCAAGGAAGATTCTTTACAGTGGTGACATTGTTGCACCTGGTGCCTCTATCAAGCTGAGGAATCACGCACACCGTGCTGTTATTGCAACTTGCTTGCATGTTGAAGATATTGATAAAAGTGTCTTGTGCACAAAAAATATTACAGTCAAGGCCACATTGTACTGTATTGGGAGAGTGCTTTTGTTACGAGACAATGTTGATTACCTACCTGAGTTTGGTCAAATACAGATATCGTAGTTATTGATTCTGCAAAAGATATTATTTTCAAAAAGTTTAAAACATAGTTCTATGACACTACCAAAAATGCTTATCGGGTGAGAAAGTTGATACCGGAAACAGTGAGTGCTATAGCTGTTGATGCATTGCTTCATCCTCACCCATTATCACTGTTCAGGTTGAGATCAGGCTGTTTTGTTCTTCTGCTCAATCATAGCAGAAACGAATATCATTAGCATTCCTTGACTGTAAGTTGCAAACGGATATATTGTAACTAATTAAAGTTATTTGCAGGGGCGAAGCGTCCTATGAGACAATGAGACAGTGTTTACCCTAAAAATTACGTGATGAAGTTTTTTTTACGGATCTTTTAAGTTTATTAAGCGAGTGGCTTGAACGAGCTCGGTGCGAGCTGCATATGCATTCATACTCGCGCGCCAAGCTCGGCTGTAACGCGAGCGCAACCGAAGAGCTACGAGCGATTTACTATTCGAGCACCGAGCGAGAGACAGACCGAAGACTCGCATAGGGTCTTATACACTGGCCCCCGCTGCCCGCCGCCCGCCGCCCGATGCTTGATTTCCGAGTCACCGCTGCAAAAAATCGCTGCGTTTGAGACGCGTCTCGGCTCTGTGACTCCGTGCCGTCCTGAAAATATATGCTTCGGGAACCGCGTCTCCGCAGCACAACCGCGCTCCGTGGCGAGGGATATTTTTCAGGGTTAGTAGTAGCGCTTACCCAGCGTTGAAAGCGATTAGCATTGCTTTTCTGCTCAACGTAAACCACAGCACATGCAAGCTTATTTCGTCCTAAATATTAGGTAATTTAGTAACGATAAGGTTCATATTTCCAGCCAGCATGAACTGAATGAACAAGACCGTATGATCGAACTTCTATACAAATTTTTTAAATGCACTAAGACTGATATTAATTTTTTTTACCGTGCTCCAGAGAGATAATGGTACCCCTAAGCACGTGCCACTGCCAAATGTACGTTATATTATGTGTGTCTCCCCAGTGAAAATACCCACGCTTCGCCCCTGGTTATTTGCTGCTACACCGATATCTGTAAACGTACGGCAGGTTGGTGCAGAATTTCATACATCATTATTTTTTGTTACATGTTCCTTATTATAAAATGAACTAAACTGATTAATGGTCACATTTAGAACCAGGGTATCGAACCCGGACTATCCGTAATTCTGGTTGAACCCGAACCGGAATCCGGAAAATTTGAAAACCCGAACCCGTATTCTAGTTTTGAAAAAACCCGAACCCAAACCTGAACCGGTATTATTTCTCGGGTGTTTTCGGATTTTTATTAAATTGTGCAGTATCCTTGCAGGAGACCAGATCATAGATTTTTTAAAGGTCATCCGAAAAGAGAGCGATGACGATGTAATTGATTTTTTGGAAAGTTAATAAGAAAAGAAGGCGATAATTTTTTTTTAGGGAATTGATTTTTTGGAAAGTTCATCGAACCCGTAACCCGAAAAACCGTAATTTTGTGTTGAACCCGAACCCAAACCCGAACCGGAATTACCAAAATAAAAAAACCCCAACCCCAACCTGAACCGAAATTTCAAATTAACCGAACCTGAACCTGAACCCGAACCAATATTAATTTCGGTTCGATGCCCTGTTTAGAACTAATAGGATAAATGACATAATCGTGGCCTTGTTCTAATTTCTAATTTTAAACTGCTGATATCATGGTTTAAAAACAATTGTAAATAATGACAGGTAAATTATAAAAATATTGTTCTTGTTTGAGTATATAAAATATTTCCTTTCCTAAATCCTGAATTCGTTTTTCCTAATCGAACCTCCCTGCACCTTATTTTTGCCTATGTGGATGGGGTCGGTCAGCTGGATCACGTACGTAAAAAGTTGGAAGTCAAAGGTAGTTTTAAGTGTTCAGACAGCGAACTTTCATCTTAGTCGGAACAGATTGTTGTTTAAGACAAAATTGATGGATTCCCTAATTCAACTCAACGACAATCCCTCGAGACTTCTGCTGCGGTCATTGATTCAGACGATTCACACGGCTCGTGGAGCTGGACTTGCAGGAGGTGAATTTGTCAGTTTGTTATACAGACTTACACGCGTGCGAGTAGTGACAAATAAAACTGATCTCAATAAGACACATCATAAATCAGACATTCTTCAATAAATCAGACGTAATTTTGTAAATCAGACGCTTTGGGTCAATAAGACGCCTTTAAAAATAAGACACCGTTCCATAAATCAGACTTCCTTTCATAAATCAGACGCTTTAAATAAATAAGAGGGACAGATCCCCGAGAAATAAGACGTTACACTTGAGTCAGACGCGATTTATCTGATAACAAGACGCAATTTCGTCTAGGCATAAGACGTTTGTTTTTGCAGTGTAGCGGCATTAGCACCAAAGAACTGCGTTATCATACCCACGTTCAAGGAGTCTTTGCCCAGTAGCGGCGAGTGTCTCGGCAGTGGGTTTTTTGGGTTCAACCCAAATGGGTTGAAGCGAAATGAACTAGCTACTAATGACCTAATCGCCAAACAATAACATACATTCTTCCTCGAATGTCTGGTCATAGTATGTCATAGTCGGTAGACCAATCAAAACCCATGTGATGAATTTGGACCAATCATGGAATTTTAAACTTTCTGTGACTAGAAAGAAGAAGATAACAATATCATTTCACATCATTACACAGCGTTACGCTCCTACGTGTACTAGCAGGGCGAAACTAGCTTGGCGCTTGGACTTGCTCCCATCGTTGGCAATGTCGTTAATTTAATAATCTAGATAGGTATTCAGCACTTATTACTTAATATTACTCAATATACATAAACTTATTGAACCGATTATAAATATGCATTTCATTTTCCCATGCAGTTTTAATGAAGATGTATCGGAAATGCGGTCCAAAATTGAGCGCCTCGAGAGTGAAAATACTGCTCTTAAATTTGAAAATAAATCGCTCTTAGACAGGCTGAAGAATAAAGAAAACGATGTCACAAAATTGACTAAACTGAAAGTAGCATTTAGTGACATTTTTCACGGAAGGGCAGATAAAATAATTACTGAGCGGCCGAAAACGAGTTAATTGGACCTCTGACGACATATCGGCGGCTATTTCTATCCGTACTGTGAGTGCAAAAGCTTACAGATATTTACGCAACAAGCTTAAATTTGCTTTGCCAGCTTTGTCTACCCTACGAAACTGGGCAAAGAAACCCAATTTTGAACGAGGCCTCCTTCATGATGTGTTAAGCCTTATGTGTGAGAAAGCAAAAACCATAAATGAAATTCAAAAATTATGTGTGATTTCATTCGACGACATGAAGATCAGCGGCAAGCTTTGTTACGACAAAGGCAAGGATCAAGTCGTCGGCCCATTCAACTATGCCCAAGTCGTAATCGCCAGGGGTCTAATTGGAAATTGAAAGCAGCCAATTTTTTTACGAATTTGACTGCAATATAACGCAAGAAATTTTGAACGATATTATTTGCAGCCTAGGGAAATCCGGATATACTGTTGTCGCTATGGTAAGCGACATGGGTGGGGCGAACCGGGGCCTCTGGAAGAAACTGATTATATCTGCAGACAATGTCAGCTTCGCTAACCCTTTCGATGCAGAACGTCAAATTTTCGTTTTCGCTGACGTACCACACCTTGTAAAGCTGACAAGCAATCATTTTCTGGACAGTGGATTCATAATTTAAAACATTATCGTCAATACCGATCCACTTTTCGATCTTCTAGACCACACAAACAAAGCAGAAGTCAAAATTGCCCATAAACTTACTTTGAGCCACTTCACTGTCAAGAAAGCAGGGAGGCAAAAAGTCCAAATTGCAGCACAACTGTTCTCAAACACAAATGCGAGCGCTCTGAAATGGTGTGGTGAAAAAGGCATGATAAAATCAGAGAACTGGTCCCAATGTGTGAAGTTGTTAAAACTCGTCAACGACTGGTTTGATTTGATGAACACCCGTTGTCCTGAGGCTGATCGGCGAGAGAGAACGAAGGCATACGGTTTAGCGCTCAACAAGCAAATATAAATTTTGGACGACATGATTGCAATGATCACAGAAGTGAGAGTGCAAGGAAAGAAGGTCCTGGCACCATTGAAAGTCGGAATTATTATTTCTTCAAAGTCTGTAAAACTTATGTTCAACGATTTGGAAAAACGATATAATGTAAAGTACTTACTCACTTACAGACTAAATCAGGAGGTACTTGAGAACTTCTTTTCTGCCATCCGAGCAGCTGGACATTTGCATGACCATCCTCTCCCTACTGAGTTCGCTTGCCGGATGCGTTATTTCCGCATCGATATTTTGGGTAGAAACGAAAGTGTGCTTTCCCACAAAGCGAACACGGAAGTAGACGAGATCTCAAAACTCGATGTTTTTTCTGAGTTGGCTGGTCAGTCTGATCCTGAACCTGACGAGCCTGAAAGCGCAATCTCATCGGGAATGCTAAGGGAAATACTGACTGAGACATTTCCAAATAGCGAAGACTTTGAAGTCGACGATGATTTCGAAGATTTCCACAGCGTGCCAACAGATGTGGAAATGAGCGGCGAGGCTGGACTCGCGGACATCGCCGGCAACGTAGCTTTTAGAATGCGAGGAGACGACAGGACACTCGGAGCACCGACGGGACATTTCGACTTGAGCCGGGAAGAGGAGCAGGTTCCAGCCATATCGTGGATCAATTCCATATCGCAAGGCCTTTTGCAACCAGACCCCGAGTTTTTTAATGAAGTGAAAGTAATGGAGGACATTTTTCAAAAATTTAATACATCCGACGCCCGCGATGAAATATCGTAAACCAGACCTACCTCTCATCTAGACGATAGTAATCGGTATTGTCACTGAAAATAACATTTTTTGCAGGAGATTTACGAGCAAATGCCGGCGCTTAAGACGTCGCCGGCATCCAAAATACTGGAATTTATTCGGGCCAAACACCCCATGCTCCCGGGCGACGTGGCGGTGGCGCTATTTCGTAAGTTATTTTCTCTTTTCTCATTTGTCGATTAAGACTGTTGACCTTACAATTAGAGCATCTAATGTAATGTTGAACACTGGATTTGATGTTGCAGATGTGATACCACCTGGACCCCTGCAGGCGGCAAAATTTCAAATTTTTTGACCAGCTGCCAGACGGCCGCCGGCGAAAACTGTAATTTACACTATTATTAACAATGTATTTTCTACAATAATTATTGAGTGCAACTGATCGTTATAAGCGTCGGAACAAGGAAGTGGCACACAGGAGCCCGGAATATCTGGTGGAATTTGAACTAAAGTGTATTATATAAAACCTATAATTTATGACGCTCCCATAACGAACAAAGTATGTTACAAATATAGGTCATAATTTACTTTGGGACGTAGGTCATTACTAGGATCACACGTCAGCAACGGGCTATAAAAATGCCAATCCCATGAAATGTTTTAATCTTACATAACGATCCTTGCTGGTTACTGATATCGATTATCGTGCTCGCTTATAACGATTGAATAAAAAAATCAATTTTCTCCACTGTTCGCAGACCAGCGACTGGAAAGCGGCAAAAAAAAAGGTGAAAATCGTCGGAACGTCGGAGGCAGCATGCCCTATCCGCGACGTCAAGGGCCATGCCCTACTCGCCGTCGAGGGCCACGCCGTCGAGGGCCACGTCGTCGAGGGCCACGTCGTCGAGGGCCACGCCGTCTAGGGCCACGCCGTCTAGGGCCACGCCGTCGAGGGCCACGTCGTCGAGGGCAACGCCGTCTAGGGCCACGTCGTCGGGGGCCACGCCGTCTAGGGCCACGTCGTCGAGGGCCACGCCGTCTAGGGCCACGTCGTCGAGGGCCACGTCGTCGAGGGTTGAGGAGGAGGAGGAGGACAGCAGCAGCGATTACGGTGGTGGGGGCTTCGGAGGAGGACGGCAGCGGTTGAGAATGTGGTTTTTGTTAATTTTGTGGCATCTTCGTGTCTGCGTTGCTAGTGTGCTCAGATCGAGCTGGGGAATTTTGTTACTTTGATTGGAGTTGGTAGGCTTGATGTGGAGTTGCGAGAATTGCAATATGGCGGCTGCATTTGTTGATATTTTGGCTAGTTTTTTAAGTTTTTTGGTGTAGTGGTTGTCGAATTAATTGATTCGCCTGGCCTACAGTGGTGTGTGATTAGGCCCGGTGGCGTGTGATGAAAATATACCGTGCGTTTTCGGTTTCGTGTATTTTTTTAAGGACAGCCCCGAACTCTTTATCGTGCGTTTTCGGTTCGTATACTTGGGGTATTTTTTTTAATGACAGCCCCGAACTCTTTATCGTGCGTTTTCGTTTCGTGTACTTGGGGAATTTTTTTTAAGGACAGCCCCGAACTCTTTTTCGTGCGTTTTCCGTTCGTGTACTTGGGGTATTTTTTTAAGGACAGCCCCGAACTCTTTATCGTGCGTTTCGATTCGTGTACTTGGGGTATTTTTTTGAAGGACAGCCCCGAACTCTTTTTCGTGCGTTTTCGGTTCGCGTACTTGGGGTATTTTTTTTAAGAACAGGCCTGAACTCTTTATCGTGCGTTTTCGGTTCGTGTAAGATCATTTTCGGGGGGTTCCGGGGTGCACAGGCCCTCATCCAGGAAACTTTGTCGTATGCTGTTTCAGGGTGTTGCGGGCGGGCGCGGGAATATGGGGGGGCGCAGCTCCCCCCCCCCCCATGTACGTTTCAGTGTGTTGCAGTTGGGCGCGGGGGTTTTGAGGGGCACAGCTTCCCATTCAAGAACATTTGGTTTATGCTTTTTCAGGGTTTGGTACATTTGGTTTCAGGCAATTTGGCGCGCGGGTTTGGTGGGCGCAGCCTTTCATTCAAGAAACTAGGGTGTGCCGTTTCGGGGTGTTTTTTATTTGGTGCGGTGGCTCGGGGGTGTGTGATGTACAGCCTCTCAAACTGCTGCGAGATGGAATGTGAATGTATATCGCGAGTCATTGTTTCATGTTGTGTGGTGTTGTTGGAATGTTTTGCGTTGTTGCGATTGCCCGTGGGGGATAAATGAATATTTAAGTATGTTTTTTGTTGATTGACGACCTGTTTGCTGTCCTTGTTTTTTGATGGGATGTTCCTATGTACTAATTAATTGGGTCTTTATTGCGCTGGAGTGGAATTGTAAGTAAGGTATGGTGAATCATTTTGGTAGATATGACGTCGATTTATTTGTCTGACCGGTTTGAGTTATTTCGAGAATACGTCATTTGCTGAGCTGATTTAGTTGTTCAGTCTTGATCGAGATGTCTAATTGCGAGGGTTGTAGTTTTTCAATGGTTGAATTTATTTTAGTGATGAGGAGAGGTTGTTAGAGTGGTTGCGGGCGCACGGTGTGTTGTTGCTTTGTGAAAAGTGTGGGGGCGAGTGCGTGTTGAAGGCGGACTTTCGATACGTGTGTGGCAAGACGGTGACCACCCGTAAGGGGAAAACGGTGTCGAAGGAACCGTGCAATTTCAGCGTGTCCGCGCGACGTGGAACGTGGTTTGAAAGATCGAAATTATCTTCGAAGACAATCGTGTTGTTTTGTTTGTATTGGGCGGTGTTGCGGCCTCCACGCACTGACATGCTGCAAACTGAGTGCGGGATGGCGCGCCATACAGTCATTGACTGGTCCAACTTTTGTCGAGAAGTTTGTGTAGAGTGGTGTGTTGGGCGTCGGGAGAAGTTGGGTGGGGTGGGGAAGGTGGTGGAGATGGATGTGGCTAAGATAGGAAAGAGGAAATATAACAGGGGGCGCGTTGTTGATTGCAAGTGGGTTTTCGGGGATTTGAGCGCGGTTCCAAAAAGTTGTTTGTCGTGGGGGTGCCGGACAGGGAGGCAGCAACGTTATTGGCGACCATCAAGGAGTGGATTTTGCCGGGCACAACAGTTATTTCAGACTGTTGGAAGTCGTATAACTGCCTCGAGGAAGAGGGGTTTGTTCACCTGTCAGTGAATCATTCTCTGAATTTTGTGGATCCGCAGAGTGACGCCCACACGCAAAACATTGAACGTTGTTGGCGAGAAGTTCGTGCGAGTGTGCCGCGTTACGGGCGGAGTGAGGCGCACTATGAGGGTTACTTGTGCGAGTTTCTGTGGAAACGCAGCGTATGTGATTACCGGCACAGGATGCACGTACTTTTCCAAGAGTTGATTGGCGTGACCTAATATCCGCATGTCGCGGCGGAGTTGGTGGAGGTTAAGGAGGCGAAGGAGTCTGTGGAGGATGAGGAGGAGGAGGACAGCAGCAGCAGCGATGGAGAAGGTGGAGGCTTCGGAGGAGGGCGACAGGTGTTGAGGGTGGTGAGTGTTGGTTTTTGTTAATTTTGTGGCTTCTTCATGTCTGCGTTGCTGGAGTGCTCAAGGTCGAGCTGGGGGATTTTGTTAGTTCGATCGGAGTTGGTAGGCATGGGGTGGAGATGCGAGAATTGCAATATGGCGGCTGCAGGTGTTGATGTTTTTGCTAGTTTTTTTAGTTTTTGGGTGTAGTGGTTGTCGATTTCATTGATTTTGATGATTATTCTTTGGAAAAAGTTAAAGTGTTTTTAAAAACAGGGTCATATTTAGCTTTGTTTGGGTTTTGACCTTGAAATTTTGCAGGTTATTAGTGTGGCGGCTGGGTGCACTTTTACCTTTTCTGGTTTGGATAGCATCTAATGCTTTAAGTCGGTGCGTGGGCTGCTACAACAACGAATTCACCAGTGTTTAGTCTTGTTTAGTCACCGGTGTGAAGTCTTTATCGACTCATCTCCGATTCAGCGCACACCCACGAGGAGGTTGCGGGCATGCCACACTGTTCTGCCTGATTGAAGCTGTGCTTAAAGAGGCTCACTCAAGAAGAATCGCGAGTCGAAAAACATCTAGGTTAAACTGAACAAAATATAGTTATAATGGGAATTAAGTACCTGGCAGAGTGTAAAATGACTTACTAAATGCGATAGACGTTACTTACTTGAAACCTATTGAAATTTGTTGCAATTTTTTCGTTTACAACATCAAATAGTTACGGAAACAAAACTTGACTTCCTTTCCATTGCTGTCAGGCGGTGATGTCGCTATGTGCCGCAATGTCAATGAAGCGAAAATATTATCTGTAAAAGTAGCTACATTTTGCTTAAAATGTTAATTATTTGTCTCGAATTATGTACGGTAGATAATTATACGTTTTCAATACACCTGAAATATGGTTAGTATTGACATTTTTTAAAATAATTGTATGATAATTAGGCTCAGGAAACGCTGGCAACTGTGTGCAAGTATTTCGGTTGCAACGTTGCATGTTGAGCCGTTGGTTGTCACTCGTCGTTGATGTGTGTTTCATGGCGCCTGTTCATGCGTCTCGAGCAAAAGGTGGGAGGTTTTGTTCGACAAAAGTAATACGGCAGCTCGAAAATCACGTCAAACGTTTCACGAAGTTGAAAGCGCCAACGGAAGATATCTTGTTCAAAATTGATGGGAGGCGGATCGTTGATATATTTATGTCAGCCACGGATTTGTGGTGCGCTATTTGCAACCAATGCTTGTCACTGAAAGATTGCATTTCGGAGCGTATATTCGGGTTTGCAAGCGTTTTTAGAGTGTCATGTTGCTAATGTTTCAATGTCAAAGAAGTTCGGACGTCAGCGTCGTCGACAAATAAAGCAACCCCAGGGAACTGCATTTATGATGTTGACCTGAAAGCTGCCGTAGGTACGTGATGTTTACAGCAGGCATGAGTCTTGAGTAACGTTAGAATAGCTGTGCAATTACATATTCGGTACTTTTTGCAGGAATGCTAGATGCTGGTTTTGGGCTAGCCCATATGAATACTTTCATAAGTGCCATGAACATTCCTGCCGTTGCTGAATCATTATTGAAACGTCATGAAAGGATTGTCGGTCCAGCTATCGAAGAGGCGGCCAAGACTTCTTGTAAATAAGTTATTGAGCTGGAAAGGTCAATGACATTGAATACTTTGTTGGCTGTGACACCGCCATTACGGGAAACCGTCATTGCATCAAGTGCAAGTGTAACACAGACAATGTAGGTACCTTCTTGATTTGTTGTAACTATTGCTAAATATTTTTCATCAATGAGCAAGTAAGAGAAACTTGTCTGCAAATATTTTCTGATTTCACTTGTTTATTATAATCTTATGCAAAAACAAACATAAATTACCTACCAATGTTAAATTTGTTCATGTCTTCATTCATTTATATTACCTTTTTCCTACCTAGGATAGCAATCCAATTCATTTAATTTTGAATTTATTTTCATACCATGCCAGCCATGCATAAAAAAGCCAAACAAATGTGTTACTTTGTAATTCGAATGTTCCCTCCTGATGTCCAGGCGACCAATGGCGGTCATTCACAAACAGTGTTGCCAGTGTAATGTGAACATTGCTCGCTTGAATTGCTTTTAGTGCCCGTTTGAGGTCGGTGAGATGATGTGTTTTTAGTATCGGGACATTCAGTAGTCATTGGTCTACAACATATGTTTTTTTGGTCAACATCTGGTGATGTTTCGGTGAGAAAAATGGATAACCAGGAACCAAACCGTCGCCTTCCGTAATGGCTGCCATGTGAAACCGAGACGGTTATGTTGACTTTGAACTTGAATAGCTCAAAAACAAGGTCGGTGAACTTCATTCATTTTGGTACGTTCCGATGCAGGATACACATATCTACAACTTCAGTAACTTTCATCAATTTATCGTGATCTTGAGACTTGATGGAGCCTCCTTAATAGCCGTCCCTTGTGTGCGCTCGCAGCCGAACCCGACGAAAGTTCCTCTTACCCCCATTCCGGCCATTTCCTTATAGGATCTTCTCTTTTGGCTCCTCCAGAGCCAGTATGCAGCGAGTATGACATCAAACGAAATTAGCACTTGGGTTCGAGAATTGCAGTTAAGATGCGCAGCCATGTCGTACCGTTTGATGTGGTAACTCAGCTCGTCATACCGAAGTCAATGTAATGTTAAGTTAACACATGCCAACTTTAAAGATTCGAGAATTGGTCTCCAGAACCTCGAGAACTGATCGCCTTTTCGAGTGCGTTCGCATCACCAGTCTGCATGTTCGAATCGTGTTCTAGGTTTACGTTTATTTTCGGCTGCATTCTGCCATTTCTACCTCTAGTTCTTTTCGCGTCATCGCGCTGGGTCATTGCCATTAACTTTATTACTTGTACTCGTCTCCGCATCATTCTTCCGCAAGATCGAAGGCGACGAGACGACGAGAACCAGAAGAACTCAGATTAAGTCGCCCCTTTTGAGGAGCAATTTCGTATTTCCCTTGTTCCCTCCCTACCACCCTAATTCGTCCTTCCCTCGGACGTCTTTGACCACCACCTCACCTCATCTTGGCGCGGTGACAAGTCTCATATCTAGTAAGATGAAATTACAGTCCACTTATACTTTTTACTATTTTCTTCTTTTCACACGAGCCCGGCTCGAACACCGCCAGCCTACCCCTCATAAAAAGTGGAAGCAGACCTGATCTTCAAATTCGTTGAAGAACCGCAGAAAATACCAGAAGCAAAGGCAGAGTGGAAGCAATTCATCCCTACAGAAGATCGCGTGGAACTATGTAAAACACTGCAAGATATGCCAACAATCGAAGGGGAACAGACGAGACCCGCTGGACTCGGGGGAGAAAATCGAGACGCCGATCGCCCATGGAGAAGGTTCAGCGCGGACCTCATTGGACCGTACCCCCGCTCAACTCCAGGACACAAATACGTATTGGTCGTCACCGACACGTTCAGCAAATACACGCAACTCTTTCCACTGCGGGCAGCAACCTACTACTGGGTGAGAGGAGAGTGTCAATGCAGGGGAACACCACACTTTCACATGCTCTTGTGGGTGGAAAACTCTCCAGTATAAGGGAAATCACCAACAGAAGAAGTTGTTGCTTTTCCAGCAAAATACATTACCAGTAGGATTCCAAATCCAGGTAGATCACCAGCTTTACATCATTCAGTTAAGAATCACCAGGTGAACAACGAGAATTCCTATTGTATGCGCAGCAAGAAAACTAAACTTGATAGATTTCGAGTCTGTTGATTTGGATTCCACGACCTGTTACTGACGTGATTGTATTGAGAGATGTTGAAACGTCAATAGCAGGGAGAAAGACGTTTAGGCGAATCAAAAACAAGTGTTGTTACCAATAATTTTAGGGAAATGGTTACGTCGTAACCATTATGTCATAAGTACGTAAAAAAATCTTGTATACATTTCTGTTGGGAAATTTTCAGGCAATTTTTCGGGCAACCCTAAAAATAAGGTGAATCTATAGCGTCGGTCAGGAAGACACAATATTATAGATAGCAAGTCGCGGGATTTTTTTCCTAGCGTAGAATAACTGTCATGTACTGTCATAACTGTCATGCCATGAGCCATGATCATATTTTCTGATATTGGCTGAGCAATCGATTTTTGAAAACTTTTAAAAAAATGGGGCAAGAATGAAGTGTTTTTTAACTAACTGTAAGCAGAAAAATATGACACATTTTGAACTTTAAAATCCCATGGCATAAAGCCTGAAGCTCTTAGATTCCAAAATTAAAAGCCTGACCGACCCGTAGAGACCTATGCGCGAATTAAAATTTTGAAGCCACAAGCGTGAGTAAGCAGTATTTTATTTTTATTTCATTTCATTTTTCTATTACTTCAACATGTTGGAACAAAACCACCATTAAAGAATTGGAAATATATTGATTTCTTTACATCGATTGCAAAGGTGTCTTGAATCATATTTAGTAAAAATTCACGGCTTTATGACATGCCACGTAATGAAAATGAAATGCGGATAAAAAATGACAACCCTGCAACTTTGCTTGTCTGGGGGGGGGGGGGGGGGGGGGGGAGAAACATGGATATACAATTTGTAGGTGAAGAGTCATCTGCACTAGTTGATTTATGTAACAAAATATGCCCCAAAAGCAGAAAAAGGACATATAGTACGCAAGACACTATCAATTCTACAAAATCACTCTCTAGCCGCTTACACTCATACGGCCTCCTGCGTGCACTCACGAACAGAGAATGTGGAGCGCTGGAGACGCTGCTCGGTATACCACTCTACATTTTACAGATCCCAACACTACGATCAGCTGGTTGGATGCTAATGAAGTACGCTCAAAGAGATAAAAACAATTCAACCAGTCTGCAGTCTAGACCCTAATTCAACTGGTGCGTTCTTTGAAAATTGGGTTGACAACCATTATCCAAGCAGACCAGAAGATCTTCAGGATGTGTGCTTGTATGACTTTGTCCGATGGTTTGACTTAGTCGATGTGCAGCCCAAAAGACACAGAAGAATGTTACTTGCTATCTGGTGGGAGATGTCAAGAGAAGTAATTGCTCTGTGTAGCTGCCTCGACGAGTGTCAGTAACTTTGTCAACTCTGGCGTTCGTGTCAGTGATCTCGCGTGAAGCGCTCAAGTCTGCGAGATTGGTTAACATTCTCCAGTTTGCCCTCTTTAGGCTCCACTGCGCACACCGACCATCAGGCTGCGGTTGGATGGACGAGAGATTCAAAATCAAACGGAAGTGGTCGCTGCCACATAAGTCGGAATGGACTGACAACTCGAAAAGAGGAGCAATCGACGGACAACATACAGAGAGATCTATGGAAGAGAATTCCCCGTTAAAAGAATTAAAACGGGTTTTCTCATTTGTGTTTAGAATGACCGAGTCATTATCGCTGAAAAACTTCTCAAATAACTTTCCTCTGCCGCTGTCTTACATATTATCGCCCCATAGGGGGCTGTGGGCGTTAAAATCGCCTATGAGCACAAATGGCCGGGGCAGTTGTGAAACAAGATGGTCCAAATTCGCCATATTGACGGGCACCCACTCGGGTAAGTAAATGTTACAGAACGTAACGGGCTGCGGGACGTGGACCTGAACTGCCACTGCCTGGAGAGGTGTGAGATTTCCAGACGTATCGACAAGTCGATAAAAAGTGTAATTTCTTAAAACAGGTGAGTCGCTTGGTTTAAAATGGGTCTCCTGCAGAAAAATACACATGGGTTTAGAATTTGAAGTTAAAACTCTAACTTCTTCACGGCGGATATTAAAACCATTGCAATTCAATTGAATAAAAGCCATTATGCTAAAAGTGCATAATAATAATAAAAGTGGAAAATATCACAGAAAAGAAATAGCACATATGTTTTTATCACAAGTGTTTATCACAGATAGGTTTGTCTTTATATGACATAGAGTCGATCCAGGGGTGTTGCCTCCGGCCAGGCTTTTCAGTTGACCCTCTGTCAACCTCCATTTCATCTTCGGACCCAGCCGGGCCCGGCTGTTGGCCAACAGCTTTATTGCTGCACCCAGCCTGATCCCTCTTCAGTTTCTTCGCATTGTTCTTTCCTTCATCGTTTTCGGTGTTCTTTTTGGTTTGTTAGATGTTGGCTCGTAGAGCAACCAATTCCTCTTCCATTTTCTTATTGTTATTTCTAAGCTTTTCATTCTCTTCTCTTAGCTGCTTGATTTGTTTCGTTTGTTCCTCTATTTTCTTTGTTTGTTCGTCTAGTTTTTTTTCTTTTTTTCTTTCTGGCCAGCTAACAGCAAAGCCATCATGGCCTCAATTTCCTTTTGGCCCTCGTTTCATTTGCTGGTTTGGGGGTTTGTTCCGTTTCTAGTCTTTTCTTCGTTTCTTCTTGGCCGGCTAGTATCATTATCAAAGTTAAGATAATCTTCGGGTCTTGCTTAGTAGACGAAGCTACTTGTGCGAATGACTTTTGGTTTTCATGTGAAGTGGGATAAAGCTGGTGATATTTCTTCCGCGCTTCCATGAATGAAATCTTCTCAATTGTTTTAATTTCTAATATTTTTTTCTCTCTTTTCCAGGTGGGGCATTCGCGGGCCCAGACAGCATGGGGTCCTCCGCAGTTGACAGAGTGCGCCTCAAGATCGCAAGGTCGGTCAACGTGCTGGTCCACTTTTCCGCATCGATAGCATGTGAATGCTTTCTCGCAGGAATGTCCAAATAGCTGGCATCTTAAACATCTCATCGGGTTCGGAATGTGTTGATCGACCCTGACACGAATGAAACCAACGAAAATAAAGTCTGGCCGGACAGTGGAGCTAAAAGTGAGAATGTGAATTGGGGATGGGGTAAGTATTCCGTCGCGGCGAGTAGAATTTGTTTCACTTCCATCACTTGTTGCGGAGCCAATTCTTTAAGAATCTCTTCTTCTTCTAGCTGCTTGAGATCATGGCTATAGACAACGCCTTTACAGCAGTTCAGTGTTGCCTGCACATGTAGAACCAAATTTAGAAAGGAATTGTATAGCAAAATTCTATGCCGAGTATGCTTGGTGTAGCAAAACTTACTGACAGCAATTAGATCACCAGATATTGAAGGTACAATAGATAAATCCAACCTTTGGTATCCAAAAGTTTGGTAGGAGTGGGTATCCAAAAGAAGTAATTTGTGCAAACCTAACTTTTTGTCTTTTGTAATCTCTTTTTAGAAGAAGACATAACAGACGATGTACTTTTTGATATCCCGGAATCAATTCTGAGGGAATTAATCCCCAAGCTTGGGGTTCGGACTAACTTTTTCAATAAAGGAAAAGCCTACCTCTTGCAAAACTCTGTGCCACTCGCCTCGTCGCCCATGAAAGTGCCGGAGTCTCCCCAGGCTTGTAGTTTTTTTAACGTTTTATTCTTCTTTTCACTAGATTGGTTACCTTGTAGGTTCATACCTAGTGATAGCATTAACCTTATTAACCAATGGTGATAGTAATCAATTTGGATTTTGAAACCCCAATTATTTCTTATGTTTAGTTTATCTGATAGGTACCTATACCCAAGTTACCTAGAGGCTTTCTTGGTATCCTAATACTTAGCTATGTACTAGTAGAGTACCTACCTACTTATTTAGAGTGCAATGCAATCTTCAAATAACAACAATTTACTTTTTCAGACCGATTCAACAAATGAATTCCTAGTTTCAGGGAATTCTGCAGCTGTACACTTGGGAAGGCAATTTGGTTGTGAGGAAAGATTCGTGAACTTGGTAATTTTAAAATGTAATCATAAATTCAATTTTTATTATTAGCTTCATTTAATTTATATTGAGCTTTGTTTTCGACTTGCGTTGGCACCTGTTCACAACTTGTCACGACACTGTTTGGTTCTTTTATTGCAATTTTAATTTCTTTTAGGACTTGAAGAAGTTGTTGCTGGAAAACCACAGGGGCATTGCAATTCAATTAACCTATGAAAGCCGAGAGTGAGCCTGCCGAGAGTGAGCCTGTTTGGTTGTTTATATAGAAGGGGATCTACCTCATTCACACCAAATACGACAAACAAATTTCTTCGGTTAATTATCTAATTACCCGCATCGGTTTGCTCACTTGGCTTCTGTTCCAAAATCTTACACTGGGTGCCTTTTTTTTAATCTTTTTAAAATGTTTCTCTGTTATGTGTGCAACAGTTACTTTGCCAATGTTTCCCTGCTAGTCATGCACATAAAGCATGCCCACCATTTTACTGCTTTCAACCAGTATATATGCAAACAGGGTAATTGTGTCCGCAATTTTCAATCGTTATATTCTTTTAAGAGGCACCTTAACACCCGCCACATTAATGATTTTGTGCAGCCACCTGTAAATATTCAAATTGTACAAGATCCAGTCAACGAACTAGGTATCCTCGTGTTAGGGCCACCTGAGGCTGTGATCGAGCCTAATATTGAGCTTGAAGCACACCAGAACCCCCTAATAGGTGCCTATTAATTTAGGCAGCTAATTAGGAATTCTGCTGGTACTTATATGGCTAAACTATATAATAGTTCAAAAATTACTAGGAGCCAGATTAAAAACATAGCTTGTGACACAAGTGAGTTTCTTGCCAGTGGGTTTGTAAATATTCTTAAAGATAAAGTTTTACCTATGCTCCCTCAAGGTCCAGAGCATGAAGTGGCTGTTGCAGAAATTGAACAGATGTTCACAGCATTGGAAAACCCCTTTCGTGGCTTGGAAACCGAATATGTTAGAATGAAGCAGTTTGAAGATAGTAGTTTTTTTTCCCTCCAAAGGCGTATGTTATTGGAGAAAGGGTGGTCCAAGAAACTAGACTCGGCAACATTGAACTTACAACGAAAAGCATTACAGGTCAGTTCATCCCCCTCAGGAATACGTTGAAATCCTTCTTTGAATTGCCGGGAGTTTTCAACCAAACCTTGCAGCACTATGAAGTAGAATTCAATGGCAGGGCTGGCAATGTATTTTCTAATTTTGTTCAGGGAGAGCTTTGGCAGAAAGTTCTTTCCACAACGACTGCACCGAATGATTCGATAAAATTTCCACTTTTCCTCTATTTTGACGATTTTGAGGTAAAAAATCCCCTTGGTTCTGCTTCTGGCAAGCATAAGCTTGGTGGTTTGTATTACCACATTCCTGTTGTCCCGCCTGAATTTCAATCCCAACTTGATAACATTTTTGTTGCCATGTTTTTTCGCTCTTTGGATCGGTCAAAGTTTCACAATAGAGCAACTTTTGATATTCTGATTAATGAACTTGCATTCTTGGAAACCGAAGGCATAATAGTAAATACTGAAATTGGTCCAAAAAGAATTTGCTTCATCATGTGCCTGCTTTTAGGGGATAATTTAGGATTGCATTCGTTGCTTGGGTTTGTTGAGCGTTTCAGGGCCACCTTTAGTTGTCGATTTTGTAAAGCGCCACGGGACCTGGCAGGTCAACAGTTACATGAGGATGCCCAACTACTTCGCTCTGAACTCACTTACAACGCAGATGTAGACCTGAACGATGTTTCTTTAAATGGGATCAAGGAACGCTGTATATGGAATGATCTTCCAAGTTTTCACTGTGTTAAGAATTTGACATGCGATGCAATGCATGACCTACTTGAAGGCGTTTGCAAGTACGATATGACGAAAATAATTTTCTATTTTGTATATGATGTGAAAATAGTAACCTTGAGAGACTTTAAACTGGAGAATCCAGTATTTTAATTATGGGACTGAAGTAAAAAACAAGCCTGCTTTTATAACTAGATTGCAATTGCAACGAAATTCTCTTCCGCAATCTGCCTCACAAACATTGTGTTTGGTTAGGTATTTTGGAGTTATAGTGGGCGATCTGATCCATGAGGGAAACGAAGTGTGGGAGTTGTACCTGCTGCTTCGTCAAATTACAGATATTGATACAGCTCTTTCTTTGCAGAAAGGATGTGAAGTGCTGTTAGGTACTCTGATAGCTGAACATCATGAAATGTACATCCAGCAGTTTAAAGAGCATTTGAAACCTAAATTCCACCATCTAATGCATTACCCAAGACTAATATCATTAGTTGGTCCATTGGTTCATCTTTGGTCAATGCGGGATGAGGCCAAGCATAAAGAGGCCAAGATTGCTGCTCATGTTACGACGTCTCGCAGGGATATAGCTTATACTTTGGCTTTTAAAAACCAGTTAAAATTTTGTTATCGACTAATTTCAAAAAGAGGATTTGTTTCCGATACTGAGATGGGTATTGCAAAAGATGCTTCTGAATTATCAACCTATGAGGAATTTTTCGAAGTACGTACAAATGTATTGAGAAATGGATGTCAATCAGTCACTTGGGTAAATTTTCACAATATTCATTACAACAAAGGAAGTATTATCATTGTGGGAATTTCGAAAGATCTTCCAAAGTTTGCTGTCATCAAGGAAATACTAATTGATGATGCTACACGCTCAGTGTATTACCTCGTGTCTTTCATCCAAACATTGGAGTTTGTTGATCATCTTCACGCATACAAAATTCAAACTGATAATAATGAGTGGGCTTGCATTCATTGGAACGAATTGTTGGATACCTTCCCTGTGGATGTACACATAATGGCAGATGGATTGAAATACTTTAGCATGCGGCACCCAGTGTAAATAATTGTAGGTCTGTTTGGGGTCTAAACCTAATCTATTGCAAGCTTTTGTAAGCTGTGTTCTGTGTGTTAGCGTAAACTTTGTATTTGGTACTACTTAATAAAATGTTAATATACATTAGGTATGTGGCATTTTCTGAGTGTGATTTTACCTACTCATATTATGGTATCCATTTATATTTTCAAGTTTTATTTATGCAACTGTGGTGGCAGGAGGAAAGAAATGTGCATTATAATAACCGTACTTTTCCTAGCGGCTACTGGATGTCTCCTGAATAGGCTAGCGAACCAAAATTCAAAATTTTGAGGTTATTTTGTATGGCTAGAATAGGCATAGAATAGCCCATATAGCTATACAGGGTTAAAATCAATGTAGGAATAGTATGTCGGTTTTGGCTATAGTATATCTTCTTTGGTATTTTGAGGTTATGTAGTATAGCCTGATTAGGCATAGAATAGCTGGAACAGCCCTACGTTAAATTTAATGGAGGCATAGCAAATCTGCTTTAGGTATAGTATCTCTGTTCTGACCATGCTATGGTCGGTCGCTAAGTCATCTATAAATAATAGCCATAGCGGCTATACTAGTGGATAGCTGAAAATCGGACATAAATAATAGACGAAACAGGCATAGTACCAACCAAATCGACCATAGTGTTTTTTCTGTGTATTTGTTTATTCCCAACACAAAAAGCGTTTCATTTATATAAACAAAATACATTACAATTGATATAAATTTTGAAAAACTTAAGTCCATTTATTGAACAAGACCGTAATAAAAAATCTTATTATAAAAGCAATAATTTTTTTTTCAATATAAATATGAGATCTACTAATTTCACATCAAACTCGTGAGTAAAGTGCGTTATTGTTGTACAAGTCTACATAAGGAATAATCTGTGGATGCACGGATCGACACCACCCCAAAAGGCCGTACCAAAGATTTTCACCAAAGGCACTGAGAAACCAAAGACCTCGTTGGAGAAGACGGACAATACCAAAGATGAAACGAATGAAGGAGAACGTGATCAAAAAAATTAAGACAGACAATAAACAGAAAGACTGAAGAAAGGCATGACATGTATAGAAGAATGATCAACGGAAGAAAGAAACGAGAAGAAAAGAAGACTGTCGCCAGCATAAACGCACTTGTTATAGACGATTCGATAATCAGAGGTGCCGATTAAGTATGTAGGGAAGGGATGTGAAGTAAAAGTGTTCCCAAGCAAGGTTAATGAGCTAGAACGAAAATAATAGACAGAGATGATTCACTTCCCGAACCGTCAGTTGTAATTGCCCATGTCGGGACTAATTACCTCAAGCGTAGGTCGCGAGTCCATCTCATGGTGGAGATCAATCAGCTGTTGGACTCTGGAATGGACATGCAAAAAATTTCCCGAAAAGTCATGCATATTGAAACCATAGAAAAATTTAATGACAGCATTGGAGTACTATGACCCTAACTCCACTCTGACGATTCACGATGTTGCGAGGGATGGAGTACATCCGAATCATCGAGGCGGTCTGAAACTAGGTCATGACATCATGGAACAAGTGCACGACCTCTTGTCGAAAAACTAGGTCATGTTGGGGGCCGAAGGACGACTGACACTAGCAATGACACCTGGAGGAAGAGTAACGGAAAAAGAACTAAGAAAAACAACATGGTAGACAACGCAAGGCAAGTAAAACACACTGTCATGCAACTTTACATCCAATCATTAAGGAACAAGACAGATATGGTAGAAATTGTAGCTCAAAACAAAGACGCAGATTTTATTTGTATCTCAGAACACTGGGCAAGACATATGGAAATAAAAAGCCTTCAACTTAAAACTATTCACAAGTTAACTTCTTCTGCTGAGAAGCATCTAAAAACGGAGGGGTATATGCAAAGTCAAAGTACAAAAAAATAAACGTTAATCCATCAATAGACATACTGAGCTGTGAAAAACACTAGAGTGTACAACCATGCTGGTACAAGAAAATGAGATGAAAGAATGTATTGCTAGCATATATAGAGCACCATCAGGCGACTTTAACGACTTCCTAGATACACTTGCAAAAATATTGCAAAAACTGTCAAATATCAATGCAAGCAGGCTCATTTGCGCTGGGGATTTCAATGTGAATTTCCTAGAAGAAAGTAATCATGGACTACATTTGACAGTTGACTAGCCAACACGTAAAACAAGCTCAACCAAGACGTGTATCGACAACATTTTCACGAATGTGGAAAAGGGAAAAGCGGAATTTGAAATAGAGGACACAAGAATATCGGACCACTGCATTCAACTATTAACAATCAAAGAAGAAAAGCTAAGAAAAGCCAAATATTACACATCAGAGCGAACATATAGCGAGAAGCAAATTGACATGTTCATGCAATCGTTGCGTGAAGTAGAATGGACCACTGTGATAAAAAAAAAATCAATAGACGACAAGTACAATGCATACTATCAAATCTTCAAACGACACTTCGATAAAGCTTTTCCGTACAGTCAAAAGAAAAACAGAGAGAAACGAAATGTAGGGAAAAACCGTGGTACACTAAAGAAATGGGAGAATAAGGCTTAAATATCACGGAACTTTGCATTAAATATAGACGTGAAAACAAAACCAACACTAAAAGAAAACTAACAGAAGCCAGAAGGGTATACAGGAAAACATTAAGAAATTGCCAAGAAAGAACACAACGAGAAAAAAATATTGAAATCAAACAACAAAGGAAAGGCATCATGGGAACTTAGCCAAGAAAGCTCCGGTAAAAAGAGAGAAAGAAGCGGTCAAGACCTCAAGCTGGACATTGAAGGACATCTAGTGAAATCTCCGGAAGACGATGCAAATCACCAAAACAAATACTTTGCAAATGCCGCGAAGAAAATTAGAAGTAACGGTATTGACACAAATACACCGGACCCGTCGACATCGACGAAGCTCACAGAGAAGACCAAGGGCCTGAAACAAGCATAGGGAATAGTGCAGAAATATTTCCCCTCACTTCCCCAGCCTCGTTTCGCTAGGTCTCAGAAGTGGGGATGAAAATAAGGGCTGTGAACGTTGCCTGTCTAATACACTTCTTACGATGCCCCTGATTGGTCGGGGACCTTGGGACCTCGTGTACCTGGGCCTATCAGATTCTTTGTAAGAAATTGAGCGCTAGACAAGACGGTTAAACAGCAAAATAGCAAACATGGATACAAAACATTGAGGTGACGCTGCTACAGTTATTGGTGAAAAAGAAGAAAATTACTTCAACTTAAGTGAGTACAATTCAATAACTTTCAATTTATCTGTCTGAGAGCATCTCCCTTGATTTAACACATATGTAGACGAGTTGTTATGTCCTGTTCAGTCACTAATAGTGTAGGTTCGGCACGAAAGTGAAATTGCTTTGGCTCCTTGTTCATTTTCAACGACTCAACATATTCCGATTGACTGGCTACTGACCACATTTAAAATGCCTGGTATTCACTTGTCAGATTTGATCCTGGATGATGAAGATGACGTGGAGGACACCGTCGTGCCGGTCGTGCCCTGATATGCCTTGCCATGCCTAGTCTGCTGTGTGGCTGCCTGCTCGTGTAAGTTATAGCCAGTTATGATGCCAATTTATTTGTACTATTGTTGCAAGCTGAACATTTTTGTAGGACTTTTGAGAACTTATTTTGGGGCTATAGTTGTTCGAAAACGTAGGTTTATGCCAGCAGCATTGTACAAGTTTGCACTGATCTTGCAAAGTCCTTAGCCGATGACTGTCTAAGTTTGCGGTTATTTTTTTTAAATACCGAAGAATTTTGTGTTATCACCCATTCAGCCACCCTAAAGTGTCGGAGAATAGGTATTTTGTTGGAAAATGATGTTCGATAAGGAACTCGGGTGTGTTTGTACTTGTTTCAGGTACGGCATCGGTAACAGCGCCCCAGTCTGAGACGGCTGGAGTCACCTTCACTTCGGAAACGTTTTTGTGTCAGCAATTTACATTGTATTTATTGTAGGTACAGTGTGTGAATTATTTTTACTGTAAATGAAATTCTATGGTTCAAATAAATACTAGCGTATCGTAAAGAAAAGTGGTGTTTGGAAAATTTTTACATTTACGTACATTTTTAATATTTGTTGTGCCAAGTGACTTGATATGAACTTTTGAAGTAATATAAAAAAACGTAGTATTTAATACTAAATAGACGGATTTTTATATTACTTCAAAAGTTCATATCAAGTCACTTGGCACAGCAACTGGTAGCTGGTGAACTGGATAGTACCAAACCCCCATTTAAAATTCCCGCAGATTAGGTCTCAGAATGCTGCGTTGCCAGTTCTTGCTGTACATATGTTGCAACCATGTGTGATTCAAACAGTTCGACAATTCTCTGCCAGGAGTCGCATATCTTAGGCGGAGCCTATTTATAGTAGTATCTTTGGAGAAGACTAACTTCCTGGCGCCCGTGAACCCGAAAGAATTCATAGAGATTGTGGACAGCGTATGTAAGAAAATGTCTGCCGGTTATGACTAAATTCCATGTGCTATTTTAAAAGAGTTTCGATTAACATAATGGAACCTCTAAAGACATAATAAACGATTCATTCCAAAAGGGGAGCTTCCCTACAGCGCTGAAGAAATCAGTAGAAGTACCAGTCCACAAAAAAGGAGAAAAACCATCAATGAAGAACTATATGCCGATCAGTCTACAGAGCGGCTGCTCTAAAATCATCGAAAAGGCCGTGAGCAATAGATTGATGTCATTTCTATCCAGCAATAACCTGATCGAAGATTGTCACCATGATTTTATAGCGAAAAAGTCTACCCAAACTGCTCTAGCCAAGTTCATGCATGACGTATAATTGTGTCAATTGAAGAGAAAAAAGAATCTGTGGGCATATTTTACGACTACTCACAGGCGTTTGACCGTGTGAACCATGCCAAGCTTCTCGATAAACTAAAAAACTATGGTAGGTATACGCGGTAATGCATTATCATGGATGCAGTCGTACCTAATTGACAGAAAGCAGCTAGTCCGCATTAGAGACCCCACGAAAAAGTCGTGCTACTCGCGAGAAATTACTCAGGGAGGGTGATCGCGCCTATGTTATACCTGCTGTTCATTAACGACTTAAAACAAAACGTCCCAACAGGCAGTCTCGCCGTGTTTGCAGATGACCCCACGCAGTATGTGACTAGTGAATCAGTAAACGTTGCAGAAAATGGTAAACTATTTGTATCCAAGTGCAATTCAGCCGTCACGCAGATTAAAGATTACAGCCACATAAACGACCTCCTTATTAATAAAGAAAAAACTGTGTTCATGCAATTTCATCTCCCTATGAGAAAAATTACATCTAGTCCATTCATCGTAATTGAAAGGGTATCGATTCAAGAGGTAGAAGAAAAAAAAATATTTGGGAGTTTATTTAAATAATACCATAATAGATAAAACAGCTCCACAAAGAGCCTCGAGCTGTTACCTAAAAAAGGCTTATGGGAATAGCGACATTAAAAACGGCAATGCTAGTCTACTATAGTTTATTTGGGAGTTTATTTAAATAATACCATAATAGATAAAACAGCTCCACAAAGAGCCTCGAGCTGTTACCTAAAAAAGGCTTATGGGAATAGCGACATTAAAAACGGCAATGCTAGTCTACTATAGTTATATACAGTCAAGACTGCAAGTTGGGATTGTTCTTTGGGGCCAAAGAAAGGAAACCAACAGACTTTTTGTGATCCAAAAGAAAACATAAGGTACATGGCAGGTGCAAGTTCATATCCAACGGCTGAGATATAGATCAAAGATTCTCGTAAACCCCTTTTTAGCATTTGACACTCTAAATCACTACAAATTACTTGATGCCTTAAAAACAGCTGGTATAAATGGATCATTATCATGTTGGTTCACCGACTACATGGAAAATAGGGAATTTATGGTACGTATCGGAAACACATTCAGTCTGCCTCAAAATAGCAATACCGGAGTCCCACATGGCTCAATACTGGGTCCAGTCCTGTATCTACTACATGTCAACAACATGTTTAACTATATGCGCAAATGCAAAATGTACGCAGACGACACGGTCATTTATCATCTCATCGCAACTAGCACCCAGAGCAACGCGACATGCAAACTGAATTCATTGAGGTACTCCGCTGGACTCAAGACAATGATTTGGTCATTAACCCCGAAAAAACGAAACTAATGCATATGTGTTGCTTCTACAACAGAAATTTGGAATCTTCGTTTTCAATCCATTGTCACTCTTATAATTGTCTCCACACCGTAGACCATGAACAAACAAATTGCATTGGATGTACAACGAATATTGAAATAATATCTTCACACATCTATTTAGGCTTAAAAATTTATCGATTATTCTCTTGCTCTTATCAACTTTTCAATCTTAACCATTATTCAATCTTAAAACATTATTTTTGTGACAAATATAAGGTTCCCGACATTCATTTAAAAAACACAAGGCTTCAACTAAACCCGCTGTTCAAAATTCCTCAAAATATTAACAAATACGGAAAACGTCAATTAAAAATTCAGGTACCCATTATTTTCAATTCCATTCCCCGAGAATTAAAACATTTAACTTATGCTTTAAAAAAATTTAAAATCTTGGCTACAAGATCAATAACAACTTCAATCACTTCATAAACTCGTAATTTTGTCTTGTTAAGTTGGATGAATTACATTATTATATTTTTGTAGAATTATGTTATACATTTTGGTAATAGTGAAAAAAGTTTTTTGCAACTATTATAATAATTTAACATTTACGTTTTTTTTTTTTTTTTATTAAATATTGTACCAGAACGTCAGCATCTTTTACTTCTTTTATATATAATTAGGTCTACAGGCAAGCTCAACATGAGCTTTGAAGAAAGTATAGACGTTTAAAATTATGTATTTTTTGAAATGGAATTTAAAAAACAAAAAAAAACTTTTTAGGATACTGACCTTACATTGCCTTTATAACTATAATGCCACCCTGTATAAAGTTAACAATTTATCGATGATGACGCAAGCCACAATTACGTGACAAGGGCCGAAGGACATATGAAGACATCTTGGGACATTCGAGGAGCATCGAATAAGTTTGGGATCTCTTACGGAACGCTTTACAACCGATTCAAGGGTCTGCATGGGCGGCCGGTGGCAGGTGCGCCCACGGTTCTCTCGGAACAAGAAGAGAAGTCAGTAATAGACAGCGTTACGATTTGTGCAGAGTGGGGCTTTCTTTTGACAATTTTTGACTTGCAAATGTTTACGAAGTGTCTGCTGGACAGACGGGAGGAACGTGGAGAAGTTTACCAAAAATTTGCCTGGCGCTGAATGGGCACACAGTATGCTGCGCCGGCATAAGTCAGCTATAACCCAAAGATTGGCTACAAACATCACGAGAGCCCGTTCCCTGGTGTTCCGTGATATACTACATGATAACTTTAACAACCTAATGTCTACGTTAGAAGGCGTGCCCCCCAGTAACATTTTCAATTACGATGAAACGAACGTCACTGATGACCCCGGCAAAAAGCGCTGCCTGTACCGCTGAGGTGTAAAGTATCCTGAAGAAATTATGAACCATAGCAAATCTGCGACAACCATTATGGTATGTTCAGACGTACTACTCCCTTTGCACGTAATTTATAAAAGTGAACATTTGTGGAACACCTGGAGGGTAGAGGGTGCCAAAGGTAAACCATGTTGTGACCAACCATGCTTCAATGACTGGTTTGCAACTTCGTTTCTTCCCCATGCTAAGAGATTGGTAGGGAAAAAATTTATCATTTATGAAAACTTGGCTAGCCACTTCAATGAGGAAGTTCTGAAGCTTTGCCGTGAAAATGAGATAGAGTTTGTGTCTCACGCCCAACTCAACCCATTTGTGCCAGCCGCTGGATTTTGCATTTTTCCGACCCATGAAAGGGGCATGGAGATCTGTTTTAACAGCATCGAAGACATCAAAAAAACGAAACACCATTGTGCCTAAAGAACAGTTCCCCGCTGTTGGCAAAGGTGCTTGACAAAATGAATAGCGTTGAGAAGGCAGGAGTAGCGTTGAAGTCAGCCATAAGGAACAACATTGTGAATGGCTTTGATGCTACGGGTATATTCCCATTTAACCCAGATCGCGTGATCAGCCGGCTACCAAAAGAAGCCTCTGTGGACGACGTAAACGTGACCCTGATCTCTTTTCTTAAGGAACGACGTTTTAATGCAGCTGAACGACAGCCAGCGCGCAAGAAGACAAAGTTGGCTGTTCCTGCCGGGAAAAGCATTTCCGCCCACTGCGACACCGCTGAGCACTCTGTATCTGAGGCAGGAAACGAAGAAGAAAATCTTGAGGATAGCGAGGAAGAAAATTACTTCGATGAAGGTGAATTGAACGCCAAAGAAGAGGTCACTTTGCCAACTGCTGACTCACTTACTGTTGGCAAGTTTGTGCTTGTAACCTTCAAGTCAGAGAAGCGAAATGCCCAAGACTTCCGATATGTCTGCATTATTCAAGATATTCTATAAGATGGAGATGGAGATCTTATTTGGAGAAGACGTGAATTGCTGAGCTGATTTAGTTGTTCAGTTGGTCGAGATGTCGAATTGCGAGGGCTGTTGTATTTCAATGGTTGAGTTTATTTGCGACGTTTTGAGTGATGAGGAGCGGTTGTTGGAGTGGTTGCGGGCTCACGGTGTGTTGAGGCGGGGGATGGTGTGTGAGAAGTGTGGGGGCGTGCGTGTTGAAGGGGGACTTTCGGTACGTTTGTGGCAAGACAATAACCTCCCGTAAGGGGAAAACGGTGTCAAAAAAACGTTGCAATTTTAGCGAGTTCGCACGACGTGGGACGTGGTTTGAGCGTTCGAAATCATCCTTGAAGACAATTGTGTTGTTTTGTTTGTATTGGGCGGTGTTGCGGCCTCCACGCACTGACATGCTGCAAACAGAGTGCGGGATAGCGCGCCATACAGTCATTGACTGGTTGAACTTTTGTCGAGAAGTGTGTGTAGAGTATTGTGCTGGGCGAAGGGAGAGGTTGGGTGGGTAGGGGAAGGTGGTTGAGATAGACGAGGCCAAGATCGGGAAGAGGAAGTATAACAGGGGGCGCGTTATTGATGGAAAGTGCGTTTTCGGTGGTTTTGAGCGCGGGTCTAAAAAGTTGTTTGTGGTGGGGGTGCCGGACAAGGGGGCAGTGACGTTATTGGCGTCCATTAATGAGTGGATTTTGCCGGGCACAACAGCTATTTCGGACTGTTGGAAGTCTTACAATTGCCTCTAGGAAGAGGGATTTGTACATCTCTCGGTGAACCATTCGTTGAATTTTGTGGATCCGAAGAGTGGCGCCCACACGCAGAACATTGAGCGTTGTTGGAGATAGGTTCCTGCGAGTGGGCTGCGTTGCGGTCGAAGGAGTATTTGTGTGAGTTTCTGTGGAAACGAAGCGTTCCCGATTACCGGCATAGAATGCACGTCCTTTTTGAAGAGTTGATTGGCGTGACTCATAATCCTCTTGTCGTGGCGGAGGTGGTGGATGTTGAGGAGGCGAAGGTATTGCCACCTAATGATTAGCCGACAAGAAAAGTTGCAGATGGAAGAGCTTCGCATGCTTCTGGATCCTTTTGCAGAGCTTACTACCTTGCTCGGAGGTGATAAGTACGTAAGCGCTTCAACTACAATTCCTTCATTTGTCTACATTGCAAAAAAGGTGCTGCCCACAAAATCTGCAGATTCATCTTTCCTGAAAGATGTGAAGAAAAGAATCTACGATGATCTTGCAGGAAGGATCTTGACTTAAAAGAGCAACAAAATTTTGTTGGCAGCATGTGCTCTAGATCCACGATTTATGCGGCTGTCGTTTCTTTCCGTCGGCAAAGACCGAGACGCTGTTTGGACAAGCTTAAAATCTGAGCTCTCATCTTTGAAAGCAAAAGATACCTTACGACCAGAACTGCCGGAACTGCAAGATTCCGATGTTGATGAACCTCGAGAGCCATCACCAAAGAAGAAGCGAACATTAATGCAAGAATTGGACTCCGCTTCAATGCTAGTTTCAATGGTAAATAATAAATACTAAATGACGACAATTACAAGAAATTTCACATCCGAGTATTTTTTGTACCTTTATTGGTACCTGGACGATAAAAACAAATAATTTGTTTTTCTAAATTTCAGATAACGCTGACTAGGTAGACAAAGAACTGGCGAATTTCCGGTTGGAGAAGCGATTGTCCTCCGACGACAACCTTCTCACAAGCGCAATGACAAGCGCATGACACATTCACTCCCGTAACGCACATAACCATGCATATTATATATTTTATAGCACCTACTAATTAACAAATTTTAAAAGCAAACAGCTTCAGATTACACCCAATTACAAATGTGCTTTTCACCTATATCCCTTTCCGACCCAGCGGTTCCAATTGGAACCATAACACGAAAACACGTTTTGCTACGTCTTATAATTCCTGGGAGACGTTTGAATTGGTCAGATATGATGCTGAAGGTTGGCACTACTGTTTCCTCTAGCCAAACGATTGTGAAGTTGGCTTTCCAGCATCCAGTTGGTATCCGCAGAACGCAATTTCTGTCATGGCGTAGGGGCGATGACAACATGGATTTAGTCTTTACTTCAAAGGTAAATAAAGATATCTACCTCTCTAAAACTGTTGTGACAATTTGAGTTTGGCATTGATGTGTGTATCTGATTACTTTCCTCAGTCGCAAGTACTATAAAAATGGTTTTATGACCATTTAAAACCCATGGGTCCATTTGGCGGCAGTGGGCTTTGGTGACTGTCACTTGTGAGAGTTTGGTTATGTTTCATATGCAAGTTTTTACTCTGTATTTTTTTTTCAGATGGCTGCAAAAAACAAACTAACAAGCAAAGACATCGTCTTTCTCCTTGAGGGTGATGAATCTGACTTTGGATCTGAGTCCGATTCAGAGACAGAAGAGGTCACAATTGCTCCGCCAACTTCAGATCAGTCTTGCGATGAAGATGAGCCGACGTTGGAACTACAAACTGACAGGTTTGAGCCTGCTGCTGGTCCTGTAAGACCGACTGGTACTTTCTCTGATGAGGAAGATGAAGATGACCTTCCTTTAGCTAGTCTGCCGAACACAAGACCGACAGCAGGACCGAGAGCGGGACCGAGAACGCGTCCGGTATTTCGCTGGCAGCAGAGGGATATCCAAGAACGTGACATTATATTTGGCGAATCATTTTCACTGCCTCCCACAGAAGAACTAACACCATATGAGTACTTCACCAAATTTTGCAGCGAAAATATTTTTGACAACTTAGCTTACCAAACGAACTTATATTCTGTTCAAAAAACATGCAAAAGCATAGATACTTATTCTGTTGAAATAAAGCAATTTGTAGGCATCCATCTGATGACTGCCCTGGTGAAAATGCCAGCTTACCGGCAATATTGGTCCCATACTACTCGATATTCTGTAATCGCTGATGTTATGTCGCGAAATCGGTTTTGTACCTTACGATCAAATTTACACGTAAATGATAATTCAAATATGTTGTCAAGGGATGAAGTAGGGTATGACAAGCTGTTCAAAGTCAGACCATTTGTGGACGTAATTTTGCAAAACATGAAACTTGTAGAGCCCGAACAGACCCAGTCTATTGATGAGCTAATGATCCCATTCAAGGGCCGCAGTTCACTGAAGCAATATATGCGGAACAAGCCGCACAAGTGGGGGATCAAAGTGTTTGCCCGCTGTGGGTCATCAGGAATGATGCACGATTTCGAGATATATGTTGGCAAAGGTACCATTGCCGATGACGCGATATTAGGTGTCAGTGGTGACATTGTGCTACGTTTAGTCAAAGATTTGCCACTAAATAGTAACTATAAACTCGTAACTGATAATTGGTTTACATCGCATGCTCTTGCCTTGCACTTGAAAGGAATAGGACTACTTTTTACTGGTACAGTTCGGTCTAATCGTATTGGCGGCTGTTCTTTCAAAACTGACCCCGCACTGAAAAAAGAGGGTAGGGGGAGCTTTGAATTTAAGACAGATGACGACAACGATATCATAGCGTTAAAATGGTACGACAACAAATGTGTCCATTTGATATCTACATTTGCAGGAGTGCACCCTGTTGAAAATGTACGCCGCTGGTCAGTGGCAACGAAAGTATTCGTTGACGTTCCTCGACCATTCATTATAAAGGAGTACAATGAGGGAATGGGGGGGGGGGGGGGGTTGACCTCATGGATATGCTAGTTGAGCTTTACCGAACAGACATCAAGGGCCGGAGATACTATCTACGAATAATATTTCATTTCATTGATTGATTAATATTTCATTTGATTCCGACTTTGCCGACGTGGACGCTCATGTTGCCCACTTCACCGAGGTGGTCATACACGCAGCGCGAAAGACCATTCCACAGTCGTCGGAGAAGCCATACCGCGTGCCTGTCCCCTGGTTCACCCCTGATTGCAAGGAAGCGATCCGGAACAGACGAAGAGCTCTATCCAAATTTACAATGCAACCAACCTTAACCAATGTAGTGGCATACAAAAAATGTAAAGCCACAGCTCGCCTTACGTGCAGGCAGGCTCAAAAAACTCCTGGAGGAACTATGTGTCCACCATTACAGCTCGCACACCAATATCCATGGGTTTTTGATAAAATTCGCTAGATTTCTGGGAAATCGAATTTCCGACCATAGCTGGGCTTCTGTGAAATGGGGTGTTGGCTACCTCGCAACAGGAGGTCTCAGATATCCTTGGGGCCCAGTTTACCAGGATCTCCAGCTCTGCCAACTACACAGTGGCCCTTAAGAATGTGAAACAGTCAGCTGAGAGGAAGGTGCTAGATTTCACAGCGAATAGCTCGGTGCATTAAAACTTGCCTTTCAGCGAATAGGAAAAGGAATCGGTTTTGAGAGCAGCAAAGGACACGTCACCAGGTTTGGATTTCATTTATTACAAGATGATCAAACACTTGTACTCCGAATCAAAGTCGTATCTGCTGAATTTGCTAAACAAAATGTGGCTTTAGGACTGTTTCCCGGCTCAATGGAGGATTGCATTCGTCATCCCGATTTTGAAGCCCGCGAAAGACAAGTCTGACCCATCCAGCTACAAGCCGATAGCATTGACGAGTTGAGTGTGCAAACTCCTCGAGCGCATGGTCAATGCACGGCTTATGTGGTTCCTGGAATCAAAGGGGCTCCTCTGTGAGTGCTGAACAAAGTGGTTTCCGTCGGAACAGATCGGTGACCTGGTCCAGTTGGAAGGTATAATCCAGGACACCTTCATCCAACGACAACACCTTATCGCTGTCTTCTTTGACCTCGAGAAAGCATATGACACGACTCTGAAGTACGGCATTTTGCGCACCATGCACAGATGGGGATTTAGGGGTCACCTCCCTCTCTTCATTGAGAACTTCATGGCTGACCGTACTTTCCATGTTCGTGTCGGCAACACCATGTCATCCTCGTTTGTGAAGGAGAACGGCGTCCCACAGGGAGCTGTTCTGAGTGTAATTCTGTTTGCAATCGCCATCAACTCGATCACGTCGTGCATTCGCTCGCCCGTTCGTGCATCCCTCTATGTTGATGACTTGGCCATCTTCCACCGGACAGGAAACCTTAACTCCGCTCAGCGACAGCTCCAACTGACAATCAACCGATTGGAAAATTGGGCTGACCTACATGGGTTTAGGTTCTCGTCCACGAAATCAACGTGTATGCATTTAAGTCGACACCGATCATTCCATCCCCACCCTGTCTTGACTTCGTCCAATAATGCTTTACCGTTCGCGGAGTCCGCTCGCTTTCTCGGGTTGGTCTTCGATGAGAAACTCGACTGGTTGCCACATCTTCGCCAGCTTAAAACCAAATGCCTCAAGGCATTGAACATCTTGAAGATCTTGAGCGGGACCTCCTAGGGAGCCGACAGAACGTCCAAGCTTCAACCGTACAGATCGAACCTGAACTTTGGCTGCGCAATCTACGCCGTACTTTGGCATTATCGACCCCGTTCATAATGCGGGCCTACCTAGAAACCATCGCCAACGACTACGATGGAACGAAGCGATTAACAACAATCCTCCAGCAATTTACAGCAATCCTCCATCTACGTCGTGCACAGCTGTTGCCCGAAATCCGGTACGATTTGTTTTGGGGCACCGGAACAGAAATGCGGCCTCTTCATCGAGTCAGTGCATCCATGAATTGGCGCCTGCCTGAACGGGCTCGTGGGTGACAACTGCGTAGTAGAGGTCAAGTGTGTGTCAAGCGCCAGAAACATGAGAATCGAGGAGGGCATAATCGCCAACAATCTCAGCTGTAGAAATATTCTGTCCGACGAGAGTGTCTTTGGACGAGACCATACCTAATTAAAGCCTCGCGACAAAGTCATGTTCCAAATTCAGGGGCAATTTAAAGTTCTAAATTTTCCGGAAAAATTGAATTCGTGGGAAAAAACGGAAACTTTCGGAAAAATTTAAATTTTGATTTAATGTTGGCTAAAATAAATTTATTTCAGTATTATTTTTTTTCAGTTAGTACCAATACTAAGCTTTTTTCGGTTGGTTCCTCTCATATCACTCCGGGAGGAGTCAGTCAGGGACAAAGAGAATATTGATAACGACTCCATATAAAATCAGCACAATATGATTGATGAAGTGTGCTGATTTGATATGGAACATTTATTGTCAAAAAACCGTGTTTGAATTTGGTAGCAATGTCACTCACAGCCTTGCTGGGCTGAAATCCCTGCCAAACTGGAGTAAGATAGAAACATTGCTGTCAGCACACAGCTGTGAATGTGGTTGAACAAGTTGACTGGATTTTGGAAGCGAGGTAATAGCGTATTCAGTTGGCTGCACTAGTGTACACTCAGTGCACACCGAGTGCAGTTCGCGTATTCGATTGGGGTTCTCCACTGCACCAGTGCACGCCAAATCATGTTCGATTGGGAGGTCTGCCCGCACTCGGTGCACACTTTCCTGCACTGACAATTTTGACGGTGTAGGCCAGTGTAATACGTCATCTGTCAATGTCAAAATCTGGTCGAGATTAGTCGAGATGGACGCAAGGAAGTTGTATTTACTTTAAGAGTTGCTAGAATCATCTTCCAGTAGTGACGACGAGGTATTGGAAGCTGAACGTTTAGTTAAAAAACCGAAAATTATAAATTTTATATCAGATGTGGCAAAATATACCGACGAAGAGGTAACTTCCTTGATTTAACCTAACCTAACCTTATTTCCTACAACCAGTTTTACTAATAATTTTTAAAAACGAAAACAAAACAAATTAAATTCAAATACTTAATAGCTGTAGGTGGTAGGTAATCCAATTAATTCAACATTTCTAAAGGGAAAACTTGCAAAAGTAATTCTTCACAATCCCCTTCTCTGTGTATTGTTCCTTGTCCATGCACCTAGTGCAGGTCATTGTGCAAAAATGTCATGTATTTTTGTTGATTTGAACAAATGAATAATTAATACATATAAATGTGCATCATTCATAACCTAAATTTAATAAATTAATTTCCCTTCTTACATCCTAATTCCCAATTTCCTACATAACCTTTTTCAGTTTAAAAAGAATTTCAGAGTTAGCCGTGCCACAACGTATCAATTAATTTCCGAGTTTGAGAACTCTGCCTTATACCCGAGCGACTCCAGTCGTGGAGGAAAGAAGCCAATTAGCGCTCAGTCACACATTCTATCGTTCTTGTGGTTAGTAACCTATTTTCTCATTTATGATTTAAAACTATTGACCTACAATCTTTTCAAATGTACTAAAATGTGTTTAGAACAAGATACCTACTGAAAAGTTGTAAAGTAGTACAGTACTCTATTCTTAAACAATATCTATTAGGTATGCCGGAAACAAGAGCAGTATCCGAACAATTTCAAGCCGGTTCGGAATGGGAGAGTCAACTTTTCACTGCATCTTCAACAGAGTTATGGAGTACCTACTCTCAATTGCACCGAAAGTAATCAAGTTTCCGGAAAGTAATGAGGAAAAAGCCAAACTGGCTAATGACTTTAAGCAGGTAAAAATAATTTTTTACAAGTTTCATTCTTTGATTTTCCAATTATGTAGTAGTAGTTCTACTCATGGTTCTTTATTTCTTCATTAAAGATTTCTGGGTTCCCCAACGTGCTTGGGTGTATAGTTGGAACATACATACCCATTCGGACCCCCGCACACAAAATAAAGTCAACATATGTCAATCGTCATGACATGACTTCTGTAACATTACAAGCAATCTGTGATAACAAGAGAAGGTTTATGGATGTTTTTTCCGGACCACCCAGCAAAATACATGATGCCAGAATTTTTAAATTAAGTTTTATAAGTGAAAAACTTCCAATGATATGTACAAATCGGTACCACTTGCTCGGGGATGCTGCGTACTCACTGCGGGAATGGTTACTTACTCCATTTAGGGACTACGGAAACCTGATTGCATTGCAAAAAAAAATTAACTACCGACTGAGTGCCACGAGGGTGCTAATAGAGAATTCATTCGGCATCCTCGAGCAGCGATTCCGCCAGCTAGCTAGGACTGACTTCAAAAATGTCGATACTACAGCAAAGTTCATCATTTCCTGTTGTGTGTTACACAACTTGTGCATCGACAAGGCAGACTTGTTGGTAGAAGAAGACGAAGAAGACGACGACGACGAGGGGCTGGACGACTGCTGTACGGATGATTATCAAAATACAAGCGACACCTTTAGAAGAGCTCTGGGAGAAGCAAAACGTCAAATGATCGCTGAATCATTCAATTGAAATGAAATGCGTTATACCGATACAGTGAGGTCGTAGATTCAAGCGTTGGGTAGGATGTGAAATTCATTGTTTATTGCTTAGGTATAATTGACGGGAAGAAGTAAGTAATGAACAACAAGAGTAAATGTTAATGATTAGGTATTTATTCGTCATCACAATGTAGGTATTGTAAATTCCTAAAATTAATACATTCTAGAATCTAGATGGTAACGAATGGTTTACAAACAAATAAATAATACCTACACGTTAAACAAGTTATTTCAAGAAATTGTGTCAGTTTCTATTCTTTCCTAAATAGCTCTCTAATCAAGTAAAGCTTTTCCTTGTGTCGTCTTTCCCTGCTCTCTTCTTTCATTGCATGAATTTCATGCATGGCCGTGGCCACTGCGTTTTGATGTGTACTTTTCTTTTTTACTACTTCGGTATCTTCAGAGCTGCGTTTTTTTACTACACATTTTTCCACCCCACGCATTACCTCCGGCTCAATGCTGTCGTCCAGTGAACGGATCGTTGAGAGTTCCTCTTCGTACTCGACCGTAGTCCTGGTTGACCCGGATGTTCGGTTGTTCGTCACCTCCTCTTGTTTTCTTCGCATGACTGTTTTATACCTATTTTCGCACTGGTCTGCAGTACGATTCAGTGAAATAAAGTCATGGAGATCACTTGAGATCTGCTGCCACATTTTTTTCTTATTTTTAAACCTTTTCATAGGTCCAACGTCGGCCAGGTACAGCTGGTACCGATCAAGCAAAAGTTTTGTTTGTCCTGGTTCCCAAAGCTCTGGAAAATGTACACTAAAGATGCGTTTGTAAGAAGGTACATAGAAAAGTCATCAATTTAAAATTTTATCTCACTTTGCACGTTGAATGCAAAATAAATATATATATTTTTTAATGGAAGATAATATAAAGTGTTTTTTTATTTCATACCTTCAATAATGTTGCTCTTCTTTGGTTTACTTGGCTAAGCTGCCTGTGGAAGATTGTCATTTTCTTCATGAACAGCAATTCCATTTGCTTGTAAGGTTTCCATATCCAATGTCATAATCTTTTCAATGCCTACAACAAAGGTGCCAGATAATTTTTGATATCCTTGGTATTAAAAGCAACAAATATGTACCTATATTTAAAATTTACCAGATCTTACTATGCTCTATACGTACCATTTTGTAGCGTATTGCACAGGTATCCTCCTTCTAATTGCATTTTATTCAAGGAAACATCGCGGACAAAAGAAACAAATGAGATTTCCGCCATCTTTCAAACTACACTGTTTTTGCGCGCGTATTCGGTTGGGACTGCTGTGACAGCTACACTGGCCGAGGGCGTGACGTCACAATGCAATTCCCAGTGTACACTCGGTGTAGCCCAACCGAATTCGCCATAAGATTCATCATACTTCTTGATAATTTATATAAATATTCCCAGGATAGTTCAGGTACCTATAAATAGCTCAAACCTATTCTTGCTTTGGACCAAAAATTACAAATGAATGGAATCTGATAGAAGTAAGATTATCGGTTACAAGAAGCAAAACTGCTAGCTTTTTCACTTTGATGCGTGTTTACATGGTAATAGGATGGTTCGCGGTGTATCGACCATCTGGTCCCACTGTCATGTGACCAAGCATCCCACGATACTTTACAAGCGTACTTCCAGCTGCAAATATTATAGCATTGGATAGTATGAGTTTTCTAATGCGACAAGGATGCGGCGCAACATTCTCCAGGGCTGTAGGGAATGCCCCAAGATGTCAAGAAGCGGCTATCCGATAAATGTATGTAGCAACTGTTCCGTCATTGAGGAACATGAAGATTATGAGGTTGACAACAGTTTATTGTAAGTAAACAAGCTGGTAATGAAGCTTAAAGCTTTATTTCTAGACATCCCCTAAGTTGGGTAGATACTCATGCCGCTGCATTTAATGTTATATCGACCCTGAGGACCTCAAAGACGAGCAACAACATTTATGGTATTTCCGTAGCACTCTTGTTTTGAAGCACCTGTCGAACCCACTAAGATAAATAAATTGCTATACAACAATATTCCCGAATCTCCCGCTTCCATGGGCCTCCGCCGTGGAGCAGTAGAACCCCCGCCTCAATTTTGAAGTCGATCTTAAAAAAAAAGGGGGCCCACTCCCTCCTTGGAGGCCGTCGGTATTTACGACAAAGCCCTCGGCCCAACGACGCACCATCGAAGGCCAATCAAAGCCAAAGAACAAAGCCAGTACAGGCGTTTCGTGGTCACACCTTGGGGGCCCATTGGAGCAAACAAGGAGATAAAATGGAACAATGAAGGTCTTGTGATGAGGTGACAGCAAAACAGTCAAAACTCAACGATTGTTTACCTCATCCCGATTGGTATTAATTGGTCATATAGTGCAGCTGGTAAAGATTTTGAATGTTGCAAACAGTTTACATTCAATGTTTCTCTTTTCATCGAATGCAATTGGTTTTTTTTTTTTTTGGCTTTAAGGCGCTTCAACCTGGCTGGTCATTTTGCGCCTGGCAGTAGAATAAAAATTAAAATGCTTAAAGCGAGTCACAAACGCCTCTCTACGTCAGTAACTTAATGATCTTAAGAATATCTATATCAATTAAAAATTTAAACAATTTATCAATTTGCTTGGGATTAGTGAAGTGCCCCTATAACAAGAGACAATGGCGCTTGCGGCGATGAACGCGGTGCCGAAGTAAGCGTCCAATAGGAAATACTACTCGTACTAACTTAGAACACAGTTTGACCTTCGCAGGATTAACCTCGGGACACATGACGTATTTTGCACTAAGAAAATGTAGAACAGATGAAAAACAAGAAAATTGAGGGGAGATCCAAAACTCGCTAGTTCTTATTCGTTCAACCACTTATGCCCGGTTTTACCAGTTATATCAACTCCCAGTTAGTCAACCCCAAGTTGAGATATAACTCAGAGTTGGTATATTTTGCGTTTTACCACACAAACCCACATGAGAGTTAATTAACTCTTAGTTTCAACACGGTTTCAACACGGTTGTCGATTTATTTCCAATGTTGGTAATGTTTTAAACTAGAAATGTCACGTGACAGCCGTCATAATTGCATTGAAAATGGCGGAGCCTTCGAAGAAGGGTCGAGGCGACAATTTTACTTTTGAAGACACGCAAAGAAAATTTGCAGAAAATATTCGCATATTATAGAATGCAAGAAAACAGTTGAATTAACATGGAAACAGAAGGTAAATACGTAATAACCAAACATTTATCCAAAATAATTGTGCCAGCCATTGTGTTTTCAGAAGGAACTACTGCAATTTCTGAACTGCAATCTGAAACTGAAATAAGTTGTGATAATCTTTCTGCATGATGACTGCACTAGGATATTCTCATTTTGCCCATTATGTTTTTTAGAATGATGCCTGGCAGATGCAATGATGACTTGCAGATGATTACAACTCGGGCACAAATAACCATAAATCTGCTGCTTCTCTGCAATCGAAATCTAAAAATATAATCGGGATTATCGTTTTTGGGTCTTCTTTGCGTTGTTTGTTGTTTGTCGTTGGGTTAGTCTTTGCGAGAAACACCGCTTTCAGACTTCAATCTAACCTCAGCACACGTCAAAGCAAGTTGCGTCTGACGCCTGGACAAGCACCAGCTGGGAGGTTATGTACATATCACTCTTTGCAAATGGCGGTATTCTTTCGAACACGGAATTTGTTCCCAGATATCTTTCTTAAATTACGGTGATTAAGTAAACACGTGCATTGGTTTTTAAAACGTATATGATTTAAATTTCACTTGCAAACATTTGAGGTGGTGTTTCTCAACCCCGAGTTATCTCTCTTGAGCCCCAGTCGAAGTACGAGTTAAAACAACTCCCAGTTAGGTGGCCAACTCCAAGTTAAAAATACTGGTAAAACGCCTAACTCCCAGTTTGGGCCTGAATCGAACTTTAAGTCAGAGTTGGGAAAACTGGTAAAACCGGGCATGACAGATATGAGAAGCAAAGAGCAATATAATACGATATATCATATAATTCGATTCAATCATATAATATGAATAGCAAAAATAGTACGTAGATACCAAGCATTCAAATTATAATATGCTATATTATATTTATTTTATATGCATGCATATTATACTTCGAGATATAAGCATGATATCCATCAAGCCACGCGGCGAGTTCGAGTTCTTTCTCGTTTGAAGTGAACGTGAGTGATTCACGTGGGGGGTACGCGCGAGAGACGAAAGACAAACTGTGCACCAATTGGTTGGGGTCGAATCACGCCACCAGACGACCGTTGGGCGTGATCAGGGAACTCGGGACTGCATGACACTCTTGGCCACCGTCTACCACCACCGTCTGGTACATGCGTCTGACTTGGTAAACACACTTTATATTATTGTTTTATAGCAGCACTACTGTCTGAAAATGATTATTATTCACTGCTATAAATTAATGTGCACCATTCATTTGACTGCACCAGCTAATAATGAAAATGCATCCAGTGCGGTCGCAGTGGCAGGACACGACCGAGAGACAGCGCGACAACCTCACCCCGAGGAAGATGTGGAGAGACTGAGGAGTGAGGACCGCGGTACAATGGCTGCAGGCGCGGACTACTGGAGAGATCTTGTCTCTCTTTTCTCGTCTAGTTTTGCCTTAGGATAACACAAACTAAGAAAATAGCTTCTAAATATATATAAGCATAGTTTGGAAAGTGGAGCGTAGCCTGACAACAACGTCCAGGTGATTGCCCCAAGCGAACCAACTGGCGATGGTCAGATTGGATAGGCGATATCTGTTTTAAGCCAGCCGGATCACCATGGCGCCAGTGAGTGTTTCGTAGGCCCGGCCCTGAAATTTTGTTTACAGTTCCGGTGGACGGATTCCATGGCTGTTGAAGAGTGTGGAACATGCAGGACATTGCATGTCTGGCAATTAAACAGTGACCAAGGGCCTCGAGCCCGACAAAGGCATCTTGGTTCATTGCTTGTCATCATGGTTTGTGACGGCCAAGCCAGGTAAATCGTGCCACAGGAAGCTTTGGCCAATTGAAAAACACGCTCGGAGTTCGAAGAGGAAGATGACTTGGTAGTAGAGATTGGGGACTACGAGAGCCATGACTTCAACTGACGGTTAACGATAAAATCAATAAAGAGAAGGAAATCTCGGTTCTGGACTCAGTCCCAGGTGAACTCAAAATCTCCTCAATAATATATTGTAACACATCTCGACACGGTGAATAAAATCTTTGCATCAACAAAATGATATTTCAAAAATTATCATATCAACTCAAAGATACAAATCCACTAACATCCAAACGGTTATATCTAGCCACATGATACATTCCCACTCCCACATTGAGTGCCTCGGGCTCGAGTTCTCGTGGCACGAACCGCAGCGGCCGCTCGTATAAAGGGCAGCCCCTACGGCCTACTAACGGTCTTTAGACATAATATCTGGACAGGATGCATTTGATGAGTCTAACTGTAAGGCTACTAGTGCATGCCACAAAATTGACACAAATTAATATTTAGCCAATGCATCATCTAAAACTCTCAGATGTATTGTTTGTTGGCGTATTTCTTAAACAATCTACACTAAAATTCCACCAATGGTATGTTCAAATTGCATTCAAATTGCAGCAGGTGACATACGCAGTTTGTTATGTTGTATTTACAATATGGATTAACGCCCAGCTGCACTTATAGCAAACACTCATTAAAGAATTGAACTAAACCAAGCCTCCACAGGTCCATGAAATATTTCACGAAATGTTGGCCAATTTCGTTTCAGGCTGTTTGTGCTGCAGTACGGAGGTTGGGGGGGGGGGGGGGGCGTGGAGCCTCTCGGACAGAGAGATTGAAAAAATATGTCGCGGGACATTGTTTCGTGTCTTGCGGTGGAGCTGGAATGTGTGGCAGTTGTTGCGATTGCCCGGGGAGGGTGGTGGTAGAGATTTATGGAGGTATGCTTTATGTTGGACGTCGACCTGTTTGTCGATCAAGTTTATCGGCGAGGTTGCCCTACGAATTAATTAATTGGGTCGAATTGGGTTCGATTTGTTTCTGGGGTATAGTGAATCATTTGGGTAGTTGTGACGTCGATTGATCTGTCTGGCCGGTTTAAGTTATTTCAAGTATGTGATATGCCGAGCTGATTTGCTCGTTCAGTCTACTTCAAGATGTCGAATTGCGAGGGATGTACGTTTACTATGGTGGAGTTTATTAGCGGCGTGTTCGACGTGACAAGGAGCGGTTGATGGAGTGGTTGCGGGCGCACGGTGTTGTGAGGCGGGGGATGATTTGTGAAAAGTGTGGTGCGGAGAGTTCGTTCGTGCGGAAAAACTAATAACCACGCGTGAGGGGAAAAATGTAACCAAACAGCGCTGTAACTTCAGTGTGTCCGCGCGTCGTGGCACTTGGTTTGAGAGGTCAAAATTGAGCCTCAAAACGATCGTTTTGTTTACCATGTATTGTGCGGTGTCGCGCCCTCCGCACACTGAGATTTTGCAGACCGAATGCGGGATGGGGCGGCATGCAGTCGTTGTTTGGTCCAACTACTATCGCGATGTGGGTGTCGAGTGGTGTTTTTTAAGTCGGGAGAAGTTGGGTGGAGTTGGGAAGGTTGTTGAGACCGATGAAGCGAAAATAGGGAAGAGGAAGTGTAATAGGGGTCGTGTGGTTGATGGGAAGTGGGTTTTCGGGGGCTTCGAGCAAGATTCTAAGAAGTTGTTCGTGGTGGGGGTGGCGGACAGGCGGGCGGTAACATTGTTGTCCGTATCATGAATGGATTTTGCCGGGCATTACAATTGTGTCTGATTGTTGGCGTTCATACGATTGTTTGGAGGAAGAGGACTTCGTCCATTTGACTGTGAACCATTCTATTAACATCGTCGACCCGAAGAGTGGCGCCCACACACAGAACATTGAGTGGTGTTGGCGGGAGGTGCGGGCGAGTGTGCCGCGTTACGGGTGCAGTGAGGCTCACTACCAGGGATACCTGTGCGAGTTTTTGTGGAAGAGGAGCGTTCCGGATTAGAGGGAAAGGTTGCACATTCTTTTTCGCGATTTGATTGCGGCAACGTACAATCCCCTCGGCGCGGTCGAAGATCTGGAGGTGGAAGAGGTGGCAGAGGCGGGGGAGTCTTCGGAAGACGTCAGCGAGTGAGGGTTGTGAGGTGGAAAAGGCGGAGGTGTCTTTTGAGGAGGACGTCAGTGATTGAGAGTGGTGAGTGTGGTTTTTAGTTATTTTCTGTTGGTTCCGTCGAGTCAGAGTTTCAGTCGTGCCCAAAGTCGTGATGGGGAATTTTGTTGTTTCCGTTGGACTTGTTAGGCTTGTGGTGGAGTTGCAGGAATTGCAATACGGCGGTGGCGGGTGATGTCGATTATATGGCAAGATACCAAAACGGATTTTAATATATGACCATGAAATTGTGCTTATCTGTTTATGAAAGCACGGTGCGTTCGAATCCTTGCTTGTCCGATTACTTTGACTAATATGACGCGACGCATTGCGAGTACGGGGGCACACGGCATGCGCGAGAGAGTGAGAGAGACAGGACACCAGCTGTGCGCCGACTGGTTACGTTCGAATCACGCCACCCGACGACCGTTGGGCGTGGTCAGGGAAGTACGGACCGCATGACCTCTTGGCCACTGTCTACCACCAATGTCAGGTCTATGCGTCTCATTAAAGTAGCTTTATTATATCAACATTATTATTATTGTTATTTACTACTTTCAATCAAATCATTATTACGTGTCCCGAATGAATCACTTGATATTTTCGTCCTCTTGTAAAAATGCATAAACTGGAGCGCCATCGCATCAGAAAAATCGAACAAAAAATGGGAATGTGTATAAAAGAAGAAACTTGCAATGACATTTGAAAAACCTAAATCACGAAATGAGTGTGAAATTATATATTAAGTTTTTATATTTCATTTTGTTTTTGTATTTTATTTTGTATCATAGGTTGATTGGCTGTTTTTTTTTTGCCATATTTCAATATGTTTGCTCTACAGATGAGCCCAATGGGCTTTGTGGATACCAGTGTGTGAAGACACTATATTATGTATGTTACCTAAGACTAGGGCGAACGCAATTTCTGTTGCGTTGCAGATGAGCGTAGCGTTTGTATATAGCGCATAAAAAGAATGAGGCAAAAAGCCTGTGAAAATCATGGAGCAGCAAGTCGGACCATTGCTTTCTCAAAAATTTTGATCACTTGAAAATGTAAACGATTCTCATCTTTCTTTTTTTCTGTCCGAGCTGTCGGGTAGCGGAAATATGCTCATTTTGAGGTCATTGAGCAATGTGCATGAAAATACATACATGTTACTCATGCCCAAGGGTTTTATAGGGTTGGAGATATATTTCTGCCGCGGACCTGCTTTCAAAAACATGCATGCAAGAAATTGACAAAATTTCTAATATCTGTGAAATCTTGAAGTCAACTTCAAGTCAAAAGATCTGATGTGATGTTTCAATTTGGTTTCGATGGTTTCTAAAGACAACAATCGAAATTGTGAAAATTTTAAAACAATACGCACTTTTAAATACATTTTCGTACTTTACCAAACTTTCTCAATTGCCGAATATTGCTATTTTTTCTGCTTTGAAGGGAAGAGGTATGGAGGATTTTCTTGGAAAACGCAGGGGGTCTAAGTTGAGAACAAAAGTAGACACCCTGAAAATTTCATCGCAACCGACGCAGGCGTTTGGCCTGTAGAGCGCGCGCAAACACACATACAAACAAACAAACAAACAAACAAACAGACAAAAAAACACACACAAGTGCTTTTTTTTAGCAGCAGTGAAATTGATGATTTCGCATCGCTCGCTACGCTCATCAAAAACATAATAAACTAGGGCGAACGCAATTTGTGTTGCGTTGAAGATGAGCGTAGCGGTTTGAATTTTGCGCATTAAAAGATTGAGGCAAAAGCATTTGAAAATCATGGAGCAACTAGCCGGACCATTGCTTTTTCATAAATTCTGATCACTTGAAAATGTAAACGATTCTGACCTTTCTTTGTTTCTGTCCGAGCTGTCGGGTAGCGGACATATGCTTATTTCGAGATCATTGAGCATTGTGCATGTTAATACATAGATGTAACTCATGCCCAAGGGTTTTTATTGGGTTTTATTGGGTTGGTTTTTATTGGGAAAAATCTGGTGTGATGTTTCGATTTGGATCCGATGGTTTGTAAAGGCAAATCGAAATTGGGAACATTTGAAAAAAATACGCACTTTTAAAAAAATTTTCGTACTTTTCCAAACTTGCCCAATTGTCGAATTTTGCTTTTTTTTCTGCTTAGGAAAGTGAAGGGTGTGGAGTATTTTCTTGAAAAACGCAGGGGGTCTAAGTTGAGAACAAAAGTAGACACTCTGAAAATTTCATCCCACTCGAAGCAGGCGTTTGGCCTGTAGAGCGCGCGCAAACACATATACAAAAAAAAAAAAACAAACAAACAAACAAACACACAACAAGTGTTTTTTTTTAGCAGTAGTGAAATTGATGATTTCGCTTCGCTCTCTACGCTCATCAACAACATGTTTAACCTGAGATTAGAATTTAGGAAAGCAAAAGTAAAAGTGTGTAAAAGTATGTATAAGAATTCATGGATCAATAATTTTAAATTAATTTTTAGTAAAAAAATAATAATAATGTACATTATGTTTGAATTTAATGTATATGTATTTTTGTATTTTAATTTTAATTTATTTTTTCTTGTAAGATATCATGACGCATTTAATTCCATTGTATGGTCAATTAATAATTAAGGCAATTATTTTTTTTTATTAAAAAAAACTATTGTTCTTTTGTTGACGTTTTTAACGTCAGCCGAGCTATCACCCTTGATCAAGTAAGTAGCATATGTTCGAAACATCGGGAAACAAGTGAGAATTTTGATTTAGCTTTCAAAACCCAGTTTAAAATAGTTTTTTTTTTCAAAACTAGTGCTCAAGGTAGGAAATAGTAGACATATGTGTCTAAGATATTTGGATGCCAGAATTTTTTTCACATGATTTTTTGAGTTTGCCAAAACTGGACAATATCGACCTCAATATTGACAATTATCATGTTTACCAAGTTTTGACACTGGTTCAATCATGAAAATCATGACGGAAGGATCATTAGATAGACAGCCACCTGACTACCTGACTACAGCTGGCCTCCAGACTACACACGTCCCCGTCTTGCATCAAAAGCATTTTCAGTTTTAGGATTGTTTGGTCGAAACTGCGAAATAGACTAAGAAGAGATCTTGAAGCTAGTGTCTTCGTACCAGCATCGGTCGACACGACAAAAAACATAAAAGTCCGCATGAATAGCGAAACAAGAAAGGCTAGGAAAGGAAATTAAAATGGTAGGGAAAAAAGTTAAAATACAACAAATACCAAAAACATTATTACTTTCTGTTTCAGCCGACATCTGTACAGTGCAATAGGGCCTGGCTTTGGTGGTTTTGTTAGACACCACAAATCGAAACCATCAATAATTCATATGGACTGTAAAATCAAAATTCTTCATAAAGCCGTCAGAACGGCGAATGTTATGTTTTGGTTCAATTGATTGCCAGGAGTGTGAAAATTCTGACAATATAGGTTTCATCGCGGTCCGACCAAATGTGTGGCCTGGAAAGTGCATCCCGTATGAGGTAACGTAAGCGGTCCGAGTTCACAGCTCAATGAACAGACTTCAACATCCAACAGACGAATACGACAAGAAGAGTAAACTGCAACCTCTGTACATTGCACCAAAGCTAAAATTACACTGGACATTTTGCACCGGTCTGGATATTGTTCTATTGTTTTAGAGATTCTGATGTGCTACTCTTGGAGAGTATAGAAAGTGAGCAGCAGAAGAAATATAATTTCCAATTCACGCTGCCATAAGTTCGAGACCAAGATTTCTCCAAGGTCCGACCACAAAAAGGACCTGGAGTGCGATTCTATAACTTTCATTTAGATCTCATCTCACCGGCCAGTGAGACCGTCTCATCTCATCTCATCTCATCTCACATCAATATAGCGATTCTATAAGTCGAAGTGAGAACTATGAAGTCGACAAACACAGGGGGTTGGCAAAGCATGGAGACCGAACGAGCCTCCGAGGCCGTAAATAATTTGAACCAATCACAATTGCTGAAATATCACGTGATGTTTGGTTTTGTGGTACGAGCTACGAATTCCGAGACATAACAGTAAATTGCTTTCAAAATGTCGAAAAGATGCGGCGTCCGTGTATCTGCCGGTCAGCAGGAAATGCTGTTAGATTATATGTGTCCCCACCCGCAATTCGCGAGAGGGAATTTTTGCGGGCCCTTGGGGCGTGAGAAAGAGGAGAAGATGTGGGAAGCGCTGGCCAATCTTCTGAACTCTGATGGTAGAGGAGCGGAGAAATCTGCCAAGCAATGGAAGAAGGTAACGATTCAAGTTTACTCAGTTCTTGTATTGTATTTGTATTTATTTTTCCACATTTTCGTAGAAAGTACAATTTTTGAAATATAAATAATATAAAAGTATAAATTGAAACATAAAACTGAAACATTTTTTGATAAATTCTTTTATAAATGTGAAGCCCGCATAAGGTAAACCTTGTGTGCGGGCTAAAAGTAATCAGGTATTTTCCTTTTTTTTTTTTCAACATTACGAACAATATTATGTGAAGATGACATACAATAATCGCTTTCATAATAATTTAACAATTTGAAGAGCGAGAGTGAGACAAAAAGAAAAGGTTACAATATTTCTTCTATAATTGCATTCCCAAGGCTTATCAGCCACTGGTTCAGTTTGAATTTGTATGTTGTGTAGTTATTTATTGTTTTGATATCGTTAGGAAGTAGGTTAAATAGTTTAGGGCCCAAATGGTCAAGACTTTGCTCTCCAATTAATTTCCGTTTATATGCCATGGATAGTGTGGTTGATTGGTGATTATTGTAACTACGGGTGTAGTGAGACGGGGACGTATTTGTTATCATTGCTTTGTATTTCTGATCATTTTTATAAACGTGTTGCAGCACTGTTTTGATAAATAGTTTTCTTACGTTAAGCAATTTCAAATTTTTATAGGCTAGTTTACTAGAAAATGTGTATTTTTGATGGAGAATTATCTTTAAAATCATATTCTGAATTGTTATTATCGGTTTGATATTAGATTTTTTTGCAGCTCCCCAGCCTATGATACCGTGTTGGATAATTGTCATGACCAGAGCGTTGTAAATAGTAATACTTAGGGCTCTGTTTACACAATTTCTTAATCTAAAAAACATATACATCATATTACGTAGTTTATTTGCTATTTGGTCTGAGTGATCTTTCCATCTAAGGTGTTCGTCAATAATAATTCCTAGGTATTTGATTTTTTCGGCTTTATTTATAATAAAGCATTGACAGTTATTGTGGTGTTGACATGTTTGGTTGTGCAATTTAATTTTGAATGATAGGTCTGGTTGTGTACTTGAGTTTATTGTAAAAGGAATGTAAAGGGTTTTTTTTTGGTTGAGCGTCAATAAATTATTGTTTAGCCAAGTAAAGATAGTTTTAAGAACGATGTTTGTTTTCTCGTAAACATTATGCCAGTTACACATGTTACAGTTACACAACATTATGTCCATGCAAACCAAGACTGTGTCGTCCGCGTAACTTATAATTTTCCCATCGATGCCCAGGGTGGCGATTGTCTAGCTTTTAACCGATCGGTTACCGATCGATAGCAGGTATAAAAACCAGTATCGAGGGATAACTATTCGATAAAATAAATCAGCGATTGTATATATAAGTATCGATCGACAAGCTGCCATGAGATCGATAAAACTAACGATATCAAAAAGGTGTCGTTAGCTCACTACCGATCGTCAACATGTTTATAACCTGCGGAGTTTTCACTCAATTTTCAGAAATATGATACGGATGCTTTCAAAGAACAATGCTATATCATTGCTTTTATAAGTCAGAATGTTTAATGCGAATTTTAAATTAAAATACTTCTGGCAAATAGTCTAAATGGCAATGCGTTGAAATAATATGACGTCCTATTGGTTGGTTTTTGAGCGTCCTATTGCAAACAGGATTTACCTATGAAGTCGGATTTCTTAGCAAGATAAGCAAAAATGAAACAGTAAATGCATTTCCACGTTTTTAGTATATTTTAACATCGAAATAATAATTCAACCTTAGCTTGCCGCTCCGAAAATGTTATTATCATGTTCGTCCCGTTGATTTAGCTGTTAAACTTTATCAGTATTAGAATCATATTTTGCTGCACCGGTTTCATTGCAGACAAATCACGATGCATTGTGGTCATATTCGTGTTAATAATGCATTCAAAAAATTGAAGATTTACTGAAAAATACATTAGTGCCATGAGACGACCTTGTGATTTAGTAAAATGGCCTGTCAAATATGACAAACAAATTATTTGGCTTTGTTTTAATATTTCCTTTTTTATCACGATTAGTTATAGGATTTTATTATATTGTTGCAAAGATTATCATTAATTAGTTGGTATTTGTAATATTAATTGAGATATACATATTTTGTGCATAGCTGACAAGATATTCTATTCATATATCAGCATATTATTATTGTATCCAGAAAAACACATTTAAATAATTCGCGGTGGCTACAAAACGTATACTGCGCAAGCGCACAATGAGTTTACATACATCTCGACGTGACTATCATGAGCCACTATCGGTAAGCGATCTCGCACTAACGACGTCGATAGACAATTACTATTAAGCTATCGAATCGATAGAGTTATCTCTCGTTAGCCGTATCGATCGATACCTGACTAAAGTTATACAATCGCACTCCAGATCACACAGTTCATTGATATATAGTAAAAAAAGAATAGGGCCGAGGACCGTGCCCTGTTGGATTCCGTATGTTAGTTTTTGTTTGGTGCTTTCAATGTTGTTAATTTTTACTATTTGGTATCGGTCTGAGAGATAACTTCCGAACAGTTTAAAGGAATGCCACGAATGCCTAGATGGTGTAGTTTGAATAAAAGTTTGTCATGGTCAACGGTATCAAACGCTTTGGCAAGATCTAGAAAGACTGCTAATAACTTTTTGTCTTCGTCCAGGCCCGTATACAAGTGCTTGGTTAATTCATATATTGCATCGTCTGTACTTGTTTTCGGTCTAAAGCCAAATTGATTTGGAGATAGTGTATCTTGTTTTGTTAAGAAATTCATGAGTATATTTTATACATTTTTCAATTAATTTCGCAAAGTGAGGGAGTATTGATATTGGCCTGTAATTTTCAGGTTTAGTTCTGTCATCCCCTTTATAAATAGGCACGATAATTGCAATTTTTAAGGCTTGTGGATACACTCCGGTTTCGAAACTTAGGTTTATTATATGTGAGAGAGGTATCGATACATAGTTTTTGGTAGTTTTAATTTCTTTAACACTAACCTTGTCAATGCCACTCGAAGCACTTTCTTTTAGTCGTGTTATATAATTTTCGACCTCTTTCGGAGTGACCAGTGTTAATATTAGAGATTGGTTGGTATTGTAAGTTGTTTGTAAGTTCATTATTTCCAGGTGCAAAATGACCCGAAGGTTGACGCGCCTTCAAACCGCACTATTCATTCATTCATTTTTGTGGGTGTGGGTGCGGGTGTGTAATTGTTAGTCTGTTGGTCCTCGGCTAGCTTATTGCCTACACCTGTAAAATAGGAAGCAAGTTCATCTGCTACTTTCTGAGGTTCATCTGCTACTTTATAGGGCTTCCCATTACATTGCAGTTCTCTTATAGGTAATGATGATTTCTGGTTTCTGCCTGTTATCTCGTTGATTGTTTTCCAAGTTTTTCTTGGGCAACTGATATGTAGATTTATTATGTCCATACAGTATCTTATTTTAGCTTGTTCTACTAATCTATTTATAAACTTCCTTTAAAGCCTTTATTTAGTCTCTAATTCTATAAGTAAAATAATATTGACATTTGTAATACTATTATTCTTTTTCATTTTAACGATTTTTTTATGCATCGCACCTCTTTTCCTTATTGACACTATTATTCCTGTGGAAATCCATGGCTTTATTTTTCTTAGTTTTGCGTTAAATTTATTTGGATGATATTCGTTGGCTTGGTCAATATATTTATCGAGCGTTTTTAGAAAGATATCAAATGCTTTGTTTGCACATGTTTGTTCGTATACAGAGTCCCACGTTTCTGCTTCTAGTAGTTGCTGCAGTTTCGTTGAATTTAGTTTGGTTTTACTTTCAATCTGTTTGTGATAATTTGTTTCTTCATTGTCTTCACTTTTTGTCCCGCTCCATTTAAAAAAATTTGGAAAATGGTCTGTAATTATTGTCTTTAAAATGCATGATATAATTGGTCTGTTCTTAGTGGTTTTAATAAAAATGTGATCTATACAAGTGCTGCTATGAGCAGATATTCTTGTTGGACTGTTGATGAGCGATAGATATCCATGTGAGCTTAGTATATTTAAATAATCTTCCGCATTATTATCTGAGCTGTTGGAAATATTGATGTTTATATCCCCAATCAAGAGTTGGTGGGTGGCAGGTGGCAAGTGGTCGATGGCAATTTTGAGGCTGGATACAAATAGTTTAGCATTGTTTGATGGTGACCTGTAGACAGCGAGGATGGAATAGGTGTCGTGATCAAACGTAAAAGATATTCTGACCGCATTTGCGCTAGCTATTAGGTCGTCCTCAGCTTTAATTATGGGGGTTTTGATTCGGTCGTTATTAATGAAAATGAGCACACCATCTGACCTTGAATGACGTGCATTAAAGTAATGTGTGATGTACCCCGGCAATTCGTATGGTTCATCTAAAGATAAATGCGTTTCTGTCAATACAATGACATCCAGAGAGAATTTTAGACTGTTTAAAACTACACAAAATTCATCAAAGTTTTTTCTTATACTCCTGATGTTGAGATGTATCATCTTAAAACTATTGTTATTAACATAAAAAACATTTAATTTATCTACATTGTTACAAGTCTCAGTATTATGTGAATTTTACGATCCAAAGTCAAATAAGTATTTTAGTGTTTTTTCTGCCATTATGATCAATATTATTTACCGATATATTTGATTTTGGAACATCAGTGTTTTGGCACATCATCTGGTTTCGTTATTCTAATTACAGGTTCATTTTCGTTTTTCCTTACGAAAATCCTACCGTTTTTAGTCCAGATGTATTTGTATCCAATGGCTCGCGTATTACGTGCAAGCCAGAACAGATTTTTATTTACAGAAGTAAGGTGCTCATTTACATATATTTTATTTGCATTATGTTTATGTTGTTTATGTTTATTCTATTCGTCACAATTGATTGTTCATACAATGTTAGACACGTCGAATACTATATAAGATACAGTACATAATAATATATTAAATTATTAAACCCAAGTTCACTAGCCACCAACTGCTTTTTCCCCTTTTTACATGACAAGATAGCCTCTTTGCATCTTCTTGAATAGAATTTAGCAATGATATTGGGCACACTGTTCGGATTTTTTTCATTGCTTCTCATACGATGACACAGTTCAATGTCCCCTACCCCCACATCACACCCTATCTTTTTCGCTATGCCCGCCACTATTTTGTAGACATCTTCACCCTGGATCACAGGCACCCCTTGAAATTTCAAGTTGTAATTCTTGGAGTATTGTTCCAGGTCGTTTAGCTTGTTATTTAAGTGAACGTTAGCTACCTTCAGTTCGGTGTTTTCTTTCTGCATGCTATTAGTTCGGTCTTGAGAGTGTCCATCAATTTGGTTTGCTTCTTCGATTCGTTGAGCATCTCGTCAAAAGATTTTGATTGGAAGTCCAGTGATGTTGATATATCCTTCATTGTTTCAACCATAAGTTTAATGGCAGCGACAACTGAGATGAAGTTAGGTTCCACGACGAACCTAAACAGCCGCTCTGCTGCGGCAGGGCTGTCTGAGCCGGGATTTCGCTTAGTTATGTCTTTCCTTGGTGGCATCTTCTTTGGAGCTTGATATTTTTATATGTATAGATAGACAAACTCACTCTGCACCGAAAAAACACAGTATCACGTCGAAATTTTGGGTGGATTGTCTTCAATATAATAATTAATCACACCGCGTGTAGCACTGACTTCTACTGTTCCGCCATGTTGAAATTCCCATGGATAATATAGTTTTTGGATATAATTTTATCACAGCACTATATCGCATTTGTATTATCACTTTAGACTTGGGGCGACTGGCGGAACAACGCTAAAGACAAGGCATCAAAACTGAGAAATTACTCGTCGCAGACGGGAGGAGGATCGCGGCCCCCGACACAGCTGCCAGCTTCAGGACTATAGTAAGTTGTCAAATTGTTATTTATTGGATTGAAATATACTTGCTTAACACCTCGACTTCAAAATTTATAAAATCTAAAAGTTCAGTATAATATTGGTAATCTAGGACATTGACGCTGGAGAAGAAATTTTTATTGCCCACATCGCCGACTTTGAAACATCGCTACCGGGGTCAACCCCCATCTTGGAACTATCGCCAACGCAGTCAACCCCCGCGAGCTGAGGGGTGAAAAGGAAAGCTGAACTGCACGAGAATAAGGGAAAAGGTGAATCACAAAAATGACTTACATGTTATCTGAATAACCACCTCTCGTTATTACTCATCTGTGAAATTGTAAACAGTTTCTTGGCTAACGCTAATTGGCTCTAATTTATAGGCAAAAATCAACGCAAAGATTCGCCGCAGGCAAACACAGTTTTCGCCGCAGCAGAACAATTTGTCAAAATTGAAGCCGACCGCAGTTCCTTCTATGGCAGGATTGGTGATGCAATGGACCGCATAGCCGACGCGGAGACGAGAAAGGCATCGGCGTTGGAAGGGCTACTAAGCATACTTGCTCAAAAATTCGGCAGTGATTTGGAATGATGGCTGGGCCTGCAAAGAAATTGTGATTAATATAATATCTAGTTACCTATCATCAATACTTATTGTTAACTAGTTCACTACTTACTATGTACTACTATGTATAACTTATTACTTGGCTAAATGTGATTTATATATCAAGTTACCTGTCATCAATAGGTACTAATTGTTACCTTCTTCACTACTTACTATACCTACCTTTACTAAGTATAACTTATTACTTGACTTTAACTGCTTTGTAACGGAGCATTTATTGCAAAGATTATGTAACTAGTACGTAAGTGTTGAAGATAAATAATGATCTGAAGAAGAAATTCAATTGTTAATTCAATTCAAATAATATTTTGACATTTCTTTGGAAAATTACCTACTTAAAGCCGATAGAAGAGCAGCGTCAATCACCGCCGAACGCGATGTATAATAAGCCATGTATGTATGATATGCCATGTATGATGTATGTATGAATCCGATATATATCCGATATATATCCGATATATATATCCGATATAATAAGCCTAGTGTTCAAAGTTGTAGATTAAAATAAGAAGATATGAAGCTAATTCAACTCTACAAACGAATACACAACACGCAGCGCTATTTAACAATCGTAATCGAATGAGCTTTACTCGTAAACAAACTTATCAAGTCACTTTATCAAGTGACAGTACAAGTGAGATCCCTTCTCACCGACCATTTTGCCGGTGAGAGCGCTGTCGATTTAAATCGACATGACAAGTCCGAAAAGTGCTTATAGAATCGCAAAACGAGATCTCATCTCATCTCATCTCATCTCATTTCACCGGAAAAAAAAGTTACAGAATCGCACTCCTGGAGAATTATCCGTCCAAGACACATAAAGTCAAACCCAAAACGCGTACGCACGCGCGTACTAGGACGCGAAGGATGTTTGTAACAGGTGTTTTATCGGTTGAAATGACTGACTTCGGTTGGAATGACTTTTTTTGAAAACAACAGAGACGGAACGAAATTATAATTTTTGTAAAGATGAGTTCTCTCTGGCGTCACGCTGGCAAGTTTCCGACTCCTGCTTAATGCAAGCATTGTGCAGAATGCATGAGACCATGACCACAACTCCGGTGTTTTCCTGCATCCCGTGTACTTGGATATGGTCAGATGTGCGTTAGAGGGCTCTTTAGACTCCTGGACTGGTGACCAATTAAATTAAAATTTGTAAATATTTAGGTCTAAAAAAAAAGAAATCCGGTTACACCGGCCACTTTTAAAGAGCTATGAGGCATATCTTTTGCCGGCTTTTGACCTCCTGGAGTGTTTCTGGAACACGGTGGTCAAATTGGTTGTTTCTAAATAACTTATAACTTTTTTGAGTTTCCAGGCTTTCTGAAAGGTCCAGCGTTGTAGCTGGGAGTTAACCGTGGATCTACTTCCCTACACATAACTCAAAATTCTTGGCCCAGTTCAATTTCTCTGTATCATCCGGTGTAATTTATGTTGGAACAATCAAGAACAATTACCTGCGTTTGCGTTTTTTTTTTAGCTCTATCTCTGTCATGTAGGGTCCACTCATGTGGACCAATCGGGAATGAGGTAGGCTCGCACAAGCGCGTATTTGCCTCCTCGATATCCAGCTGTCACCCACGAACCTCCAGAGTGTTTTCATATACCTCTTAGTTACGCGTGCAGTCCAAACTTCGGGTTCACGGTCCTGCCCTATCGTTAATGGTCGCCGAGTTGTCGTTACCGAACACGATGTACCGAGAGTCCACGAGAAGGACGACTACAGTGCCAGTGGCAAAATTATGTGGGCAAATAATTGCCATTAGAATCGCATTGTATTTATGTGGGGAAATCTGTGATTTGACTCATCTCTTTGATCAATGGTACAAAATATTTTACCCGCCAATTAACCTACAAGTCGATTTTAGTGAGAGTTTTTAAACACTCAACGTTGAAATAGTCGGAAAGAATCACAGCATGCACGAATCATATGAATCAAAGCATTCGACCGTTTGCCTGTTGTTTTCTATGGGTGCATTCAAAATTATTTGCATGCGCATTATATCATAATATTATTCACCACCGATTTTATGTGTGCACAGAACTGACATCGGAGCAACAGATTAAATTTGGAAGCGGAATTCAAAAGCATTTAATGACTTTTGCACATGCAATACACATATTGACAAATTGTCGAGTTTGTGAGGTTCATCTAATTTCACCCCGTGCTCCTGGCCTTCACGTGCCTATATTAGTTCATCTTTGATAAGACAAGTACTGGGGCGCCAACTTTCTTGCTGGGGTATGCGTATTGCGCCATAGTTGCGCAATTCATAATCTCTTGTCGCTCACGATCGCGGAGGGAGAGCCTGTCGAAGCTTGAAGTTTGGTCCGGTCCTATTCTCCATCCTGAACTGCCTAGGTCTTGAGTTTTTGCAATGTTTAATTTATTAGAAACTTATCTTGATACTTGTATCAGATTCTTAAGTTAGATAGTAGAGCGCCATCGGAATTCGGCGTCAGCAAGAAGTCTTTACGACCATATATGGTAATGTCAAGAAACACACGACCTAATTGGCCGGCAAGATCACGTGGTACGCCTGGAGGGGAATCGCCTGGGGGCATCGCCGACGTAGATAGCCGTGAGCGGGTAGAAGAGGCCAGACAGGCGCTGTTCGGGGCCGAGTACAGTTCGGAGCGTCTCGCGAGGGCATGCATCCCATGCAATTCCTAATAGTTCCTAATAATTCCCAGCATCCTCTAATTGTTTAAACGGGTCGCCGCGAAGCATGAGCTTCGTGATCAAGCGATGCTGAGCTTGATGGGCTCATCGTGTCTCATAGGGTCGATTGGGACGTAGTTCGCGGAGTTTGGTGTGTCCACCTGGGACGAATTCGAGGAGGTGTTCAACGATAAATACTGGACGCGAAAGGAACAGCAACGGTTGGTCGACAAAATTGAGTCGCCCACCACGAAGTTAGGTGGTAACGAGACGCTTGTGGCGTACGTTAGGCGGATGGTTAGACAGGCGCAGTTCTTGCCTTGACCGATGGAAGACGCCGATTTGGCCCAGAAGTTGATATTGCATGCGGACTTGCGAACAATGTTGTCCATCACTGTGAAAAGCACATCTCGATTGCTCGAAATCTTGTCGACTCTCGATGAGCGTGATTCCGAGTTAGTTTGCGGTCAAAGCCGTTCGCGTGAACCGATGGACGGACGTCGCGAGAACAGAGAAACGATACGCGGCGAGGGTCCGGTGCGGGGAAACTAGATTCGCTCACAGTGGGAAGCGCGCCGCTGGGGGTGAAGACTATGGTCCTGTTTCGAAACCTGCTGAAGCTACTGCGCAGTAACAAATCTTACTGAGATCCCTTCCGTAACCTTTCACAGTGACTGAGCTGGACCCTGCTGGCCGTTCCGTACCCTGCTGAAAGCCACTGAAGTTGACTGGAGGTTTCGGCCTAAGTCAATCCCACTGAGCTCAGTCAATTCACATTTCATGATGGCGGGCTACAAATCAGATCTGACGTGTAGTGTTTGCAAGGTTACTTTATGTAATTTGGTTGTGTTATTGAAAAAAAACTCGGCTACTTGCGAGCTGAGAACTTTGAACATTGCCGCTTAGAAAATTCAAACCCACTGAGCTGAGATCTTGTATTGCGTTCCGTTACTGAAGGCAGCAGACGTGCTGAACTCGACTGAGAGCCTACTGGAGCTCAGTAAGCTCAGCAGGTTTCGGAACAGGACCGACGTTAGCGCTTAGGCGAGAACTGACGGATAAACCGGCAGAGTTTTAGTTAGAGGAAGATGGTGATACGTTGCCGCAAGCGCCGGCGATCATTTGCCCTGAAACTCTAGTTCGAGTCGGTCACTGGGAAGGAAAGGCGTTGATTGACACCGGTAGTGAGATGACCTGTATCTCGGAAGCCGCGTACAAGGAGTTGATCGAAAGGTCGCCAAATATTTTAGTTCTTCCAGTGGTTGGGGTAAAGATTGTAACGGCCATATCGGAAAAGAGTAGGAATATCGCTAAGCAGGCATATTTGTCTATGCGCGTGGGGAACGTGGAAACCGACGCGGTTTGTTTAGTCGTTCCGAATTTAGTAAGCGATTTCATTCTCGGAATGGATTGGATTGTAGATAACAAAGTAGTGTGTAATTTTTGTGCGAACTTGATAACTGTGAAAGGCACTCTAATGAAGGTATCAGGTGCATGTTGGAGAGAGAAGTCCCAATGTTTACGCATCCTGGTAGAACGAAACGATGAGATCGAGTCGCGCGATAGCAATTTGGATGCAGATCTGAGACAGGCGGTACAGTCAGGCCACATGCTCTCGGATGAACAGCGGCGGCAGGTTTTTGAGTTACAGCATGATTATCGCCATGTGTTTTCGGACCGACTTGGGTTGGCCAATTGCTATGAGCATGAGATTAGCGTAAAGGACGAGCGATTTTACTTAAATAAAATCTATTCGGTGCCTTTTACTTACCGAGCCGCTGTACAGGAGCAGCTAGCGCGGATGTTAGAATGGGGAATTATTGAGAAAAGTACTACTCCTTACATTAATCCTTCAAAGTGCGTGGTGAAGAAAGATAAACCAGTGCGGCTGTATCTCGATGGTCGACATTTGCATGAGCAGTTGGTGCCGGAACATGATGCACCATATGTACCGGAGGAGTTATTGCAATCGCTAGAGGGGGTTGAGTGGTTGTCCACGATTGACTCGGTATCGTCTTATTGGCAAGTCAGGTTGCACGAGGCGAGTCGGAAATATACCGGGTTTATACATTAGTCGGGTGTTTATGTTATCAAAGTGCTCGCGTTTGGTATGAGTACCGCGGTTGCTTTGTTTGTTCGATGTATGCGGAAGGTGTTAGGAGACAAGGCGAATCGGTTCGCCAAGGCGTTTGTAGATGATGTGCTCATCCATTCGTCTTCCTATGAAGAGCATTTGGGGCACATTGGCTTTATTTTGCTGCGTCTCTCAGAGGCGAACTTAGAGAGGACTGCCCCTCTCCATGTACAACGTTACCCGGGTTTTTCTGCTTTTCGGTAGGAAGCTCGCAGGTGCGTCTCTAGTGTAGATATTTTTCATGATAGCATTGGTGTCTGCCAACGAAATCTGGTGGGTTTCTTTGCGTGGACACACACACACACACACACAGAGGCGCCGGTCGCGCACTCAGCAATTATTGCATTTAGCCATTTCAGTATTCAACTTCGTGTCAGTTAGTCGCGCTAGCCAGAGGCGTAGCGTACGGGGCTTTAGATCTCGGGTGTGTGCGTGGGATCGGGTGCGGGGCTTTGGAGAGGTTCCGTTACCTCGGTGTTCTGCGACGGATTGTATTCGGCCAGGATCATTTTATATATTTCAAGTTTTTTCGCGAAGCAGTGCTTCACTCACGTGGGATGGGGGCGAACTGTGAGGTTCATCTAATTTCACCCCATGCTCCTGGCCTCCACGTGCCTATATTAGTTCATCTTTGATAAGACAAGTACTGGGGCGTTAACTTTCTTGCCTGGGTATGCGTATTGCGCCATAGTTGCGCAATTCATAATCTCTTGTCGCTCACGATCGCGGAGGGAGAGTCTGTCGAAGCTTGCAGTTTGCTCCGGATCTATACTCCATCCTGAACTGCCTAGGTCCTGAGTTTTTGCAATGTTAAATTTATTAGAAATATATCTTGACATTCTTAAGGTAGATAGTAGAGCACCATCGGAATTCAGCGTCAGCAAGAAGTCTTTACGACCATATATGGTAATGTCAAGAAACACGGCCTAATTGGCCGGCAAGATCACGTGGTACGCCTGGTGGGGAATCGCCTGGGGGCATCGCCTGGCGGAACGGGCACCAGAAAGACGCTGAGCTTAGGAGGGTAAAGAGCCGCTGCCTTGCCACTTGTAGTACGCACGACGCCTTCCCGTCGATGTATCTTTCGACGCCTCGTGGACGCTCATTTCGCCTAATCGTCGACGTACATTTCGACGCCTGTTGGACGCTCAGTCCGACGCCTCGTCGACGCACCAGATCGAGGGTTGGCGCCCTTGTAGATGAGGGTTAAGGTATGTGGAAGCTTACAGGTTCATTTTCTGTAAATTCTCTGCTTTAGTTTGCTTTAGCTTTAGTTATTATCTAGGTAGGCACTGGAATAATCGGGCTCTGTACTAACATGCTTTACGATGAGTATTTTCCCCTAACATTCACCCATTCGAATTAAGATTTACATATTATATATTATACTCAAAAGGTAAGAAACGACAAGAGCGTTCTTAGTTGTGACGTGGTTGCAATGCGAGACGAGACAAGTTTCTTTGATCACCTCGTTTTAACCTGGGCCAGTTGTTCATGCAACGACATCCTCTACGTTGTTCCATCAGCTTAAGAACAAAGGCCAGAAGAAAAATATAACCCACCGAAATTATAATATAGTTAAGAATAAAATAAAATAAAGCAATGAAGGTCTTGCGACGACTGATAAGGTGACAGCAGATTTGTAAAAACTCCTCGTTCGCGTCCCTCGTCACTTTATTAATATTTGACGATTAAAATATAATAAAGCAGCTGGTCAAGGCACTTGAATGTTGCAAGCAGCTGCTAAAAACCGATGTGAGTTTTTTCTTTGAATCCAGTTAGTGGAGTGCCCCTATCACAAGAGTCAATGTCGCTTGCGGAGGTGAAGGCGGTTTCGGTGTGCACGTCCGTAGTACACCAGTTTCAAGATGGCGACACAGCAACAGCTGCTGTGTACATCGTGCTCTTTAAATATTAAACAAAGTGCCAAAAACCAGAAGTGTAATACAAACTGTGGAGGCATATTCCACATAAAGTGTGCGGACATAAGTGACATTGAATTCAAAGTGATCGAAGCAAACCGTTACATAAAATGGATCTGCAAATCGTTTTACTGGGAGATCTCAATCAACTCCCAGCTAGACAAAATTCTAGCATACATTGACAAGGAAAAGAACAGTACAAATGAAAACATAAAGCAAAAAGTAACCAAGAAAATAACACCAAAACCAAGAAGGGCGTCATATGCAAGAATCCAAACGAAGCTTACAACAGAACATAGCATCATTGAGCAGAGCACGAGTCCTCCCCACCAGACCAAAGAAGACATAAACAATGTACTCTTTACCGAAGTTCTCTCTAAACCTAAAAACATCACAGAAGAGGAAGGAAAGATCTATCTAACCCTGAAACCACGTGCCTGGCACATTGCATTTCAGCAGACCTGCATTATTGCATATGGGTATAGGCATCGCACAGACTTTCAAAGAGACAATCCCGTTCGTGGACCATCTGAAGGACAGCAAACCAGAAGTAGTTGCATGTGCAACAGTCCCACTGAAAAAAGACACAACTACTACAGTACACAAACTACTATCAGTCTCCTGAAGATGACAAGCCGTGACTTGTCGAAACGTCGAGAACCAAGGCCCTTTTTAGGGCCGACAAATTCTTTAAACAGAGCAAATACCGTGAAGCACATCGCAACAACTACTACTTAGTTACAAAAGCAACCAGCATCACCAAATTGCTCGATCACTGTCTACTTACTGGCATTACAAATGTTGCCATGCCACGGATAGGATGCAGCCGAGACCGGCTTGATTGGCCGATTGCCAAAGAACTTCTGGCCGAAGCTATCAAAGGTACGGAGATATCACTAACAATTAAATATCTGTCTGAATGGACAACGAAAACCAGCCAAGCACGAAGAAACAAAAACGGTCCTGAAACAGAAACAGCATCCAATGCTCAAGGGTACAGACATGGCACAGAAACAGCATCCAATGCTAAAGGGTACAGACATGGCACAGAAACAGCATCCAATGCTTAAGGGTACAGACATGGCACAGAAACAGCATCCAATGCTAAAGGGTACAGACATGGCACAGAAACAGACAGTACAGCGACATCCAAGTTCACTGCAGTGCAAAAATCGAAAAAAATCTGGCTCCACGTATCAAAGGTAAATCTCGACACGTCGACTGAAGATATCGAAATTTTATCAAGCACAAAAGCACCACGCGCACGATTCACAGTATAAGGAATCATACCATTTGAACAAAAGCTTACGTTTAGAAGCTACAAAGTCAGTGCTGACTTTGATCTAAAAGATTCTGTCTATAGCGAAACCTTCTGGCCAGAGGGGATAGCGTATAGAAGATTCTCTTTCAAAAAAGTAAATATGATTTTTCACCAAACCAATCACGTAAGAAAGCAAATATAATGTATAATGACCCCAAACCAAACTAGGCCGAAAAAATTAATGAACTTAGAACAAAGGACTACAAACCTGACACATCGAGAAAAACGAGAATCGAAAATAGATATCAAAAATCAAGAAAGATCCTATCAATCAACATACGCAGCATTAGAAAAAAATAGGTGACATAGAAATAGCTATAGAGAGGATTCAGCCCGACCTAGTGTACCTATCGGAAACCTGGTTGACTGACAGATAAGAAGAAGTGACAAGCATTCTAAATTATAGCTTTTCCAGTGTGAGATGCCGACAAGGGCGACGAGGAGGCGGAGTTGCAGTGCTTTCCAAAATAACAGCCGCAGCAGAAATAGAAGCAAACACTATGAATGCTGTGGCGTGAAATGGAGCATGAAAGAAGCAAGCACAGTGGTCGTATTTTCACTCTACAGATCACCAGACGGTGAGATGAAAACTGTTCTAGAAAACCTGGAAGCTACACTCGAGCTTATTCAGCACAAATATGGCGCAAGCACTAAAGTAGCGGTGGCAGGAGATTTCAACATAGACACGAGCAGAGATAACAAAACTTCAGCCCTGCCCTACTTGACATGATGAATTAATTTGGCCTCCAGCCAACTACCAACAACTTTACAAGAGTAACATCAACAACAAGTTTAGTTCTTGACAACATCTTTGCTACAACAAATCCGAAGCCCAAGAGCTCCAACTCTCTGACCACAAAGGACTCTTACTCCAATTTGATGCAACAGAAGAGATATGCAAAGGTTAACAGACTCCCAAATGCTTCTCACACAGGCAAGTTGAGAACTTTAGACACCTACTATCACTACAAGATTGAAGCTGCATCGAAGCAGCTCAGACGGCAGAAGGCAAGTTCAACGCTTTCTATTACACATTTACCAAGTTCGTCAACTACTCGTTTCCAAAGAAAACTGGTCGCATACAGAAAAAAAAACTGGATCACCGAAGGTATCACGACTGAAGCTGAGAATCTCCGGCAAATTAGAGAAAGCTTGTACTTGTATGACCACAAGGCCCAAAAAGACTACACGACACGACATAAAGCGCACAGACTAGAAATCAAGAAGGCGCAAAGGGTTTACAATGATGCTGGTTGAGACCGTGCAGGTTGCCGCCGTGGAAAGCTACGTGAAGCAGTGGGGCTCGTCGGATCCCGAGGCCATGCCGCCGCTCTACACGCTGGAGAAGTTTGTGCCCTCGGTGCGAGAGATGCTGACTCGCTGGGCAATCGAGTGCGGTGAGTGGGCCTCGATTTTTTAAGCCCGAGAATCGAGTGTTGATTTCTGTGGAATCTGGCCGCTTCGGTTTTGGTCTCGGTCTCATACTAGAAATGCATTTTTCCAAAGCTTTTCCAATGCTTGCATCATTCACATGCACTCGAGATCTAGAAATCAAGAGATAGACACTAGATTTGATTTCTACTAGGTGTGGTTGCTAAGCATGCGATGCTCCGAAATCTGTCAGCGTCAGGTCTTGGTCTTGGTCTCATGCTGGCAATGCATTTCCCAAAGCAGTAGAGACATAGCAGCCAAGAGATGGCTTCAATAAACTTTCCAGACAAGCCCGACGGCTTTTTCCGGGTTTTTGAGTTAGAGGAGTTGTTCTACCAGCTCATATTAGCCAGGCTGTTGCTGCTATCTGAACGCAGCGATTGGTCCAGCTTGGTTGCAAGCAAGATGCTGCGGGACGATCCGCATTGCTTCCGGCCAAAGATTGCCTGCCAGGTGGGTGGTTCTTTCGAAAGATATGGCCTGGAATTTCCTTCCATCCAGGACTTAGTGCTGGCACCTAGTCCACCCTCAGTTTCCTTCCATGCCATGCACTGGTCTACCATCAGCTCCCTTCCAGGCCAGGGTGGCGGTTATGTAAAATTTCGTCTGAGATAACGTTCGATATCTCGACCAAATAACATTGAAATGCCCCTAGATACCGAATGTTATCCTTAGATACCGACCGCTAATAAGTTACATAATCGTCACCCTGGTCTTAGTGCTGGCACAATGGTCACCTTCAGCTCCCTTCCAGGCCAGGCCTCAGTGCCGGCGCCGGGTCAAACCTCGGCTCCCTTCCAGGCCAGATGTTAGTGCCGGCACGATGTTCACCTGCAGCTCCCTTCCAGGCCACGCTTCAGTGCCGGCACCGGGTCCAACCTCGGCTTCTTTTTGCAGCTTCACGAGGATTTGGACGCGGTCGAGCATTGCTCCCGTTCCAACGTGATCCGCTGGGGCTGGGAAATGTGTGACCATATTTGCGATGACCTGCGAGTGCATCGTGTTCCGGGCCTGCATTGCCCTCGAGGATTTGGACGCGGTCGAGCATTGCTCCCGTTCCAACGTGATCCGCTGGGGCTGGGAAATGTGATACCATATTTGCGATGACCTGCGAGTGCAACGTGTTCCGGGCCTGCATTGCCCTTACGCGATTGCAACCCCCATCATTCAGGTAAGTTTTATGTCTAAATAATATAGCTTGTTATCAGTGTCGGACTGGCTACTCAAGGGCCCTGGCGTCGGGGAGGCCGTTGGGGCCCCCGTCACCATTAAAAAAATCCATTCTCTAATGAAATTTTTGAAACCTTTTCCCTGAAAAAAGGCCATTGCTTGTGGGGGCCCCCGTGGTCGAAAACTGGGAGCCAGCGAGGGTCAAATAGCTCGGGGCCCCGTCGCAATCGCCGCCTAGACGCCCTGGCTAGCCCGACACTGCTTGCTATGGATTAGAGATGAGTCTCACATACTAAATTTGACAATCTGCACAGCGTGCAATAAAAAAAAACATAAAATTTAATATTACGCTTTTCTTATCAGCACCATTGACTTTTGTGTTGACAGTTTGACTCCCAAATAAAAGAAGTTCTGATTTCAATACAAATGCAGACTCTGGAAAATAATGTTCTATAACACATGTGGTGTTCGTTCTTCTTTCTTCAGAACTCGTCAAATGCCAATCACACATCGCCTATTGAATTATAATATACTATAAATTGCAAGAAAGATAAACTGGAAGAATAAATGTCCCTAGACACGAGCATTTTTAAGAAAAAAATTCTAAAAAATTCTTGCAAGATCCTTTTAAGTCCAAAAGGACTTTGTGATGAAAACCATTACAATACAGTATATTGTATACACTTTCTAGCTGCTAAAGCGTTTAAAGAGCTGAATATGCAGCACCTAGTTATATTTTATAGACACTTGTACATCGCATTTAGCTGACCGTTTTGGGGAGTTTACATTAAAGTTAGAGAATTAATACTTATAATATTATTCATTTTAGGGGAGTTAGTGACTTGTGAGCCAAAATTTTGATATGCAAAGTTGTGGGCTGTTCATTCGCATGTGTGTCGGCCGTCCAGTACATTTCCCATTCAAACGTTGTTCATAATTCTGGGCCAAAATCGGTGTTTTACTGCGGGGTTGTTACCTGCAGCAGGCTCTTTAGATCATACAGCGCATACCAGCCATCTCAATAGAGACCACCAAACAAACCGGCAGCCTAATGTACACACCCAAGCAACCCTTGCTTAGATACATTTTGATGGCGTTCGCCTCAATAAGTGTCCCCACCATGGATGTGACAAATCTTACAAAATTAAGTCGTCATATAGGGCTCACCTCTCTAATAAACATAGAACCACATCCATAGTTGAGACGATAGCATCGGAAATTAATTGCACTACGCCTTCAACCGTACCAGTGGGGTTTGGTTTTGTGGCTGATAATGCACTTTTTGATCATAATTCTCCTGTGAGTGATGATGCAGAATCGGGTTACGAGAGGAATAGCGATGACAGGGAGACGCTAATAAGAAGTCTAGCGCACTTTTATTTGACGTTATCGGCAAAAAAATCATGTGCCAGAGAGCACAGCGCAACTTGTTTACGACAAATATGCATCACTCATGTCACTTACTGCCGATTTGCTTATAAGGGATCTGAAACGCAAGATAAAAGATATTCCATCACTTGATGAAATTACAGCCGTGCTTGAAAATGTTATTCGCGATCAAATTTCAGCAGTGTGAAGCAGATGGAGGAATGGTGTGAAGTAAATGAATTGTTCCTCAACAAAGAAAAAACGGTGATGATACAGTTCGGTACAGGGAGGAAGATTGTAGACACGAGCCCACGAGTAGTGCTAAATCGAAGTAGTGTACAGGTTGTGACAGAAACCAAGTTTCTAGGTGTGAAGCTAGACAGGGTATTAGATTGGGGGGAGCATGTGAATCAAGTCTGTGGTAAGGTGGCAACAGGATGCTTTCTGATTAAAAGGCTGATGAAATTAGTAAACATAGAGACAGTATTACAGGTTTACCATGCATATATACAAACACACCTTATGTATTGCATTATATTATTGGGGAGCTCCAGACACACGAAGCAACTGGTAACACTGCAGAAGAATGTACTCCGAACGATGGCAGGAGCGAGTCGGAACCCATGCGCAAAAATATTTTATAAAGATTGTACCAAGCCTATGTATTTTAAATTTAAAATAATGACTATACCATCATTGTACATGTATTATACCATTAGATTTGTAGTAGAAAATAGCTGGTTAGAGGACAAAAATAAAGGGCCAAAGAGATATGAAACTAGATGTAAGGAAAATTTTGACAAGAACCCTCATAGCTTGAGCATGTATACCAAAGGACCAGTATATGCAGGTGGTAAACTGAACAATAGGCTCCCTAATCACATAAAATGATTGAAAGTACAACAAAGTTTAAAATGGAGCTGAAAAAGTACTTTGTTGAAAAGTGTTTTTATTCAATTGACGAATACATGAATGGTACAAATGGAGTGTAAAAAGAGCAGGGGTGATAATGTTGTATATATGTGTGTAAATATGAAATGTATATGGACAAATCCAATACCAGCGTGCTGGTCACGGAGAATAAACAAAAAAATAAAAAAATAAAGTGTATGGCCCACAGGGTCCTTTACACACGGTATACAGAAGACGAATGTATTTTGAAAATGATTTTAATTTTGTCAGGCCGGTTGCTGTTCGGTTGGGGATCGACAAGCATAACAGGGAACGGCATTTGCATTACGTCCCTCTTCTGCAATCCCTTGAAGCTCTGTTTGCAGACACCACGGTCTATCAGCAAATGTTGGACAACTCAGATAGAATGAATTGTTCAGAGAAGAGATAATATGACGACATACACGATGGCTCCATGATAAAGCATATTCCTCTTTTTTCTAATGATAGTTCTGCAATCATCTTGTATCAGGATGAGTTCCTTATAGCCAATCCTCTGGGTGCTAGCAAAAGATATTTAGAAATGCTCGGGGTTTATTACACGCTGGGTAATTTTCATCCGTGGAATAGATCTAAGGTAGATCCAATGCAATTGCTTATGATTTGCAAATCTGTCCACTAAAAGTATTTTACAGCGGACCAAGTGTTTGCACCAATAGTCCGGGATATAAATCTTCTGAGAGAAAATGGAGTGACGGTTAATGGTCGTAATTTTATGGGCACTGTTGCTCTTATTGCAGGAGATAACCTAGGAACCCATTTTTTGGACGGGTTCGTTGAAAATTTCAGCAGTGCAGAGTATTTCTGCCAATACTGTACAATATATAGAAAATACTTTGTGGGAGGTAGCAACATTGCTCCAATTCGCACTAAAGAAAGCTATGATGTAGATGTGAAGAACATTAATGAGGAGCGAGAAAGGAAAAGCTGGGGGGCTTCCCAGGGAAACAGCAGGGATGTTAAGGGCGATTCTCATTCAACATTATTGCTGATTTCCATGTAGATAGCTCCCGCTGCATTGGGCATGATATTTTCGAAGGTATTGCTCAATACGACATACCATTAGCATTTAGGTACTTCGAAGACGAAGATTGGTTCACTATAGAAGATTTCAACCGCAGACTCGACAAATTTGACTTTGGCATTCTGGGCTCGACCAAGGACAAGTCAGCGCCCATTTCCAGTGGTGCAAAGCTGGGTGGTCATGCTGTCCAGACGTGGGTGCTCATTCGTATCATTCCATTGCTTGTAGGTGACAAAATTATTGACAAGAAGGATCCAGTGTGGAGAATGGTTCTGCTGTTGATATTGATTGTGCAGATTGTTTGTTCTCCTACAACAAACATAAGCCAAGTAGCGTTTCTTAACGACTCTATACAAGAGTATATTTTTCTGAGAGGGAATCACTTTCCCAACAGTCCATTGCGCCCCAAGCACCATTATCTCACTCATTATCCCAGATTCATCACCATGTATGGCCCCTTGACGATAGTGTGGACTCTGCGGTTCGAGTCAAAGCACCATTTCATTACTCACATCAGAAGCTCAAAAAATACGATAAATGTCACGAAATCGCTGTCAATGAAACACCAATATCTCCAGGCCTCATATTCAGTAAATGGTATATTTCCTGCTGACGATGGGCTGAAGAATTAAAGTGAATACAATCCAGACATGACTAAGGATTCAGTGAATTTGGCATTTCAGGGCCACTCAAAACTAAATGCTGCAAAGAGTTTGATGGTTGGAAGTTACTGTCAGTTTAAGAGTATTCAATATGCAAAGGGCAACATTGTAGTCTTAGCAGGAGAATATGGGGGTTTGAATTTGCTTCAAATTGTAACGATAATCACCAACAACACTGGTTCGATATTTTTGTGTGGAAATAGGGCTATTGGATATCTTGAGGAAGAAATGCAGGTTTACAGTGTAGAACTGTTAGACGAGGTTATTTGCCATGGCTTAGAAGACATCCAAGATCCTGAGCCATATCATCTATTTGACAGTCTGGGATATTTAGCAATTGTGCTGAAAAATCTTACCAACTCACAAGACAAATGTAATTTTGTTTCTTGAGCAATGTTGTGCAAAAATGTTTTTAGCGAGAACCAAGAAATGTTAATGTTTGGCTCTTTTGGGAACGTACTTAAAGTACGTCACACTTTGTAGGCCACTTTTTGACCCCCCACCCCTTGTCACAAACTGTCACACATTGGCGCACCCCCCCCCCCCCCCAAAAGTATGTCACAATCTATAACCCCCCCCCCCCCCCCCCCCCCCCCACCAATAATGTATTCCTCTTGAGAGCTGACTTTCGGGACTGTACACACAATTTACAGCAAAACTGGGATAGGTATATTTAATATAATATACTCAAAGCATGACATACTTAAATTTATGGAAAATGTTTAAACTTTGTTCAAGTTTCAGAATACTAAATGAATGTGCTCTGTTCCTTCCAGATGGACCAGCTGATGGTATTCTTGCGGTCAGCGATTCCGGGGACCTTCAACGAGGACGACATCCTTTAAGACCTGACGGAGGTCCACGGTGTGAGCGAGCTAGACGACCTGCAAGAACTCGACTTTTCAATCTTGCCCACCATGCCGGGACTGAAGACGGGTCAGTATGCGAAATTGAAGAAAGCCGTACAGAACCATTTCGCAATCAACACGCCACCCAGCGTCTCACATTGCCTCACGCCATCTGCACGATCAAATCCATCTCCGTCAACTCCAACCATTCAAAGCAACCATTCAAGCAATACACTGACGTCTAATTCGATTCCCAATTTCAAATTCCGTATGATAAATTACCAGCTCCCACCAGATTGGGAATAGCAACTAAACAAAAAATATCTTCCGTGGAAAAACTTGCAATGATAAGATTCCTATGCGATGAAATATATGACACTTGTCGTAAGCCTGGCAAGCCATTTTTTGAAAAGAATAGCCATGGAGATAGTACACTTATCCTAAAACATTCCTAGAAGAAACGAGCACTGGCGAGCTCATTGGGGACGGATTTGGAAACATGGAAAAGCAGATGGTGGCCAGAATTGCCCACCTAGGAAGAAATAAACCAAAAAACCTTTTCCCCGACGAGGAGACGAGAGGAAATGCACGAAAGAAACAGCGCACAAAGAAGGATTCATATGGATGCGTGAACTTGATGCCAACCAATGAAACTGCCTAAACTCAGGAAGAGAAAGAAATTGGCTGCTAACAGAATCCAATCGGGTCTCGACCGACCGAAATGATAAAAAAATGAAGCAACTGATGCGGGATCCACACGTCTATCAACGGCGGCACACTGTCGATAGGGAGTCCCTGAGCGACGTCAGGAAAGCCTGGCCATTCCTTTTAGAAGTAAGTGAATCAGCTAGAGTGGTTCAAGAAAACAATCATATTATCTACGATAATAATGAATTAACATTCTGATCCTTGATTCTGATCCTTGAAATAATTGTCTCTAATATTGCTTTGGTCCTTTGGTACATTTTTTGTTAGATTCTGGTCCAGCCTATCATGCTAAGCTAACTAATGCACTTTTTTATGTTACAGCAAGAGTATTTCCTGGACCACTTCAAGGAATTAATAGGGTTCGACCTAATGGCGACTTTCGAAAAACGTGCGTTGACGGGCGCTATGTCCCAGCAGTGCTGAAGTACTTTGAGCTGAAAGTTGGCCTGCAAAGTAAGCCCCGAGATGCCAGCATCATTAACGACCTTCGAGAGAAGATTATTTCCCACCAAGAAAAGACGAGATCTCCAGAAGAATCGTTTACGCGACTGCTAGAAATGCTAGTTGGATACTGGCGGCAACAGGGAGATGCGTTTTTCATCCACTATAAGGTGCGTAGTACCTATGCCATTATTATGTTATCAGCAGGGCTGGAATGGGGGGGAGGAGGGGGGGGGGGGGGTTCAAGCGGCCCGGGACTTCAATCACAATCAACCGGCTAAAAACCCAGCGGCCCCCCGGAATCGTCCCGGCGGCCCAGTCCAGCCCCATGGTTTTCAGACTTCTAAAATATCATTGTGATGGCAACCAGTCAGCCGAAAGTTACAAAATATTTCAACACTGAGCATCTATAATACTCAAAAACAGATGCACTCCACTGCATCCTATTATCCATTGCCATAACAAATAATAACTACTACCTCTCTTCTCTGGGTACTATAATATGATCATGATTTTAATTAATTCGTTGATGTCTCTCTTTTAAATAAATTTGCTTGCTTTTTAAAAACTACTAAAAAAAAAAAAAAAAATACAAAATTGTTAATTTCAAATGTTATAACTTTTTAGCAGCTTATTTGCACATTTTGTCTCACAATATTAGGTAAGAGAACCCTTAATGAATGTAGTAACGTTTTTTCTAGGACACGAACAGCATTGATGAGTTGGTGGCGTCAGAGGCACCTCCTCACCCGATCGTTGCCATCATAGGGGAAACTGTCCATGCTGGTGCCATCGCCCACGCTGTCGTCGAGAAGAACGCGATAGTTGCCGAGTCTGTGTACCAGGCCACGCTTCTTGCCTTCGCGGCGTACTACGCTTTTACCCCGTACGGTTGGCATCACTCATTGAATTTATTCAAAGGTACCTAACTATAACTTTCTACTCTTGAGATCTAATGTAAGGATTTATATTTTTGAGAGAACACTATCCTTGGCAAGCAAAATGTACACACATCCGGAGAATGGAGGAACCATTATTTACCTGCTCATAGAGCAGTTCACATTTAGATTTTGGCCTGAATAAAGAGACCTCACTCAGTGCACACTCAGGGGACAACTTTAATTGCACAGTCGAAAATCGTACACTGAGTGTGCCCTGAGTGCGCACTCAGCGTGAGTAAAGTCCAGACCACTCTCAGCGCGCACTCAGGGGTCATTTCAGATATTTCAAGACACATTTCTATGAAAATTTTGACATTTTATGAACATTTTTTTAGAAATTTTATGAAACTTTAATGTTTTGGCAGTTAATTTACATTTATGGTAGGTACCTACTTACATATTTTATTTACATTTGTTATAAATTAGTTTTGAACGAAAATATAATAAGAATAGCTTCTTGAATCTGAAAACCAGGCTTAACAAAAAATTATTTAGCCAGTGACAGTTCAATCTGACAGCTCATGGCTATTGCTGTATTTTGATACACCACCGCCTGGAACCTTAGCTACCAATAGGCTGCGTTTTGAAATTGCAAGGAATTCGTTGACAGTAACTAAGCAAATCATTTCGTTGTCAAGTATATTGCAACGTTGCCATATGCACATTTCACAGAAGGTCCACATGGCTGAGTGTGACCAATGGGTCGTTACACTGTTTTTTATTCATCGGACAGTTTGATATATTCCCCATATACTACGATAATCTTTCTTAAAAATTTTGTTGGCCTTAAATTAGTGAAAAATTTAGAATAATGGAAATGCCAGAACATTTTGCAGTAAATTTACATTTGTAGCTCATAAAATCAATCATCGACTGGGCTAGTAGAAGCTGAGGCTTCTTGATGCCTTATTTGAAGATGGTATTCAAAATTGAATGTGTTATTGTATAGTCCACATTTCTAATTTTGGTCTAGCGCTCCCCCCCCCCCCCCACACTGATTTGGCATCACATTTCAAATGTGCAAAACTGAATTTCTTGTTGTTATGTTTCAGGAACATCTGCGGCATAAATGGCGAAGGAACAAAAGTGCGGCGGGAGAAAAAAAACCACCCCGCGTACGACGAGAAGGTGCTGACTCTCACCGCTAAGGTCGCCGAATAATAATAATAATAATAATAATAATTCTTTATTTGTCACAATTGACCTTTCGGTATGAGACATGTCATGGTTACAATAAAATATACATTTTTACTAATTATCTTGTTAAGTTATTACCTATTTACAATAGAGTCGTATGCTAAAAACTGATCAATTGAATAAAATGCATTTGCAATGAGGAATGTTTTTATGTAGTTTTTGAAGTTAACGTTGTTTGTTTTGTTTCCTTTACTGTTAAATATAACTTTTGCTTTATTATACAACTTTTTACTTATTGTGTAGGGATTCTTGCAGTCTATTTGAGATACATATTTTCCTACCTTTAACAAGCCACAGTTTCTTGTTCCATAATTGTGCATTTTGTCTCTTACATTTTGTAGCTGTTCATTATCGAGTGCTAAACAGATTGCGCTATAGATAAAGATACATGATAGTGTTAAGATCTTAAATTCTATAAAATAAGGCTTGCACGAATCTTTATAAAACATCCCAGTCGTGCATGGATCCGATGTTGCCAATGCCAGATTCCTAATTGCTCTTTTCTGTAGGATAAATAATCGTTTTGTATGTTTAGACAATCCCCACAATAGAATCCCATGTGTTAGTCTTGAATGGATGTACGCGTAATAAACTGGCTTCGCCGTTGCAAGATCACATACCTACATCATCCTCTTTATTAAAAAACATCCGGAAGAAACCTTTATGCATACCGTATCTATATGTACATCCCATTTTAATCTGCTATCGATCATTATTCCTAAGAATTTAGTGTTATCCTGCGGAACTATACTTTTCCCATTTAAATATAGCAGGGGGCTGGATAACAGATGTGATGCATTGTTTGGGTGGAATTGCAGCATAACTGTTTTGGATTTGTTAATTGACAGCTCATTGTTGCTAACCCATTGGAATATTTCTTTGACTGCATTATTATTATTGTTATATAATTCCACTGAATTTTTACTATGGTCATTTATTAAAAATTGGGTGGTATCGTCGGCAAAAAGTGTCAAATTCCCTTGTTTAGGGCTTAATGTTATGTCGTTTGTATACAATATAAAAAGAAGTGGAGCTATAATTGAACCTTGAGGGACACCTATGTTAATGGTTGTTTCTTCAGAATAAAAATTTCCAGATGGATTTGTTATTTTGGTTATGTGCCTTCTGTTAAGTAGGTATGACTTAATCCAATCGTATGCTATTCCTCTTATGCCAAAACATTTTAACTTATCCAATAATATGCCATGATTCACCATATCGAAGGCTTTTGTTAAGTCATTAAATACACCAACTGCTGATTTTCGATTCGATAATGATGTATACACCTGGTTAATGAAACTTATCATCGCTGTAACTGTCGATTTTCCTTTGCGGAAGCCATGCTGATTCTCAGTTATTAAGTCAAATATTTCTAAAAAGTTTGTCAATTTGTTCCAAAAACATTTTTCAAAGATTTTTGAAAAGGCTGATAAAATCGCTACCGGTCTATAGTTTTCAACTAATTTTCGGCTGCCCTTTTTAAAAAGCGGGCATATTATTGCTTTTTTTAATTTATCTGGAAAGATACCTGTTGAGAATGAAGCATTTATTATGTACACAAGTGGACCTACCAAGTGGATTGCGTTGTGTTTTAAAATATGACCCGGGATATTGTCGAAACCTGCTGCTTTCCTTTTCTTAAATACTTTTTCGCAAGCTTCTAAAATATCTCTAGCATTAACAGGCGTTAAAAAAAAAGATTTGCTGCTAAGTCGAGTGTTTAAATGAGGTACCGAGTGCATATGTGCATTGGGAGTATGGGTAGATGTTAGCTCCCGTGTAGCTGCTGTTGAAAAAAACAGATTAAATGCATTGGCAACTTCAGAGGGTTCATTGACCATGTTTATTGTACTTTCATTTATTTTGATTTCAAGCTCAATGTCATTGACGATGGGCTGGTTATTTTTGTTGCTTTCTATTAATTGCCATGCTTGTTTTGATATATTGCTGGAAGATTTGATCTTTTCTATGTTAGTTGTTTTTTTACTCTTTTGCAATTCTATCTTGTATTTCTTTAGAATGGCTAGATATTTAAGATTGTCTTCTGCTGTGCTTATCGCTGACTTTGATTTTTCATACAGCTTCATGACTTCGATTGATAGATTATGTAAATCCTTTGTATACCAATTTTCCCTGACTTTATTTTGATTGCTAACCCGTATTTGTTTTAAAGGAAATTCCTGATCAAAAATGAGGTTGAATATGACCATAAATTCGTCAAACATTTCATTCACATCTTCTATTTGGTATATTTTATCCCACTGTGCCATACTAAGCGCTATCCCAAAATTGTTTATTTGCTCGTTACTGAATTTTCTCTTATTTATAAATTCGATCTTAGGTTTCTTGGAAGAAAATACTATTTTAAGTAGTTGGGCACTGTGGTCCGAGAGACCAGCATCGATGATGTCCACAATATCATGAACGTTACTGGTAAAAATGTTGTCTATACACGACTGGGATGTTTTCGTGATTCGCGTGGGATTAAAAACTCTTCGATTTAGTCCGAATGAACTAAAAGTGTCAACCAATTTAGATGCATTTTTACAATTAGAGTTGAAACATACATTAAAATCTCCGCAAATAATTATTTGTTTGTTCAAGTTGCTAATTTTTTGTAAAAAGGATAAAATATTGTCTAGGAAATTGTTAAAATTTCCAGATGGAGATCTGTATATACATATTATGACATATTTCCCATAACAAGAATCAAGCTCTATGGCCGTTATTCCAAATTCTTTTTCAATACTGAATTTCGCATCTATGTTGAGTGATTTAGCATTCAGTTTTGTTTTTGCGAAGATAATTACACCTCCGTGTTTGGAGCTTTCCCTGCAAAACGCTGATATCGGCTGGTAGCCCTGAATTTTAATGTATTCTATTTCCTCCGTTCTCAGCCAGTGCTCACAGAAGCATAAAACTTCTGGATTGTTTTGTTTTATGAATGCGTCTATGCGATCTATTTTATTTTTGATTGATTGTATATTAGCATGCATAATTAAAGTGACACTTTGTGAAGAGTTTAATTTTCGGCTATTTTTTTCCTTGGAATTTGAAAACCCTGGAGGTTGTTCTTCGATGCTCGTGCTGGCTGGCAACGCTTAACTGATGAGGTTATTCGCGAGTGGAAATGACTGGCTTTGACCTCTTTACCCAGTGTGTCAGTACCGATCTCCCCGTTGCGATCTGCGAGTGGCCCTGCATCCTTGACCGAATTGATTATGAAATACCCATTTCGGCGAGGGCAAGCTGGGGGTGTTCCTGCGTCGCGTCCGGAAGGCGACGGCTCCGCGTCGCGGCGAGAAGGCGACGGCACCGCGTCGTAGCCAGAAGGCGACGGCACCGCGTCGTAGCCAGAAGGCGACGTCACCGCGTCGCGGCCAGAAGGCGACGTCACCGCGTCGCGGCGAGAAGGCGATGGCACCGCGTCGCGGCCAGAAGGCGACGTCACCGCGTCGCGGCCAGAAGGCGACGTCACCGCGTCGCGGCCAGAAGGCGACGTCACCGCGTCGGATTCGGAAAATCTAGCCAATTTTGTAAATCTGAAAATGTACCTATAGAAAAATTTTTCTCCTTGCCATTCTTAATTTCAATATTATTTTTTGTATTATTAATATTATTAATTTTATAAGTAATTTGCAAAGGCATAGCATTATTTACAGAATGTATGGAATTTTTGTGATTATTATTAATAATACATATTGATTCATGACATTGAAAAGTAACCGCTGTTTTTAGAACCCTATCCTGTTGCACCCAAATTCCATTCAATATTATTTGTTAATCCCACCAAGAGTATGACTTTTGTTTCTGTACAAAGTAATTTAAAAATAGGATTTATTTGGACCACTATCAGGATTCTTTACGCAAACATTTTTGGTAGGCTATAAATTTTACCAATCTCACTGTATTAAAATTTGGTCCCACTTGAGATTTACCTTCCCCTACGTAAATTTTTCGGTGACTACGTTTCGTTAATAATGCAAGTTGAACATACCATTTACCTATGACTTCATATAAAATTACAGTCTCATACTAAAAAAATTACTGAGCGCTTGACGCTTCATAAAAGACTATCTGTTAGTTTACGGGTCCGTGTGCTGACGAATTGACCGTGCATGCACTAAAGATTTACAGGTACATCGTGTAGATTCACGCGGCTGCGGTCCGCGAATTTTACCTGAGCGTCCGGGGGTTTGACCCATCGGGAGATCGTGCTGATTGTCACATTTTGTAAAAATCACGCGGTTTTTTCCGACGTGTAGCTAGCGAACTGAGTTAGAAGGATACACGCAAACTGTTTTGTTATTGAACCGAGTAGGTATAGCGATGTTCCACGAAACTTGATATTACTTCGAACCAAAAAACCATCGCCAGTATTATCCGTACTCTCAGTAATTTATTCAAACTTTGCTCGTATTCTGCCAAGTCGGTGCAGTCATAAAACTCATTTCAGCAAATTTGATGAGGCAGTTCAGAAAATTTGATTTCGAGTTTTAGGGCAAGCTAGCCCAAAATATTTCCAGTTAATATTCAGTCCTCTAGTTGCTTTCGCGGCAGTAAGTCGATTACACACGTCATACCAATCACGTTAAAAACGCGTGTGACCCGCAGTCGGCAAGCTTTTGCTGGCTGTACTTAGGTATTGTATTGATGATGATTGATGGTAGCTACTAGCTATTAATTGCTAATTTAAATTTTGCGTGTTTGTTACTTGTGTCTCTAAACAAAATATGTGTTCGACAATTGAAGAGGTGTCACTGTGGGAGAGGAAGAGGTGATATGAACCAGACGAATTGGTCGCGACACGTAGAATCATAATATGCCAACGTGGTAGAATAACTGCAAGTGCAAGTTCAACCACAACCACCTTGGATAGATTTTTCAAAAAGCCTTGTTCTAGCATTGGTAAGCAACGCAACATTTATTTCTTTTAATCAGAAAAACAAACCACAATTGTATAAGTATTTTGTTGGCTGTGGGAAATCCTTATTTTCCCAATGTGCTTGTCTGTTCGATGAGTCCACCGCTGTAGTCAGTTCTACACAGACTCCGAATTTGGCCCAATTTGATAGAGCAGTTGCCCCAATATCGACGCCTCCAGGTGAGACGAGTTATTTAAATCCCTTATATGCATTTGTATGGACTACCGAGTAACATGCATCTGTACGAGTAAACGAATTGGGCATGAATGGCATCGGACTCGATGCCACTGTTAAAGTATTTGTATTTTTTAAAATAAATAACACAATGTGCCTTGTGAACTTCATAGGTGACACATGTATCGATCAAATGTCACTGTCAGCGGTCATTGATGACGATATTTCCATGTTCGTAAAATTTAATGAACAACATGTTGATGGTATCAACATCATTCAAGTAGAGTACCTACAGGGGCGTAGGAAGGGGGGGGGGGGATGGGGGGTGGGGTCAAATACCCCCCACACATCGGCCTGACCCCCCACTGGGGGGGTCAGGCCGGTTTACTCCCCCCGGGGTCACGTAACTGGATCGTGCCCGTGATTGAAGTTTTTACAAAACTTTCTAATTAATATGATAGGAAATTTGAAACTAGGATTCCCTATTCTGATAACCATGATTGATTTGGCCCAAATTTACATTAGCATGTCTTAGCATGTAGCAATTTCTGGATGCGGACAAAATATTGGGCTGTAGAAACTCTAGAAACCGTAAAATTGTCGCCTGCGGTGCGGCGCAAAATGTGTAGTCAATTGGTGGTAAAATTACCAAATTACATCTTTATTCATAGGTATTAAAAGCCTTTGCTGAACTGCTGGCTTTATTTAGAGCAACGTCTTTTTGCAATGACGGGCCTGGGTTTTGAACAGCACCGCAAAAAATGTGTCAGTGAACTAACGAGTCAAACAGTAATTTAGTACAGGAACCTTCTTGAAGAATAAATCGATCATGAAATATGCAGTTCTGATCAGCCAATTCTCAAGCCCCAAATTGACCGCAAACGCATAGATTTGCTCCAATGAAAACCTTGAACTCAAAATTTGTTTGGGTCAAAGTACGACGGCGACCCCTATATTGTGCAAATAGCTTTTAGAACCTTAACTTATCGAAAGAGGCGTTACTCCGTTCTTAAAACTATCAACACAATGTAGGGGTCGCCGTCGTACTTTGACTTGTCGGGAGACAGTACGTGGGACTGGAACTCTCGGCGGCGTCCTCCAGTTCGGTGCCGATCACCGCCCCTGTTGATTTAGGACAGTTCTAAAAACTATCAACACAATGTAGGGGCCGCCGTCGTACTTTGACTTGTCGGGAGACAGTGCGGGGGACTGGAACTCTCGGCGGCGTCCTCCAGTTCGGTGCCGATCAACGCCCCTGTTGATTTAGGACATTTCTAAAAACTATCAACACAATGTAGGGGTCGCCGTCGTACTTTGACTTGTCGGGAGACAGTACGTGGGACTGGAACTCTCGGCGGCGTCCTCCAATTCGGTGCCGATCGCCGCCCCTGTTGATTTAGGACAGTTCTGAAAACTATCAACACAATGTAGGGGTCGCCGTCGTACTTTGAGTATATGTCTTGGCAGTGACGGTGGTGGTGCCGTGCAGTGGAGCAGTTGCCAGTGGAGCAGTTGCCAGACTACGTTTTTAATATTTATAAATATGCGATGTGGACCACTTGCCGGGTGGAGCAGTTGCCAGTAAGGTATATTTAATAGCATGGTGGACCACTTGCCGTGGAGCAGTTGCCAGTAAGGTATATTTAATAGCATGGTGGACCACTTGCCAGTGGAGCAGTTGCCAATACAGTTTTACGAACGTATATAAAATAGCATGGTGGAGCAGTTGCAAGGTGGACCACCTGAAGGCATCCCATTCAAAGTTGTGCCATCCGTGCCAAAGTGTCACCAGCTTTTCACCGTGCATGTAATGCATCAGACAGAGGTTTGTTTTAATGAAATGCTTGATCTATTCGCATATCTGTTTTTAAACAATTCGTTAACAAACTTGTAATCGATTGTAAGAGAGTGGGTCGTGGAATAACGCCAACTGACATGGCAAGGTTCTAAGAGAGCAGGATAGCTGGTAATGAAAGTACCTGTGAGTTTGCTGCTGATGAATAGAAACATAATATAAGAAAACAAAATAATACTTTAAAAAATAATACTTAAACTATTGGCTGTGGTCACAGACAGAGCAGGTCATGTACAATATTTTTCTCCAAAATGACTGAATGTCAACTTTTACTTCCGCAGGCTATTCCAGTCGTGTATGTTTTAATGGAACAACGAACCACGAACGCCTTTGTTGAGGTTCTCACATACATACGCGACAATCTAGCTGCGCCGGACATGGTGCCTTCAGTCATCATGACTGACTTGAAGGCGCATTGCAGCGTGCTGCTAGGCTGGTTTTCAGAAACAGTGAGATCAAGGGATGCTGGTTTCACTTCAGCCAGGCAAGTGATTTATATAAAGCTCGGGTGTAAAAACAAAAACGTTTTTTTTTGTTGGTTTACTCACCCACCCACCTCACATACACCCACAAATATTTTTGATGATTTTTGAATATTTGTATGTAGTAGGTGTTCGATAACAATAATATGATCTTAAATTATCAATTCTGCACACATATAGCCTTGGTGCCATCGTGCCGTTAAACACCATAGTTGACTTTCATTATAAAGATAATGCCCTACTATTTTTGGACTAGGGGGCCCATAGGCGGCCAAGTTCTAAGCAGCAGTCATGTTCTCCCCCCCCCCCCGTCCACCGCTCCACACCCACAAATTGACCCCTAAAGAATCATATCGAGGTTTCATAGGAATTCTAAGTTTTGTTTTGTTGAAGAACTGTTCCAAAACAAAGGTACAATATCCCCCCCCCCCCTCTCAGCTGGCTGATAACATTTTAAATTTCAATGTTAATGTTGCTGTTTTTCAGGCCGTCTTAAGAAAGGCTAGATCCTTAGGACTGACAGCATTCCTGCGCGGAAACGCGGCAGCGATGAAGGCCGTCAGATACCTGCTGGTCTTGGCGCTCCTGCCAGCGGACCGAATCCCTGCCGGACTGCAAGTGGTAGCGGATATGCTGGGGGATGCCGGAATTGCGAACCAGATGCGCGGCCTGATGGTGTACATGAGGCGCTTCTGGTTAAATCGGGTTGGCTGCGAAACGATGTCGGTGTTCAGGCAAGCCAGGTGAACCAATAACCACGTTGAAGCGTTCCACAAGGGCCTGCGGGGCGCTTTCAATGTGGTTCATCCTGGGATCTGGCTCATCACAGGTATCGCAAAATATCTTTAAATACGTCGCAAATCTCTATGGTACCTAGGTAACTGTTTTGCTTTTTAAAGTTTATATGTTGTAAAGCAGGCGTGGGCAACCTTTGGAAGTCACGGGCCTGATTCAAATTTTCTGGATTTTCGGCGGGCCGGACGACCACTTTCGTAAAATGGGGTGGGAAGGGGGGGGGGATATGTCAAATGAAACACCATCAAAAATTATTTGCTCAAATTTACCAAAAAGCGTAGATTTGGGATCCAAAATTAACATTGAATTTGTAAAAATCTTGTCGACCGGGCCTGGGTGGGGCCTCTCCCTTCCCCAGGCTTGGTATTGTCACGAGAATATTATCCAATCGAATCCTCCGCGCATTATTGGGAATAGAGGTGTCCATTAAATTAAAAGTATATACTATTTTCACCAAAACAAAGTCAATATCAGACATTCCCTACATCTACCTTATTGCGAATACTGTTCTGCAAGTCGTGAATATAATTTTACCATAGAAAGATGTTTAAGACTGACATGAGCCCTGAAACTACTAGAAAGCGCTCAAGATATATCCAAAAAATTTGGGTTTATTTTAACTTTTTAAACATTTTTCTCCAGACAAAGTCTGGGCCTATCTCTCATGCTTATTGCCTAAAGCCCGGCGGGCCGGACAAAATTGACCCGCGGGCCGGGGGTTGCTCATGCCTGTTGTAAAGAATATAAATCAGAGAGACTCTGGGTATACAGAAGCTTTTACTGAATAATAAGACAGGTTGACATACGAGTGCTGTCGCCGCCAGCAGACCCCGGCACTAACGTCACGGAAAAGGCTTCACACCATAAGAATATGCGCGATTGTCAGCCACAATTTTTTTTTTAATCTTCTGTAAACTCCCATTGTCCCATGAGTCCCATTGATTGGTATCCTTAACATCATAAATGCACACTAAGAAGCATATCGGTGGACTCCTCGCACACACAAAAAACAATCCAAAAAAGCTAACAAATACACACAATTGTGAGATTTTTGGGGCTGTGACCTTCAAGATATCGCTATAAACGAAAAATTAAAAAAATATATATATATATAATAATAATGAATAGTTGATCTTGCCAAAGCTCGAAAAATGTTAATATTCCCATTGCAATATTGATGGTTGATTAGAACAATAGTAATGAATACATAAATAATTTATTGGTATTATGATAAGAATTACATCTTTATTTTACAGAGTCCATCCGAATGTTGATTAATCGGCGAAAAGTTGAGCTGGAATAGATAGCCAACGGAACGAGAGCGCTTCCTAGGCGCCGGGCTGCAAGCGAACACCAGGATGCTGCCATAAACAGGGCCACTAGGAATTTAATCGACGGGATCCTCACCACGAGGGAGTTCCTGGAGACCACAAGTCACAGGACCTCAAACCTACAAGAAGCTTTTCACCGAAATCATGCTGGAAACGATGAAGATGCCGTGTCCAGTGAGGAAGAAGATAACGCTGCGATCGGACTCCAACAGCCCGCCGCAGGCGTCCTTCCTCCGCCTCCGCCTCCCGCCGCCGGCGATCAGGGAAATATCCCGATGAATGGTAAAGTTAAAAGAGTTTATTAATTGTATTAGAAACTATGATAGTTGTGAAAAATCGATAAGGATGTGCATGAATTTGAACCCTGAAATATTTTTTAGCCGGGCAGTTGAAGTTTTTTAACCATATCCCCATTTAGAAGCCGCTTTGGCCACAGTAGGCCACGCAGTGGGCCCCGCAGAGGCCGACGACTTCGGCAACGGATTCAACGGTTCCGACACAGATAGCGACCGAAGCTATGAAAGTCACGTAGCTGTTGCTGATGATCTCGAATTCGACGCGGGTTAGTTGGTGTTATGCTGCCTACAGTTCCTCTTCCTACACATTCTGCTTGTGAATAATTCAACATTTTCCGGTCAAATTATTACAGAACGAGCTGCCGCAGAACAAGCTGCTGCTGCTGCCGCTGCCGCAGAACAAGCTGCTCCTGCTGCCGCAGAACAAGCTGCTGGTGCTGCCGCAGAACAAGCTGCTGCTGTCGCTGCCGCAGAACAAGCTGCTGGTGCTGCCGCAGAACAAGCTGCTGCTGTCGCTGCCGCAGAACAAGCTGCTGCTGTCGCTGCCGCAGAACAAGCTGCTGCTGTCGCTGCCGCAGAACAAGCTGCTGTCGCTGCCGCAGAACAAGCTGCTGCTGTCGCTGCCGCAGAACAAGCTGCTTGGTGCTGCCGCAGAACAAGCTGCTGGTGCTGCCGCAGAACAAGCTGCTGCTGTCGCTGCCGCAGAACAAGCTGCTTACGAAGAGCAAGCAACTTTTATTGAGAGGCTCGATATTGATCACAACCCACTACCAGGAAATGTGTACGATGTCCTGTGGGATCTCCACCATGGTAATTTATGATATGTAGAAACTTACATTAGATGTATTAGTGGCAGTCACTTCTGCAGCAGCGCATCTTTTCTTAAATTTTTCTACCAATTGTACCTAGTCATAATATTTTTTTGAGTTATAATATTATATGCATATATGTTACTAAATTTTTCTGGGCAAAGTGAGAGGTTTTTAATTTTTGGGATGTAAGTAGTTTGGCCTGAAATTATGGAATTATTTGATTCGAATAACTTAGCATTGGAAAATTGAATCTGCACTACTTTTACCAATAAATTTGGTCAAAATATCTGCAGCAATACCCTGTAACTTCACACCTACCTTAACGCGACCCCGCGCCAACCCTCGATCTCTCAGAGGACGACCGACGACGCCTACAGTGGTATCCGAAGAGAGGGTAGGATGGCGTTCAATGTACCATACTCCTGACACCAGATAAATATTTAAAAAAAAACGACAATTTACTTTACGTTTCAAACAAAACGATACAATATCAGGTTTCCTAATCGACCTACTAAAACACTATTGCTAGCTCCTAATTTACTGGTCAGTAAAGAAATATTAACAGGTACTCAAATAACTGTAGCGATGTAGCGATGCCGCGGCTCCGAACGCGTCGACGAACAGACGTCGGTGGGTGACGAAGTCGCAGCGCGGCGATGACGCCGTTCGAGACTTCGGGCGAGGCGCCGGTTGCCGTTCAAGAAGGCGACGACGGCGGGCTGGCGGCGTCTATAGGCGTCGTTGCTGCACGGTCATGGGACGACGTATCGAGCAGCGCTCTCAGAGGTCGGCACTCGGCAGGCTTGCCTACGTCGATGATGATAAAGCGTCGTACGGTCTGGTGAGTGGCTGAGTCGGGCTGCACCGTCGTCGTTGCTGCACAATACGCCCGGCAAGGCAGCGACCTTTATCCTCCGGAGCTCCGCGTCTTTCGATATTCGACGGCACTCTCGGGACGAAACGTTCGTCCCGTCTCAAGCCCTCGAGGCTTCTCCCGTCCCCATCGGGCGTTCCTCCGGCGCGCTCCAGCGTTCCCCACCAGTCCAGGGCACCTCGTGCCTTCGACGTCCAATTAGGGATAGCGTCGCTTTTCTTCCACCAATCAGGGCATATCGCTACCATATAGGGAGCGAAGAAAATACTGTCGTTTCAGCATTTCGCCAAAACGTTTATTTCTAATATACTAACATCTAATTACATACACAATTTAATTAACATGGCAAATAACAGGACCGAGGTAATTTGGAATGGAGCATAAGGACTGGACACAATCTGCCGACGTCCGCACTCTCTCCCAGAGATCGTCATCATGCGTCATCGCCAAAAGATTATTGCGCAACAGAAATGTGGCGCAATTCGCAACCCGACGCAAGAATACTGGCGCCCTAGCGTCTTATCAAAGATTAGGTTATGCCCACATGTGGCCAGGAGCATGGGGTTTCCTTATATGAAACTCACAATAACTAAGCAAAATCTCGTGTACGGTTACAATCCATAATATGAGTCCATTAGGGTAGTTCCAAATTTGCTGACATTACTTGCAAATTTTTGATGAGCGTAATGATAAAAGCTAGCGGAGCGAAATATTCAATTTCACAACCCCCAAAAAGAGTAACTTGTGTATGTTTTTTGTGTGTGTTTGTGCGCACTCTAAAGACCAAACGCCTTAACCGATTTGGATGAAAATTGCAGAGGACCTACCTTTCTTCTCAACATAGACCCAATGCGTTTTTGGAAAAGATCGGTTTAGAAATGTGGTAATAAATCAACTTTTACGAAATTATTCGATTTTTTAGATATTTTGAATCTCTGTAAATTTCAAAGTTCTTAACATATCTTCACCAAAACTAATAAACATGTCGACGGTAAACATATTTATTATGCGTGAAAATCTTAGATCAGTAGGACTTTCCAATTTCTTTTCATTGGCATTTTTGAAGTCATTGTTTTTTTCGTGATATTCGGTACTTTTTGTCGACTGAATCAATTCCTTCGTTACCTTGGTGATCAAGCTTTGTTGACTTCAAGTTTGTCCAAGGCAAAGATTTGACAGATATATTATCAGAAATAAGTAATTTTCATTTACAGAAGTAATTGAAGTAAATCCGCGCTAGATGTATATCTCCAACGTAAAAAGAACCCTCGGGCGTAATTTACATCTCTGTATATACTAGGACTTCGCGAACGCAATTTGTGTTGCGTTGAAGATGAGCGTAGCGGTTTCTTTATCGCGCATAAAAAGATTGCGGCAAAACGCATATGAAAATCATTGTTCGCGCCAAGCGCTTGATTTTTGCTGGTTTATTTCAGCCCCTTGTTTCCGGCAACCTGCCGCACTTCACCTGGCCCGGTCGGGTCGGTCCTTGTCAGTTCGGTTCAGTTGCGAGTTAATCGCCCCCTCGAGTGCATCGCGTCTCGGCTCTCGCACTAGTCTGCACTTTCGATTCGCGTCCTCGTTTCACGTTTCTTTTCGGCTGCTTTCTGCCAGTTCAACATTATAGTTATTTTCGCGTCATTTGCTCAGTGTCGTGGCTTTATTATTTTGCTCGTCTCCGCAAGATCGCCGAAGACAGAGAAGACGACGAGCTCCAGAAGTCCTCTGCTCTTAGTAGCCCCTTTTGGGGAGCAATTTTGTCATTCCTTTGTTCCCTCCCTGCCTACCCTAATTCGCCCTTCCCTCAGACGCCTCTTGCCACCACCTCACCTCCGCTCGGCGCGGTGGCCAGACTCACTTCTCGTAAGTTCCCCCCACCCCCTCTTAAAAATACAGTCCACTATCATTTTTTCTTTTCTCACGAGCCCCGGCTCAAACAATCATGGAGCAGCAAGCCGGACCATTGCTTTCTCAAAAATTCTGATCACTTGAAGATATAAAAGATTCTGACCTTTCTTTGTTTCTGTCCGAGCTGTCGGGTAGCGGAAATATGCTCATGTTTAAGTCATTGAGCTATGTGCATGCTGTGGTGCATGTTAATACATAGATGTTACTCATGCCCAAGGGTTTTTATTAGGTTGGAGGTATATTTCTGCCGCTGACTTACTTTCAAAAACTTGCAAGCACGAAATTGACCAAATTTCTAATATCGGTAAAATCTTGAAGTCAACTTCAAGTCAAAAAATCTGGTGTGATGTTTCAATTTGGTTTCGATGGTTTCTAAAGACAACAATCGAAATTGGGAAAATTTGAAAACAATAACGCACTTTTAAATAAATTTCCGTACTTTTCCAAACTTTCTCAATTGCCGAATATTGCTATTTTTCTGCTTTGAAGGGGAGGATTCTCTTGAAAAACGCAGGGGGTCTAAGTTGAGAACAAAAGCAGACACCCTGAAAATTTCATCGCAATCGAAGCAGGCGTTTGGTCTGTAGAGCGCGCACTAACACACATACAAAAAAACACACAAACACACAGGTGCTTTTTTTAGCAGTAGTGAAATTGGTGATTTTGCTTCGCTCGCTGCGCTCATCAATTATGTTCAAATTACTCAATTAGCTCAAGATAAGCATATTTTGGCTATCTGACAGCTCTAGAGATAAACAAAGAAAGGTCACAATCGTCTTAATATTCGAGTGATCTGAGTTTTCGAGAAGGCAATGATCTGGCAGCATGGGGCTCTATGGTTATCATAGGCCTTCTGTCTCCACCTTTTTATCCGTTATATACAAACCGCTTCCCACGCTCATCTTCAACCCTTTCAACTTGTTGCGTTGAAGATGAGAGTAGCGGTTCGTGTATAGCGGGTAAAAAGGTGGAGGCAGAAGGCCAATGAAAACCATGGATCACCATGCCAGACCATAGCCTTCTTGAAAATTCTGATCACTTGAAAATGTGGACGGTTCTGACCTTTCTAATTGTTTCAGATAGCGTTTTCAGATAGCGAAAATATGCCTGATATATACATCTCTTATCTTCTAAAATCTCTTGGAGATATATTTATGTCGCTGATTTACTGTCAAGAACTTGCATGCACACAATTGACAACATTTCTGACAAACTTGAAGTCTACAAAGTGTGATGTTTCGATGGTTTCGAAGAGCCATACTCGAAATTGGGAAAATTTGGAAAAATTACGCTCTTTCAGAGCAATTACCATACTTTTCCAAATTTTTCCAAATTCGGTATTGCTTTTTTTTAAGGGGAGTGGTATGGAGGATTTTCTTTAAAAACGCAGGGGGTCTAAGTTGAGAACTGTTACATTTAAACTGGACTACATAGGGCACATTGCTAAAGTTAGTTTAATCAATATTCTTTTTTTACTATTTATAAGATAGCTTTTACTTTTATATAATCTGTCCTTTGGGCGCAAAGAGGGCTAATACCGTTTGGATAGGGCGCAGAACTGAGTTTTTGGATGAACGGCGTTAGTACATTTTGTAGTTAGCTACATATCTATTATACCTACGTCAAATCTTGGTCAGATTCAAACCGTTGATCATAATTTACAGTAACGCTTTTACTGATTGTCTATTGCAATCTATGTAGGTTCCTATTAAATATGATTAAATTTTACTAAATAGTGCACCTAAAAAAATATACATTTTGTGATAAAATCTTTTAAACGATTTGATTTTCTGCTAAAAAGGTCGTATTCTGATGAAGCTTGCTCAAGAAAGATCTCTGAGATTTTTAGGTCGAAAGCACTCAGCCGAGGATGTTGTGGTTCTTTGGTGGGCCACCAAAACTAAACCAGAAATTACTTTTTTCAGGCCAATGTGACATCTACGATGCGGCTCAATTCGCAGGCGAGCCGGTGACGCTTTTATTAAGGCCGGTGGAGCAGCTGCTCGACATTACTTTGGACGAAAGGCACGCGCCATGGACTGAAACACCAACCCAACAGAATGGTCTGAACAGACGGCAGCGCTGGCAGCAGGCTGCCATGCTGTATCAACAAATTACCTTTTGTGGGGCATGCAGCAGGCTTGTTTCCAGGAAAATTGTGCTATTTAACTACAAACAATTGCCGATTATTTGCCCACTTTGCCGATGCGCTGTGGCGAAGTTCATGTTTGTTGTTGTGTAAAAATGTCTGTAAATATCCTAAATCCTAATTATATAATAAGTTAACTTAATAGTCATAATAAATAATAATGTTTTTGAAAATTCATATATTAATTTTTTTATCTCAAACCCATCCCTAAAAAGACTGCACCTCGCAAGGTGCACTTTCACTTTCGCAAATATTCGATAACCGAGATCAGTTCTATATAGGATATGTCGGTATAAAAGAATATAACACTTATTAATTTAATGTAGTCTAAACGAAACTAATTACGAATAATTATGCGGAGGTGATTTGTCAATAACACTTAACTTTATACACTGAGAGAAAGGGTATTGTTAATTCAACAATGCTTAGTTTTGTTGAAAAAATCCTGGTTGAACTGACCACAAGATTTGACAATGCTTGTCAAATTTGCGTTGCTTGACAATGCTTTGTTAATTTGAAAATGCTGATTGCTAGATTGACCAAACTTTAAATAAGGGAATTGTAAATTCAACAATGCTAGTGTTGCTACAAAATCCGGTGGCTGAACTGACCACAAGATTAGTTAATTTGACAATGCTGATTGCTAGATTGACCAAACTTTAAATAAGGGAATTGTTAATTCGACAATGCTAGTGTTGCTACAAAATCCTGGCTGAACTGACCACAAGAATCGTTAAAGATGCAAAAAACAAGTTCGTTGGGGGCTGGGTCGTTAAGGGTAAGCATTTATCCGTTGCTAAAATAAGGTTTCTCATCTGTGAAACTGTGAAAAAAAAATCCTATATACCAAAATTTGACACTTTACTTGTGCGCGTAGCCTACGCGCGACGTCATTTGATCGCCATGCGGCTGCCGCTGCGCGGGCGCCATCTAGCTCTTATCGCGAGCGAGTTTGGTGGTCGCGGAGAGTAGAGTTCCTAAGTGGTTCGATGAATGACTATAACGCGAGAGCCAAAAATAGATTTGCCGTGTCAACTTCATGAAAAAATGTCCTAGCTCAGTAGAAACAAAGATTTAGATTTGTTCACACGTAGTATCCTGCGTAGTCATGGCAGAAGAAGTAATACAGCCGTACCAATTTGAACCCGAATATTCTGACGATGAAATCGAGAATATCTCATTAGTACAAGAAGTTCGCGCCGGGTTATCTGTTGAAGTTTTATTGGGACGAAAAGACAATAATACTTGGTGTACTTGTAATCGTTGTTTGTCAATGCCCACTGATCACGAAAGCTTGTGTTGCTCTGAAGCCGAGTCAGTGCGTAAAGTTAGGGAGGGACACACATGTATAACCGAGCATCGATCTTTTCAAAATTTAATTATTGACAGTGATGCGTTGAATCAACTGCGACATCAAACCATTCGTAAAACAAGCAATAGCAGAAAAAGAAAAAACATTGACAGCAGAGAATTTACCGAACAACTCTTGGCGTTACTTGGCATACAAACAATTCGTAATTTGGATATCTGCAAACAACACCCTCGGAAAATCGAACCGTATCGTGTTGCCGTATCTACGTTCCCGCACTGACGGTGGAGTCGACTGCAGAACGGCATCATTTCCTAAATGCAACGAAAGCACTGCACTGCGTTTCAGATTTATAATTACTTTTTGATTCGCTAAAAGACGATGTCTCACTAGATCAGACTCGTCCAAATCGCTCTCTTTGAAGTGCACTTGACACACGCGGGCTCCCGGCCCGGGCACAAAGTTTTTACGGTGCGACCTCTCGAGCCAAATAGCAAACCGATTCGGCGATCTATCGCGGGATGGAAACGAATAAAAAGATATCTTTGGAACAGTTTTGTGAGAGTTACTGCATCCGAAGACCGAGCAAAATACCATATTTAGTCCAATTAGCAGCCGATTTTCATCATTGCAAGCGACAGACTGAGGCTGCTGCCTGCTGTAGCGCGCGTAGCGAGTCGCTGTCTGGGATTTGTCGACGTCATGCATTCTTTTCAAAGCGCTGCGGGTGAGTATACGCTGAGCGGCGCAAATGATCATGGGTACCATTGTTTTCGCCTGGAACTGCCTTTCTGAAGCCGGAAAGTCGAAAAACGAGTTGTGTCCCCCTTTAATTTGACAATGCTAGGATTACTAGATTGACCAAACTTTAAAAAAGGTATTATTTCAACAATGCTAGATTTGTTTAAAATATTTGACAATGCTGATTGACAGATGTCAATATCGTCATTATCCCTCGCAAAAATGTTGGGTATATTTTTCTTATTGAACAAATAGCTTCGTTGGACGAACATGGGTGAAAATGCAAATTGCAAGATCTTTCAAGATTCTTGCAAGATCCTGGCAAGACCCTGACACGATCTTACAAAAATCAGTGCTCACCTCTGAAGAATTAGCTTTTAGAAATGATTAATTTAAAAAAAGAACAAACAGTAACAGTAAGTGTAGGGTTCTTGAAAAGAAACTAAACTGAAAAAAAATCGACACAATTTTAAAACAAGCGCGTGGAACTAGTTACAGCGAGTCAAATTCAAAGTTAAGTCAAGTGTTGTTGCACCGCCGTGCTCATTGGTGCCCGTGACTGCCGCTACCGCCATCTTCATTCTAAATTCCGTGGTCTGTGGGACGACAATACAATGTCAGACGAATTGGTGCAAAGTTATTTGGAGGCGTGGGGATTAAAGGAACTAATCCCTGTTTTCGAAAGTAAGTTGTACTACTTTGCTTCAAACCAGAAAGAAATTTAGTTTCTCTTGCTAATATTACTAGTCCATTATAATTTAGAACAAGCGATTAACCATGCGGCGTGGTTGCGCCTGACGGAAGTGCTAGTGAGGGAGTTGGTGCCTACAATAGGCACCCGTATTGAATTTTGGGACAAATTGCAAGCGCAACGGGCTAGCACCCTCACAGCCACTGGACAGCCTTGAGAGGTGAGATTTTAGAATGCTAGATTTCTTTGTTTCATTGCACTCCTTGAAAATTCATAATAAAATTTTGCTCACGCTTTTGTTTCCATGTTCTATGTTACGTAAGTACTACCTAACAAACCTGTCGGCTTCTTGGCATTTTAATAGTCACAACTTAATTAATTTTTGTCCATGCAGATTTTGGTTGACATAGTTGTCTATCGAATAGGCTGTTGTTGCCTATGGCGTAAAAATTGTTTATGCCTTAGTGGCTATCTAATTCTATCTAGAAATATAATGTCTTCACTTTTCTGATCATCGTATAGTTGTTACACACGGTAGAACTGTCGCATGAAAATTGAAAATTACAATCACTCGCATGGGGACATCGTGCATGGGCTGTTCAGTCCACAAACACTGACACTAACGGGTTGGGGTGGTTCACTATGGACCCGAAGAACTTGGTGTTGATGTCGGTCACGAAGTCGTGGAGTAGGGGGGCGCCGGTTTGCCGGTGCACGTCGGCCGTACGGGTGAACATCGGCAGTCGCAGGGCTCGGCGCAGCGCGCTGTTCTGGACCTTCTGCAGCCGTTGTAGATGGCAGCTGGCGCAGTGCACCCACACCGGGCTGCCGTAGGTCAGCGTCGGTCGGACTATGGAAGTGTATAGCCGAGTCTTGGCGGCGACTGACATCGCTTTGCTTTGCATGAGGGGCCGCAGTGCAGCTAGTTTCCGCACAGCGCGCGTGCTCGTCTTGGCGATGTGTTCCTTAAATGTCAGCTTAGCGTCAAGCGTAACACCCAAGTACTTGCAGGAAGGCATCCACCCGATGGTCGTGTCCCCCATGGCAATCACTGGTTGGTGGTAGAGGCGACGGCGAGTGAATAACGTCGCTGTGGTCTTCGTTGCGTTCACTTCAATGCGGGCTCGCAGAAAATAGCGATGGAGCTTATCTAGTACAGTTTGCAGTTGCGTTTGTAAGGACAGGCCTGTCGTGGCCGTGCTGATAACGGCGGCGTCATCTGCGTAGAGTGCAAGTTGCGAGCCGGGGAGCTCCGTCGGGGTGTCATTCGTGTAGAGGCTGTATAGTAGTGGGCTGAGCAGCCCGCCTTGTGGGACCCCTGCGGAGATCGGCTGGAGCGCGGAGGCGTCCTTGTGATAGACAAAGAAGCGTCTGTCTCTTAGGTAGCTGGCGATCAGGGTGACGAGGCTATGGTCGATGTTGAGGGCGATAAGCTTCTCAATTAGGCCCTCGTGCCATACTCGATCGAACGCCTTTGCAACATCGAGGCATACGACTCCGATCAGCTGCTTGCGGTCCAACCCAAGGCGGATTGCCTCGGTAACACGAAGTACTTGGTGATTAGTTGAATGATTTGCCTGAAAGCCAAACTGGTGCGGGATCAGTAAATCTTCCGCGTCGACTTGGCGCTGGAGTCGTGATAGGATCGTTTTTTCGCAGAGTTTAGATAAGCAGGAGAGTAAGGAGATCGGGCGATAGCTTGATGGATCGCGGAGCGGTTTGCCTGGCTTAGGGAAAACAGTCACTTTGGCTATTTTCCACGGGGTCGGAAAATATCGTAGTCGGAGCGTTGCATTGATGATGTCGACGAGTCGTGCGGCAGCAGAGTCACTGAGTTCGACTATGGCCTGGTTGGTGATGCCGTCGGCACCGGGGGCCTTTCTGGTTGGCAAGGTGGCTACTAGATTTGCTAGCTCGTTCAAAGTGACTGGAAGAATGGTGCTTTCTGTAGATGATTGCGCAGCAAGGAACTCTGAGACGTGCTTCTCCGTGTCTGCCGTGTAGCAGTTGGGTGGATTGGGCGTGAATTGCTCAGCTAGTGCGTCTGCCAGGACGGATGCCTTGTCCGATGGAGTGACTGCCAGGTGGAAGCTGCCCTGGATCGGTTGGCTCGGCGTTGGCTTGTTCAGTAGTTTCCTGGTCATGCGCCACGTGCTACCGTCTTCCTCGTTGAGTTCTCCCACCGTTTCATCCCAGCGGGTTTCCCGGTGTTGTGCAAGTTGTTCGTGGAGTAGTCGCGTCTTCCTGTTGTAGTCTGCTTTTAAGTCTGCAGTGTGATGTTGTTGCCACAGGCGACGGGCCCTGTTTTTCATACTCAGCCTCCATCAATCCCGGTGGGATATCGTATATCGAGCAGCGTTTCTGGGTGGAGATGGGGACGGCTGCAAGGATCGCTGACTGGATGGACTCGGTGAGTTGGTCAGTGGCCTCGTCAAGTTCATCCGGCGTGATGATCGGCGTTATGGTGACTGTGGCTTGTAGGCTAGCTCGATACTGGGTCCAGTCAGCCAGTCGGTAGTTTGGTCTGCTCGAGGCCGGCTCGGTGGCGACCTCGTCCCCGACCTTAATGATTACCGGGTTGTGGTCTGAGGTAAGTTCTGCCAGTGATTCTAGCTCGATCGAGTGGCCCATGTTTTTGAGGAGGGCGATGTCTAGGACGTCACCGACACCGGTATGATGATAGCGTGTGGGGTCGCGCGGACCAGCCACTGTGAAGTCGGCTTCCAGGGAGTGTCGTAGCAGGACGCGGCCCTTTTCATTACAGACGCGCGAATTCAACGCAGTGTGCTTAGCGTTGAGATCGCCGGCCACGATGGTGGGGAGCGGTGAGTCCAGCAGCGCATCCACGTCGGCGACGATGAGTCGTGTCCGTGGTGGGCAGTATGCGGCGATGAGGCGCAGCGGACCGGCAGGAGTATGCACTAACACGCCGGTCGCCTCGATGCTACGCAGTGCAGGTAGGCGCAGTTGTTCGTGACGTACGAGTCTGCGCACAAGCACGGCTGTGCCTCCGCCAACGCGGCCGTTGGCAGGCGCAGGCCGGTCACGGCGCTCCGGTATACATGGAAGTTGGCCACGTCCCATCGTCGGCTAGGCGTAAGGTGCGTCTCTGTTAACAGCGCACAGCAGACATGGTGCACGTCGAGGAAGTGCGTCAATTCTGTTCTTTTGTGGAGGACTCCATTTCCGTTCCACGTCACGAGGGTGCTTTTTGGGGGGGTGTTACACATTGCAGGTGTCAGGGCCGGCAAGGAAGGTCGGCACAAGGTGTGCCAGCGCAGTCAGTGCGGGGTGGAGGTTGAGGCTGGCAACCATCTTTGCCAAGGAGATGAGCATATTGCGCCAATCAAACGACGCTAGCAAGCTTGCAAAGCTGTGTATATCGGGCTGGTGGAATCTGCTCTGAGTCGTCGGCGCAGCGCCGTCTTGAGCGGGGGGACTGGTTGAAGTGTCGGCGGCTTGGCTTGAGGCGGCCTGCGCGAAGCTGAGGCTGTGACTCACAGGTTTCGCTGCGGCTCGCTGCGGCATCACGTTGGGTCTGCGCGTGGTGGTCTGCGCAGCTCCGGGTGCTCGGTGGCGGCGCGCCTCCGCGTTTTTGAGATAGGTGCACCCGCGGTAGTTTGCCGGGTGCTGTCCCTGGCAGTTGGCGCACGTGGCTGGTTGCGTCATTGGGACCCCGCAGTCGGCGGACATGTGGTTTTGGCCGCAGCTTACGCAACGAGGTTGGCGTTTGCAGAACTCTGCAATGTGTCCGGTGGTTTGGCACCGGAAGCACGTTTGGATTTGTTGCTTCACGTCTCGGGAGGCTTCGAGAGAGACCACGAAGTTCTGCAAACGCGTGATTTTAGTCAGGTCAACTGGAGCGGTACCTGGTGTGCGAGCGTGCAGCGCAACGGCGAACAGAGGTAGAGGTTCTCCGAGGATCTTTTCGCCGGCCGGTGTCAGTTTAGCGTCGGTGTGGCGACGCAGCTGTGTGACGCTCCTCGACGGGATGCCGAGCTCAGACAGCTCGTCGAGGATATCTTGGGTGTCCGCGTTCACCGGACAGCCCATGATTACGAATCGCTGGGTCTTTGGGCGAGCTTCTGAGAATGTGTAGTATTCGTAGCCATCGGCCTCGAGGTTGTTCGTCAGTTTACGATAGTTTGCAATGGATGTAAGTTGCACTTTGGAGAATTCGCGACGGGGGGTCACAGTGAAATCGCACGCGACATGGCTGATGTATGTTGTCCAAGCTTTGTGCGTGGAAAAGTTTTTTATGCACACCGGCGGGATTTTTGGTTGTTTTTGCTGTTCTTTTTGCGCACCTGGTTGCGCGGGGTGGATTTGTTCGCCGACCTGTGTGTCGGCGTCGGGCGCAGAGTCCGTATCCATGTCGCTTTCACGATCGGAAAGGACGTGGTATTTGTTGTGCGTCGGTGTGGGCACAATCTGGGTAGCCGTGCGCTTCTTTTTGCGCGGCTCATTCGTCGGTGACTCGTCTTCGGACAAGGAGCGTTCTTTTTGGCCTCGCCGTTTCTTCGTCACGAGGGTAAATGGCCCTGATTGATAGTAATTGGGGCTTCCCTCGGTGACGGCGTGGAGCGCAGCGTTAACCGTACCCGGCGTCTCGGCACCGATAGGCTTGCCGCGTTTTGCGGCTACGTTTTTTGTGCTGTGGCGAGGTGGCGATGTCGGGGGAAAGACTTGGTCGTCTGTCAGCTCTGGCGGGGCTGGCGGCGTTGTCGTCGCCTGCGGTCGGCACTCGAGACCAGAGCCCTCAGGGGCGCGGCCGGCTCGGAGACGTGTGGGGGGGATATCGGGGTGACTCAGGGTCGCTTGACGCCTGACTGATTTCGTGGTAATTCACTCTCGTCCTTTCTAACACGCGCCCTAGAGTTAGGGTGTGGCACTCATTGACGGTTTTGGCCAATTACATGGCGTGCAAGCATTGGCACGTGTCGACACTGCACCAGATTATTGTTTATCACTATCTGTGTTACATGAGTTGAAATTCACATCTGTTAATACGGAATTTTAGCAGAGTAGCTCTTTTAACGTAGAGCGACTCCTACACACGTCTCGATTTTGGTTGAAGAACCTTTACAGCAAGAGCCCAGTCCAAACCAAAACGTATGTGGGACGAAACGCATCAAACCAGCACTCTTCGCGAAAAAAAAACTGACCTTCACATCTCGGAAGTGGTTCAAAGTTTCAGTGGTCGTTGTGCTACTCAAGTGGAGTACAAAACTATTTTTTGAAAATTTTAGGCCCACTGGTGTGGGAGATATGACCTTGCAAAGTTTCGCTCGTTTAGCGGACCGCGCGCGCACTATCACATATTTCAATATCTCAAGACACAATATCACAATATCTCAAGAACCAATAAAGTTACAGAACTCTGGTTTGATTCATTGATAAGTGCATAAAAAACTGCACTAGAAAAATGCTTAAAACTTGTATACTATTCATTCAGAAAAACGATACCTCTTCATACATCTATGTTTTTAGAAATGTCTATAGCAAAAAAGCGCGTTCTTTGAATAAACTGAAATTTTCAGGAAATGTTGTCAAAAGATGCATGTATACTAGTACCAATTTTTAGGATGGGCATTCGGGTAGTTTTGTAGAAATTAATTCCCAAAGTTGAAATCACATACAAAAACATAGGATTTTTTGGTACATTTCGTAATTGAAGTGAGTGTACCACTTTGCGCAATGTTGTAATTAGCTGAAAATTTCAGGAAAAGTATTCAATATATGTATGTATACTAGTAACAATTTTTAGGACGGGCATTGGGGTAGTTTTTTTTTTTAAATCCCAAAGTTGAAATCGCATGCAATAGCATAGGATTTTATGGTACATTTCGTAATTGAATGGAGTGTACCACTTTGCGCAATGTTGTAATAAGCTAAAAATTTTAGAAAATGTAGCCGATATATGTTTGTATACTAGTACCAATTTTTAGAACGGGCATTCGGGTAATTTTGTAGAAATTAATTCCCAGATTTGAAATCGCAGACAAAAGCATTGGATTTTACGGTACATTTTGTAATTGAATGGAGTGTACCACTTTGCGCAATGTTGTAATGAGCTGAAAATTTCAAAAAATGTATTCGATATATGTATATATACTAGTACCAATTTTTAGGACGGGCATTTGTGTAGTGTTTTAGAAAAAAATCCTAAAGTTGAAACCGCATAGAAAATCATAGGATTTCTGTGCATTTCGTGATTGAAGTGAGTGTTCCACTTTGCGCGATGTTGTAATAAGCTAAAACTTTCAGGAAAATTTTGAAAACTACGATCTCGATGTGTGCGAGAAGTTTGTCATACCTTATCGCCAATGGCGTTTCCTTGGGTGCCGCGCTGGTTAGCAGCCTGCAAGACTAGCGGAGACGTCCAAGCGTTGCCGTTTCCGCAAATGAAAATCGTTTCACGCGAAGTGATGACAGTGAGGTTGGATGATAAGCGTGATAACTTCTGGTGCCCTTCACTGTCTTTATTCCCTCGAAACGACGTTTCAACTTCTTACCACACGCGGCAATTTCTGCTATTGGCACGAACGCAAAGCTGATGTTTTTAATGCAAGCCTGCGCCCAGAGAAACAGGTCTATCGGCGTCATGATTTGCCTATTGAAGGGATTCTGCAGAGAGGCGCGGGCGGCAAGTCGCTTCACGGTGCCCCCAATGCCGTCACATGGGCGTTTGCCGTGTGAGGTGGCAAAGAAATGCCATTCGGCTGTCACGTCGGAAGTCTTTCTTGTGCTAGCACAGGTTTACAAAATTGCTTCGGTATTTGTACTGAGCAGACGCGCCATCAGAAAAGTAAATTACGTGGTACAAATCTGGAGTATGCTTTTTTGATAAAACTGATAAGATGTACTTGAAATGCGTAAACTTCCGTGGTATCATGGGTGAGGGAGTCAGAAAACACAACATAGCTGAGGTGCGCGAGCTCACCATTAACGTGCTAATAAAATCACGAACGGATGGAGGGTGTGCGCTAAACATTGTAAATGCTGCACACCCAATTACGGGCGCGCCAGCTGTAATCTTTGCCGCGAACAGGTAGCGAGCCCGCGAAAGGATACGCGCCCTTTGTACAGTACAGTCAAACCCGTGACAGCTTGTCATTTCAGCGGCTAGGTAAATTTGTTAGTTTTTAGCACAGATGTTTACTTTTCTTGTTTTCTCCCAGACCGATAGACATTCCGATCTCACACGGACCTAGGACTTAGTGGGGGGTAGTTTCTGTCAAAACCATGGTATAAGAAGACAGAAATATACTTATACCATGTGTCAAAACAAACTAGCCACGATACACTCCATTCAATTACGAAATGTACCATACAATCCGATGCTTTTGCATGCGATTTCAACTTTGGGAATTAATTTCTACAAAACTACCCAAATGCCCATCCTAAAAATTGGTACTAGTATACATGCATCTATTGACAACATTTCCTGAAAATTTCATCTTATTCAAAGAACGCGCTTTTTTGCTATAGACATTACTAAAAACATAGATGTATGAAGAGGTATCGTTTTTCTGAATGAATAGTATACAAGTTTTAAGCATTTTTCTAGTGCAGTTTTTTATGCACTTTTCAATGCTTCAAACCAGAGTTCTGTAACTTTAATGGTTCTTGAGATATTGACGGAAAAATGTGATAGTGCGCGCGCGGTCCGCTAAACGAGCGAAACTTTGCAAGGTCATATCTCCCACACCAGTGGGCCTAAAATTTTCAAAAAAATATTTTTGTACTCCACTAGAGTAGCACAACGAGCTGAAACTTTGAACTTTGAAACTTTGAACCACATCCGAGATGTGAAGGTCAATTATTTTCGCGAAGTGTGCTGGGTTGATGCGTTTCGCCCCATGTATATAACCTCCATTCCTAATTAACCTAGGTACTTATTCTTGCCACATTTGTGTCTGAACTCATATAGCTGATCCATTTACTTTATATATAATTATCATATTGTGCATATCTTCTTTTCCACAGAAATTACATGCTCTCTTACTGAAGACACTAAAGGGAAAAAGTGTTTTGCATCGCTACGCTACAAATCAATCTTTTGATCGTGGATTCAGGAAGGCGTTGACCGTAACCATAATAGTAAACGAGCTCCAAGGCGACGAGAAACATTAGTGAGCTCACTAAAATTTTTACCTCCTGCCCATGCCAAACAGAATTCCAAAAAACCATGTGGCAAACAATTGTAATGTTAAATTGATCATTATTGTAATTGTACTCACGAGCAGTACCTATAAGTAATTTAAGTTTGATTGTCATAGAAATGTGTAATAATGCGCACCTTTGGTGGCATGTATTAATCTAGGACCCTTAGTTTTATGATTATATAATTGTTATTGTCAACGCTTACATAACCATCGATGACTCGATGCACGACATGTTAACCAGTACGGGTCATTATCAACACAAGTGCAGGCGCACTTGCTAAACCAGAGTTCACTCATTACAAGGGTCACTTGCACAAAGTACAGATTAGGCCTATTACTGACCTATATAAACTGGACCACCAAAACGGTCAAGCATTCATTCATTCGTCTTTTGCCTTTACAAGTGTCTCTTCAATTCAGTGTCTTACGTTCGCTCTAACTTACAGAAATCTGGTCTTTAACTTCTTCCTTTCCACACTCGACCGTGGGGTAATCCAGGCCTAGTGTTCACTTATACAAAACGAGGGGTAATCCTCCGATTGTATTCCCTCCCTTAATAAACGTTAATCCATGGGGTAATCCAGGTGCAACGATTATTATTTAAAAGACCGACGATCTCTGTCAATTAGACGACCGTTTCATTTATTAATTTCTACCAAATTCAGTGAGTGTAATTACAAGTCTGTACTTTTATTGAAATATATTAAACTGTGTTAAAACTAATTTCTGTGACTTCGCACTAACTACGTCTACCTGGGTAAGCCATACTATTTTCACACATTCCTCTAGCCAGTCATTATTTCGACCAGAGCCATCCAGCCTGGCGAATTCACTATCTCCGAACGCTTCACCGTTCGCACGTACAACTTTCTTCAATCTTGGAGACTCTGCGAGTTTCTGCGAGTCTCTGATGGCAGCCTAACCTAGTCTATTTTATATTTAATTAATCCACTTCACACGTGCCCGCTTCTGCAACTACAGACGCCGTGCCACGTACTAATGGTAGCCTATGGTAATCATACCAGACTATCCAAAAGCACCATTACAAATGTATATATAGATGAACATCTTGGTGCATATGCTAAATTTGTTGAAACCCTTTCAACAGGATTGAATCAAGACGCTTTGTAAGCCTTGCAGAGGATATCGCAAAAGAATTCCCCAGCGAAAACTCTGCAACTTATTACATACCATTTTCTCTGGTATGTGGTAAAAAAACGATCTGCTAAGGGAAAGCTTTGGGAAAAATATAACAGCATTCGAAGAGGGCTCAGAGATTCTGGTCTAATGAAACGGAATAATGCGCCAGATAATTATGACAATTCTACTAACAGCGAAGGTGCGTTCCGATTAGCAAAGCATCTGGTTCTTTTAATAATTTACGTATTTATTTCCTAGTTATATCGATGGTTTTGCCCATTAAAGTAGCCGTGGCTTGAAGTATGTTTAACTTGCTTGTTTTGTAGAAGTAAATGAATGTGAAGTCAACAACCTTGAGTGGCTAAAGAGTTGTGAGGGAGAGCCATGGCCGAAGATACTGGATGCTTGGCTTCTGACGTCGAGAATTCGGATGTTTGCAAAGCAGACTCTTACTGAATATTTGGACCTTTATCCGATATTGAAACACCAGTTGGGATTCAGATTGGTAAGCTTTTCACTTTTATTGGAATTCATGTCATGCATTTTAACATTAAATTGTTAATTAATCCTTTGTATCTATGTAGATTAATACTGATTTTGTACAACAGTACAATGGGAAAGAATTTGGCTTGCTCAGAGAATTCCCAGCAATTGCCAAGAAAATAATACAGTTCTGCCAAGAGAATCGAACTGCAGACAAGGCAGTAATAGATTTACTTTCCAACATTGATATTTCTCCTCCATCAAGTGAAGATACAGGTAAAGATATATAAATTAATCTTATTACCTATGTTATTGTTGTTGTTAATATTTTGGTGCTGTTGACCATGAACTTCGTTCTGACTCATGCAAAATATTAATGCTCACTTTTTGTTTGGATTCTAGAAGTAATTGTGGCATTCATGCTGTTACCTCTGTTGTTTCCTTCAATCGGCATCAGGGTGAGGAAATCCAAAACTTGGAAAGCGTCGAAGCTGGAGATGCAGGAAGGATTCTTTCTGCACACCAAGGTACTAATTCAATTTTATTCGTGTCTTGCGATTATTTTCCTTTTTTTTCGTTCTAGAACTTGATCTCTGACCAAGTGATTTGTGGCTAATGTGTAAAATGTAATTTGACAGACAACAGCGGATTTGGAAACGCAACTGGCGAGGCGTGTGGAAAAGATGGCTTGTATGCAGCTGACTGTACAACCTCTAACGGCGATTGCTGGTGACTCAACAAAGAACTTCTCTGCTGTGTTTGTGATGTGTTTGTTTGTATAAATGACATTCGCTACAAATTTGAATATCCTATTAAGGCTTTTGACACGTGTTTCAAGTCATTTTTTTCTCTTAACGCATAGTATCCGGTCGAGTCCGTGCAAATGTGGTCTTTTATCCAGAATGGGTACGATATCTCGACACAACATGACAAAAACTACACGTCTGTGTCCACTCTCATTTCAGACTTGAATGTAAAGGCAAATTGAACTCATTTCAACTCATTAAGCCAAGCAAATAGAAGTGTTTTTTTTTATCAGTATTAATTTTGGCAAACTGTTTTTAGTTATAATGGCAATTTGCTATTTGTGCCATTTAAATCTTAAAAGTTTGAAAATTCTTTTAAATCACTTACATTTCAAACATAATCTTAGTGTAAATAGTAAATATAGATGTTGTGAAAATAATTGCAGCAGAGACTTCAGTTCGCAACAATCATTCAAAAAGCATTTTTTGTCGGTTCACTTTTCCGATTGCCAACTCGTAGGGGACGTGACAATACCTGACATAAACGTTGAAACTGTGGTAGACCAAGAGGTTTTGTATGTCCCAACAAGCTTGCCTAATGATACCAGTAATTTAACTGTGTCCTCATTTAATGAATCTTTGCAACAGCAGTCTTCATTATTTGTTTCCAAACTATATGACAATATGTCAACTCCAAGGAGTCTTGTACAAACTGTAATCGAAGATACAGCCCAATTCATGGGTGCGCAACTTATATCATCATTGAAAGAGAAGGTGGTTCAGAACTTGGTTGAACTAGGCTCAAATCCTGATAACACCAGAACCATAGAAATGATAATTGAATCTCTGGAAAATCCCTTTTTAAATTTGAGTACAGAATATAGACGGCTCCAAACACTTGAAAAATCTGGCCAGTTCATCCCGCCTGTAGATCATGTACTCGTCACAAGGCTGAATGACTCTAGGAATAAAGATGGCACAGTAAAATTGGATACAGTGACGGTAGCTGCCAAATTCATTCCTCTTCGTATTATTTTGAAAAGAATTTTTGAATTACCAGGAGTTACAGAACTCACTATTTCTTTCATGAGATCTTTAAAGAAAAATCAGGAAATTATCTCCAATTTCATTCAAGGGGAGTTATGGGCATCAAAAATTCTAGGCTATAAAGACACCGATGTGGTGATTCCATTATTTATTAACTATGATGATTTTGAGACAAGTTATCCGTTAGGATCCCATTCAGGTATTCATAAAGTTGGAGTAGTGTACAGTTCCATTCCCTGCTTTCCACCAGAAGTGCAATCGCAAATTGATAATATTTTTCTTACTCTCCTTTTCTATACGTTGGATCGAAGGGAATTTGGGAATAAAGCCACATTTAGGATTCTTGTATCCGAACTGAACTTTTTGCAAAGCAAAGGTGTAATAGTCCATTTAGGAGATAATAAGGCACTTACGATATTTTTTGTTGTCGGATTGTTTATAGGAGATAACCTTGGTTTAAACGAAATTCTTGGCTTCACTAGCAGTTTTTCGGCTAACTACTGTTGCCGGTTTTGCAAAGTTCCCAAACAATTGTTGCACGTTCAATGTGTTGAAAATACTAATTTTAGACGAACTAAGGACAATTATGCTTCGGATTTGAGGCTGGCAAGTGTATCAGAGACAGGGATTGTTGAGGAATGTATGTGGCATGAGATTGAAGGATTTCATTTGACTGAAAATTTATCTGTAGACATGCATGATCTTTATGAAGGAGTTTGTAAGTACGACATGACTTTAATACTTAAACATTACATATTTGATATGAAACTGTTCTCAGTTGCTATTTTAAATGACAGAATAAAATACTGTTCTTACACTGATAATGACAATAATAACAGACCACCTGCTATAAGTGCAGACAATATTGTGAAAAGAAATCTGAGAATGTCAGCTGCAGAGGCAATCTGTTTTGTTAGAAACTTTAGTTTAGTTGTAGGAGATTTTGTTCCTCCAGATGATGATGTGTGGGATTTCTACCTGTGCCTTAGAAAATTTTTAGATATTGTCACATCTGATAGGCAGGGCCGGACTTAGACAATATGCGCCAGTAGGCAGTTTTTTTCGTGGCGCCCCTATAAGCTGCCAATGCTCATCACTCATCAGTAGGTAAAGCCTAAGGAACCAATTTTGAAAGATGCGTCGATTTCGTAAGAGAAATTATATAACGGACTGGTATAGATTGGTACTTGATACACTCTAAAAAGTCGGCGTGTAAAACAAGCAGCTTTGGCCGAGTAAAACAAGTAGTTTCTGATATGTCGTGCATTAAATAAGCAGTTCTCAATATTTGAGTGTAAAAGTAGAAGTTTCCGCTCAAGGACAGATAGATTTATGCATTTTCAGCCATCAAAACAGATAAAAAAAAACGTTGATAAATATTAACAGCTTGTTCAGCAAACTGCTACTGCATTAACAGCTTATTCTCGAAGACGTTTAATATTAAAACTACTATATGAACCTAAATGAATAAAATATTTCTGATTCTCAACAACTAAATATATTAGGTTATTTGAACAGCAAGGATTTCAAATAAAACCAAGAACTAGCAATTTATAGAGTATATTTATTTTAAAAAGAGTAAATAATTATTAAAATTGATACAAAATTCAAATGAGAAAATCAAGCAAATGAACTGAATACAATGAAGTTATACAATTTATTTTTAACTTCATTATTAATCAATAGCATTAGAAATATTCTGTTCTCCTATGGTGCAGTAAAATTATATAACTTTTGTCATTTAAGTTGTACATTGAGAGGTTGTGAGGAAACGGTAATTCCTTTAGAAGGACAGGCGATACATTTTCAGTTGGTTCCACATGGTACGCATTCAAACTCCTTTCAAAGCACACAGTGTTCAATTTTCTACAGATGAAAAGGAAATCCATCCCATACGTGAGAATGGTCTCAATAGATGCAAACTCAGGTAAACTCTCCTCTGGATCATTGGTTAAAACAGCATAGTTTTTACAGTACGTCGTGCCCTGCACTTCGATTTTATTTGGGAGAAGAACTCTTTCCTGAGGATTTTCTACTTTTAATTTGTCCATACACAGATTTGCCAACGGATGATTCCCAATGATCATAGATTGTCCACTTTTGACTGTGTCACCAGAGTACAAAAACTTTCTCGATGGGTCGCCAGGAAGAGTCAGCAGCTCAGCACATCTGAGTGCCTGGTACCTGTACGACATTGTAAGGGGGGGATTTTTGAAGTTTCTTACAACTGACGCAAGAAGTTTAATTCTACAGTGTGCCGCCTCAAATCGCATGCACCATTGCTGGCGTAAAGGTCCAAATTTATGTATCTGTTGCGGAATGTGAATCATATAATGGTGTTTGGGAGTTATCGAAGCATTGGGATACAGCTCAGCAAACCTGTGGTGATGAACGTTTATCATTGTCTTGAGCAATGCACAATCTTTATGTTCCAACTTGTACGCCAACATGATATTCACTATTTGTAAAAGAGTAACAAGATTTTCGAGTCTTTCATCGTCTTTAGAAATGCTATTATGAAGCAAAAATGGCAATATATTACCTAGCGTCATGATTTGTGCACAGTTTTGCCTTAATTTACCATCAAGATGAGAAATATCAATAGGCGATGGTTTATCTTTTACGATGTGACCATAATCAAAGTTGTTCATTTTTAAATTCAGTTCAAGAATGGTAATGGCCTTGGAATGAACACAATACTTTAAAAACTCCCGACATTCCATCTCTAGGCAACCCTCTATAACGACATGCATTAAATCTTGGACCATGCAAGTAATAATGTTAAAATGTTCTAGCGAGGATAAAATGCTTCGTTCGTTTATGCCATGCGTTTTTGACCAAAAACGTTGCGCTTCTCTGGAAAGGCCTTCTTGTTCTAGATCACTGCACTGATTGTTATAGCTTTCTGCAGTCCTGGGCATAAAGTCTTGCTCTAAAAAAGATTTTTTAATTGCATTACCAGTACCCATACATGCCCTGCAAGGACGATGCGCAAACCCAGGACTCTCTTTGAAACCTCCAACATAGTTAGAGGCTAAAGTGTCTCCAGTAAAAAAAAATAAAGCACCTCTAAAATTTTTCTGAACACCTTTAACGATGATAGGCATACCATCAATACTCTCTAACATTTTAATTTCAGAGATGAAAGGTTCCAGCACCTTATTTACACCGTATTTTCTTAGGTTTGAATTTTTTACTATTGCTAACAAGTTAATTGCCCTAAGTGTGGACCTAAATTCGGGATAAATGTTTCCTAATGTCCAATAGAACATGCTTAATTTGTGAATTTTCGATTTAGATCCAAGGGGATTTGATATCTCTATGTCGTCAAAGTAGACTATGATCATCAAAGCTTCAGGGTTGGCACTGTATAAAGGGTGAGATTTGTAGTAATCTCCATCTGAAAAAGTGTTCAGATAGCCATCTTCATGTGGCATAGGTGATTTTACACATTCCAGTATGTCATCGTTGTTTAAGAGTTGAGTGAGAGACTTTTTAAATGGCACATAGTAGTAAGTTATCTCCTTATACACAATTTTAAAATTAGGTCTCTTTACCCAAACTGGGACAGTGTCCAAAACAACCTTTTGCGGTAAAATCAGTTGATTTTGGTCAATTAAAAATGAATCCAAAAGAAACTTAGAATTAACCCCTTTAAACAGGCCCTGGTTCTCGAAGGTCTGAAATACATCGTTGATGTGATCGGAAGGCACTTGATGATCGTCACCAACACCTTTTAATATCTCTGCCTGTAATGAAATAAAATAAATATAAAACAATGTTGCACCTACAAACGATATGTACAAACACATGTCCCTAAGTGCTGCATTATTTGATAATGACTTACTTTTATTGCATTGCACCAGTTGGTGGTCATATATTGAACACCATCAATGATCTTGCATGTGGCACTTTGCGAAATATTTCCAGTTTCTCTTACATGCAGCAGAAATTTTGCTGCATGCCACATCTGGCTTTCCTGAGCCGACATTGGTTCAACTGGTAGAGGCGGTTCTTCTTGTAGGTTATTGTCAGGCACCGGAGGTTCATTCGCTTGATCTAAACACACAGAAATTTTCCGTCAATACCTTATAAAATATAGAGAAAGACTACTTTACAGAAAACAAATGTGAAATAATGCAAGTCTGTCGAGCACAGAAAAAAATAACTCACCGCGAACGTTTTGATGTTCTTCATTGTGTGGAATTTCGATACCTTCTTCTTCATTACCTAATACAGGCAAATCCATTCTATGCTTTCGATAAACGTGTGATTTGTATGATTTCCAGTTCAAGTAAGAAATTCCACACCCTGGACTATGGCAATATACAATGAAATTCGGGTCAAAACGGTGATGTCTCACCACATGCTGACGAACAGCTTGTTCATTAAAAGAAAAGTAGGCACACATTCCACAACTCTTCTTCTGCAATCGCAAAGCCATAATAACTTTTCCGCCTTTTCTTGCCCTAGTCTTTCAGCTCTGGTAGTTTCCCATTTTTGTCCAAAGTGTTCGAGAGTCTCATTTGACAATTGACATAATAATATGACAGTGACAGCCCCAGGCATGTAGCCTTGACCTAGCGGCGGGAACGACGGTTGGCAGGCACAGCTGTTAGGCTGTAGGCCACTTATGCCGCCAAGTGAAGTCATCAGTTTCAGAGCATTTAGTTATTTTTAAAACAGATTTGCAACTTGCAGGCTTCATTTGGCGGCAAAAGTGGCGTACCTACTGCCTACTGAGTTGAACGTTGAAGAACGTGCGTCTTTCAATTGAGTTTTTTGTTGATAAAGTGGGTTTTTCTCCCGAAACGTCATAGGTATTTGGTCACAGAATGGAGGAAAATGAAATTAATTCATTGTTGCAGTCGTGGGGTCTGCAGTCTTTCGCAGATGTTTTCGCAGGTATAGTACTCGTATTATTCTGAACAAAATACACCTACAGGCTACCTATCTACCCACCTATATTAGGTATCTCATTGAAGCCCTATAAATTCAATGCTAAAATCATACCAACGAATTTACAACCGATCATTTTTCTTTCAGTGAGGGAATAATAGCTTAATAGTTATGTGCAACCATAAGGATTAACTTTGTTACATATATTAAATGATGCAACATTAGAAAAATGCTTTTACCTACTGCTTAATTATTGTACCTACTCTCTTTGATCAGGTTTGCACCTTCCTGCAAACTAGAAAATATTTTAAAAGGGTAGGTTTTATAATAGATAAATGAAACCATAGTAATTTATCTATGGTATTATTGCAGTAGCATTAGGTAATAGTGCTATCAATTTGTTCTCTCTTTCAACGCATGTTTTTAGCAAACTGTGTCGACTTAGAGGCATTGCACGGACTTGATGAGGACATGATCAAAGAATTACTACCACAAATTGGACCGAGGTCTAAATTCAAGCTCCACTTGAAAAAGTATCTGCAAGCAATGAAGCAACCCGACTCGGACGGAGCTCAAACTGTAAGCTGTAATTCTAATGTTTATCAAGTATTTGAAATGAATGTATGTAAATATTTCTAATTTTTATATCTGCATGTACGTTTTATCGTATTTCAAACCAGATTAGAGTGAAGGGACACTATGAGTAGAGATGGGATTGTTTGATTTCCCGTCAGTCTGGCTTGACCCCGGTCCGACCGATCGCGAGGCCGGCCTGGCCCGAGGCCCAATGAGTCTTACATTTTTGAGTCCTGCCTGGCCTGAAGCATTTGTCCAAAAACAAACGCCTGTTCTAAAGCTGCGTTTACAGCGTTGCGAAGCGACAGTGTCGCTGACCGCGTTGCTTCGCAACCAAAAAGATAAACAAATTTCATGTCGGTCAGAGCGAAGCGACACTGTCGCTATGCTTTGTTTTTTTCGGTTGCCAAGTGACGCGGTCAGCAACACCGTCGCTTCGCAACGCTGTAAACGCACCTTAGGCTGTCAGAAAGTCAGAACTACAGTCCGAAAGTCCGAGGCACTAAGAGAATTGGCGACAGTTGCACATTTCAAAGAGAACACGATAAAAAAAAAATCAAATACTTTTCAGTAACTTAGCTTTTCAGCGGTTCTAGTTATTTTCAATGTTTTACCCATGATGGTAACACCCACATATTCTCGGGGCCGCATGCACGTGCACCGTCCACAGTTGCACAAGTTCGACTCTGCTTTAGACCAGGACGCTAGTCTAACGTCCGATCCGGTCTGATAGTCGAAACCAATCCGAAAGTCCAACGGACCGAAGTCTTACTTCTCGGATTCACAGCCCGGCCCGAGGCCCGAAAATTTAAGGAAAAGAAGTTGGGCCGGATTTCTGGATCGTTCGGATTTATTTTCCCATCTCCAGGCCAGAGTAAACTATGCCATGGATTGCAACTTTGAGAAACCATAAAGTCTCTAATAATCTACTTCAACCATAACCTGGTTTTTGAGGGGATGTAAAGTTTCTCTGTTTGCTACTACTGCTCTTTTTTTTTTTTAATTGCAGATTGAAATATCGTGTCCGGTATTGTTTGAAATGCCACCATCGATAAACGATACCGAGGATGGAGAAAACTTGATTGAAAATTTGGATGGAAATACTGAGAATGTAATTGAAGTTTTAGAAGAAAATTTTGAGAATGCAAAGCAGGAATCCATCAAAATGAAAAGAAAAAAAACTGTACTTACTTTCCCCACACCCCTGCCGGAACTTAGCTCGATGCTAAAAGTAGAACGAGAGAAAGGATCGTTGCTAAAAAAATCGACCTTATTTATTCGCGAGTGTGGCCATTTCCTAATGAGCCAAACCAATGGGCATCCCACATCTCAAGATTATGCGGCATACAGCCAAACTATCATTTCAAAATACCCGGAATTTGCCGATCATCTAGGCTGCTCAACAAACGTAAGTGGATACCTACTAACTTTAAAGGTAAAAAAATGCTATGTTTGTTTTCTCCAAACAAGCAGGTTGAATACATTTTTATAAGTATGTTTTATAATTAACTAGCGCCTCTTGGATAATTTGCTGAATTGATCAACTTTTTAATGAGGTACTGACTTTCAGGATTCGGTTCGTATCAGGCTGACAAACTTCTGCCGCAACACAAGGTGCGCCGAGAAAAAAAAAAATGGCATTAGAAACTCTCCAGCTCCTTCTACGTCTACCAGCAAAGTTTCACCTTCTGCGACTGAAATGTATGTTTAGAAACTGTTGTAGTACAACATTTTATCCACTGTGGCTCTTTAAACAATTCATATCATTAACTTTGTTCTATTTGTCAAGTATTTTTTTATTTCAGGGCACATATGCAAGAAAACGTGCAAGATGACATCGATGCCCTCTTGGCCGAACTTAAAAAGCAAGGCAGCGTGGAGAGCCAGCATGTAAAAATACTTCTTAAGTCAACTTCTGCCGCACGCCGTCAGGCTGTGAAGGCCTTTAATAATGAACAAGCCTTGCGCCACAAGCATGCAAAGTTTGTGTCAACGAGCTTGCTTGTCGAGGAATTTCCACATTTGGGAAATTATAAAATGGTATGTTGACTACAGTAGTGTACCTATAGAAGTATACCGATTAGTGCTGGTAGCAACTTTTGGGTTAAAGGCTTGGTGACCCACCCCTGTCTTTGTTCGAAGAAAGTAACGATTTTTCAATCCTGCAGTTAGAATATATCCATTTGCTGATACAATTTTAATGCTGATCTATTATAATTTATTTTTAACAATCCTGATGTCATGCACTAATGTTATTATTATTTACTTGCAGCTGATCTATGATTTCACGCTGATGTTTGACGTTCAGATGGAAGAAACTTTTGCGACCGTCGTCAAGAAATTATGCAAAATTTTTTCAAAAGAAGCACCCGATGATGTGGCACAGCTGAAGCTTTTACAAGAACTGGAGATGGTGCTTCATCCTCGCCGGCTGAAAGACAACAGGCCTGCGATTGTCATTGAACCGGTGAGAAAATTTGCTTTTTATCATTTTTAATTTGAAATCAATTTCATTTGAGAGGATGGAACTTGTCAAGGAAACAAGCACGATACTGATGTACCTACTGCAAAGTGATATTCTTGAAAATAGTTCATCCGTTCAACGTAGTGATCTTGCAACGATCAAGTTACCTATCTCAATAACGGTTCACAACCTTTGTGCGTCCTTACACCAAGCCCCAAGGCGTTGGCTTAATCACAGGGACTTACTCGTAGGAAACTCATGTGAGGCATTGTAGGGCACGCTGCTAGCAGGAACGCACTCTCCCCCAAATTGCTCCATGTAGGAGCCACTAGCAGTCCCCATAAAAGGTTCCTCCCACTAATTTCTCCACATAGTATACCTCTGGATTGCATGAACCTCATCACTTGGGTCTTGTGGCTCGTAACTGCACCTAACTGCACGCAACTGGCTCCTGCACTGCACTGCATTACAAAGCTTCATTCCTATAATTATCTGTAATGTGAATATGTGATTTCAGGCTGGTGGTCAAATCAACCTGAGCACTTCACCCACCCAGTCGCCATGCATACTGGCATATCACAGCGATGGCGTTATCGCAGAAGTTTTTCTACTCGCGCAAGGTGAAACAATCTGCCAGGCCAGCGGAGCTGTAACCGCGCTGCAGGTCTTACAGCTCCTGGTAGCATCATACTACTTATTTGACATTGGGTACCCTACCTACTATGAAAGTTTTTTAAATTTCTGGTCAGCTGAGTGGCTCAAAGAGAAGTCAACAAAATCTGGAAAACTAGCCTATGTCAATTTCATCAAAAAATTTAAATTAGCCTAGATGCAATCAACTTCGTCTTTACGGGTTAATTATTTTTATTTCTGGTTTTTTTTTTACTGTCGGGATTCTTATAATGTGTAAGCGGAAACCGTCAAACGTGCAGCTTTCGGTGGTTTCCAGAGCCTCTCACGGATTGTTTGAAGTGTTCCACGGTTTAGCTCTGATATTGACTGGTTTTTGGTTCTAAAAAAAGGACCGTAGTGGACATTTCGGCTGAGTTCGCTCAGCCAAAATGTCGACTATGGTCCTTTTTAGAAACAAAAACCAGTCAAAATCAGAGCTAAACTGTAAAACACATCAAAACACACGTGCAGATTTCTGTTCCATGTATTTTTCTTGAGGTTGTTTGATATACACAATTATATATACTGGCTCCCTCATTTGTAAGGCTGTATTTCTTTGCTGTATGAACTAATCAGTTAAAGGAGGGACCAAGGCAGCAAATATTAATGTTTAATTTAAACCAAATGCGGTGTATGTTACCCCCTACCTGAAAGTGGTAAAATAAACTGTTCCAAACTGGGTATAACTTTGTTTTATACATTTATAAATTGTTTCTTTTTATATGTGGATGCAATCATCCAAAAACTGTTTTAGTCATTTCTATTTTACCTGTATTGTATACTTGTTTTTTTTTATAAAGGAATTATAATATACAAAGTTCCAAATTACTAATATTTTTATATTTCAGTTTTCCCAATTTTCCCAATTTTCCTAAAATTTCCACAAGCTGTTTATGAACTAGCAGCTACCAATATAGCTGCTTCATGCACCACAAGTAGATAAAACTAGCAGCTACTGATCCAGTCTAACCAACTAGTTTCAGCAGTCTGTGAATGCAGAAGTAGATAAAAATGAACTAGCTGTTCCTTACTGCATCAAAAGTGACTGCAACTACTTAGGTCGCCTAAACTGCTAGTTTTACACGGCCATTTTTTAGAGTGTAGGTACCTCTATCTTGCAGGTATTGTAATGTAACCCGAAATATAAGTAGTAAACAATAATAATATTTTGATTTTACCTGCATTGCGCTTGCTGCTGGGCATGATCTGGCTGATTTATGTCGCGCTCTTCAGCGATTTTGTTTTGATTTGAGCTCTAGTACCGCTCATTGTTTTAATATCAAAACTTTCAAATGCGCAAATAAAGAAAATGCCCGAAAATCGCGCAGGGTGAATGCGTACCCACTATCAGCTTGTTAGCAGCGCTAACGAAGGCGCACTCTGTTAGCAATCGTTTGTTTTCAATCACGCTTAGATACTTCTTCCAATTGTCTGGAAGCTTGGTGTCGCGACCAGATATCACGCGTCGAATGCCAACATTGCAACCACATCGAGCATCTCGTGTAGCACTTTTTATCGATATATCGTCATATCTGTCCAGAAGAACGTCGACGTTGTTCTGCTTCTTATCTTGTAACTTTGTGATTTTAGCTCCAAACATGTTCACATGTTATTTCTAGACAATTTAAATTTCTAAACAACCACTCTGCTCTATGAAACTACCGGGACGCTGACACTATCTGGATCTATCGAGAATTCTTCAGAGTCGGCCCTTACTCCGAAACTAGCACAGACAGATTTAGTCCGTTCCGAGAAATCGTTCGGCGAAGAAGTTGCCAATTTGATTACTAAAGTGAAGGGTACCAAAAGAAAGCTCCACAGACACAGATTATGGGATTAGAGTATTTATGCATTGACAGCAACGACTCAGAACAGGTTCGCAGGCAATGCGTAAAGTACGATGTGTGTGGTAACTTGATTGGAATAGGTTTTTCTCGAAAATACTTTTAGGAATAATGTGGCACTGTTATAATGTGTTATAATGTCCCTTATCGGATTCTGATTGAGATTTTAAAAAAGTTGCGTGCTTCAACATTACATTATTTTGACAGCAATTTCTATCAATTATTTAATTGCAAAATGTACAGGTACCTAGTACTGTACAAACATTGTTTCATTTTTGAATCAAAGATGCTTGGTATGCATCTACCATATAATGTACATAAACATATTGATGTTATTTCTAAACTGAATTATGTTTAGGGTTATTTTCAAATGATGAGACTGAGTATGTAGGTAAACAAAATACGCATTTCCATAGATGGACTAGTGGGGTCTAGAAGTCAAATGCCCATTTTCAGCAGATGGCACCGATTCGCCGGAGGATGCGATTAACAAGGGGAAGGTATAAAAATAGATACACAAATCTGTTGCCTGTCATGATTCCTCTATAATTGTTTCAATAACAAAATTCATCTCTTGCTTTTTTATAGATTTATTACGGTGACCTAGTAGGAAATTAGCTTATCTTGAAAGCCAACTCAAACTATTACTATCAAGTTCAAGGTCAACTGAGAGTAACTGGCCGAGACATTTGTTACTTTGTCATCTTTACCTCAAATTGGTTTACGTACGAGCGAATCACGAAAGATGACGACTTCTGGCAGAAAAAGATGGAGGCAAGTCTCTCTTGGTGGGTTTCCTTATTTCGTTTCCATGTGATCTTTGATTTATATGAATGCACACCATAGTAATAAATCGAAAATAACTTATATTTTTACGGTTTTAACGGGTTTTTCACTGAATGTCTCGTTCAAGAAATATGCAACCCCCAATTCGGGAAACGGCTTTTAAAAACCGACATCAAGGACCCGCCGTCTGTGGCCGAGGCCAGGGCTGCGGTCAGGGCCAGTAAAGAAGCAAAAGCTTCGAAGGGCCAACGCGAAAAAGAAGAAGAAATCTAATTGAAGAGTCATATTGTCATCAAAATGCCATAAAAAACTCAGTTTTGGTTAGTTTCTTTTTTATAATAATATCCTCTATTTTGTAAAATTATTTCATCGGTCATCATAAATGAATACATAAAATGCGTAGCTCAACAACAAAGTATTACCTATTATTTGTCGCGTTCCATCATTGGTTTGGTCTATCAATTGACCAATACTATATATAACCCATAAAACCAAATTATTTGTGTGATAAAAGACACGCTCGCTGACTTTTGGCGAGACGCGTTTCTTCAAGCTCGTAATCAGTTTGAGCCAGCATTATTCATAAACTGTTTGTATAAAGATTGTTTTGGAAATGAATGAATTTATCACTTCCGTTTTCTCGCCATTTATTCAATCTAGAGATGCGATTCAAGCTACGATCACTGCTCCGGTGCGGGATAGGCAACTAGTATGCCGTGCCAACTCTCACTGCATTCACGATGTATGTTGCCACTTTTCCGTTTTCTTAAAACTATATAAATATTAAAACCAACACATAAGGCGATTATTTAGCTACTTCTAAAATTCAATTTACTTGTATAGAATTGACTAGTATATATTTCGTATTTTAAATAGCAATACATAAAGGCATAATCATGGTTACAGAGTTGATCTGACCGAAGATGACAGCTGGTAAGGCCTATACTTTAACGTTGCTTGGGATACATACAGCGCTGAGATAGTTGCGAATCCCGGCTAGCCATGGTCAAGTTTCAAGCAGGTTTCAGGAAAGAATCAGTTTTCGGAGAAGAATCGTTTGGTGTAATTTAGAACTTCGAATTCGAAATAAAGGAAGTATTTAAATTTGTGAATAGAAATGTTAACTGTGAAAAAATGCACATTAAACTCTAATCTCGTCTCACTGGTCTTTCAACCTTCAGTAGCTGCTGAGTTTGAGTTGCGGCATTAGTACAAACCAAAGGACTGCGTTATTATACCCACTTCAAAGGTGTCTTTGTCCAGTACCGATGAATGTCTCGGCAGTGGGTTGTTTAGGTATATGTGTTGAGACGAAATGAACTAGCTACTAATGACCTGATCGCCAAACAATAACATACATTCGGTCCATTCTCGCAACACCTAATCTTACAACGCCTAACGATACCTGCTACCCTCCCTTCGACCGTCGGTCGACGGACCGCCAACCCTTCGCGACGGCTAATGACTGGATTTTCTAGCATAAATTAAAACGCGAAATATTTTTCTCGTATTACCTAAAACGCTTGAGGCGGCTGAGCGAACGCAAGGTGTGTGCCTACCCCCTGTGCACGGATGTTTGAATTTCTCGGCGCGTTGAACGGACACGGCTCCTCTACTTCCACGCCAAGGTGAGACTCAATTTTGCACGAATTGGCATGTGTGGAGTGGAGTGGAGTGGAGGGGGCAAGGAAATTAAAATATGTGATATGTCATGATGCCGGGCGCTTGCAATATTGGGCGGAAAGGGGCGAACCGAAAACTATAATTGAGCATTAGTGCAGATTTATTGCTGTAGCATCCGTCAAAAGTTTTCACGTACTGCACGTTATTCACGCTTGGCGTTAGTGAACCAATGAACCAACGAATCAATGAACCAACCAGTTTTTAGATGAATAACTTCAGGGAACGACTACATAATATATAGATATATGAGCTGGTTAAGTCGTTAAGACAAGAGTAGAATTTGCGTATAGCTTTCATGTGGCCATTTCTGAAGTGGTAAATGAATGCAAGCAAGCTATGTTTTAATAATTTCAATTCGAATTTTACGAGTTGATTGCGTAAACACACGTCGATGAAGGAAATAGAATGGTTGGAGGACGGCAGACATTCAAGTGAAAAAGCGAAAATAACTTTGTAGGTACATAACAAATCGATGTATTAAAAAAAACTGTACATATTCAAATGTCTAGTTGTGGCTAAGTATGTGCTTTACAGCGTCGAAATATTGTTGGAGATGATAGTTGAATTTCCATAAGTTTAATATTAATTGCCCTATAAACCGTAGCTCCTTGTTTCGGCAAAGCCTTTTGTCCGGCTTTATTGGCATGGCTCGTGAGTTCTGAGACTCTCAGCTCGTGTCATTGTAGCAGATTGTCGTTTCGGAAGATGCAAATCCACTCTCCTTCTCAACGTGAATACGTTTATACATATACATATGAGCTTATCAAGTCGTTACGACAAAAGTAGTTTGCGTAAAATTTCATATAAAAATTTTGACAGTGGCAATTGATTGTGAGTATTATCTTTTAATCATTTTTAATCCAATTTCACGAGTTGGGTGCAGCCGATGAAGGAAATAAAATGATTGGAGGACGACAGACATTCAGGTGAAAAAGCAATACAGTAAAACTGCATAACAAATCGATGTCATATCGATGTCCATAAAATTTTGTTATCTATAACACAGTATGAAATCGGGGGTGTGAATAGATCCAAATCATCTGCCCATGAAACTTTGGCGACATACCCCAAATATAATCAGCACATGGACATGAAGTTCCACGCATAAAATCCAGGTGCGGTTGCATCCACGATGTACGTGGTCCATTTTGGGTCGTCAAATCTATTTTGGGGCATGGTGGCGTCTTTCCCCGGAAGTACGCGCAACCCATCGTTACCCTGGTAGTTTTTAAAATCTTACGTCACGTCAATCACCATGGATGAAAAGGGTTTCAGCTCTATTTCCGAGTGTATTTCGGGGTGGGAATATTTTTGCGGAAGTTGCAGTAATTACAGGTAGTTTTTGGCTGTGATGAAGTCAATCAGTCGACACCAAAATCTCTAGCCGAGAGGATGGAACCAGTGTTTGTAACAGCGAAGCGTGGGGGTAAAAAATTAATTCTTGGGGAGTATTTGTATAAATTAAATAGAAATTGCAAAGGAGTGGATTATTATAGATGTGATGATGCGAAGTGCTCCGGACCTACAGTGCAAATTGAAAACAATATCATTAAAAAAACAAAAAATATTGAAGCCGAGTTTCACAACCACGAATCAAGAACACCATCAATACAAAAGCTCCAAGTAATAGCAGCATGTAAACTTAGAGCAGCGAATGAGAGGCTCTCGCAGGTGACAAACATTTACAGGTGAGAGGCAAGGTTATCCATTTCTATATAATGAACTCTCAGCAACACATCCTATTACCATATAACTGGGAAATGATGTATTTAATTTGTAATTAGTCATATTATCATAACTTTGTTTTCGCTGAGCCTGAAATTACTGTTGGTTTCAGAGAGGAAACAAGCCGTGCAGCGATTGATGCGCTGCCATTGCCACCGCCGGAACGCCCTATTTTTAAAGAAATTAAAACCCAACTCTACAACGCTCGGAAGAACAATCTTCCTCCAATTCCCAAAACGGTCGATGCAATTCGTTTAGAGGGTCCCTGGGCGGAGACGCTACGTGGGGAGAAATTTTTGCTATCTGAAATTGGTGCTGGCAGTGAAAAGATTATGGTAATTTTTTTAAAGATTAACTGTTTTATTGTTATTGAATAATACCTACATTTACAAATACATTGCTTGCTTGCTTGCTTGATGTTTATCTTAAACTGCCTATATTCTGAGCACTTGTCCAAGCTTTCGTATATTGTTTGATCATTGTAAAAAATTGTTACAGATTTTTACAACGGATGAGAATCTTCGAAAATTGCACGCGTGTGAAACTGTGTTCATGGACGGTACCTTTTCGGCACTGCCAATGCAGTTTACTCAGCTGTATTCGTTACACGGAGACTACATGGGGCAGGTGAGAGAAAACACGACTTCGATTCGATTTGACAAAATTGAATGATTATAATTGATTGCATTGATATAGTATCCATACTAATTCACGCTTCTTTTTTGTTATTTTACAGATATTTCCTCTCGTATTTTGTCTATTAGTGGACAAGAAAAGGACTACATATGTCAGAATGCTGGAGGAAATAAAACAATTATCCGAAACCCGAGGATATAATTTCAAGCCTCGTACATTTTTTACGGACTTCGAAATTAGCATGTTTGGCGCGGTTGAGGAAGTTTTTCCGGGCTCCATAAGGAAGGGATGCTTGTTTCATTTCTCTCAATGTATTTGGCGGAAGGTATATATGTAATTTTAAAATGTTTGTGCTCTTATTTGTTCTCATGGCATAATTCTGCGACACTTTGTATGACACATTTGTTTGAAATTACAGGTCCAAGAGCTGGGATTGGCTTCTGATTACCGCCAGAACCCTGAAATTAAGAAATGGGTGCAACGCCTCATCGCGTTGCCGTTGGTGCCCCAGCATCTCGTCGACGAGGCGTTCCTCTTGCTTCAGGACGAAGCTCCAGACATCCCCCAGGCTGTCGTCATGCACGACTACGTTGTGGAGACGTGGGTGGACGACGCTGCTTTGTTTCACAGGTTCGTACACAGAAAATTGTAATTTAAGCGATTGAAATTTATTTATAATTATTAAGGTAACATTCTAATAAGTAATCCATTCGTGCAAATAAGCGGTTATTTTGTTTAAGAAAGGCAAATTATCAGATTTAAAAAATTTTGATTGATTTACAATGCATTGAATAGGACGAAAACGACCGCCTGCACACTGGGAAGGTTTATTATATGCTTTTCGCATGGGCTCAGCATTGGAATTATGTAATTTAGCAGTATATTTTCATGGATTGTCTTCTTGGCATTTTGGTTCGGGTAACGTGCTGTGTCCGGACAGGCTTGCGTATGGTGTCCCATGGGTAGGGCACCCCCGTCAAAGAAGGGCACTAAAACTAAAGTTAGTTTGAATCGGCGAAGAGGCGACCAATCTGCGATTCTGTACCTCAATATTAAACCTGCAATTAATTGCCAGAAGATTATGAGTCGAATGTGAAAAAGACTCCGTTGACATAATGGTATAATAAAAATACCAAAATGTATTAAATGCAGTTCATAAAGAAGGAGTTATATTTCCCCTTTGTTAATTGTATTTTTTTGCAGTGACATATGGAACCATTTTGGTACGTCTGGTGCACGAACGACCAACCACGTAGAGGGTTTTCACTCGAAGATCTCGGGCATCTTGCAGGGAAGGAGACGGCAGAACATATTTGAATACGTTGCCCTGCTGCAACGCCTGCAGCAGGACAGCGAGATGGACGCCGCAGACCTCGAGAGGGGAGCTTTGCCAAAACAAGGAGCTGCTGTATATAGAACCATTAATATTAAGCTAAATTCTTTGAAAGAGAGACTTGTAAATTCGACCATTAATCTCCAACAATATTTCGACGCTGTAAAGCACATACTTAGCCACAACTAGACATTTGAATATGTACAGTTTTTTTTAATACATCGATTTGTTATGTACCTACAAAGTTATTTTCGCTTTTTCACTTGAATGTCTGCCGTCCTCCAACCATTCTATTTCCTTCATCGACGTGTGTTTACGCAATCAACTCGTAAAATTCGAATTGAAATTATTAAAACATAGCTTGCTTGCATTCATTTACCACTTTAGAAATGGCCACATGAAAGCTATACGCAAATTCTACTCTTGTCTTAACGACTTAACCAGCTCATATATCTATATATTATGTAGTCGTTCCCTGAAGTTATTCATCTAAAAACTGGTTGGTTCATTGATTCGTTGGTTCATTGGTTCACTAACGCCAAGCGTGAATAACGTGCAGTACGTGAAAACTTTTGACGGATGCTACAGCAGTAAATCTGCACTAATGCTCAATTATAGTTTTCGGTTCGCCCCTTTCCGCCCAATATTGCAAGCGCCCGGCATCATGACATATCACATATTTTAATTTCCTTGCCCCCTCCACTCCACTCCACTCCACTCCACACATGCCAATTCGTGCAAAATTGAGTCTCACCTTGGCGTGGAAGTAGAGGAGCCGTGTCCGTTCAACGCGCCGAGAAATTCAAACATCTGTGCACAGGGGGTAGGCACACACCTTGCGTTCGCTCAGCCGCCTCAAGCGTTTTAGGTAATACGAGAAAAATATTTCGCGTTTTAATTTATGCTAGAAAATCCAGTCATTAGCCGTCGCGAAGGGTTGGCGGTCCGTCGACCGACGGTCGAAGGGAGGGTAGCAGGTATCGTTAGGCGTTGTAAGATTAGGTGTTGCGAGAATGGACCATACATTCTTCCTCGAATGTCTTGGCATAGTATGTCTTTGTCGATAGATCAATCAATACCCCTCTTACGAATTTGGACCAATCAGGGAATTTTGATCTTTCTGTGACTCGACAGAAGAATATAACAATATCATTCTCTCTCTTACATAGCGTTACACCCCTACGTACACTAACCGGGCGAAATCATCTTGGCGCTTGGACATGCTCCCTCCGTTTCCAATTTTCTTAAAAGGAAATTGAACATCCTCTACCTTATCAGAGAGTTATCTCACACAACACTAGAAATAAGACTGATCCACGAATATCAAAATGTACAAGCACAAAATCACAACAGAACTCTGATTGTATTAGTTTTAAATATTTTAACAAGCTACCATCCAAAGTAAAGAACATAAAAAAATTTGAAACTTTTAAGACCAAGATAAAACAGTGTTTTGTTGACAGGGCCTTTTATTCTATCGATGAATTTTTAACAGACAAAGATATAAACAACTTTTTTATAAAAACAACATGAATTTTATTTAATTTAATAAATCTATAACTGGTAGTTTTTTGCCTATACTTTAGTTTTTAAGAGTGTTAAGGTATCAACATATCAATTGAGTTCTGTACTGTGTTTTATTCGATTTCATGACAGTAAACATTATTATTATTAAGACATTATTTCAAACTGACGCGCAAACTGACGCGGTATCAGAACAGGGTATTTACCGGTAATTGCCGCAAATAAGCCGGCCACAAAATAACTCAGGAATCTAAAAGAAGCTATTTCGGCGTTTTATGGGAGTGACGAGTGCAGTAGGAAGTGTCCTCGAAGGAAGGACTGTGCCATTGTCAGTGTTCGGGACAATGGCAGCAATGAAGTGCACATGAAAAAACGCCTTGCTTTAAACAGTCTACAGGAACTTTACGCAAATTCTTTACATTGGGAATTTTTTGGATCTCTATGGACTACGTCCTAATAAGTCAACCTGCCAACTCGTTTGAATTTATTACGCTGGAACCAATCTGTTGGTCGAGGGCCATTAAGTAATGCATTACGCTCTTTCTGAATTTACGTGCACGTGTGAGCTTTAACCTCTCTCTGTGGTCTGTGTCGCTTTCATTCACTGCAAATCTATTCGTTCCAAAGGCATCCTATGCTTGAGAGTCCTGGGTTCAGTCCCATTCGATTGGTCTCTACGTAACGTCCTGATAACAGCTTCCATTCAGTAGAAACCGTGAATTACTATATTTTTGTTACGCGTTCTGTGTATTTCTCTCTGTGAGGGTAATGCACTCATAACTTTTACGCCTCGCTTATAGCAGGTTTTTCACATTTGTCGTGTTAGCTGCATCGGAACTAATGTGCGATGCGCAATTATTTATTACGTCAACAACTGCAAAATTTGTGTTGTGGACTTTGTTCGTTATTTCTCTGCGAGGAATAACGCTCTTATAACTTTTACTCCTAGCGCCTTTCGCAGGTAGTTCACTGATTGAATTCGTCTTTTAAGTGTAATCATTGAGAAAGATGGAACCTTTATGTTTGGACCAACAATAAACCACATGAGGTATATGAACGGTCAAACGGTTGCAGAGTTGATTGTTTTGAAAGGTTATCACCCGATTCCCATCCCAGCGAGAAGCCAACTACCCTTGTGACAAACAATCACGATCGTGACAGCTGACGATTGTGACACTGGCGCCCAACGCTTCACACTGGCTCAACTGCCTACTTCAAGGATCAACGCCCTGAGACGAAAGCAACCTGCAACTGAACCGCAAAAACGAAGGTACTCACTAATAAGTTTGGAAAACTAGATCTTGGAAATCAGAGAACTCGTACATAATTTTGAATCGGAACCCGGTCAAGAGCGACGGATCCTAATCAAGCTCCAGACAGCAGAGCGGAGATTGGATCTTGTCACACTCACCACACCGGCGGTCACAGTCCTGAAATCCGCGATCGAAGATGGTTTGGCCAACCTACGAGAACGTCTCGCTGCCATGAAATAAGCAACGGAAGTCGAGGAAGATCCAATCGAGCATGTGCACACCGATCCCGAAAAGCTTATGGCACGAAAACATGTTCCGGTTGCCAAGTGGGGAATCCAGTTTCACGGCGAACGAAAGACCTCAGAATAAATAGTGCGGTTTAAAGGCGCGTCAACCTCCGGGTCATTTTGCGCCTGGAAATAATGAAAGGTAAAATACTTCAAGTGAGACACAAAAGTCTCACTACGTCACCAAAACAACAAACAACAAAATAATAATACTTAAAACGAATCCAAATCGAAACCATCATGACTAGATACTCTTTAAAATGTTTGTTGCTTTTAAAAACTTAAACAGCTAATCAATTTCTTTGAGATCGTCACCAAGGACCTTGGAAATGTTGTCCTCCAGAGCGAGGCGCCTCCTCGATCCCCGGTATTTGTTGCAATGCAGAAACATGTGCAGAACTGTAACGACCTCGTTGCAGGTGTCACACCGAGGTGGGATTTTGTCGAGCGAGAAGAGGTATGAGTGTGTAGCAAGCGTGTGCCCTTTCCGAAGGCGCGTGAGCACAACTTCTTCTCTCCTGCAGGACCTAATTGAAGAATCCCAAGGAGAAACAACAGTTTTGATTTCCTTCAACTTGTTAACTTCTACGTCCCAAATATATTGAAATTTCTTTTTGAAGAATGCCTTGAACAAATTTTTAAGGTCATTGAAGGTAAGCACATCGTTGTCAATCGAGACCTTTAACGTTGCAGCCTTGGCCGCCCTGTCTGCCAGCTCATTTCCCTGTATCCCCACGTGTCCAGGGACCAACAAAACACCACCCTGACGCCCTTCGACGAAAGGGACGCCAGCAGCGAGTGAATTTCCTGGAAGAGAGTGTGTGGGGAGTACAGGGCGTCGATCGCCTGAAGAGAACTGAGCGAGTCAGAACAGATTAGGAATGCCTTGTCAGTGCGGCTCGATTCGATGAATTTCAGCGCCTGTAAAAGCGCGTACAGCTCGGCGGTTAAAATACTGCATTTGTCATTTAGTTTAAAACCATACTCACTCACGACTACAATGTCACGACCAGAGATAAAAGCGCTGCCAACAGCGCAGTCATCTTTCGATCCATCGGTAAAAATTTGAATAAAACCCTTGTACTCTGAACTAAGTTCGGCAAACCTTTTTTTATACACAATAGGACTGGTGGAGCTCTTGCTGTTAAATGATAGACCGGTCAAGCAAGTTGGCCTTTTAGCGACCCATGGAGCTGTGGCACTATGGCCATGTGGGTAAACCTTCGGGTACCGGAACGCGGCTTCCACCAAAAGACGGTTAAGGCGAATGCCTGCAGGCAATGTAGAGCTAGGCTTAGCTTCGTAAATAGCTTCAAAGCTAGGTTTAAAAAGTGGGATAAAAGAAGGGTGTTTCTTCATGCACAGTAATTTGGCTGCATAGGAGGTGAGAAGGTATTGCCTGCGTAGAGCCAGAGGGGCTAGCTTCACAGAACAGGCTCTCGAGCCGGCTGGTGCGAAGAGCTCCAGTTGCCAGCCGGATACCTGTATTGTGAACGGTGTTAAGTGGTTTGAGGTAGCTCTCCCTAGCAGAAGCGTAAACGACACTGCCGTAATCGAGCTTCGATCTAACCATGGCTCTGTAAACGCGCAGCATTACTGTGCGATCAGCACCCCAGGTAGTGCCTGTTAGTACACGGAGAAGATTCAACGATGATAAGCACTTGATTTTCAATTGTTTAATTTGCTCTTACCAGTTAAGCTTTGAGTCAAACCAAAGACCTAAAAATTTGACAACATTTGTGAATGGTAAAGCTTGTCCCTTAAGAAGAATATCGGGATCTGGAAAGAGACCCCTGTGTCTCGAGAAGTGCATGCAGGTGGTCTTCGTTTCGGAAAACTTGAATCCCGTTTTGTCAGCCCAACTCACAAGTTTGTTGACCGTCATCTGAATTTGTCGAGCCGACGTGGCGATCGAACGGGATCGGCAGAAGATCGCGAGATCGTCAACAAACAGTGAGGCGGAAACTGGGGATTTCACGCAGTCTGTGATGCCGTTGATTGCAATTGCAAAAAGCGTCACACTAAGCACACTTCCTTGCGGCACGCCGTTCTCCTGTGTAAAAGTGTCGGATAAAAAGTTGCCAACTCGGACGTTAAAAGTTCTGTCAGTCATAAAATTTGCGATAAAAACAGGAAGCCGACCTTTAAAATCCCATGAATGTAGAGATTTTAAAATGTTACGCCAGGTGGTGTCGTATGCCTTTTCCAGGTCGAAGAAGACAGCAATTGCATGCTGCTTGCACAGAAACGAGTCCTGGATGAAAGCCTCCATTCTGATTAAATGGTCAATCGTACTCCTGTTTTTTCTAAAACCACACTGAAGATTAGAAAGCAGTTTTTTTGGATTCTAGCCACCACACCAGTCTGTTATATACCATCCTCTCCATCACTTTACAGAGACAGCTGGTCAGGGAGATAAGCCTGAGCTGGCTGCCAGTTGCTTGTCTTTGCCAAGTTTGGGGATGGGAACTTGGATTGCATGTCGCCACTCGTCTGGAAATTCTTATGAATTTCTTCTTTCTTATGTGAAACCCAGATTAAATTGTATAAATCGAGCAAAGCCAAGCGAGCATCTGGTAGAAGGTGTTTAAGGAACTCGTTGTGGACCCTGTCGACCCCCGGAGACGTGTTCTTCGATGTCCGAATGGCGTTGTCCAGCTCCCACTCACTAAACGGCATGTTGTGGCACTCGGTGTTGGCAGAGGCAAACGACAGTTGTCTGCGCTCTGCTGTGTGCTTGATCTGTTGAAACGATGCCGAGTAGTGGCGGGAACTGGAGACATCTGCAAAGTGTTGGCCAATGCAGTCTGCTATTTCTTTGGGGGCCGTCAACAGGAGTCCATTGCTCTCTATTCCTGCTATTAAAATCGGCTTGTGTTTGCCTCTAATTTTATTTACCCGGTGCCACACCTTGGTGAGGGGGGTAACGCAATTTAGAGACGACACATAACCACTCCATGATTGGCGCTGAGATCTTTTAAAAACTTGTCTTGCCTTGGCACGGAGATGTCTGAACACCTGCAAGTTATCGTTTGTAGGACGTTTAGAAAATAAACGGAGCGCCTTTTTCCTCGCCTTGTGCGCCGCGTCGCACTCGTCGTTGCACCATGAAACGGGAATGCGGCGTGGCTTCGTGGAAGTCTGTGGAATAGATTCCTCTGCGGCACTTATGATTATCTCTGTAATTTTCCTTACTCTGGAGTTGACATCTGATTACTTGAGTGAACCACTGAGGTCTGCCAGTCCAGCAAACCGCTTCCAGTTCGCCCGTTTTAAACTCCATTGAGCGGGGCGAGTGGGGATCTGAAAGTCGGTTTGGAGCCTCAAGATGATCGGAAAGTGGTCACTTCCACAGAGGTCATCGTGAACAGAGAATTCAAATAGAGGTGCCACAGAAGGCGAACATATACAAACGTCAATCGCCGAGAAGTTTCCATTAAAAAGAGTTAAACCTAGTTTTTTGTCCATTGTTTAAAAGAATAAGATCGCTGTCATCGATAAAAGTTTCAAGCATACGACCACGGCCGTCAGCCGTTGTGTCGCCCCACAGGGGGCTATTTGCGTTGGCGTCACCCAACAGCACGTAGGGGTGGGGCAGTTGAGACACAAGGCTCTGAAGGTTCGGGGCCGTAGCTGGCGCCCACTCGGGAAGGTAAATGTTACACAAAGTAACGGGTTGTGGCACATGGACTCGGACTGCCACTGCCTGGAGAGGTGTTGTGAGCGGCAGTGGACTTGAAACGAGACTGTCCGAGACCGCCGTCGCCACTCCACCGTGAGCGATGTTGCCTGTCAAGTCGTCACAACGATACAATGAAAAGTTCTTAAAAACAGGTTTGTCAGTTGGTATAAAATGTGTCTCTTGTAAAAAGATGCACATGGGGTTAAAATGGGATGTTAAAACCTTAACATCTTCTCGGCGGATGTTAAAACCACGAACGTTCCACTGTAAGAATGTAGCCATTTTAGTTTTTAGGAGGGGGAGGAGGACCGGGAGGAGTCGTTCCTCGGTTTTTTCGCCCAACGTTTTGTCCCAGTGGCTGCCGCGTCGTGGCTGCAGTCCATAGCTGAATTATCCTCTAAGGACGAGCGCAGGGAGGGCCACCTTGTTTCCACGGCTGCCGGTGGGTTTTGGTGTCTGGGGAGGAATTGGGGTTGGTTTGGACTGTTTTTTAATTGCTATCAGTTCTTCTCCCATTTTCTTATTTCGGTTTTTCAGCTCTTCATTTTCCTTCCTGAGTAACTTTATTTGTTCTGTCTGTTCTTCTATTTTCTTCGTCTGCTCTTCGAGCTTCTGTTTATTTTCCTGCTGCCCAGAAAGGAGAAGGGTCATCATGTCCATCAAGATTTTGAGTTCTGATGGACTCGAGGGATGGCCTTCCTTGGAGCTGGGAGCAGGTTGTGAAGTGGTGGCTTGAGCGAATTAGTTAGATTTTGAGAAGTCAGGACAGGGAAAAAGGAGGTTATATTTTTTCCTAGTCTCAGGATGGGAAAGTTTCTCGAGCGTTTTGATTTCGCAAATCTTTTTTTCTTTTTTCCAAACGGGACACTCCCGGGACCAGGATGGGTGCGAAGAGTCGCAGTTTGCACAGTGAGCCTCCTGGTCGCACGGGGCGTCTGGATGGGCGTCAGATTTGCCGCACCGGTCACACACGTGATCTCTTTTACAAGTTTGCTGGCCGTGTCCAAAACGTTGGCAATTCAAACAGCGAAGAGGATTCGGGATGCTGGGCTTGACCTCGACCCGCATTAACCCAACAAAAATGAACTGAGGCAGAACGGCGGTGTTGAAGGTGAGTACGTGAAGTGGTGACGGTTCAAGGATGTTGTTTTTCCGGGTCATAATTGGTTTTACTTCAGTAACTCTTTGGTTTTTAAGTTCAAGTAAGGCCTCCTCCTCCCCTATCTGAAGCAGGTCGTGGCTGAACACGACTCCTTTGCAGGAGTTTAGAGTTTTGTGGGCGGAGGTAGATACCTTATATGTACCAAGGAGAGTGAGCTTCGAAAGTTTATTCGATATCTCCTTGCTATTGGTTTCTACTAGAAGGGTTCCATCACGGAGGCGCTTGATGGAGCGAAGCTCTCCAACATCCGATGCTACCCTTAGGGAAAAAAAAACTATTGGAATCTGAGTAGTTTTCTTCATTTACTACACCAGTAGTGGATTCGTACAGAAACTATTGGAGCAGTACTATTCGTAATTACTATTGCCATATGAATAGTTTTCTTCGTTTACTACACCAGTAGTGAATTCGTACAGAAACTATTGGAGCATCACTATTCGTAATTACTATTGGATTTACCATTCATAACACTATTGGGAGGAACTATTCGATGAAACTGTTCAGCTTTACTACTCTTGGTCCGCAGTTTTACTCATGATTTTGCTGTCGCCAGTCTTACAGATTTAAAAATGGCATTGGCAGAAACAGGGAATCCAGGGAAACAGAACTGAACCCAAAGTCGAGAAGGAAACTTTTTGCAATTAGCTGCAGGACACGTGACAGGCACAGATTGCTAATGTATAAATCAATATTTGTATATATTTGAAGCATTTATTGATGAATCAATCATTGATCATGTGTTATGCAACGTATTGACTTTGCAAAGCAATATTATATAGAAAAAAACAGGTACCTAGTCAAGTAAATTATAAAATTTTAACTAGTATCTGTTTTAGTTATGCGCATACGTAAACATGAAAAAGTACAATTAACCTAATAATTGGTATAAAGTCTAATATGAGAAAAGCTACACTAGTTTAAGTAAATTAAACTTAAATACTGATCATGTTGATTTGGCTAAGTAGCAATAAGATAATTTAAGACATATGTCAGTTTCGCAACACTGAGATTTAAAACTTAAATACTGATCATGTTGATTTAGCGTAGTAGCAATAAACAAGGTAATAATCTAAAAAATAATGCCCACTTCTTAGCACACTGGACCTTAGAGCTGCGCCCCCAGCTTGGGTGACCTAGACGCGTTGTTGAGTTTCGAGCGGACGGCAGCATCCAGCTCATTGTTGGTGGCGGCCTCAAAATGACGACGCACATAGGCTGAAACCGAAATATTGCAAATTAAAATGCTAGTTTAAATAAACATTCACAGCCATTAACTGCATTTGTTGTGTTTGGCTTGCCACAAGGAATTAATTTACCACTATGGAGAGACATATGAACAATACGAATCAACCATAAGCCTGTTCATGGGTCGGTGTATACTCGAGTCGCTCCCCACAAACGATTCACCTCATACTGGATATACTTTATAGGCCACACCGTTTATCGTACTGCGGCGAATCAAAAATCTACGGAACCCATCACAATTTTGACAACCAATTGACATCATACAAGTCTTGGAAACAGACAGAATTTTCATTGAAATGCTTCAGTCAAACATCATCTCCCGTCAGTGAATGACCTCTCATAAGAAACAAAGTAACTGCGAAGTGAATTGTAAACTGGCTTTAGCTAGTGCATGTTAAGTGAGCCTGCAAGAAATGAAAGTTGCAAAACGCCAAGATTGTCTCGGCCTCATTGAAATTGCAGGCTGACGTGGTACCAGCTAACGTTATACCATAGAGTATTCAACTGCCCCAGTTAACTCACCATAGATGGCTTCAACCTTTAGGCTGTCCAGCTTCTTCTTAATGACCGTACCCGGCCGGGAAGTGTTTGATTTTAGACCAGTCAAAGAAGACACCTTCAGGACCTCAATGCCAAATACGGCTTGAAGGAGGTCCCCCACCAATTTCGTCAAGGTCCGGTGATTACAGACACAGCGGGACTTGTCCGAAACCAAGCTCTTCAGCGTCTTCTGATCATGGAATACACAACATTCATTAAAAGCAAGGAATCAGATGGAAATATTGAAAAAAGTTAACGGGTTGATTTAGCACAGATTTTGCTACGGATCAGGGTGCGAGTATACTCGTGCTTAGTTGTTCTAAGTTTTCAACTCCTGGTTGAGACCCAACTATAGGAGTTACAACTGAAATTGCTGCTTGTGATTGGCTGAATTCAGTTGCAACTCCTTGTTGAAAACTTGATAAACCTGGACATTAATGAATGACCTTTAAAGGGGTATTATAGGCTTGAAATTAATTTTTCCCATAGATTCGTAACTTTAATATGAATAGAAGTTTACGGATCTAAAAGAATTTTCTGAAAAGATAGATTTTTAATTAATTATCTAAGATTTCTGGCTTTCCGCGCGGCGCGATCTGCTAGCTGAGTACGATTCTCTTTTACAGTTACCGAGCGCTGTCGCTGCCGCTACGGCTCGTCGCGGCACGCTCAGAGCGGCTCCGCACGAAAAATATGCAACACGCTAATTACATACCTGCAGTAATCCGCTTACCGCGGCTAAACGGTTGATCTTATCAAAGAGCCAAATTATTTCAACACAGAGGAAGGATGGAGGACTATGCTCAAATTATTTGAATTTTATCTGTTGAGAAGTTTGTCTAGGTGCTAGGGGTCGAAAAAGCTCTACGGGTTAAACCTTACGGGAGTTTGTTTTCTAAGCACCTAGGCCAAAAAACGCCGACTTTGGCAACTGCCGTACGGATGGCCGTAGACACAAGAGGTTTTTTTTACTGCCCAAAGGTCATTACTAGATGTTCCTAATCTATGGTAAAAATTAATTTTAAGTCTTAAAGACCCCTTTAAGTTGTTAGGGTGGGTAGCCAATAGATGGTTGGTAATAAAGTAAGTTATGCCATTGTAACTGAAGTGTCAGCAGGGAACGGTCAGACACTAGCCATCTTGTGATTAGGGCAGTTGATTCAAATGGTGAAAAAAAAAACCAGTAACAATATTTACTAATATTTTTGTCCATTCAATAGTTTACCCACTGGCCCTGAGCTACATTCTTTCACTAAGAATGTAAAAACTGCAACTTACAATTGGGGAGCTGCATTCTCGTGAAGTTATCGAGTCTTCGTTCACGTCAACGTCCTCTAGCACCGATGACAACAGCTCCTTTGAGGCAGGCGGCTCGGAGAACATCCCGACAGGCTCTGACATCGATGACAACGGTCGATTCTGGGTAGAGGACACGGGGAATTTCCTGATAAGCTCTGGCATCGGACGCGCAGTTGACAGCAAGCGACGCTTGGCCAGACACTCTAGATTTTTTGTGGCTTTCTGTCATGATTCGATCAAGCCAGGTAAATCTGAAAGGTAGAAAAAGACAAGGAGGTAATTATTTAGAAAGTAACTCAGCCCTAAATTGAACCCTATTGACTTTCGATGAAAATATTATGTAAATTGAATATATATTTAATAGTTGAAATTTTGCCAGCCCTTACTTTCAACAAGGCCCCACATCTTCCGATTGGCTGCAAGTTCATCCTTCAAACGCTTGTTTTTTTCTGTCAGCACACTGATTTTACTGCACAACTGCCACTTCGATTTCTTAGAATCCTCCTCATCGGACTCGGACTCTTTGTCTGGGTGTGTTGGGTATGGTTTAGCCTGAAAGAAAAAAAAAAATTCAGATCAAACATGGTAGTAATATTCATTACAAAGAACACAACGCAATGGTTATCATCTCAAATTGAACTCTAATTTCAACGTACCGATTTCGTTACTGGAGCTGCATCTATAACGTCCACCTATAAGAAACAATTTTATCATTGGTTGTTTTCTTGTCATTTAATTCACATACATTCTGGGGTACCTATTTAAAAAAAAGTGTTCTTACCCCTTCCATGCGAATGGAAATTTTGCGAATGCCCCCCCCCCCCCCCCTTCCCTCATCCGTAAACTCCAGGGGCCCTGAGGCCCTTGTGATATTGTGTTCTGACCACTTTTTGAACCTTAAATCCGCGTCTGCACGTAAGCCAGTCGCCGACTCGCCATGCAATTGTGCATGAAATTTGAAGGTAGTAGACCCTTTAAAAAAAAATTGTAACTTCTAAACGAATAAAATACGGGAATCGGGACTTTCAGGAATTTGAGTTCAAATAGTAAAGCACATAATCCATACATTTTCAATGTTTTAAGTTCACTCCCAGTTGACGAAAAACACCCCTGAAAACAGCCATTTTCGTTTTTTTTCGAATTTCATGATTTTTTTATGGGATGATGGTGGTAGAAACCCTTATCGAAACCAATATGTAAACATTCGTTTACATGAAGGGTACCTACAAAAAAATTATCGCTTCCCGTTTTTCATCCCTTGCTGTTCAGAATGCACCCTGAAGTTGCAAAAATTCAAAAAATGTACCCTACGTTTTGACCTTCTAATTACACTATAAAAATTAAAAATTCTGACTTTTGAGCTACAGTTCATAGTAAAACAAACTCTTCCGAACAAATTTCTCATGCCGCTACAGAGAAACTGCCAAGAAACTTGGAGTTTCCGATCAGAGAGACATACAACTGGTTCAGCCATTCAGCGACTCGTCTTTCCGCTTTTGCAGTTAGTGGTATATTGGCCCAGTGGCTAGAATTGAAGACCCCCTTATGAGGTGTCTCGAAACAAGAATTGTGCAGCGGCCGATATATTGTATCAGATGCTAAGTGACGAACAGAATCATTTGTTCGTCATTATTATGGAATCAATACCCTTCTAAGCTCTTGTTAGGTTTAGTAAAACTCATTCAATCAATGGCAACAAAGATGATCATGCCTGGGGCCAGATCTTACAGGAGATCTAAAAAACCATCTAGATTCCAGCCCTCATTTGGGGTATGAGTTTAAGTCGCATGTGTCTAAGTCAAGTTTACCCCTTTATACTATTAACGGAATAAGGGATCGATGTATTTGATTTGTTCTGGTGCTAATCCATCAAATCCAGACTTCCGGACAATATCAATGTCTTAAAGGAACCAATAATACCATTGGCAGAGGCATTCAATGCAACCAGTGAACAAATTACATCCATTGACTACCAATGGCAAAACTTGTCAAAAAATCAAACTTGTCAAATGTGAAGTGGATAGAAGTGGCTAACACAGTTTTGTTGTGGACATAAGTTATGATGTACAGATATCGCACAAGGGATAACCCTTTTAAAGATTTAACTGAGCTAGCGATAAAAATTTTGTCCTTGCCTCACTCCAACGCTGAATTTGAAAGGATATTTATTCAAGTAAATATAAAAAATAAGCTTAGAAACAGAATGGCACCAGCTCTGAAAGACTAATGGCTTACTTACAAAAGAATACACAAGTCAAAGTTAAGAGAACTTATCTATGGGCCACGGGTACTTTCAAGAAAAAAAACTTACGAGAGTGCAAATAACTACAATCATAAGACTGAGATCTGGTCACTGTCCTACCAACACCATAATAGAATGAACATCATACAATCTTGCAAATGTTAATGTGGACAAGTGAGACACTTGGCCACGTTTTTTGGGAGTGCCCAAATGAGCAATATATGGAAAGAAGAATGTGTTTTTTTAGGGACTAAAGTGAAAATTTCCATTTTACCCATTTTCGTTTAATTTTATTCTAGTTGATTGTGATGTGTATTGAAGTAATTTGTATGCAAATATTGCAATTTATAATTCATAATTCATTAAATAAATAATTTTGTGGCACTGTGCATAGAGCTGTCCGCCCTAAACCCGTAATTTCGCGTATTTACATAATTTCGCTGATTGTGTATGTAAAATGTTTTACCATTGAAAAGCTTTGCGCCACTTTTAGATCCTAATAGTTCCAGATGCTTGCAGAAACTTTGGACAGCAAGACTCCGAACAAATCAGACAAACTTTAGTGAGTTCACAGGGTTGCTTCTTATTTTTTTTAACTTTTATTTCATAATGGGAAGAAGTAAAGTGGAGAAGAAAGGCAAAGAAAAAGATGCCACAATCTAGTGAGTAGTAGATGGAAAAGAGTGAAAGCAACTAGCGAAGAAGGAAACGGGCCTAGGCCTAGGAGTCAACCGAGAACACTGATATTGGTGTTAGTTTTGATGGTTCTTGGCGCAAAAGAGGTTACGTTTTGAATTACTGCGTGGCTGCCGTCAGCGAGCTTGAGACGGGATACAATCGATTACGAGGTACTATCAAAATATTGTCAGGCATGCGAAATAGTCAAAAAAGAATTAGGAGAGAAGTCACCAGAATTTGACATTTGGAATCAAGGCCATGCAGCGTCTTGTAACAGGAACTACGAGGGATTCTCCTGCAATGGTAGTCGAGGCTGCTTCCGCTACACTTATCGTCTTTCCGATGGAGACTCGAAGACATTCAACCACTTAGTCCATGAAAAGGTGTATGGAGAGGATGTGGTCATTACCAAAGAAGAATGCATCAATCGTGTTTAAAAACGTCTTGGAACACAACTCCGTGAAGCAGCTACTGCTGGTACGCTGGGTGGACAGAAGCCAGAAAGTTTCAAGTTGACCATGATAACGAAGCTCACAATGTATTATTCAAATACAATTCGATCAAACTTGCATTATCTACAAAATATGAAGACCGCCACTTCTGCAACTCTGTATCACTACTCGTCTACCGACAAAGTTCCTAAGCACGTGAAACGTCCACATGGGCCTGATTCGTGATGCTTTTACAACAAAGCTCTAACCAAGCAAGAATCTCCCGGTCAACACGAGAAGAATGTTCACACACCTGTGTCAAGTACCGTCTTCCATGCAATTATTATCAAATTTTGGCTAAGGGTGAACTCCAGAAAAAGTGTCTTCGAGGTCAGACGTCGAACGCAAACGAAAGTTTGCACAGTACTGTATGGCAGCGATGTCCAAAGGACACTTTCGTGAGCAAGCAACGTATCGACATTGGTGTTGCCGATGCAGTGTCAACGTTCAACATTGGATGTGCGATAACCGTTGCCAACTTGATAGAACTGACTTAAATACAACGAGGAAAAGTCACGCGGCTGATCACTGAGCGGCGCGATCAACGTCGCGTCAAGAAAAGTAACGTTCGTGCTCGATTACCGAATGAGAAGATTCGTCAAATTAAAATACTACCACAATTCGCGCAGAAGAAAGAAAACGAAGGAGAAACATATTGTGCTGGTGCATTTTGATGGCGAAATTCGTCAAAAGGAGAAAAGTGAGAGATTACCTTGTCACTTGACAGAGCATTCTGTCAAGAAGCATTCTGTCATTCATAGCCATTTTTTCACTATACAAGAAATAGTTTTTTTTAGCTGTGTCTATGAAAACTGTTCAATTGCATTTATTTTTGTATTTTTTGAGTGTTTATTGTCACTCTTTAAAGGACTGTACATATTACTTTTTAAAATATTTTAAAACAATGGAGATAAAAAATAATCCCGGTACATGTTATGTTCAAAAATATTTTGTTTTAATAGAAAAAAAATTACTAACTACTATATGAAAAAACCGATATGACCAGCCAGAAACATATTGTCGGGAGGTCCTCTGACCTCGACAGGAGTACCTACGAGTAATGCCGCCGCCATCACTGTTCTATATTTATAGAGCTGATCAGGAGCTGCTAATTGTCTGAAGGTAATGAATATGATTCGGAGGGTTGATGGGTCGCTAGGATTATGGCGCTAGCGTTCATATGTGTTGGAGAAACTCACCATGGCAATTGTCAGCGGTCGAAAAGGAGGAAGAGGGTAGGGGGTGAAGTCTGCTAACTTACCGACAATATTCATGGACACAAAAATTGGAAAAAATGTTATTGTTTGAGTAACTCAAATTATAAACGGAGCATTAAACTCTCCATGAACTCGCCGTCAAGTTGCTTCCGGGCCCGGCCTTCGCCATCTTGTTGCAAACATCGTAAGGGTGAGTTTCATCTGTACTCAAAACTGAATGAATGAATAGTGGGGTTTAAAGGCACGTGAACCTCTTGGTCATTTTGCGCCTGAAAATAATTGTGGAAAATTAAAAGGTAAATAACTTCAAGTGCGACACAAAAGTCTCACTACGTCAAGATATAATAAAACTTAATTCTCTACAAACGTAATATTTAGGTTTTGACTTGATAACTAGATGACTAGATTTGACTAGATTTGATTAGATCATCTTTAAGAGCGCAGTTAGTCTCAGAAATTGAAAAAGCTTATCAATCTGCTTTAGATTATCTCCCAGGAGTTTGGCAACGTCCTGTTCGAGAGAGCCGCCTTCGCACACCCCCGTATTTGGGGCATTCCACGAGGGCGTGGCGAACAGTAAGTGCTTCATTGCACGTGGCACACCGAGGCTGGATGTTTTCGAGGGAGAACAGGTAGGCGTGGGTGAAGAGCGTGTGCCCTATTCTTAGCCGTGTGAGAACCACTTCCTCCCGTCTAGTGGACCTGATTAATGGATCCCAGTGCTCGATGGTGGGTTTTATTTCTTTCAATTTGTTGTTGGTTTCCGCATCCCACAATTCTTGAAATTTAAGTTAAAAGTGCGATTTAAAGTAAACTTGACCGAGCTATGACCGAGCGGTTTCGACGAAAGCCAAATTGCTCCTTGCAAAGAAGGTTGTTTCTTTCAAGATGCCACATGAATCGTGCTGCTATCATGCGTTCGAGGATCTTGCAAAGGCAACTAGTAAGTGCGATCGGGCGGTAGCTTGACGCATCTGACTTCTCCTTGCCAGGTTTTAGGATGGGAATAACAATGGCTACCCTCCATTGAGCGGGGAAACTGTCTTCGCGCCAGATCCTGTTAAACAGGTTAAGCATGTAGGATTTCGAGGCAGAGGACAGGTGTTTGATCATCTGGTAATGAATACGATCAATACCAGGTGACGTGTCCTTCGCTGCTCGTAATGCTGAGTCCAGCTCCCACTCGCTGAAAGGTAGGTTGTACTCCTCCAGGTTCGTCGAGTGGAATTCCAATCGTCACCTTTCCGCCGATTGCTTGATGTTTTTGAACGATGCCGAATAGTTAGCAGAGTTGGAAATTCTAGAAAATTGGGTACCCAAGACATCTGCAATTTCCTGTTGAGTGGTTTCTAGTACCCCATTGCACAGGAGACCAGCAATGGGTTTGAAGTTTGATTTCCCAGAAATCTTGCGGATTTTATCAAAGACCCTGGCAGTTGGTGTGCGAGCTGTGATAGTGGACACATAATTTCGCCAGAAAGTCTTCCTTGCCTGCTTGCATGTGAGCCGTGCCTTGGCTTTCAGTTTTTTGAATGCAATCAAATTGGCTAGAGTTGGTCGAGATATAAACGTGGCAAGCGCTCTACGTCTATCTCTAATTGCCTCCTTGCACTCAGGGGTGAACCAGGGGACAGGTACGCGATATGGTTTCTCAGACGACTGTGGGATGGACTTGTGCGCTGCATGTATGACCACCTCGGTGAAGTGGTCAACATAAGCGTCCACATCTTCGAAGTTGGTACCATCGAACACAGCAAGAGAGCGGAAGGTGGTTCAATCGGCTCGATTGAGAATCCACTTCGGTTGTCGTGGAGGAAGGGATGGAAAAATGCGACAATCGATAAGAATCGGGAAGTGATCACTTCCACAGAGATCATCATAAACACACCAATCTGTGTCGAGAGCAAGTGATGGTGAACACAGCGAGAGATCTATGGCCGAGAAAGATCCCGTGGCAGCCGAGAAATGTGTGTTGCTGCCATCGTTTAACAGCACAACATTGTGGAGCCTGATGGTGTCCTCCACCAGCGTGCCTTTCGGGTTGGTGGAAAGGCCGCCCCACATATGATTGTGTGCGTTGAAATCGCCAGTTAACAGAAAGGGATTAGGAAGTTGTGCCAGGAGATCGTCTGAAGTCTGTTGAGAAGCAACACTGTCTGGTGGAAGGTAGACGTTGCAAATGGTAAGGGGGCTGGGAAGAGATATTTTCACAGCCACGGCCAGGAGTGGAGTGGTCAACACAAAAGCCTCCGAGTGGAGACTGTTGTGGACGGCCTTTGCAACGCCTCCCTGTGCTCGCTGTCCTGTGACACAATCGTGACGATAAAAGTCGTAATTTCTAAGGGCAGGAGCATCAGTTGGTTTCAGGTGTGTTTCTTGTAGGCAAATGACGAGTGGGCTAAATTTTGACACAAGTTGACGAGTCTCTTCCTTTCTGATGGAATATCCCCTCATATTCCACTGGAGAATCTTAGCCATTATTCTTTTTTGGTGTGCTTCCATCTTGGTGCTATTTGATTGGTGTCTTTCCCTTCTCCTTTCCCTTGACCGTCTGCCAGTTGTTGGGCGACGCATCGGTGGGGTCGATGTCCATGGTATCCTTCCTGGTAGACAGAGAGGACGACGTGGAGCCACCGACGAAGCTCGAGTCGAAGGTAATCGGTTTCCTCGAGGTGCCGGGCGGTTTGTTGGCTACCTTTGCATGGGCGAGTTGCAAAGTCCGTGACTCGAGCACCTCCTGGGCCTGTAGACGCAGAGCATCGATATGGGTTGTTTTTTCTTAAAGTTGTTTTTTCAATTCGTGAACTTCTTGTCTGTGGCGTTCCTCCATCTCTTCTTGACGTTTCGCCTGCTCGCCAGAGAGTTGCAGTTGTGGCTCTAACAGAGCTTGCAGCCGAGCTGTCTCTGCTGAGATGGTAGCACCAGAGTCAACGGCTTTAGCAAACGATTTCTTTGCGGATTTGCTCGAAACATTGAGACGCTTGCGTGCCTCAAAAAGCGAAATGTTCTCTGTTACTTTCAACTCTTGGACCTTCTTTTCCAGTATCCACTGCGCGCAGTCGCGGGACCACACAGGGTGACTGCCAGAGCAGTTTACGCAGTGGGGAGCACCAGAACAGTCGTCTGCCTCGTGTTCCTCGGAGGAACACCTCCCACAAACCGACTTCCTAGTGCAGCCTTCACTAGGGTGGCCGTAAATCAGACACTTGAAACAGCGAAGTGGATTCGGAATGTGGGGGCGAACGTCGAGGCGCAGGTAACCAGCGAAGACATATTCCGGGAGTTTGGGTGTACCGAAAGTGAGGAGTAGCAAAGATGTTGGTTGGAGTGAGCCAGTTTTCCGACTCATCATTCGGAACACCTCTGTCACGTGTTGTGATTCGAGTTCCGTTTTAATCTCCTCGACATCTAGAGCTAACAAATCGTGACAAAAGACAAGTCCCTTTAAATAATTGAGTGCTTTGTGTGGTGTCACTGTGATTGGAATAGTGTTGAATGTTTTTGAAGCTTGCAGCTTTTTAGACTGTTCGCAGCTCTGTACCTCCACCAGCAGAGAGCCGTCCTTCAAACACTTGGAGCTTTTGACTTCACCGGCCAATAGGAGCAATCCGCGCTTCTGCGCGAAAGGAGATACCGCCTTGAAGGTTTTACCATTTTTCAATTCAATAACTAAGAACCGTGGTTCCAATTGCTTGGGGGCCACATCTTCCAAAGGAATGAGGTCATCTAAAAGAGGGCGCGGGCGTTTTTTTGGATTAGGGGGGGGGGGGGTGTTGGGGGTCGTTTTGTTGTCCATGCAAATGGAAATAAATTCATCTCCAGCGAGCCCTGCCCACCACGGAGCCCAACCTGGGGGATGCAGCGCGGATATTAAAATCCGTGACTTACCTTAGGTACAATTTAGGTACCTCTTTCACCGGGGTTGTCGCCGGAGATATAGCGGGAAACCACCGGCAGTCGCAAGTGACCGTAGGGTTAGGGACAAACCACTATTGTACAGCCATCACGCCACCGGTGCCCCCCACTCATCCTGTGTAAGATTTTTGAGGCCAGTACACGAGCTGATTGGCCGGGGGTGGACTAGCCCCCAGCCGCCTGTTTTGAGTGAAGCAGAAACCAAAGAGGCGTGTTGGTAGGTATTCCCCGTATGTTCTGCTGGCGAACTAGGGAATACCCCCTCAAACTCCAGGATAAACCTTTCCACCCGTTCAGGTCACCACACGGCAAACATGTGGGTTAGCGATTTGGGCTGTACAGGGATTCGGTCAGAAAAGAAGGCACAAGGACACAGGACAAGGAAGGGAAAGAGACAAAAAGACCAAGACTCGAGTACTCCCTGTGCAGGCCACCAGTCACCAGCTGCCTGGCACCGACAATCGACTGTAGGTCAGAACCACGAACCGAAGGAGAATCCAAAAACGCAAGCCAAATCGTAGATTGGGGAGGGAACCACACCGCTGTCGCAGAAGACAGACGGTGGTTCCGGGAGCCGGCAAGAAATGAAACAAGACAGGAGATGAAGGAAAGGTGGTGAAATGAAGGTTTAGAAAGGAAAGAGTGCACAGATCCTCCCTGGACCAAAGTCCGCGTACCGCAACAGCGGTGTGGCCGGACTATACTTGGTCTGGGTCCTCGCCGGGAGCCCGTCCGGTGTAAGAGACCTTACGGGGAGCGAAACCTCCCCTCTCGGCATGGCCTCCCGGGTCATCGGACCACACAAACCCCCGGCGATGGCGCTGTGAAGATGTTTCGCCGATCCGCTGCAACCCGAGGTGTGCGTTACACTCAATTTTTGGGAGATGGTGACAGCAAGGCTCACAAGCGAGTAGTCGATGACCAGCCTTACGGACCTGATGTGGACATTAAAAAATTTTAATGTATTGGCCATGTCCAAAAACGTTAAGGCTCCAGGTTGAGGCGTCTCAAAAATGATATGAAGGGTCAAAAGTTGTCCGATGGAAAGCTTTTGTCTGGAAAGAATAGGCTTACCGACAAGGAAGTAAACACCCTCCAAAACTACTATGGCGATGCGATTAGGAACAACATAACGGGGGTAAAGGAAATGAAAGGTGCCATTTGGTGACGTATTTTCACAAGCTCTGGACGAACGACAACCCTCAGCATGGATTATTTCCGCACGGCATCCAGTCTTGGTGCAAGTACAACCAAGGGATCGTCAACGGCAAGGCTTATGATCACAAGAATCCACTTCCGGCCGCAGTCATGGATGCAATCAAGCCTGTCTATAAAGATCTGACAAACGAGTATCTTGGCTGCACTCCGGGGAGAAGCACAATGGACCATCTAGCGGAAATCGATGCCATCCGTGTGTCGACGGCAAACGCTGCCTTCACTGAGTACGCCAAAGCAGCGCGGAGAACAAAAAGAGGGAAGAAACGGAAGAAGGATGACAAGGACAATTCGACGGAACCAGACTATGGAGCTGGTATTGCATAGCTGAGAGAAAATGTGAGTTGTGCCTACCGAACTGTTCAATTTCTCCATTTAAAAGTTTGGAGTGATCTAACTCAAAACTATAATTTTTTGTGCTTTTGTCCCTCTTTCCAAGAAAGTATAGGAGATAGAAACTTGAAATTTTCACCACATATGTATTACATAATGGGACTTATTTTAATCCACTTTCATACCAAAATGTGAAAAACCCAAAAAACTATGTACCCATAAGTAACAAAAAATGTGGGTTTTTTAAACATTTTATAAAATCGTTTCCAGGAAGATAACTATAAGTCAGAAGTGGACCAAAGTGGACTATACTCTATAACAAACCTTCTTCTCGTTATATAAAAAAAAATCAGCCTTGTCAGATGCAAAGTTTCTGAGAAAAAGGGGCATTTGTAACTGCAAATTAACATGGGCGCCATAGGCATTCAAATTCTCTTCCCTCTTACCTTAAAAGAAACAGCGAAACCCCCCCTCCCGGCAAAGCCTCCCGGGTCATCGGACCAAGATAACCGCCTCACCAGGGTAAGGTGGTAGTCCTCGAGGGGGAAACGCTAAAATAAAAGGTATTTGATTATGTCATGATAAGATCGGCATAATGGGGCTTGTCAATAGACATGGACTAGATATAGTCTATAGGCAATGTTCGAAAAATACGGAGAAACCATATGTGATCATATGTGCCAAAACCAGGATTCTACAGCGTTGATCATTCAACATCGTCTGATGATGACGATGAAGGGAAGTACTAATTACATCTGTTCCCATCAATTATACGCAAGACACGACCAGAAGCGGAAATTCACCATGGAGTTTTCCTTCTTGTACAGGTCGACGGCGTTCGCATTAGGCAGAACAAATGTGCAGTTATCGCACAAGGATGATATCGAGCATGACAGATACCCCCAAGTTAAATTCCTAAAAGTGAAAGATTCCGACCCATAGTTTGATTTCCGACGAGTGCAATATTTTAAGTAGATATGCGACGGGTGAATCCGTATTCGGTGTAGTACACAAAATCAACACAATTGTTTATCGATAGAAATACGAAGAGAAGTCCAATCTAAGGCTTAAAGACTTACTATTTATGGGTTGTAAGTGTATACTTTGAATGTCTGCCGCCACACACGAGACCAGTGTGTGACAGTTTTTTCCGCAGGCAGTTGGCAGTACACGCTATCAGATATCACTTGCTCGCAACCAATCTTTACATTCGCCACGCAGGTTGTAAATAGCTGAAAGGCAAACTGTAAGGCAGCTGTAGTGTTAACTTGAAACCGCAGGTTGAATGGAGGAATTTTGCAGTTCTGCCCTGGCATTACAACCGTTATAAGGAATACTGGAACAAACTCGTACTTTGATGTCAAAAACCTAAGTCCGGTCAAAAAGATCCCTATGCCCTAGTGATGTTCACCAAAGGAGAAAAGGAGTGCCAAAGAGTGGATGGTGCTGGACGTCTGCCGGGGGCAGCTTTCGCGTGAATGCTGCCAAAATTCACTACGGGAACACAATACACTAGTGCCTACTTGCCTGCATTACAGTGTTTCTTGTTCACTTTAAATTTCCCTCCAGCCAAACCAAAGCATTTTCAGTAAATTTATTTTGTGGTTGGCTGTCTTGACTGATGGAAAAAGCGTGCCAGCTACTCAGAGGTGGTAATTATGTTTTTGTTTTTTGATACAAATTAATAAAATTTTGCCCGAAAATCTGGGAAAAAATTTAGCATCACTACTTTCATTGTTACAACAAAAACTTTTGTGTGATATCTTTTGACACGTAGACGAGAGCAAGTAATATGTACTCAATTTCAATTCATTTTATTCTTGCTTTTGTACAAGTAGGTACATAATTCATAGTGCCTAATATAGTGGCAAGAATCCCACATCAGGTTGAAAACCTGAAGCGTGGGCTGACTTCAACATTAAGTTACAAATTTTTTCAGTAGGCTGAGAGTTACTTGTGATAACATGCTACATGCTAAATACATGCATGCATTTCTATGGACGTGGGATGATATCATGATGCATGATAATTGCTACATGCTTAAAACTTAAAAAAATGCTACATGCTAAAACATGCGTTTTCCGTTAATTTGCCATTCAAAGCAACGTCTGAAGTGGATGTGAGGCTACTGGAATATGCCCTTCCAACCCTGACCAAATTCTAAGCCGTTCGCCAAAATAATCATCTGCTGGTGAAATAAAGCCACATTAATCGAATTTCTAGAGGAGCGACGCTTCAATCCTACGGATAAGAATCCATCAAGGGAAAAGAGCAGGCTAGTTCTTGCGGCCGGGTTAAGTAGATCAGATTTTTGTGGCATAAAATCTGACCATTCAGGAAAAGAAGAACCTGCCGAGGAGTTAGTTGCAGAGGAAGAACTAAACCCGAAGGAGGTACACATTACCCCTACAGAGGAGAGTTTGACAACAGGAAAAAAGTATAGAATAGTTTGTTAATAAATTGAGGGGTGGAAAAAAAATCCCCCCTAAACTCCAGGTTTCTTTCGGGCAGTTTTTATGTAAAATTATCTCTTCATAATATCGTATTTTAGCTTGTTCTAATAATACGACATCTATGTCATTCGACATACGACATATACGACAAAATATTTCAAATATCATAGACTAACAAAAGAACCCCCTACAAAATTATTTTACCATGTATGTTTGGAAATTGGCCTTCGTCTTGGACCTCGGCTGAGTTAAAACTCGTTACTAACTAAGTTATAAAACTCGCACTGTTATTCGGTATTCATCTGCCAGAACTGTCAACTCAAAGGATCCGCAATCCGAGACTGTAACACTATTGTTTTTACCAAGCCCGAACAAGGCTACGAAAAGAACGAACAAGGCTACGCCAAGCCTGAACAAGGCTACGCCAAGCCTGAACAAGGCTACGACAAGCCCGAGCAGGGCTACGACAAGAGCGAACAAGGCTTCGAAAAGCCCGAACAAGGCTACGACAAGCCTGGACAAGGCTACGACAAACCTGAACAAGGCTACGACAAGAGCGAACAGGGCTACGACAAGAGCGAACAAGACTTCGAAAAGCCCGAACGAGGCTACGATAAGCCTGGACAAGGCTACGCCAAGCCTGAACAAGGCTACGACAAGCCCGAGCAGGGCTACGACAAGAGCGAACAAGGCTTCGAAAAGCCCGAACAAGGCTACAAGAGCGAACAAGGCTACGAAAAGAACGAACAAGGCTACGCCAAGCCTGAACAAGGCTACGCGAATCCTGAACAAGGCTACGACAAGCCCGAGCAGGGCTACGACAAGAGCGAACAAGGCTTCGAAAAGCCCGAACAAGGCTACGACAAGCCTGGACAAGGCTACGCCAAGCCTGAACAAGGCTACGACAAGCCCGAGCAGGGCTACGACAAGAGCGAACAAGGCTTCGAAAAGCCCGAACAAGGCTACGACAAGCCTGGACAAATGCTGAAGCAGAACGGATCTTTTCTACTGTCACCGATGTATAAAACAAAAGGAGGAATAGGTTGGGAGATGATGCAATGAATGCGATATCTGTAATTAGAAGTAGTTTTCAATCCAAGGGCATCGACTGTTGCTCGTTCAAAGTAACCCCTGATCACATTGCTTTGCACAATTTGGGCAACCTGTACAATACTAAATAGATTGCTGTCAGCAGTTTTGGAAATTGTTGGTTGAGATTGTTACTTGGTGTGACTGATCAAAAGCTGAATGTGAAGCAAATGTCCATCTTTATTACCAAAGCTGGTGCTCCTTTTCTATGGATTATGTTAACTACTATGAAAACAAGCGATATTATTAATTTCATAGCGATTGTTGTTTTAAGCTACCTACCAATAATGTGAATTATGTGAAGCCATCTTTAGTACCAAAGCTGGTGCTCCTTTTCTATGGTTAATGTTAACTAGGTACTATGTAATCAAGCGGTATTATTAATTTCATAGCGATTGTTGTTTAAAGCTACCAACCAATAATTATTAAAATATTATTTTATAATATTGCTTTACAAAATGTAAGGACAAATTGTGTTTTACTTTATCAAATGACAAGGTTTTAGCCAGATAATTTGGTGAGTTACCAAATGTGTACCAAACGTGAAATGTGTTCAAATAAAAGCGGGGTTGCAATAATTAATATTTATTATGACTTGTAACTTGCACGGAAAAATCTATAACATTAAGCAAATATTTGAGGCCCATTTTTTTCGGTTCTTAAAAATTTCTCGAATGCCATGGCGTAGGGAAATTTATACAAAAAAAGGGAAATTCGGCGCATCGGCGGGGGAAATTCTCAGTTGACTGTCTGGCAACACTGGTAGCGTCAAAGCGTTCCATGAAACCGCTCCAGAAAGAAGTAATGAGGCTAGTGTGTCCAAGTTCTCTGGCAATATATTGGGCTTCACCACGGGGTGATTCCTTCTCGGTTGGATCATCTTGGGTACTCTTTAGGGCCGAAACGATTTCGGAATACGCAGACGCCACGAGCTGTCCAGCGAATTATTGATAGTTTTTTCACGACATTGTCTGTGCTTCAGATGGTATTAAGTTACCACCATTACTGTGTAGAGCCCGGAAAGAAATGATAAATTAGTCGAAGGAGTGGAAACAATTACTTAAAAATGTAACAACGTATTTACTTTTTGCTTTAAACTGAATTACAATTGGGTGGAATTCTTACTAAGCATATACAATTTTGGCAAGATTTCCTGTTTCCTGATAACTTTGAACCAACTGGCATGTGGTGTACCATGGTAACAATGGTAATTGAGCGGCTTAGGGCCCTTATATGCTTCTGGCTACCATTCACACCTATAAGCTCCCTGTTTGCTTTGCAATCGTTCCTTATTTCTGTTGTGACCCATTCCTTTTAAAGGGTGACACGTGAACAAAAGAACCAATTGTTGTTTTTTTACTTAGGCTTCCCAAATTCTAATGATCTTGTGGAATTCTAAAAATAATCTAAACTAACGAATTTTTGTTACATTAAAAAAAACATCTAAAATCCCAATGAAAGACTGTATTCTGTATAGGGAGAACTTGACCAGTCCTAAATTTATCATTTTGATACTGTACTGTATAGTGTGTTGGGCTTCCGACAAGTACACAATATTTGTACGTGCGTCATTACAAGGGCAAGGCTGTGTAAGCATTGAGCTTGTTCAGCTCGCCTGTATATCCACGGACTAAATGATTGACGCACTCATGTTTGACGACTTCGCGGCTGAATGACACCTTCTCTTGCACTTTAAGAGACCAGTCCCTGTCGTATAATCATATACCTGAACCTAAGGTCATGCATGTCCTCGTCGACCTTGAAGCCTTGCAGTGTAATCGTCTGCACCATGCCTGTTGAGCTCCCGGTGTAATTTTTCAGCTCTCACGCAAGGGTAACATACGGCCATGCGTAGAAGACTATTGGTATCTGCGCCGACAATGCAGGCCTGCTAAATTGAACAAGCATTACAATTTTAAGAAGCGTGTCAACATCTTATAAGTCAGTTACCAACGTTTGCTCACTTTTAATCTGGGAACATAAAAGCGTAAGGTGGATGTTGACAAGAAATATATTCTTATCCCATAGTTACAAGCAGACCACACAAGCATATCCGACGCTGTGGAAGTGTCGCTTGACCTGCCTGAAAGCCGCGAGCTAGAGCCATACCACGTCGCCATCAAGACACGTTTCGTGGATGCAATGGATCATTTCTTCTACCTTGCAAGCAGATGGACCCAAGATATAAAGGCCATCGCTTGACAACTGCCCAGAAGACTGAGGCTGAGACATGGGCGACGAGATAATATCCACACTTCTTGCCAGGAATCATGTCTTTTTCCATCCCGGATAAAGACGTGTTCCCGGAAGTCATGTTCAATGCCGACTTGATCTCAAAAACCCACCCCAGAAAATGGTGGAAAATGGTTGGCAACAAGACAGCCAAGTCAGCAAGCTTTCCCCCAGATATTTGCCAATTTTTCTCATTCCAGCACACTTGCCTATCAAGCCCTGCTTCTATTAAGAAGATCTTTTCCAGTTTTGGCCTGGTTTGGTCAAAACTGAGGGACATACTAGGAGTACAAAAAGCCAAAAAGCTAGTGTCAGTTTACTGACACCAATCAGGGTGCCAACAAGAGAAACGCGTCCATTGGCATGAAGAGTGGTGAAAACAATAACAAAGTTTGTAACTGGAATTAGAAATAAATACGATAAGAATATTTGCACACTTGAATCGATAATAGACACATATACATAAAGCCGAAGAAATAAAATACATGTAACAAGATTTTATGTTTTTATTTTACTGGAGTTGAAATTGAAAAACCGGTATTTGAAATAACCCGTATTTGATACGGGTTTTCTCAAGTGGGTTTTGTCCGAAAGAACCACGGGTTTTTTCGAGCCAACCCTGGTTAACAGTACAATACCGTCGCTCTCGCTCTCGCTCTGTCCTCTCATCTCGCGGCAATCGCACTAAGAGTAGAAATTACAATGTCCGGCTAGAGAGTAGGGTTTGATGCCGGTAGCTAGCGGCAGGATAGCTTAATGGGTGGATAAGTTTTTTTACGCGTATTACGAACTAAAGACATCATCCGTCTATGTACCGGCCAGGTTACCGGTCAGGTGGCTGCTGCCGTGCGTAAAGTTTCGGTTCGACTGTACTTCATGCATGCGCATTTGCACATTTTTCCTTATCGACCTGCGAAATACAGTGTCATCCAGCCAAATATATCATGGCTGAGAAGCGTTTTCTTGCAGTTAATTTTGACACCAAAGAAGTTAACGTCTTTATGGATCTAGTTGAGGAGCACAAAAGTTTCATAGAAAATAAACGAACTGATGCCACGACGTGGAGAGAAAAGGTTAGTTATTGTGAATAGGCCGTAATTCAATCATTTTTAAAAACATTACCTCAATGCAACTTTGAATTTATGAAGGTAATGTTCTCCACTTTTACGTTGTTTACAGAATGAAATATGGGAGACCGTGTAAAAGAAGTTTTGCGCACGCACACTCAAGCCCAGGACGCTCCAAGAGCTGTGTGCCAACTACGAGATGGTAAAAAAAATGGCTCGAAGGAGGGCACCACATTGTGGCTCACAGGCGGTGGCTTACCGGAAATAAGTGATGGACAAACGATCCGGGTGTGCCTTTTTCAGTGGTGTAGATTGAAACGTTTGTTCGTCATTTATTCTTTCGCAGTTTGATTTTCTACTATAGGGTAAGCTGCGTTTCCCTTTTCTTTCCTCTCACTCACATTTATATCCAGCCTTATGGAACATTATCCTGCATTATACACATATTTCTCACAAGTTTGCTTCATTTTGCTAACATAACTTGATGTTTGCAGGTTGAAATGTCAATATTGCGTTGGTTTTGAAACAGTTGTGAAAAGCCAGCAGTTGTACCTACTTGTATTTCTTTGTTCAGAAACATTTTTAAAAGCTAGATAATCAGAATGAAAGAACGGGTGGCTGCAAATTGAAATGATGAACATATCAATATGGATTCGGTTTTAAAACCAATATGAAAAGCCAGCTGTTGTACCTACTTGTATTTCTTTTGTCAGAATTATTCTTAAAAGCTAGATGATCATAATGAAAGAACGGATGTTTGTCAATTAAAACAATGAACATGGGTTTCATTTTTTGTAAAAATTATTAATAGGTAGTAGTTGTATTTTTAATTCCTCTCTCCCTCTTGCAAAGTTTTTCGCTGAGCTTAGAGGAGTTTTCTAAAGTACACAACAAGAGTACGCTGCACTCCGCCAGCCCCGGCCCCTGGCTTAGCCACTTTGACATGCGGCATCTGCCCTTCTTTGATGTTGACCGGTGGGAGTTCAGGGTTTATTGGCGGTTCTGCTTCATTATGATCAATGGCCAGGTTGTGCAGCACAGCACAGGCGACGATTATATCTTGTGCTGTCTCAACTTCAAGACGGATGCCCAGAGAAAAAACAGGGAAGCGACGCTTCTAAACACAATATTGGCGCTCTACTACAATCCTTGTACGTATTTGCCTCCTCAAGGAGCTAAGGATTTCGAAGCGGTGTGATCAGATAAGGGGCTAACGTATAGCCGGAATCACCTACAATGAGACCGTTTCCAAACTCTCCCCTTTCCAGCCGGGCCCGAATCGCAGTTACTGAAGATGGTTCTATCGTGGGCTTACCCAGGCCACCTTGCAACTAAATCAATTATCCTCAGCCAAGGATCACTAATTAACTGCACATTTAAAGAAAAATAGTTTTTACGGTTTCGGAACGTTTCCACATTTTCACCCCTTTGGGGAATGCAGCTTCACATGGGTGCAATCCACGGCGCCTAGAATCCGCGGAAGTTAGCTTTGGCGTAGAATCCCTCTAGCACAGTTCTCATTTCAGCTGCTGTGCTTGGGATGTTCTGTACTCGACGTGGAGTCACGTAATTTCCATCGTCACCCGCTTCACTATGACACCTGCGGTGCTTGTATGGATGCCCGAAAAATCCCCCGCAGTCATCAGCATGCATCCAGTTGCGTAGAAACGTAACGTAAGGAGCAGCTTATTTATTGGCGAAATAAAAATGAAGAACAAGAATTATGTAATGGTACTTCGATAAGCCTTGTTGATTCCGGAGCTCCTCTTACCCGTCAGTTGGTGTATCCAATTCGTTTTCAATCTGCTCCAAAATAGGAAGCAATGTTGGTCTCCTAAGCCGGACCCTCATAAAAACTCATCTTCAGTCCAAAACTCAAAGTGGTTCACTCTAGGTCTAATAATTTTCCCACATCTCACTAGGGCAGTAGTGTGCATCATCATTTCATCGTCAGTATCAGAATCATCAAAGTCCGAATCAAACAAGCTCGAAATTTCGTCGTCGGAATCCGACACAACCAAATCACACATTTAACATAACCTCAAACCATGCCTCACCCAAGGCAGAAACTGAACGGCTGGCACAAAATCAAGTAATGTTTTTATTTTTATCCTGGCAGATAAGCCTGTGACCGGCACCCAGAACAACGGTTAAGAAATCCCCCCGTTAGCTCATTCTATCCGGCCAGATAGCCACTACCTGGACATTGTATTACGCTTATAACTGACTATCCTCCCCTCCCGGTAACGTTAACAGCAACAAACTCCATCGCTAACCGGACGTTGTAATTACTACCGCAAGGAATGGGTCTATCTTGCACTCCGCGCATCGCGCTGCCAGAATAGACAGACTCGACGATGCGACAGATGCATCACAGTATTCGCTGCAGACTCGACTTGCATATTTGCCCAGCTAAATGAGGCCTGCTCAAGTTCAAGAACAGACCTGGCGCTATCGGCGAGTCTCGCTGCGCGAAGCGCGGTGTGGAAGATAATTTCATTCCTTATACTCCAGGCAAGAAAGCTCAAAAAGACCCCTAACCCGGAACAAATTGCAAGAGTTTTGATTTTTAGTGTACCTTGTTCAGAAAAATTCGCTGATTACGCTCAAGAAAGTCGAGAAAAAACGATGGGAAATTGCCTAAAATTAGGCTTTAATCCAAATTATGCAAATTTTTATTTATTTATTTGAAATTGTTTGATTCACCAATAGAATCGTTGAGTACCAAAATTCGGTGAACAATTACTCTAGCTATTTTTACATATAAAGATATCAGGAAAATTTTGATTACTTTTCGATTAAATCGACTTTAATTAATTATGCATACATTTAATCAAACGCTCCCAGCTCCGAAACTATACAAGATAGAGATGTCAACGTTTTACGAAAGCGTTGGTAATGAATCAAGGTATTTTACACAATAGTATGAATGAAAGTCTATGGCTTGTTTATTAATTACATGCATTCAAACTCTCAAAGATAAAATTAAAAGTTTTGGGTAAAAGTTTTGGGTAATATTGCTTAGAAGCCGCACATCGTCCTCGGGTAAGACCAGTCGTGTCGACAGGTTAAATCCCCCTCGAGGACTACCACCGTACCGTGGTGAGGGGGTTTGCGTGGTCCGATGACCCGGGAGGCCATGCCGGGAGGGGAGGTTTCGCTCCCCGTAAGGTTTCCTATACCGGACAGGCTCCCGGCGAGGACCCAGACCAAGAGTAGTCCGGCCACGCCGCTGTTCCGGTACGCGGACTCTGGTCTAGGGAGGATCTGTGCACCTTTTTCTTTCTAACCCTTCCTTTCACCACCTTTCCTTCACCTCCTGTCTTGCTTCATTTCTTGCCGCCTCCCGAAGCCACCGTCTGTCATCTGCGACAGCGGTGCGGTTCCCTCCCCGAATGACGATTTGGCTTACATTTTTGGATTTCTCTTTGGTTGACTTTTTTGACACTTCAGTCGATTCGTTTGTGCCAGGCCGCTGGTGACTGATGGTCTGCACAGGAAGTTCTCGAGTCTTGGTCTTCTTGTTGCTCTCCCTTCCCTATCCTATGTTCTTTTCTCTTCCTTTCTGGCCGACTCCCTGTGCAGGCTGAAACCGCTAACCCGGACGTTTGCCGTGTCTGGTGACCCGTAAGGGAGGAAAAGATTTTCCTGGGGGTTGAGGATGTATTTTCGTACTGCTGGATACAGACGTTTAATATTAATCCAACACACCTCTTCGGTTTCCGCTTCACCCCGAAACGGGAGGCTGGGGCCTCATCCACCCCAGTCAATCGGCTTGTACAGGCTTGGAACCTTACATGGATTGGCTCGTGGCCGGGTTGCGTCGGCTGTAATAGCTGGGCAGGGTCATCGTATGACAATATCGGTGGCTACTGCCCAGGGAAAAGGTCGATTGCGCCCGCGCTGCGTCCGGGCGCAAAATTGGCACTTTCCACCTCTTAGCCTGCTGGACGGAACCTCAGTCCCAAATCCCCCCACCGAACCTCGATGGGTAGGCCACGGTGCTGTTAATCAAGGCCTGATGAGTGTAGTACCTCAGATGGTTAGTTGGGTACGTTATCCGGGCGCCTTTGGAAGGTGGTTGCCCCCATCCCAACCAATGGCAACCCCAAATTGTCAAAACCCCACTCCCCCCCCCAAACCGATTCAAGAGACCCCGCCCTCTGTTAGAGGAACCAATTGCTGTCGAAGACGTGGCACCCAAGCCATTGGAACCACGCTTTCTTGTTGTTTCCTTTTCGAATGGCAAATCATTCAAGTCCGTGTCTCCGTTTGCGCAGAAGCGTGGTCTTCTGCTTCTTGTTGGCGGAGTGAAGAGTTCCAAGTGCATGAAGGACGGCTCCCTGCTGGTGGAGGTTGTAAGCTGCGAGCAGTCAAAAAAACTGCAAGCTGTGGCCACATTTGAAACCATGCCTGTAACAGTGACCCCGCATAAAACGCTGAACTCTTCGAAAGGGCTCGTGTTCTGTCACGACCTACTGGGCCTAGATGTCGAGGAGATCAAAAATGAACTCTCCTCCCAGCGAGTGACAGACGTGTACCGAATGATGAGCAGGAAAACAGGCACACTACTACCAACACCTTTGCTTTTGCTCACTTTCAGTACACCCAAACTGCCAGAGTATATCTTTGCGGGATATCTGAGACTCGATGTTCGCCCTCACATTCCGAACCCTCTCCGCTGCTTCAAGTGCCAAGCCTACGGTCATCCGAGTGATGGCTGCACTAGGAAGGCAGTTTGCGGCAAATGTTCCTCCGGTGACCATGAGACGGACGCCTGCTCTAGCTCTCCCCTCTGCGCGAACTGCTCTGGCAGTCACCCTGTGTGGTCTCGCGACTGCCCGCAGTGGGTTCTAGAAAAGAAAATCCAAGAGCTAAAAGTCCGAGAAGGTATATCCTTATTCGAAGCCCGGAAACGGCTCAATGTCACCATCTCCAAAAAGACGTTCGCCAACGCCACTAGCTCCGCCACTGCTGCCGTCTCGGCAGAGACAGCTCGTTTGCAAGCTCTGCTAGAGCAACAATTGCAACTCTCTGCCGAACAGGCGAAGCGCCACGAAGAAATGGAGGAACGGCACAGACAGGAGGTACAATCATTGAAGAGCCAGCTTGCAGAGAAAACATCGGAAATCGAATCTCTGCGCTTGCAAGTTCAAGAGCTTCTGGAGGCCAGAACTTTGCAGCTTGCGCATGCAAAAGTGGCCGCGAAACAGACCGCGCCGGCGCCTTCGAAGAAAACTCCGATTACCTTCGACCCAAACACCATCGGCACCTCCACGTCGACCTCCCTGTCCACCAGGAAGGACGCCATGGAGACAGACTCCACCGACAACAGCTGGCAGACAGTCAAGGGAAAGGAGAAAGGAAGGAGTGGAAATAAATAAAACAACCCGAAAAGAACACACCAAAAAGGCAAAATGGCGAAGATCATCCAGTGGAATTCACGGGGATACTCCACCAAAAGGGAGGAAACTCGCCAACTCGTGTCCAAGTTCAGTCCTCTCGTCATTTGCTTTCAGGAGACACACTTTAAACCGACAGATGCACCTGTCCTCAAAAACTACGATTTCTATCGACACGATTTCGTCGCAGGACAGCGCGCTCAGGGAGGCGTTGCAACGGCCGTCCACAACAGTCTCCACTCGGAGGCTGTTGTGTTGACCACTCCACTCCAGGCCGTGGCTGTGAAGATCTCTCTTCCCAGCCCCCTTCACATCTGCAACGTCTACCTTCCTCCAGATAGTGTTGTTTCACAACGAGTAATTGACGACCTCTTGGCACAACTTCCCCGGCCTTATCTGCTTGTCGGCGATTTCAACGCACACAATCCCATGTGGGGCGGCCTTTCCACCAACCCGAAAGGCACGCTGGTGGAGGACACCATCAGGCTCCACAATGTTGTGCTGTTGAATGATGGCAGCAACACGCACTTTTCGGCTGCCACGGGAACTTTCTCGGCAATTGATCTCTCGCTTTGCTCGTCTTCGCTAGCACTTGATACTGACTGGTGTGTTCACGACGATCTCTGCGGCAGTGATCACTTTCCCATTCTGATCGACTGTCGTATCATTCCACCCCTTCCACCGCGCCAGCCAAAGTGGATTCTGCAAAGGGCAGACTGGGCCACCTTCAGTTCTCTTGCCGTGTTTGACGACACCGACTTTGCTGATGTGGACGCGCATGTTGCCCACTTCACCGAGGTGGTCATACACGCAGCGCAAAAAACCATCCCACAGTCGTCGGAGAAGCCGTACCGCGTGCCCGTCCCCTGGTTTACTCCTGAATGCAAGGAGGCGATCAGGAGCAGACGAAGAGCTCTTGCCTTGTTTATTTCGCATCCAACACTGGCGAATCTAGTTTCATACAAGAAACTTAAAGCCAAGGCTCGTCTGACGTGTAGGCAGGCTATGAAGAACTCCTGGATGAACTACGTGTCCACCATCACCTCGCGGACACCGTCATCCAGGGTCTTCGACAAAATTCGCAAGATTTCGGGAAAATCAAACTTCAGACCTATTGCTGGTCTCCTGTGCAATGGGGTACTTGCAACCTCTCAACAGGAGATCGCAGATATCCTTGGATCGCGATTTCCAGAAATTTCTAGCTCTGCGAACTACACGGCGACTTTTAAAAATGTCAAGCAGGCGGCGGAGAGTAGTAGTCTAGACTTCCGTTCCAATAACCTGGAGGTGTACAACCTACCCTTCAGCGATTGGGAGCTGGATTCAGCTTTGCGTTCAGCAAAGGACACTTCACCTGGTCTGGATCTGATCCATTACCAGATGATCAAACATCTGTCCTCTGACGCAAAGTCGTACCTTCTGGCTCTGCTTAACAAGATTTGGCTCCAGGACTGTTTCCCGACTCAATGGAGGATCTCTGTCATCATCCCGATATTGAAGCCTGCAAAGGACAGGTCCGAACCTTCCAGCTACAGGCCGATTGCATTGACGAGTTGCGTGTGCAAACTCCTCGAGCGCATGATCAATGCACGGCTCATGTGGTTCCTGGAATCAAAGGGGCTCCTCTGCGTCGAACAAAATGGTTTCCGTCGGAACAGATCGGTGATGGACAACCTGGTCCAGTTGGAAGGATTGGTCCAGGACACGTTCATCCAGCGTCAACACCTCATCGCTGTCTTTTTCGACCTTGAGAAGGCATATGACACGACTTGGAAGTACGGCATTTTGCGCACCATGCACAGATGGGGATTCAGGGGTCACCTCCCTCTCTTCATCCAAAACTTCATGGCTGACCGTACTTTTCATGTTCGTGTCGGCAACACCATGTCATCCTTGTTCGCGCAGGAGAACGGCGTCCCCCAGGGAGCTGTTCTGAGTGTAACGTTGTTTGCAATAGCCATCAACTCGATCACGTCGTGCATTCGCTCGCCCGTTTGTGCATCCCTCTATGTTGATGACTTGGCCATCTTCTACCGGACAGGAAACCTGAACTCCGCTCAGCGACAGCTCCAATTGACAATCAACAGATTGGAAAATTGGGCTGACCTTCATGGGTTAAGGTTCTCGTCCACAAAAACAACGTGTTTACACTTTACTCGGCACCGAACATTTCATCCACATCCGGTCTTGTCGTTGTCCAACCAAACTTTGCCATTCGCAGAGTCCGCCCGCTTCCTCGGCTTGGTCTTTGACGACAAATTGACCTGGCTGCCACATCTACGCCAGTTAAAAACAAAATGCCTCAAGGCAATGAACATCCTAAAGATCTTGAGCGGTAAGTCGTGGGGAGCCGACAGAACGTCCATGCTCCGACTGTACCGCTCCCTCATACGATCCAAATTAGACTTTGGCTGTGCAGTCTACGCTTCGGCGAGAAAGTCTTATATAGGCATTTTAGACCCGGTGCACAATGCCGGCATCAGACTGTGCACGGGTGCATTCAGGACAAGTCCTGTCCCGAGCCTCTACTGCGAGTCAGGAGAGGCTCCTCTGGCGACTCGGCGGGATTACTTGCTTGGCAGTTACGTTTCCAAGTTACGTGGAACGCCCAAGCATCCGTCTTTTCAGCACGTCTTCAGGCCTCCGTACCAAGCAATTTATGGCACACGACAAAGAGCCACAAGACCAGTTGGCATAAGAGCAAAGGAACTGCTCGAAACGCTAGACTTGGACCTTCCTCCTGTCCTGCCGGTCGGAACGAGTCGGGTGGCTCCCTGGTAATTTCCTAAGCCAGTGTGTCTGATGCAACTTGCGCAGCACACCAAGGCCCAGACCAGTCCAGCCGTGTTCCGACAACTCTTTGGCAGTCTTTGTGACACCTACAGGCACCACACTACAATATTTACTGACGGCTCCAAGGTCAATGAATCAGTCGGGTGTGCCTTTGTAGTTGGCAACACGAGCAAGGGCTTCAAGCTCAACTCCATCTGTAGCGTCTTTACTGCAGAGTTGCTTGCAATACTTAAGGCCCTTGAACACATCAAGCGTGCCCGCCACAAGCAATTTCTGATTTGTTCAGATTCTCGAAGCTCTCTTCAAGCTTTGTGCCACGCATTCCCGACGGACAATCTCGTTCAGACTATACAGAACACCTTGGGTGAACTAAGCCTGTCGGGAACGGAGGTCTTGATTTGTTGGCTCCCGGGCCATGCTGGCATCGCCGGCAATGAGATGGCCGATCGGGCCGCCAAGGAGGCCACAAATAAAATTGCAGTCGACTTCCAGCTTGTGCCGTTCTCTGACTGTAAGTCTGTCTTCAGAACACGAACATTTTGAATACTTAGTTCCTCACGGATTTCCTTTTCATCAATGTCTATCAAATCTGGACAGTAAATGACTCCTTTGCAGGTGTTGAGTGATTTATGGGGTTCAACGTTGACAGTAAACGAACCAAGAAGTGTTAGTGCAGACAATCTTTTCGACATATCCTCGGTTGCAGCTTGGATAAGGAGAGACCCATCTCTCAATCTGTTAACATGCTTTGGCACGCCTTTATCTTTCTCAATGAATGATTGAATCTTAAATGGCGAGACTTTATTGAAGGTCAGAGAGGTGTCAGTGCGTTTAATTGTAAGAAATTGCGCGTAACGTGTCGGCTGCAGCGATATCACATCGATGTGGCGATCGAGCAGGCCAGGTAAATAATTTGGGGGGGGGGGGGGGGGCTTTTGACAATTCGAGGTCGCCATCTCCTTTTTTTGGGGACAACCCCCTCCACAGTGCCCGGAATGGGGACTCAACAAACCGTCACAGGGCATCACCCCGTGGGGCCTTGTAAACTAAACGGGTCCCCCCCCCCCATCGAAATTCGGTGAAGGGGAGCCGGCATAGATTTCCTTTACATCAGGCGGGAGAGGGAAAGTGCCAATTTTATGTCCGGACGCAACACGGGCGCTATTGACCTTTTCCCTGGACAGGAGGCACCGATATTGTCATACGATGCCTCTGCCCAGCTATTGCAGCCAACGCAACCCGGCCACGAGCCCAATTGCGAATAAAGCCAATAGTGAGCCGAATCATTTCCATATAAAGCAAAAATCGTCAACGAGGGGAGTTAAGGTGCGCCCAGGAAAAAGATAAGCGTAAGAATGGTAGGAAAGAGGAAAAGAGATAGGCACGCTAGCTCCCTGGACACATCCCAGTCACCAGCTGTCTGGCTCTACCACCGACTAAATAGTTTTCCGAGGACCGAAAGAAGAACCGTTGAGAATGCCAATCCGTCATTGGGAGGGAGCCACGCCGCTGTCGCAGTAGGCAGACGGGGGGCTTCGGGAGGTGGCAAGGAACGAAACAAGAAGAGAGGAGAAGAGAGGAGAAGATAGGATGGTGAAAGGAAGGTAGAAAAGAAAAAGAGTGCTCAGATCCTCCCCAGACCAGAGTTCGCGTACCGCAACAGCGGCGTGGCCGGATTACTCTTGGTCTGGGTCCTCGCCGGGAGCCTGTCCGGTATAGGAGACTTTACGGGGAGCTAAACCTCCCCTCCCGGCACAGCCTTCCGGGTGATAGGACCACACAAACCCCCTCACCACGGTGAGGTGGTAGTCCTTGAGGGGGACCTACATTTTTAAGGCCAGTGTTCCACTGCAGTGGAAGTTTCCCAGCATATTAGATGTTATACATAAAATAAGTTTATGTAATTTTATAGTGGTGATAGGAAAGAGTACTAAAGAACGTATTCATGTAAAAGACTCGTAACGTTATCCAAGCCATGTATACCTGGTTCAGGCAAATAATACAGGATGCAATGTATCCGCAATGTGTACAGGTCGTGTAGCCACGCCTATTGAAGCTCTTTCTGTAATGGAAGAGTTCAAGACCAAAAGAGACGAGCTTGAAAATGATGTCAAAACATCTGGTGATACAGGTTCGGTAAAAAACCCCATGAATTGTTAAAGTGTATATTTAGACATGACAAAAGGGGAGAACATTATAGAAGAGGTAATCGAAACTGAATCCAACCCATGGGTGCAAGTAACATTGAGCGAACCTCTCTTTAAAGACGTTGATTTTGATCTGAGAGAAACAATTGCCTGCGCTAATCTTGCCCAAGCCGCTGATATTAGCGCCAAAAATGACGATACGCATTGAAGCCATCTTTGTCGGTTGGCCTGAAATCGTCGTGGCCGGTGCAGCCCCGACGGGCGAGGGCTCATGGAGTCAGCCCTTGCGTGGAGACGGAGACTCGTAACGCCTTCCCTCTGATGCGACGTCCAGGTGTACGGCAGGGACTCGTGGATCGCGTTCGAGGGCAGGACAGGCGGGCAGGAGAGAGGTGGCGACAAGGAGCAAGCCCCGGACGTGGAAGAATACGTCCAGGTGTACGGCAGAGACTCGTGGAACGCGTTCGAGGGCAGGACAGGCTGGCAGGAGAGAGGTGGCGACTAGGAGCAAGCCCAGGACGTGAAAGAAGACGTCTAGGTGTACGGCAGGGACTCGTGGAACGCGTTGAGGGCAGGACAGGCTGGCAGGAGAGAAAGGTGGCGTTAAAAAGCAAGCCCAATAAGCGGGAGAAGATGTAGACGGGCGATTGATACGTATGGGTAACCGTGATGCTCAACCTGAGCCGAACAATCCAGGTCGACCTTGGGGCAGCTTTGCAAAAACGGAAGCTGGTGTCAGAGATCTATGAAGAGTCCGCGTGAGAGGGATTGGACCCAAACTCATTATTTAAACTTGTGGATGGCCATCAAAGAGCTAGTGGTTCCTTTGCAGTGGAAAAGTTTTATTTACCAGCAGATGGAATTTCATACGTTTATATAAGGTTGGGTTATTTTATACAGAATATAAAGAGTATTGAAGTAGAAAAATTGTGTAATGTATGATGTGTAATGTGAAATTGTTGTTAGATTTTCCACACTAGGTCTACCCACTACCGACATAAGATTAAGTATCTTTGTCCTTTTTAAGGCATTCGTTAATTCGATAAAAGGTATTCTATATTAAGTAAGACCCACACTTTTAAGGCCAATGTTACACTGCAGTGGAAGTTTCCCAGCAGATTAAATGTTACACATAAAATAAGTTAACGTAATTTTAGTGGTGATGGGAAAGAGTACTAATGAACGTATTCATGTAAGATTCGTAACGTTATCCAGTATACCTGGTTCATGCGAATAATACAGTATTCAATGTATTCGCAATGCGTACATGTCGTGTGCCCACGCCTATTGGAGCTATTTCTGCACCAGGTCAGAAATGGACCACCACTGTTTTGTTGCACATGTGCCAGCGAAGGATGAAGGACGACTCACTTATTGAACCGTTGAACCAAGTACACCAAAAATACGGAGTAAGAAAAACGACAGCAAGTACTACTGCAGGAAACAGGTGCCGTCAACTAGATACACGGGAGCTGACAAAGACCAAGGAAAATAGAGAAAATATCGGGGAGTTTTACTATACTCCCTGCAATTTGTCTTGATAACAATTCAATAAAGCATTTATGTTCTTTTCCTTTGCTGGCACAGGCATATTACAAAAACACTATTGAACATTTATCTAGATTTAGCAACCGAAATTCACTGGTCACCCAGCTAGCATCCATCAATGCAACCGAAGAGGAGATAGATCAAGAGTTGAAGTTCCTCGAGATGGCGACGGTAAAGGACCCAGTTCGCTCACAACTAGCAGATAATGACGGCGAGGACGTAGTGGAATCGGTTAAGTTGGGGTAACAAGAAGCATCATAGAACGTGACAACGTCGAGAATATAATTCCTCGCTGTCCAAACTCCCGAACTGCGAGTGTCCGGAGCGTTACAAAATAGTAAGCAAGATGCGGTTCACGAGCCATTTATACAAGTTTATGAGAATGGCCACCATATGCTCTAGGGCAGCGGTCACTATCCGGTGGTCCGCGAGAAAGTATTGGTGGTCCGCAGATAAATTTGGAAATGTACTTTTTAATTTTTAGCAACAGTCTCAATTTGAAAACGTAATTTTTAAATTAAAATTTGACTTGAAAACTAGTTCGAAATCGCGTAGAAACGCACCTCATGATTCCTGAAAACAATTTATCCCCGGGGCTACGCGCCCCGGAGTTACCAAAGTATATGCGTAATCGACAAGTCTCAAACGAATTAAAAAAAAATTGTATACACTAAACAAGTTCTATTAAAAAACTAGCCTGACATGTGATATTAAGATTTGAGTTTTAGCTCATTATTTACATGACGTCTTTCGTATAAATTAATGTTCGTGAATGAAAGGAAATAAACAAATAAAAAATATAATAATTTCACGTGAAATTGATATGTACCGGTATATATTGGTCATTTCTTTATGTGATTTGACTGCAGTTGATATTATTATTATACCTGGCAGTGTCACGTACAATGGCTGAAGGATATAGAAAGCAATATAAGCACTTTCTTTAACAGACTGATCCCATTTACTAACAAGATGTGCTTAAATGAAAGATATTCCTTTTTACACCCATTGCAAAACCAAAACATTAACAAAAAAATGTTTTGCGCTAAAACATAAGAAACCCTTGTGGGGAAAAAACGGAATCGGGTACGATTCACAAATTTGTTGAGAAAACAGCCATCAGACTAAACTTGTCGCAGTTGAATCTGCTTGCATTGACACCCACCAACGCGAATATCACACTCCAGAGATGATGAACATTGAGGAGAGGTTCACGCTGACAAATAAAAACTTGTCAAGTCCGCTCATTTACCATATCGATCTTACGTACATTTGCAGGGACTGGTGCGAACAAGACGAAAGAGGAGATAATTATAGAAGAGGTAATCGAAAATGAATCCAACCCATGTTTTCAAGTAGCATTGGGCGAATCTCTCTTCAACGGCGTAGATTTAGATTTAAAGGAAACAAATGCCTGAGCCGAAGGTGTTGTAGATGGTGACGTTCAATGGGACACTCTACTACAATGACACACTGCCGACCACGAAGTGAAGATGCACTACGAATGCCTCGTGCCTTCTGGAGTCTTAAACCCCTTCGCCATAATCGATTTTTTCAAGATAAGCGATATACTTCGAAGCGCAATCAGTGCGCGCTCGATTGTACATTTTTTGAAAGATAGAATCGATATCCACGTGTGGCTTTTAATTCGAATCTGTACGCGCTCTGGAACTTTTGACCAGAATTGTAATGCTCTGTGGCGTTTTGTTTCATTTACGGCAAGGGAAGTTTGACGCATGACCACCTCATCAGCGAGCACTACACCGAGGTACGTTCCATTTAGTCCTACATAAGGAGAGGTTGCTTGGAACACCTCACCACGAGTACTAAGTATCCCAAAGTACGTTCCAATTAGTCCTACTAAGGAGAGACACTAGTTAAATAAAACAGCAAAAGCAAGCACTCGCAAAAGAATTAATTGCCGATGCTCGTTGCATTGCACATTGATCCCACTGGGCGTGGCGCAGTGGCGATGACCCCAGCGCTGCCTTGCACGTTGACCATGTAGACGATGAAAAGGCCCTGGTATTAAAGGTCCAGATTAAGTAGAAGGACCACCATATTTGTGGAAAGCAGTGGGCATGCACAGAACACCCAGAATTCGCTGGCTATTGCAGGCCGTTCCGAGCCATTCCAAGCAAGTAGAGACTACAGAGTTGGCACGTGGACCAAAGAAGTGAGGCACGCCGCCGAAATGGTTCCCGCATGTGGTAGAATCATTATTGAAAACGTTGTCTTGGACACGGTGCAAGAGTGTGGTAAGGAATGAATGAATATTAAGGTTTATAGGCCGTATCCAGGAGGGTTTAAGGCCATTGCTGAGAAAGTCGCTCCGGTTTGGGATGTAAGTATCTGGTTACCCTCTGATTCTTATTTAATATTGCAGTTATATGGCTTGTACATTTAAACGTACGATTTCAAGTTCTTTTCTCTGTACCTTTTTTGTGAAATCTGCACTGCAATATCTCAGCTAAAGAAGCCTGCAGAAGATTTAATAAATATTCAATATTCTGCAGTAAGCTCTTGCGTTGGTTTGGCAGGATCTTTAAATTCCAAATCCAATGTCTAACAAGATAGTCTTTCAAACGTAGACGGTGTAAAATAATGGATGTAAACGGATTCACTACCTCATAGAGTAGGTACCTACCTACTCTTCCCTTTCACCTATCCATATTCACTAACGAATTAATTAGACAAGAAATTAGTACCTAACCTTACAAATACATAGAATAGATACCTAAATCCTACCTGCTCAAAAACCTAATAAGAAACTGAAAAGTAAACTTTTAATGATATGTTTCCTGCTTGCAGAAATTAATTCTGTATTGACTGAAATTGCCTTGAAGCTGTGCCTAAATCCATTGTTTGTTTCCAGTCGATGAGTGAAGAGCGAAAAATACCCTACGAGGAGATGGCCAGGAATGATTTGAAGGGACGCCAGAAGTTAACGACGGACGGGAAAACTTATGAGGAGGTCGACGAGGAGCGGCGGCTTCAAGTAATGAAGCATGATTATATGCTCTCCACAATTCCACACACGGTCACTAGACTGGAGCGGGACACCAGTGAGCGAAACGAGAAGGGTGACAAATTTTCTGGGCTTTGAAAGTGGCCGTTTGTGGAAATCTAGATCTCCACAGAAAGATGTTTGTTTGAAAAAGAGCATAATGTAGGTAAGCCAGATACTGACCACATGGATGAGCACTAGGAGTATTCTTTAAAGGTCCAAATCTTGTTTTGATAAACCAGTTTTCTTAAGAAAACTGGTTCAAAGAATACGGGCTTTTAGGCAGAGTGAAGCATGTGACATCTAGAAGCCCCGCCCGCGCATTATAAGAACATACGCAGGGAACACCTTTATCGAATGTCCCACCCAAATTTATTTTAAAATTGTTAACACGATCACAGACGAAACTGAATCTGACACGATTCTCAAGTGTGTTGAGGAAACAGCCATCAAACAAGTCACCGTTGAATCTGCTTGCGTTGACACCTTCCAATGCAAATATCTCACACCAGAGATGATGAACATAGAGGAAAGGTTTGCTAACAAATAAAAACCTGTCAAGACCGTTAATTTACCACACCGATCTTACGCATATTTACATCGACAGGAGCGAATCTATAGGGCAAAGTGGCGAGATTGAAAATGGTGTCAAAACATATGGTGAAACAGGTTCAGTAAAAACACCCATGAATTGTTAAAGTGTTAATTCAGACTTGACGAAAGAGGAGATTATTATCGAATAGGTAATCGAAACTAAATCCAACCCATGGGTGCAAGTCACATTGAGTGAACCTCTCTTCAAAGACGTTGATTTTGATCTGAGAGAAACAATTGCCGGTGCGGATCTTGCTCAAGCCGCTGATATCAGCGCCAAAGATGACGATGAAGATCGCATTGAAGCCATCTTTGTCGGTCAGCCTGACATCGTCGTGACCGGTGTAGCCCCGGCGGGCGAGGGCTCATGAAGTCAGCCCTTGGCGGGGACGGAGACCTCGCAATGCCCTCCCTCTGCAGCAACGTTCAGGTGTACGGCAGAGACTCGTGGAACGCGTTCGAGGGAAAGACAGCATCAAGAAGCAAGCCCAAGAAGCGGAAGACGTCGACGGGCAATTGATACGGATGGGTAACCGTGATGCTCAACCTGAGCCGACCAACCCAGGTCAATTTGGGCTCTGGGCGGCCGGTGACTCCTCACCCAGCTCATCGAGACCACGCAGACGACACCGCCCGGCGTTATATAAGCAGCGACCATGGACTGCACACCATACAAGTCCTGAAGAAGACCGCGCCAAACCGAAACTCACTGGTCACCCAGCTAGCTGCCATCAATGCCACCGAAAAGGAGATAGACCAAGAGATGAATCTCCTCGAGGTGGAGACGGTAAAGGACCCAGTTCTTCCACATTTAGCAGATAATGACTGCGAAGACAAAGTGGAATCGGTTATGTGGGGGTAACAAGAAGCAGCATAGAACCTGACAACGTCGAGAAAATAATTCCTCGCTCAGTCCTCGCTGTCCAAACTCCCGAACTGCGAGTGCCCGGAGTGTTACAAAATAGTAAGCAAGAAGCGGTGAAAGAGCCATTTATACAAGCATGTGAGCATGGCCACCAAATGCTCTAGGGAAGCGGTCCCTAACCGGTGGTCCGCGAGAAAGTATTGGTGGTCCGAAGACACATTTGGAAATTCACTTTTTAACCCTTTACGACATGTTCGGAAACAGTTGCCATTTCTCGGCTACACACTCACCACGGAGGGCCTCCGACCGGACATTCGCAAACTCGAACTGATTCAGAATTGGCCGGCACCTCGAAACCAGCGTCAATTGAAAGCTTGGCTCGGCCTCTGCTCTTATTACCGGCGTTTTTCCCGGCCATATGGGCAAGCCACGGCTCCCCTACATCACCTGCTAAAGAAAAATGTTAATTGGAAATGGACGGAAGACGAAAACAGGGTTATCATGCACGTCAAAGCACTTTTCATTGAATCGGTTTTCCTAGCATTTCCCGATTACGCGAAACCATTCTACATCAACTGTGATTCCTCGGATCTCGGTCTCGGTGCCCAACTTTACCAGCTAGACGACTAGAACGAAAAGCGTGTTATATCAATGGTATCGCGTGGCTTGCATGGTCCGGAAGTAAACTACACGGCCTCGGAAAAAGGATTACTGGCGATTTGTTATGCGCTAGAAAAGTTCCGCATTTTTGTCCTTGGGACACCCGACTTAGTGATTGTAACCAATCATTTGGCGCTTACGTTTATCACGCAATATCGCCTCCTTCACGGCCGACTCAAACGGTGGAGTGTCTGGCTAGCAATTTCAATTTTAAATTCAATACGTCCCAGGAAAAAAAAACGTAGCGGCCGACATTTTGAGTCGGTTCCCCCTACATCAGCACAAGGACGCCAAAGTCCGCACGAACCGCGACGTAATCATGGCCCCAATCAAACAGGCAATCGATGATGATGATGATGATTAGTAGGGTTTAGGGGCGCGTCAACCGTGAGGTCATTTTGCGCCTGAAAAATTAAAAATTAAAAACACTTCAAAAGGACACAAAAGTCTTATTACGTCATAATAATAAACTCATTACCTAAGTCAATAGATCTAAATGATCATAAGTATATTAATTTCCTTCAAGAATTTAAACAATTTTTCGATTTGTTTCAGGTCATCTCCGAGAACTTCAGATATACAGTTATCAAGCGAGAATCGTCTTCGTGGACCCCTGTATTTCAGACATTCCATCAAGGTGTGTTTTACAGTGAGGGCAGCATTACAAGTATCACACCTGGGTGGGATTTTATCGATTGAGAAGAGGTAGGAGTGAGTAAACAATGTATGCCCTATTCGTAATCTAGTAAGGACCACCTCTTCCCGTCTAGTGGGTCTAATGGATGAGTCCCATGCATCAACGGTAGTCTTTATAGCCTTGAGCTTGTTGTTGGTCTCTTGATTCCACATACTCTGAAACTTTATTTTTAAAAGTGATTTAAAGAAGATTTTCAAATCAGGGAAGCTTAATCTGTCGTTATCCAGAGCGTCTTTTTCTGTTGCAGCCTTGGCCGCCCTGTCGGCCAACTCATTACCCTGTATCCCCACGTGTCCAGGGACCCAGCAGAACACCACTGTGACGTCCATCGAAGAAAGGGACGCCAGCAGCGAGTGTATGCCCTGGACGAGAGTGTGTGGGGAATACAGGGTGTCTATTGCCTGAAGAGAACTCAACGAGTCAGAACAAATAAGAAACTGTTTCTCGGAACAGCTTGACTCTATGTACTTCAGAGCGTGAAGTATCGCAAATAGCTCGGCTGTTAAAATAGAGCACTTGTTATTTAGTTTAAAACCATACGACACGTCGCTATTTAAGACAAATGCGCTTCCAACAGCGATAGTGTCCTTCGACCCATCCGTAAAAATGCGATTAAAACCTTCAAACTCGGAACAAAAGGCTGCAAATTTCTGTCTATATACTATCGGGCTAGTGGAATTCTTGTTGGTGGCCGCAAGTCCTGTGTAGCATGTTGGTCGCTCGATTATCCATGGGGCGGTTGCATTTTGACCACGAGGGTACACTTTTGGGTGTCGAAAAGCGGCTTCCACCAGGATCCTATGGAGTCGAATGCCTGCAGGTAAAGTAGCGCTAGGTTTTGCATTGTAGATAGCCTCGAAGCTGGGTTTCCATAAAGGTAGGTAGGTAGGGTGTTGTCTCATGTAGAGTAGTTTGGCAGCGTACAAGGTGAGCAGGTAATCCCTTCGTAGGGCTAGAGGGGGCTCACTCGCCTCGCAATGCAGGCTCGCCAGCCGGCTGGTGCGGAGAGCTCCGGTGGCCAGCCGGAGGCCTGTATTGTGCACCGTGTTGAGCGGCTTTAAATAGCTCTCTCTCGCAGAGGCGTAAACTACACAACCATAGTCTAGCTTCGATCTCACTAGGGATCGGTACACCCTTAGCATAACTGTCCGATCTGCACCCCAGCTGGTGCCTGCCAACACTCTGAGGAGATTTAGAGATTTTTGACATTTAACCCTTAATCGTTTAACATGTTCCCTCCAATTCAACTTCCGGTCAAACCACAGACCAAGGAATTTCACAACATCTGTGAAGGGCAGAGCCTGTCCCATCATTCGAATATCTGGAGTCGGGAAACAACCTCTTAGTCGGGTAAAATGTACGCATGCAGTTTTAGTTCCGGAGAATTTAAACCCAGTGTTTCCAGCCCACCTCACAAATTTGTTGACCGTCAGTTGGATTTGACGGGTCGACGTGGTGAGGGAACGAGATCTGCAAATGATCGCCAGATCGTCAACGAACAGCGAGGCGGAAACTGGTGAGCTCACACAATCGGTAATGCCGTTGATCGCAATAGCGAACAACGTCACACTCAGAACGCTGCCTTGCGGCACGCCGTTCTCCTGGGAGAAAGTGTCTGATAAAACATTGCCAATTCTGACATTAAAAATTCTGTTGGTCATAAAATTGGAGATAAAAACCGGTAGTCGACCTTTAAAACCCCATGATGAAAGAGATTTTAAAATGCTATACCGCCAGGTAGTGTCATAAGCCTTTTCAAGATCAAAAAATACAGCAATTGCATGCTGCTTACTTAAGAATGTGTCTTGAATGAAGGTTTCCATTCTGATTAAATGGTCGAGTGTGCATCTGTTTCTACGAAAGCCACATTGTAAATTAGAAAGCAGCTTCTTTGACTCTAGCCACCATACGAGACGATTATTGACCATTTTTTCCATCATTTTGCAGAGGCAGCTGGTCAAAGAGATGGGCCGGTAACTGGCTGCTAATCGTTTGTCCTTTCCAGGTTTGGGTATTGGAATTTGGATCGCACAACGCCAGCTGTCGGGGAATGATTGAGAGGTCCATATAAGATTGTAGGCATCAAGCAGGATTTCAAGTGCTTCCTGCGTCAAGTTTTTCAAGAAAGCATTATGAATTCGGTCAGGTCCAGGAGAGGTGTTTTTCGACGTCTTAATTGCGTGTGCTAACTCCCACATGCTAAATGGAACATTGTAAATTTCAGTGTTTGCGGAGTCGAACGAGAGCCGCTTGCGTTCCGCAACGAGTTTGGTTTTCTGGAATGTTGCCGCATAATGCCGGGAGCTAGAGACATCTGAAAAGTGTCTTCCAATCGTGTCTGCGATCTCTTTGGGGTCCGTGACTATGTGACCATTATTTTCTATGCCAGGTATAGAGGACGAGGTGTGTTTCCCGCTAATCTTTTTTATACGGTGCCACACTTTCGTGCTCGGGGTGACACACGTGATAGAGGACACATATTCCCGCCAACAATTCCTCTTTGCTGTTTTAATGGTCCTTCGTGCTTTGGCTCGTAGCTGTTTAAAGTTATTTAAATTTTCTAACGTGGGGTATTTGTTAAACCTTCTTAAGGCTTTCTTCCTTACTTTGATGGCATCGCTGCATTCCGCATTCCACCATGGAACTGGAATGCGGCGTGGTTTGGTGGAAGTCTGAGGAATTGTCTCCTCTGCCGCTTTTATAATTGATTCTGTTATGCTTTTAATTTTAGATTCAGCATCTGTGTCCACGGGTGACACATCGAGTTTTGCGAGACCCGCGAACCGCTTCCAGTTTGCCCGCTTAATGCTCCATTGGGCGGGGCGGGCAGGGGGCTGAAAGTCGGTGTTTAGGTGTAAAACGATTGGAAAATGGTCAATCGATGAACATGTAAAAAGGGACCTGACAGAAATCAGCGCTAAGCAGCGCCAAGACGACAGACTTCTTAAAATCATCACGAACCTAGAGACAGGCAATCGTTCCGCGAGGTTGGCCCATTACAAAACACATGCGGGAATTCTGTTTCACTCCCCAGCGCATACAGATCGCACAACCTGGAAATTATGCCTGCCTAGGGCAATCGCGAACGCGGTGATACAATCCATCCACGAGGAAATCGGTCATTTCGGCGCGCCCAAATGTTTCCACGCTATGAAAGACACATTTTTCTGCCACACAATGGCGCGTACCATAAGGCAAACGATCGCGCGATGCGAAACTTGCCAAATATCAAAACACTCGCAACGGTCACGTGGTACTTTTCAGCCAATTCTACCGACCGCGCCGAAAGAGCTTGTCGCGTCCGACTGCTATGGTCCATTGCCTACAGGCCAAATAAATCAAAAATACATTATCGTGTTTTTAGACGTATTTACCAAACACGTAACCCTATATACGATGCCCAACGCTACGGCTCTGGCAGTAGCGGGCAAACTCGGTCAGTACGTAGCCAACGTAGGAAAGCCTAAAGCGTTATTGACAGACAACGCTTCAAACTATACGTCTAAACTCTTTACCGAAAAACTTGCTTCCCTGCACATTAAGCAGCTCCATTCCTCGGTGCGTTATCCAAACGCCAACCCATCAGAGCGCATAATGAGAGAACTTGGGCGAATGTTTCGAACATATTGTGCCAATAAACACACATCTTGGGTCAAATGGGTGCCCCTGATCGAGGGTTGGTTCAATTCCACTTACCACGAGAGCACCGGGTTAGCACCCAACGAGCTAATAGGTAAAGATCGGTTCCTGACTAAACTTGCGAAATACGTGCGAGCCCCGGTTTGCCCAGGCACGGAGATGTCATTAGAAAACTAAATTCAACTGGCGGCTCAAAGGATGTATCAAAAAGGATCTGAACGTACGCAACGACACGAAAAGGCGCACATGGCCAAAACGGTATTCGCACCCGGCGATCTGGTCCTCTTACGAGCATCACATCAGTCGAAACTGTCCGAAAAGAAAACAAGGAAATTCTTTCCCCTCTTTGATGGGCCCTTTGTTATCAAAGAACAAGCTGGACACAACGCCTACCTGCGAGCCGATATCTCGGGGCAAAATCGAGGAGTCTTTAACGTCACATTATTGAAACCGTATGTCCAGTGACGCCGCCAAGACCTTCGGGTTCTCATGGGACATTACTGTCCCCGTATGTTTGCGTGCTTACAATTGACAGGCAGTTGTACCGTTAGCTTACTTTGGCACCGCACGTGGTCGCAAAGGGTTCGCCACCCTATTACGAACTCACACCTGCCAATCAGTCGAGAATGCCGTTTCAGATAGCTCCGGTAGGGCTCCTCTCTTGTATGATATTCACATGAGAATGTTTGACCCCCTCTAGGACTACCACCTTACCGTGGTGTGGGGGTTTGTGTGGTCCTATGACCCGGGAGGCCATGCCGGGAGGGGAGGTTTCGCTCCCCGTAAGGTTTCCTATACCGGACAGGCTCCCGGCGAGGACCCAGACCAAGAGTAGTCCGGCCACGCCGCTGTTGCGGTATGCGGTATGTCTAGGGAGGATCTGAGCACCATTTCTCTTTTCTATTTTCCATTCACCGTCATTTCTTTACCTATCTTCTTGTTTCATTCCTTGCCACCTCCCAAAGCCCCCGTCTGCCTTCTGCGACAGCGGCGTGGCTCCCTCCCCAACGACGACTTGGCGTTCTCAACGGTTCTTCTTTCGGTTCTCGGATAAATATTCAGTCGGTGGTAGAGCCAGACAGCTGGTGACTGGGGTGTGTCCAGGGAGATCTCGTGTCTTTCTTGTCACTTTCTCTCTTTCCTAAAATTCTTGCACTTACCTTTCTGGCCGGCTTCCTGGGCGCACCTAAACTCCCCTCGATGACGACTTTTGCTTTATATGGAAATGATTCGGCTCACTATTGGCTTTGTTTGCACTTGGGCTCGTGGCCGGGTTGCGTTGGCTGCAATAGCTGGGCAGAGGCATCGTATGACAATATCGGTGCCTTCTGCCCAGGGAAAAGGTCAATAGCGCCCGTGTTGCGTCCGGACATAAAATTGGCACTTTCCCTCTCCCGCCTGATGTAAAGGAAATCTATGCCGGCTCCCCTTCACCGAATTTCGATGGGGGGGACCCGTTTAGTTTACAAGGCCCCACGGGGTGATGCCCTGTGACGGTTTGTTGAGTCCCCATTCCGGGCACTGTGGAGGGGGTTGTCCCCAAATAAAGGAAATGGCGATCTCCAATTGTCAAAACCCCCCGAAATTACTTGAAAACTTAATTGAAGTTCGGAATCTGCAATCGTCAGACCCGGATTTTCTTAAACCATATCCTACTTTCCTAACAGTCACAAGTACAAACCCCAACATCAAATTCAAAAACATCTCACCGTTCAAACTAAACGCATACCTAGTGAAAGATTTTGGCAACCTCCGTTCGGTCAGCCGAATGAGAGACGATACCCTGCTGATAGAAACCACGTCCAGGGAACAATCCCAGAAAGCTCTTGCTACCACACCGCTGGGTACCTACCTGGTCAATGTTTCTCCGCATAAAACACTGAACTTTCGTAAAGGCGTTGTCTATAGCCATGATCTCAAGCAGCTAGAAGAAGAAGAGATTCTTAAAGAATTGGCTCCGCAACATGTGATAGAAGTGAAACGCATTCAAACTCGCCGCGATGGAATACTTAGCCCATCCCCAATTCACATTCTCACTTTTAGCTCCACTGTCCGGCCAGACTTTATATTCGTTGGTTTCATTCGTGCCAGGGTCGACCAACACATTCCAAACCCGATGAGATGTTTACGATGCCAGCGATTTGGAAATTCACAGCACTCCTGCGAGAAAGCATTCACATGCGATCGATGCGGAAAAGTGGACCAGCACATTGACCGACCTTGCGATCTTGAGGCGCACTGTGTCAACTGCGGAGGCCCCCATGCTGTCTGGGCCCGCGAATGCCCCACCTGGAAAAGAGAGAAAAAAATATAAGAAATTAAAACAATTGAGAAGATTTCATTCATGGAAGCGCGGAAGAAATATCACCAGCTATATCCCACTTCACATGAAAACCAAAAATCATTCGCACAAGTAGCTTCGTCTACTAAGCAAGACCCGAAGATTATTGAAACTTTGAAAATGATACTAGCCGGCCAAGAAGAAACGAAGAAAATACTAGAAACGGAACAAACCCCCAAACCATCAAATGACGAAGGCCAAAAGGAAATTAAGGCCATGATGGCTTTGCTGTTAGCTGGCCAGAAAGAGAATAAAGGAAAACTAGAGGAACAAACAAAGAAAATAGAGGAACAAACAAAACAAATCAAGCAGCTAAGAGAAGAGAAGGAAAAGCTTAGAAATAACAATAAAAAAATGGAAGAGGAATTGGTTGCTTTAAAAGCAAACATCAAACAAACCAAAAAGAACACCGAAAACGATGAAGAAAAGAACAATGCGAAGAAACTAAAGAGGGATCAGGCTGGGTGCAGCAATAAAGCTGTGGGCCAACAGCCGGGCCCGGCTGGGTCCGAAGATGAAATGGAGGTTGATAGAGGGTCTACTGAAAAGCCTGGCCGGAGGCAACACCCCCGGATCGACTCTATCAAATAAAGACAAACCTATCTGTGATAAACACTTGTGATAAGATCATATGTGATATTTCTGTGATATTTTCCTCTGTGATATTTACTTTACTGTTGTACACTAACCATAATGGCTTTTATCCAATGGAATTGCAATGGTTTTAATATCCGCCGTGAAGAAGTTAGAGTTTTAACTTCAAATTTTAACCCCATGTGTATTTTTCTGCAGGAGACCCATTTTAAACCAAGCGACACACCTGTTTTAAGAAATTACACTTTATCGCTTCTCGGCCTTTTGGCTAAGATCCAAGTGTACGTTTGCGACCAGATCTTGCCAAAGGTTCATTGAGAAGGTGCGCGGGCGGCAGGCGGCCCTTGACCTAGCGAAGTTTATTGCCAAGCGACAGTCGGGGGTGCGCGGCCGCCCAAAAAGAAGAGCGTCGCCGCGGGACAAAGGACGACGGGGCCAGAGAAGAAGAAGAGACCGGGAAGAGGACCTCCAGCCCGTCTACACCACGCGCCAGCAATAAGTGGCCCCTTGTCGAAACCAAAGTTTATTGCCAAGGTTAAGACTCGGGGTGCGCTGTCGCTAGTTGCGTGGTGTGCAGATCGACGGGCACCACCACCGGAAGAAAGGAAGAGCTTCCCCGTCGTCGACACCCGATCCAGTGCGCCGCGGAAAAAGAGGAGGAAGACCGCCAGCCCGTCTACACCACGCGCCAGCAATAAGTGGCCCCTTGTCGAAACCAAAGTTTATTGCCAAGGTTAAGACTCGGGGTGCGCTGTCGCTAGTTGCGTGGTGTGCAGATCGACGGGCACCACCACCGGAAGAAAGGAAGAGCTTCCCCGTCGTCGACACCCGATCCAGTGCGCCGCGGAAAAAGAGGAGGAAGACCGCCAGCCCGTCTGCACCACACATCAGGGATAAGTGGCCCCTTGTCGAAACCGAAGTTGATTGCTAAGGTGAAGACTTGGGGTGCGCTGTCTCTGGTGTTGTGGGGCCAAGATTGACGGGCGTGAAGACTTCGCCTTCCCGCCGTCGCCGGCCAAGATCGCCTCCTGCTCCGACCGTAGCCGGCCCGTGCTGCGTCCCTGCTGCTGTCCCGGTTTCGTCACCATCTGCTGCCACCAGGTACAAGAACTTGTAATATGTCGATGCTGACTGCCAACGAGCAGGTGTCATTCCTGCCGTTGGCAAAGAGGTTGCAATGCCTGGTGTGTAGCCAGCCGGGCCAGCGGAGGAAACCAGGGACGTTCTCGGACACTTACAAGAGTCTGAGATCGCTACGAATCCACCTGCAGCGACAGCACGGGTTCGGATGCTCCTTGAAATGCGTCCGCCACAATGCCGCTTTCAAAGATCTTCGTCCCGCCTTGGCTCATTGGAGGGACCGGCACGCGGGCGCAGAGTTCTACTACGGTTCGGAGACGTCCGAAGAAGATGAAGAAGAAGAGGAGGCGCCGGCGGCGGAGGTCCCCGTCGTTGAGGCACAAGAAGAAGACGTGGACGTGGCGGCTGACGACTACCAACTACAGGGGCTCGCTGGTACACGGGCAGAGGGGAGAACTCAGTTCTACCTCCTGCCCTTCCCCCGGACCAACTTCTGCTGCGCACGCTGTGCTGAACAGCGCAGCCAAGGACAGTTTGTGCGCACCGGGGGAGTGTACCAGCGGCACGCCGATCTCAGCCGCCATCTCAAGAAATGCCACGAGATGGCGCTGGCGTTCCGATGCCGGCGCCATCGCCTCGACTTCGGGGATTGGCGGAAGGTTGCGGCGCACTGGAAGGTTCAGCACCCGGGAGAAGAGGGCCCGATCCAGGGCCCTGTGGGCGCCGAAGAAGACGCGCCGGAGCGTCCAGGAGCGCCCCTCCAAGAAGATGTCGCCGTGGGGCCAGCTCAGCGGGCCCGGGTACCCGCTCAGGAGTTGCCGAGGGTCCCTCCACACCAGCCAGCCAGGGACCCTGCCCAGGGGCCAGCCAGAGTCCAGCTCCGACAACCAGCCGCGGAGCCTGCCCCTGGGCCTTCCTGGGCTGCCGATCCTGGGCCTGCCCAGGAGCTGGCCCACTTCGCCGGCGAGATGGAGGGGCGCCGACCAGGAGGGCGGCCAGACACGCCACGGGGGCCGCTGCGGGGGGGACTGGGAGTCCCCCCTGGTCGTCGCCGCCAGGGTCCGCTCTCGACATCGTCATCGTCAAGCTCTGAGTCGAGCCCGGAGCGAGCGGACCCCGTTCCTGCGCCCTCGGGCGGGACTCGCCGCCAGTTGAGGCCTCGTCGGGGGCGTGGGGCGGCCGGCGGCCGGGGGCGGGCGCCTCCGGCCCCACCCACGTCACCGTCGTCCTCGTCGTCGCCGGTGTCGTCGGCGTCGTCATCGTCGTCGTCGACGACGGTCGTGGGGTCGGACCCCGACTTCGTCCCCTCCGGTGGCGAGTCCCCCGGAGACGGCCGCGACCCGGTCGTGGACGCCCGGCGCCGCCAAGTGCTCGCCCTCCTGGAGGCCAGGGGGGCTCGAGCCGCGGCGTCTGCAGCTCCAGATGAGACTCCTGCGGCTCGTGGGCCGCACCGCTCACCCATACCTCTAGTCACTGCGCGAGAGACCGCGCCGTCACCGTCTCCGCCTCGCGGGGCCGGGCCTGCTCCGCCGCCGCGCCGCGCCGGGGGGCCGCCTGCGCCGATCGCGCCGGGGACGCTGACGGACTTCCAGGGTGAGTGGTTGCGACGACTGCGGGCCGCCGAAGGCTGGGCGGCCTTCCAGCAGACTGTGGACGATTTTGTGAGGGGGGTTGCAGAGTCCAGGGGCGACCCTCGAGGGGCGCAGCGCCCGCCGAGACCCCGTCGTGCGGGGGGGGGCCAGGCCTCGGGATGCCCCACCGCCACTCGATTTGGCTGCCGAAGCCAGACGACTCCAGCAGCTGTATCGGGTGAACAAAAAAAAAGCGGTGGGCAAAATCCTGAACGAGGCCTCCCCCTACTGCACGATTGAGCCTGCGGTGGTAGCTGCGTTCTTCAAAGAGGTGTTTGCGGAGAAGGAATTGGACATGCTCCCCCCGCCTCGTGGGCTCCCCGACGTGCAGGATGAGCAGCTGTCTGAGTTTGACGCGGAGTACCTGGCCCGGGAGTTTTTGCCTGCCGAAGTCGAAAGCCGGCTTCGGAAGTGCGTGAATTCGGCCCCGGGCAGGGATTCTGTGTCGTACGGAGACCTACGGAAGGCCGACCCGGGATGCGTGGTCCTTGCCGAGGTGTTCAACCGCTGTAGAGCTGAGCGGAGGGTGCCTAGTTCGTGGAAACGCTCGAGGACGGTCTTGGTCTACAAAAAAGGTCCTCGGGACGATCCAGCGAACTGGCGTCCCCTCTCGCTGTCGGATACTATTGCCAAGCTCTACAGCGGGCTCCTCGCGCTGCGCATCTCGGGTTGGGCTTCCGATAGGGGGAAGATTTCTCCGGCTCAGAAGGGCTTCATGGAGCACGAGGGGTGCTTTGAGCACAACTTTGTCCTACAGTCTGCTTTGGACGACGCACGTCGGAGTAACAGGACGGTGTGTTGTGCCTGGCTGGATCTCTCGAATGCCTTTGGATCTGTTCCTCACGGGCATATCCACAGGATGCTCGAGGTCCTCGGTCTCCCGGAACACCTGCGCCAGATCGTTCGAGACTTGTACACGGGTTGTACGACCAACATTCGAACGCCGCAGGGGGAGACCGAGGACATCGACATCCTGGCAGGGGTTAAACAGGGATGCCCATTGAGTCCGGTTATTTTCAACTTGGCCATCGAGCCGTTGATCAGGGCGGTCACGGAGGTCGGGGCGCGGCACGGCGTCGGGTTGTATGGTCGCGAGATCAACATCCTGGCGTATGCCGACGACCTGGCCCTCGTGGCCGACAACCCTGACTCCCTTCAGGTCCTCCTGGACCTGGTGTCGTCGAGCGCCCGATGGTGTGGGCTAACGTTCAATGCCCGCAAGTGTGCTTCGCTCCACGTGGACTGCACGCGCGGGCGGCGGACGGTGCCCACCCAGTTTGTCGTCCAGGGCGGCGGCATGGTGGCGCTTGGCGACGGGGAGGAGTACCGGCACTTGGGCATCCCGACTGGGTTCCGTGTAGCTCAGACGCCCCTGCAAGATATCGAGCAGGTCCGGCAGGACCTGTTTAAGTTGGACAGGTCGCTCCTGGCACCCTGGCAGAAGTTGGAGGCCGTGGCGGTGTTTCTCCTGCCCAGACTGGACTTCATCCTGCGGGGCGGGAAGGTGAAGAAGGGGCCACTCATCGCGCTTGATAGGGTGATCAAGCGCCTGGGGAAGTCCTGGATGCACCTCCCGCAGCGGGCGAGTCCTGAGCTCCTGTGGCTCCCGTATCGATCGGGGGGCGCAGGGCTCATGCCGCTCGGGGACCGCGTGGATGTGTCCAGCTTGGTGCACGGCTTCCGGCTTTTGACGGGATCCGGTGGTTCGGGACGTGGCGTGGGGTGGCCTTTCAGACGTGGTGCGTCGTCGGATCGGCCGGGCCCCCTCTAAGGCCGATCTCGCTCAGTACCTGAGTGGGAGTCTGGAGGGTGCGTTCGGCCGTGACGGCGGCGACATCGAGTCCGTCTGGTCGGTCTGCCGCAAGGCCACGCGGCGGTTGTCTGTGCGAGTAGGGGTGTCCTTCGCGTGGTGCGAGGTCCTCGGCGAGCTCCAGGTGGTCGTCCCGCGTCCCGGCCACGTCGGGAGGTGTGGGTATTTTAACGAGACCCTACCTCACGTGCTCGACCACTGCATGGTGCACGCCGCAGCCTACCAGCGGCGCCACGACGCGGTGCTGGACCGGCTGGCGAAAGCCGTGCCGGCCCGCGCCGGGGTGCTGCGGAAAAACCTCACTGTCGCCATCGGTGCCGTCCGGTCGGATCTGCGTCCGGATTTGGTGGTCGTCGACGCTGGCAAGAAGGTCGTCACCATCGTCGACGTCACCATTCCGTTCGAGAACCGGCCGGAGGCTTTCCACCTGGTCCGGCGGGCCAAGGTGGAGAAATACACTGGCCTGGCCATGGACCTGACGCGCGCGGGCTGGGCTGTCCGGCTGGATGCCTTCATCGTGGGCGCCCTGGGATCCTGGGATCCAGACAACGGGCCGATTCTCAAGTCGCTGGGCATCAGTGCCCGATACAGCGGCCTGATGAGTCGGCTCATGGTCTCAGACACGATCCATTGGTCCCGGGACGTCTACGTGGAGCATCTCTCGGGGTTCCGCCAGTATGTTTAGGTCGAGCGTGCTGGAGTCCGGAGGTGTTGCTGCGGGTGTCGGCGTCGGTGGGGCGGCGTCGCGGTGGAGCGGTCCCGTCCTCGAGTCGCTGGGGCGGTGGCTGCCGGCTCTCGCACTGAAAAATTAAAGACTGCTTGATAAGACTGCCGCGAAGACTGCGATTTAGCCAGTATTGCGTCGAGTTGCGTTAATATTAAAATTTTAAATGATGCGCTTTTATTTTTTAATGTGTGCGTTTATAATATACCTTGTGTGGGATTTTTACTGTCTATTTTATATTGATAAATTGTAACTTACAAATATGAACTGAATCAATAAACAATTTTATCCGCCGTGAAGAAGTTAGAGTTTTAACTTCAAATTTTAACCCCATGTGTATTTTTCTGCAGGAGACCCATTTTAAACCAAGCGACACACCTGTTTTAAGAAATTACACTTTTTATCGACTTGACGATACTTCTGGGAATCGAGCGCATGGTGGAGTGGCGACGGCGGTTTTGGACAGTGTTTACTCAAGTCCACTGCCGCTCACAACACCTCTCCAGGCAGTGGCAGTTCAAGTCCACGTCCCGCGGCCTGTTACGTTCTGTAACCTTTACTTACCCTAGTGGGCGCCCGTCACTATGGCGAATTTGGACCATCTAGTTTCACAACTGCCCCGACCATTTGTGCTCAACGGCGATTTTAACGCCCACAACCCCCTGTGGGGCGATAATATGTACGACAGCGGCAGAGGAAAGTTATTGGAGAAGTTTTTCAGAGATAATGACTTGGTTATTCTAAACACAAATGAGAAAACCCGTTTTAATTCTTTTAACGGGGAATTCTCTTCTATAGATCTATTTGTATGTTGTCCGTCGATTGCTCCTCTTTTCCAGTTGTCAGTCCATTCTGACTTATGTGGCAGCGACCACTTCCCTTTGATTTTAAAGCTCTCGTCCAACCAACCGCAGCCTGGTGGTCGGTGTGCGCAGTGGAGCCTAAAGAGGGCAAACTGGAGAATGTTTACCAATCTCGCAGACTTGAGCGCTTCACGTGAGATCACCGACACGGACGCCAGAGTTGACAAAGTTACTGACACTCTCGTCGAGGCGGCTACACAGAGCATTCGTGTAACTTCCACAAAACCACGTCGCACGACCGTTCCCTGGTGGAGCGAGGAATGTAAACTGGTAATCAAGGCACGGAGCAAAGCCCTCCGGATATTTACTAGGCGCCCAACCACTGAAAACCTAGAAGCATTTAGGAAGGCGCGTGCTCTTGCACGCAGGACCATTCGGGCTGCGAAAAAGAAATCCTGGAACGATTATGTGTCATCAATAACTTGCCACACTCCTGCGATCACGGTCTGGAACAGAATTAAAAAGATCGATGGCAAGTTCAAGATGCATGTAATTTCAGGTCTAGAAATAAACGGACTAATTATTACCTCCTCAAAGGAAATAGCAAATTTCCTTGGCCAACATTTCTCGGATGTCTCCGATTCCCGTCACTATTCGGCCACATTTCAAAGAGCAAAGCTCGCAGCAGAACGAAAGTCCATCTCCTTCGTGTCTGCAAACCACGAGAGCTACAATGTGCTGTTCAGTCGATGGGAACTAGACCATGCTATTCGTACATCCAAAAACACTTCTCCGGGACCGGATAGAGTTCACAACATGTTTTTAAAATACTTAAGTGCCGATTAGACGACCTTCTTGACATGTTCAATTGTATTTGGACAAGCCAAACATTCCCCAGGTCGTGGCGCCATGCGATTCTTATCCCGATCGCCAAGCCGGGCAAAGACAAGAAGCTGGCATCGAGCTACAGGCCGATATCTCTCACTAGTTGTCTTTGCAAGATCATGGAGCGCATGGTAAACAATCGTCTCGTTTGGTGGCTGGAAGATAAAAAACTTCTTTCAAATATGCAGTGTGGTTTCCGAAAAAATCGGAACACTCTCGACCATTTAATTCGCATGGAGGCTTTAATCCAAGATTCGTTTCTTCGGAGGCAGCATTCCGTCGCTGTATTCTTCGATCTGGAGAAAGCCTACGACACCACATGGCGATACAACATCTTAAAGACACTGCATTCTTGGGGTTTTAAGGGAAGCCTTCCAGTTTTTATCCAAAATTTTATGACTGACCGTTCTTTTAGCATTCGACTAGGCAATGTTTTATCTGACACTTTTACACAGGAGAACGGCGTGCCGCAAGGGAGCGTGCTGAGTGTGACACTCTTCGCGATCGCCATCAATGGCATCACGAACTGCGTTCAGCCACCGGTCTCTTCTTCCCTGTTTGTTGACGACCTAGCAATCATTTGCTCATCTAAGACATTATCGTCCGCCTCTCGACAGGTCCAGTTGACCGTGAACAGACTCGTGAAGTGGGCCGACGCCACTGGATTCACGTTCTCGGTGCAAAAAACCAACTGTGTCCACTTCTCTCGTCTCCGTGGCCTTTTTCCGGCCCCCGAGATTTCCCTCCGGGGAAACCCAGTGCCGGTCGTTCAAACGGTCAAGTTCCTTGGTTTAGTTTTTGACCAAAAACTTAACTGGAAGGAGCATTTTATCCAGCTGCGCGTCAAGTGCTTTAAATCTCTCAATCTCTTACGGTATTTGACAGGTACGCAATGGGGCGCAGACCGCACTGTCATGTTGCGTGTTTACAGCGTACTGATCAGGTACTGGACTATAGGTGCGTGGTTTATGACTCCGCCCGTGAAAGTTATAAAAAGACGCTAAACACCATCCACAACTCGGGCATCCGGCTGGCAATCGGTGCGCTCAGAACCAGTCGGGTTGAGAGTCTTTATTGCGAGTCTAGTGAACCCTTGTATCTTCGCAGGCAATACCTTCTGACGTCTTATGCCTCTAAAGTACTGTGTATGAAGAGGCACCCAACGTACCAACCATTGTTCGATCCTCGCTTCCAGGCGATTTACGACGCCCGGCCGAGCGCTACTTTGCCGGCTGGCATCCGTCTCGACCGGCTGCTGGTAGACGCGTCTTTCCACCTTCCAGAGTGTATTCACATGGACTTGGCTCCTCCACACCGTGGATCTTAAAGAGACCGACGTGTATCACATGCCTGGCATCGAGTAGCAAAAGCTCAACCAGTCCCTTAGTTTATAGAAAGAGATTCATGGAGCTATGCTCGGAATACACAGATTTTACACAGATTTTTACCGATGGATCGAAAGATAATAACGCAGTTGGTAGCGCTTTTATTTGTGACTTTGACGTCTCGTACGGTTTTAAATTGAATGACATGAACAGTATTTTAACAGCAGAACTTTACGCGATCTCACATGCTCTAAAGTACATCGAATCGAGTCGGGAGGAGAAGAAGTTCCTTATCTGCTCAGATTCGCTCAGTTCCCTGCAGGCAATCGACTCCCTGTATTCCCCACACCCTCTCGTCCAGGGCATACATTCGCTGCTGGCGTCCCTTTCGTCGAGGGAAGTCAGGGTGGTGTTCTGCTGGGTCCCTGGACACGTGGGGATACAGGGCAACGAGCTAGCAGATAGGGCGGCCAAGGCTGCAACTGAAAAACATTTTATTGACAATGACAGGCTCTCATTTTACGATCTTAAAAACTTTTTCAAGTCACCGTTTAGACAGAGATTTCAAGATGTTTGGAATTTGGAAACAAATAACAAGCTCAAAGAAATTAAAACCACCATTGCTCCATGGGACTCATCGGTCAGGTCCACGAGGCGGGAGGAGGCGGGAGGAGGTGGTCCTCGCGCGCCTGAGGATCGGACACACGCTTGTGACGCATTCATTTTTATTTTCCCTCGATAAGATCTCACCCAGGTGTGAGGACTGCAATGTGGTTCTCACAGTCCGACACTTTCTTGTCAAATGTCCCAAGCACAGTAGACTACGAAGGCGCCTCATGGTCAAGCCATTCAGCCATGCCGCGAGTCAGGTAGCCGCGCTAGGGTCCGCGCCCCTTGTACAGATTAGCCGTCAGACCCGTGACAGCTCGTCACGTTAGATTTAGTAATTTGTAGCCTGTCGACAACATGTTTAGTTTTATTATTATGTCCCAGAACAGTCCGATACCGCCGGACTTACGATTTGGTGGGGGGTAGTTTCTTTGAAAAGAAACTAACTGCACTGCTGTGGTGTCTTTTGTGATCGGCTCGGTTGGAAATTTCACTAATCCTACAATTAAATTTGGGGGGTGATGAAACCGATCATCTCTTAGGCTGGTGGTCATCTAGCCTAATCCCTACCCTTACTTTCCCTGCAAGCCCACTGCACTGGCAGTGTTAATAGTAGATTCATTTATTTACTTTGTTCCATATCCTTATGATAAATGCACATCATTCGCGTTTAGAGCATTACTTTCATTTTTGCCTCTGTATTTTAAATTCTGTATCTAGTGTTCATCTTTAACTGCAGAGGGCAGGTATTTCGGGAGTGAAGGGTTTGTTACCCTCGCCGAGTCCGGCGAGCGGTAAGAAAGACACTTCGGCACTGGCCGCCATAGTCTAGCTTTGACCTGACAAGAGCTCTGTATACGCGCAGCATTACTGTCCGATCAGCACCCCAACTGGTGTCCGTCAGTACACGAAGGAGATTTAACGATGATTGGCACTTGATTTGACTTGTTCTTTCCAGTAAAGCTTCAAGTCAAACCATAGACCTAGAAATTTCACGCCGTTTGTGAAAGGTAGAGCGTGTCCCCTAAGAGAAATATCGGGATCTGGAAAGATACCTCTGTGTCTCGAGAAGTGTACACTGGTGGTCTTCGTTTCGGATAACTTAAAGCCAGTTTGGTCAGCCCACCTCATTAATTTGTTGACCGTCATCTGGATTTGTCGAGCAGACGTGGCGATCGATCGAGCTCGGCAGGTGATCGCGAGATCGTCGACAAATAACGAGGCGGAAACTGGGGAACGAATACTACTTGTGATGCCAGTTATTGCGATCGCAAAGAGAATAAAATATTATAACGCCACGTGGTGTCATAGGCTTTCTCCAGGTCAAAAAACACAGCAATTGCATGCTGCTTGCACAGGAATGAGTCCTGAATGAAAGCCTCCATCCTGATCAGATGGTCGAGCGTACTTCTGTTTTTCCTAAAACCACACTGGAAATTTGAAAGGAGTTTCTTGTTTTCTAGCAACCAAACAAGACGGTTATTCACGATGATGATGATTGTGGGGTTTAACGGCACGTCATCTGCATGGCTATTTGTGCCGAACACATGATTAAAAGTTAAAAGGCTTCGAGAGAGACACAAAAGTCCTTCTACGTCGGTATGTTAAGATACGAGTCGATGTTCTGGACGCATTTTTCATAAATACTTGCGAAAAGAAACGGAGTAATTCAGGCATAACAGTTATTGCCTGAGGTTAAAAAAAAACTATTTTTGAGCGACTCTAAAACTAAATGGAACGATAAAGACCAGTTTCCTTTAGGAACCTCAGCACGAGATCGACGGATCGCGCGTCATCCTTGAGTGCATCACGCATGTTTTCAGGGAGTTTCAGGTTCCTACGTAGCTGCTGGTGATCAGCACACTCGACCAGGATGTGTTTGATCGAGAGAGGCTGATCACAGGAGGTGCACATCGGTGGCTCTTCGCGTTTCAGGATGAAGATGTGGGTGAGCAGACTGTGACCGATGCGCAGCATGGTTGTTACAACCTCCTCGTGTAGAGTGTCGGGCAGAAGATTGCCTGGGGTTGATGGACGTTTTGATAGGCTTTAGTTTGTTGACTTGAATGAATGAATAGTGGGGCTTAAAGGCGCGCCAACCTTGTGGTCATTTTGCGCCTGATAAAATTGAGGGAAATAAAAGGTAAAAATCTTCAAGTGAGACACAAAAGTCCCACTACGTCACAAAAACAACAAACAACAATAATACGAGGCACAAAAACGATAATGACTAGATTTTCTTTAAAATGAATGTTGCTTTTAAAAACTTAAACAGCTGATCAATTTGAATGAGATCATCGCCTAATACTTTGTCGATGGTGCATTCGAGCGAGAAGCGCCTTCGCTCTCCGCTGTATTTCCGACATTCAACAAGAATGTGCCGCACTGTAAGCCCCTCATTGCAGGCCTCACACCTGAGCGGGATCTTGTCAGGCGAGAAAAGAAAGGAGTGAGTAAGGAGGGTATGTCCGATCCTCAGTCGCGTGAGGACGACCTCCTCCCGCCTCTTGCACCTAATCGACGAGTCCCACGGAACAATGGTAGGTTTGATTTCCTTCAATTTATTGTTTGTTTCGAGGTCCCAAACATCTTGAAATTTCTTTTTAAAAACAGACTTGAAGAAGTTTTTCAGGTCATTGAAGGTAAGCATATTGTTGTCGACCGATACCTTAAGTGTTGCAGCCTTGGCCGCCCTATCCGCCAACTCATTTCCCTGTATCCCCACGTGTCCAGGGACCCAACAGAACACCACCCTGACGTCCCTAGACGAAAGGGACGCCAGCTGCGAATGAATAGCCTGGACGAGAGAGTGTGGGGAATACAGGGGGGCGAGTACTTAGCGAGTCGGAACAAATCAGGAACGCATTGTCGTTGCAGCTCGAGTCGATAAATTTGAGCGCCTGAAAAAGTGCATGCAGCTCAGCTGTTAGAATGCTGCACTTGTCGTTGAGTTTAAATCCGTGCGCAACGTCACGACCAGTTATAAAAGCGCTGCCGACAGCGCCAACATCCTTCGACCCATCGGTAAAGATCGTCACAAAACCGTCATGCTTTGAGCAAAGCTCGGCGAACTGTTTTCTATACACAGTTGAGCTAGTGGAGCTCTTGCTGTTCGCCGCTAGGTCATATAGGCAAGTGGGACGCACAGTTATCCACGGAGGCGTGGCGCTTTGGCCATGTGGATAACATTTCGGATGGCGGAAAGCCGCTTCCACTAAGAGCCGGTTCAACCGTATGCCTGCAGGCAGAGTGAAGCTGGGTTTGGCGTTATAGAGGGCTTCAAAACTGGGCTTGAAGAGAGGCAAGAAAGACGGGTGTTTCTTCATGCACATTAGTTTTGATGCATATGAAGCGAGAAGGTATTGCCTGCGAAGAGCCAGAGGAGGTTCACTCGCCTCACAGAACAGGCTTTCGAGCCGGCTGGTGCGGAGAGCGCCCGTGGCAAGCCGGATACCCGTATTGTGGACGGTGTTCAGCGGCTTCAAATGCTCCCATAATCTAATTTAGATCGCACTAATGACCTGTATAATCGAAGCATGACCACCCGATCGGCACCCCAGCTGGTGCCAGTGAGCATGCGCAGAAGATTAAGCGATTTCTGGCACTTCAGTTTCAACTGACGAACATGCTCTATCCAGTTTAGTTTCTGGTCCAACCACAGACCCAGAAACTTTACAGTGTTCGCAAATGGCAGAGCAGCTCCTCTAAGAAGAATATCGGGAGCTGGATGTAAACCTCGATGCCTAGAGAAATGCACACAAGTGGTCTTGGTGTCAGAGAACTTGAACCCTGTTTGATCAGCCCACCTCACTAGTTTGTTGACCGTCATCTGGATTTGTCGGGCCGACGTGGCGATCGATCGAGATCGGCAGATGATCGCGAGATCGTCAACAAACAGCGAGGCGGAAACTGGGGAACGAACAAAATCCACGATACCATTGATTGCGATTGCAAACAGCGTTACACTGAGCACGCTCCCTTGCGGCACGCCGTTCTCCTGTGTGAACGTGTCGGATAAAACATTGCCTACTCGGACGTTAAAAGTTCTGTCGGTCATAAAATTTGTAATAAAAACAGGAAGTCGACCTTAAAAACCCCATGAGAACAGGGATTTTAAAATGTTAAAACGCCAGGTGGTGTCGTAGGCCTTCTCCAGGTCGAAGAATACAGCAATCGAGTGCTGCTTGCACAGAAACGAATCCTGAATGAAGGCCTCCATCCTGACCAAATGGTCGATCGTACTTCTGTTTTTTCGAAACCCACATTGCAAGCTAGAAAGCAGATTTTTAGTCTCAAGCCACCACACCAGTCGGTTATTTACCATCCTTTCCACCACCATACAGAGACAGCTGGTCAGGGAGATTGACCTGTAACTGGCCGCCAGTTGCTTGTCCTTGCCAGGCTTGGGAATTGGAACTTAATTAGCATGCCGCCACTCATCCGGAAAGACTTGTGAAATCCAGATCAGGTTGTACAAATCGAGCAAAGCCGAGCGAGCGTCTGGCGTGAGGTTTTTCAAGAAGGTGTTGTGGACCCTGTCGGCCCCCGGAGACGTGTTCTTCGATGTCCGTATGGCGTTGTCCAGCTCCCACTCACTAAACGGCATGTTGTAGCACTCGGTGTTGGCAGAGGCAAACGACAGTTGTCTGCGCTCTGCTCTGTGCTTGATCTGTTGGAACGATGCCGAGTAGTGGCGGGAACTGGAGACATCTGCAAAGTATTGGCCAATACTATCCGCGATCTCCTTGGGGGCCGTGAACAGGTGACCATTGTTCTTAATGCAAGCTATTGTATTAGGCTAGTGTTTGCCCCTGATCTTATTTGCCCGGTGCCACACCTTGGTGAGAAGCGTGGTACACGTTAGTGCAGACACGTAATCATACCATGATTGGCGCTGAGACTTTTTAAAAATTTGACGTGCCTTGGCACGGAGCTGCCTGAACACCTCCAGGTTATAATTTGTGGGTCGTCTGGAGAAAGCACGGAGAGCCTTTTTTCTTGCCTTTAGAGCTTGATCACACTCATCGTTCCACCAGGGAACAGGAATGCGACGCGGCTTCGTGGAAGTAAGTGGAATTGCCGCCTCTGCTGCACTTATGATGATTTCTGACACCTTTCTAACTCTAGAGTTGACCTCTGTTTCCTGGAGTGAATCACTGAGGTCTGCCAGTCCTGCAAACCGCTTCCAGTTCGCCCGTTTTAAACTCCATTGAGCGGGGCGAGAGGGGATCTGGAAGTCGGTTTGGAGCCTCAGGATAATCGGAATATGTCACTTCCACAGAGGTCATCGTGTACAGTGAATTCAAATAATGGTGCCACAGAAGGCGAACAAATGCAAATGTCTATCGCCGAGAAATTCCCATTAAAAGAATTAAACCTTGTTTTCTGTCCGTTGTTTAAAAGAATAAGATCGTTGTCATCGATAAAACGTTCGAACATACGACCCCTGGCGTCAGCCATTGTGTCGCCCCACAAGGGGCTATGTGCGTTGACGTCACCCAACAACACATAGGAGAGGGGAGTTGGGACACAAGGCTCTGAAGGTTCGGGGCCGTAGCTGGCGCCCACTCAGGAAGATATATGTTACAGAAAGTAACTGGTTGAGGCACGTGGACCCGGACTGCCACTGCCTGGAGAGGTGTTGTGAGCGGCAGTGGACTTGACACTAGACTGTCCGAGACCAACGTGGCCACTCCACCGTGAGCGATATTTCCTGTCAAATCGTCACAACGATAACATGAATAATTCTTAAAAACAGGTTTGTCATTTTGTTTAAAATGTGTCTCTTGTAAAAAGATACACATAGGGTTAAAATGGGAGCTTAAAAGCTTAACTTCTTCTCGGCGAACATTAAACCCACGAACATTCCACTGGATGAGAGCCATTTATGGGAATGTTACAGGCTTCCCGCCTTGCGTGGAACGCTTCTTTGGCACGGTGCCCTGCTGCTTTTCAGCGGGGCGCTTCTCCTTGACGACAGCCGGCCCGCTGCAGTCCATGCTCTCGCCCTCGTTTTGGGGGGCAAGGGACTCCTGACAAATTTGCGAGTCGCTTTGGTGTTTAGTTGCAACTGGTTTCTTTTGGTTTTCAGATTTTTCTTTTTTTTCTTTCAATGCGACTAATTCTTCTTCCATTTTCTTGTTTTTGTTTTTTAATGTTTGATTTTCTTTTCGGAGTTCCTTGATTTGTTCTGTCTGTTCTTCAATCTTTCTTGTTTGTTCCACAATCTTTTTTGTTTGAGCGTCAAGCTTTTCTTTATTTTCTTTCTGGCCGGCCAGAAGAAGAGCCGTCATCTCAGTCAGTCGGTTGAGTTCTGCGGAGTTGGTGGGATGGGCATCTTCTTTGACTGGCTGGGCAGCAGGTCGTGTGATGGCGGCTTCGGAAAAAGACTTGGTGTTCGCGCCAAGCGCTTGAATTTGGCTAGTTTATTTTGGCCCCTTATTTTCGGCAACCTGCCGCACTTCACCTAGCCCGGTCAGGTCGGTCCTTATCAGTTCAGTTGCGAGTTAATCGCCCCCTCGAGTGCATCGCGTCTCGGCTCTCGCACTGGTCTGCACTTTCGATTCGCGTCCTCGTTTCACGTTTCTTTTCGGCTGCTTTCTGCCAGTTCTACATTATAGTTATTTTCGCGTCATTTGCTCAGTGTCGTGGCTTTTCGTGGCTTTATTATTTTGCTCGTCTCCGCAAGATCGCCGAAGACAGAGAAGACGACGAGCTCCACAAGTCCTCAGCTCTAAGTAGCCCCCTTTTGGGGAGCAATTTTGTCATTCCTTTGTTCCCTCCCTGCCTACCCTAATTCGCCCTTCCCTCAGACGCCTCTTGCCACCACCTCACCTCCGCTCGGCGCGGTGGCCAGACTCACTTCTCGTAAGTTCCCCCCACCCCCTCTTAAAAATACAGTCCACTATCATTTTTTCTTTTCTCACGAGCCCCGGCTCAAACATTTGGTCCCTCGAGCCGGAGTAGAAGAAACTCCACGTTTTGTTGCGCCAGTGCACATTCCTTTTCGTTAATCGTTTTCATGTCGCAGTAATTGCATTCCTGTCCTGTGACTCATTACCGTTGTGTAGTCATTTCGCTACCTGTATGGGCACGTACGCTCGGTGCGTGCAATACGGAGCAGTGATCGGTTCAAAGCACACGCTCGTTGTGCTAAGTTTCGCTAGTTTTTCTTTCGTTTTCTCTACCCTGGTTTTGGTCTTTCTGACAAAATGGAAAGCCTGCTCCAAGAGCGTAGTGTTTTACAGGACACTCGCCAAGGATTATTTGCTCGAGTACAACGCTCCTATGACGAGTTTGTACAACTTACCGTGGACAAAGTTGAACAGGCCCAATTTCGCTATGATCGCATGCTCAAGCTGGAGTCCGAATTCGAGACCGTACAGACAAAGATATTGAAACTCAATTCTAAGCTCGTTCCGCCAAATAAGCCATTGGAAGTCGAAGCCGTACAATCTAGCTTCGAATCGCTTTTCTACAAAGCTCACGATTGTTTCGTAGCTCTCAAGAATCAACTCGAGACTTCGCGTGTAGTTAAGCCTCTGGTTGAACGACCTGTCAACACAAGCTCCATGTCGGTGAATTCCTTGCCGAAAATCGACCTTCCAATATTTTCGGGGAATATCAGCGAATGGACCGAGTTCTACTCGCTATTGACGTCACTGATTCACGAGAACGAATCTCTCAATGACTTGCAAAAGTTCCATTATCTGCGTGTCTCCCTCTCGGAAACGGCGTTAGCTGTCATTTCTGGTTTTGCGCTCACTGAGCCAAACTACCCGTTGGCGCTAAAAGCGCTCATCTCGCGCTATGAAAACCCTCGTTTGCTTGCTAATGTCAGCATGCACCAGCTTTTCGACTTCATTCCGTTGAAGTCCGCGACTCATAGTGAGTTGCAACAGTTTGTTCGTGTGCATCAAACTACGTTCGATTCCCTCAAGGCTATTGAAAGCCTTGATTTAGACAATTTCGTTCTGCTCTCGATAGCTTTGACAAAGTTAGATCCTCAAACTCGCAAGTCTTTTGAAAGCAAAAGTGCGTCGGACAAATCCGTTCCGACTTATGAGTCACTGTTGGCCTTTGTTACACAGACTGCTCAAGTGCTCGAACTGTGTGCCAGCACTCGCATTAAAACCCAGGTCATTGCTCAACCCTCTCCCAAGCGAATGAGTTCGCTGTTAACGACTACAGCTCCATCCGGAAGGGTGAACAACTCTGCTAGCAAGTCCGGAGGTCAAAGTAGTTTCGCTAAATTCACCGCTTGCGTCCTATGCAAGGACGCTCACTCACTGTATCGCTGCCCAATGTTTGGAAAGCAAACTATCGACGCTAAGTACGATACGTTGCGTCGTCTGAAACGTTGTTTCAATTGTATGGGTGCACATACCCGCTCGCAATGCACTTCGCAACGTGCTTGTTCCCTTTGCAACAGTCAAAGGCATCACTCATTGTTGCACCCAATCGAGCCCTTGTCCTCTCGCGCCTCCGTGGCTGCTGCCCCCCCCTCGCGGGACACCAGCCCCGCTCCACTCAAATCTCTTGCGTGCCAAATCACAAACCGTGCGAGTCCCCAAACCGTGCTGTTGGGAACGGTCCGTGCGCTAATTCGCGACTCTCACGGCAATTGGCAACCGTTTCGCGCGGTCATCGATTCGGGATCTCAGATTTCGGCGGTGACCCACTCGCTCATTCAGAAGCTGGGATTGAATGTTAACCCCAGTCGCTCTGAACTCGCCGGAATTGGCCAAGCTTCTGCTCGGGTGTACGGGACCGTGCAATGCAATATTGCTCCCCGCCTCGCCCCCTCGAACGCGTTGGGTGTGCACGCGTATGTATTGTCTGCTATCTCGAGCCATCTTCCCACAAGCTCTGTACCGCTTGAAGTTTTCCGCTCATATCGCGGTTTTGTCTTGGCCGACGACCGCTTTCATGTGCCGGATCAAGTGGATTTCCTTATCGGCGCCGATCTGTACCTGGACATCTTAGCCAAGTCAGGCGCTATGGTGATTGGTGGAAGCCCTTCCGCCATAAACACGATTTTTGGTTGGGTAGTGATGGGCCCCTCTGGTGACTCGAAACCCGAGGCCCCACCCCCTCTCTCCTTGCTCACGTGCAATGTCTCCCCATTGGAAAGCACTTTGCGGTCATTTTGGGAAACCGAGGAAGTGTCACGCCCTCCCCAGAAGGATCCTAACGATCTGATCTGTGAGCAACACTTTCTTGCAACACATTCGCGTGACTCATCGGGACGTTACCAAGTAGCTCTCCCCTTCAAACCCTCGTGCTCTCCATTAGGCTCCAATCGTGGCGCTGCCTTCCAGAGCTATCTGAGTCTGGAACGGCGCATGAAGCGATGCCCTGAGCAATATTCAGCTTATCAAGCATTCATGCAGGACTATGTCCAGTCAAAGCATATGCAAGCTGCCCTCTCCCCTGTCAATTATGTAATCCCGCATCATTGCGTGCGTAAGATCACGAGCTCCAGCACGAAGCTGAGAGTAGTTTTCAACGCCTCTGCTCCGGATGACCGAGGCGTGTCTCTAAATCAACTGCTCCTGAGTGGTCCTAAGCTCCAAAGCGATCTGCCTATGATTCTCACCACGTTTCGTACGCACGCTGTGGCGATATGCGCGGACATTCGTCAAATGTATCGCCAGATTCTTGTCGAGCCCACTGATCGTGCGCTCCAGCACATATTCTGGCGCCCTGACTCGAATTCTCCCGTGGTGGAGTATGAATTAAACACCGTAACGTACGGTCTTACTCCCTCTGCATTTCTCGCACAGCGAGTTCTGCATCAAATCGTGCACGACGAAGGTGCAGATTTCCCCCTCGCTGCTCGCGCTCTTGCCTCCCACACCTATATCGACGACATAGTGTCAGGAGCGTCTGATGTGACACAAGCGCGCGAGCTCCAATCTCAACTGCAAGCTCTCCTCGCTCGCGGTGGCCTTGAGCTTCGCAAGTGGGCGAGCAATGATTCGGCAGTGTTGAACGCCCTCCCGGAAACCCATCTAGAACACCCGCTGGTATTTTCCAATGACGATCAAGGCATCAAGATCCTTGGTTTGTTGTGGGACCCTCGCTCTGATGAGTTTTCCTTTCACACCTTACCCTTCGAAGGTGAGGTAACTAAGCGCACTGCTCTGTCTTACATGGCCCGCATTTTCGACCCTCTGGGATTTCTGGCCCCCATCGTAAGCTGGATGAAGATGTTCCTTCAGCAGCTTTGGCTGTCCCAGGTTCAGTGGGATGACCCTCTTCCCCCGTTGCTCGTCCAAGTCTGGAGGGACGCGGTCTCCGACATCTCCGTCCTATCCGGTTTCCGGGTTCCTCGCCCATTTCGTGCATTCCATGGTACGCATCGTCTCGTAGGCTTTTGCGATGCCTCCGAGAAAGGTTACGCCGCAGTAATCTATCTCCACACCACGACTGCAGACACCTCGCTAGTCAGCCTGATGAGAGCTAAAACGAAAGTCTCTCCCGTCAAACCCTTGACTATCCCCAAGCTCGAGCACTCCGCCGCTCTACTTCTCTGCCGATTGCTCCAGTGTACCCTGCCCGCCCTCGGTACGCTCTCCATAGAGTCCGTTACCCTCTACACTGACTCTATCATCGTTTTGGCTTGGCTTGCTACTCCGCCCCATCGTCTTAAGACGTTCGTCGCCAACCGGGTGGTAGAAATATTGGAAAACTCTGCTCCCACCGATTGGGCGCACGTTGTCTCTCAAGACAATCCCGCCGACTGCGCGTCGAGGGGATTACTTTCCCACGAACTGCTAAACCATCCGTTGTGGTTGGCGGGCCCCCCGTTCATGCAGGAAGCCTTCGATCTTTGGCCTCGTTCACCGCCAGCCAGTGAGCAACGGAGCAACCAGTTACCGGAAGAGAAACCAGTGCCGGTCGTATTAGTTGTTGCTGTAGCGGAGGATCCCATTCTACTCAAATTTCGAACCTTCTCCACGCTTTTGAGAGCGCAGCGCGTTTTCGGCTACGTTCTTCGATTTGCCCGTATCCTGTTAGCGAAACGCTCCAAAACTCCCGTTCCTGCGGGCCCTCTTCAACCCGCAGAGTTACAAGATGCTCTCGACGTCTTTGTGAAGGTTACCCAGAAGTGGTACTATGCTTCTGAGCTTCGTCAACTTGCCCAAAATGGTCAAGTGAGTTCAAAGCTTGCCTCTCTCAAGCCTTTCGTGGACTCGTCAGGTTTTCTCAGGGTGGGCGGCAGATTGCGCTATTCCTCTCTGCCTGAACCCGCGCGTCACCCTGTGCTCTTGCCCAAGAGAGCTCACCTGTCTGTGCTGTTATGTGACGGCGTCGTTCGCGTCGTGTCCATTTCTTGAGAAGATCTTCGTTTGTTTCAATGAACGACTGTCGTTCATGGTGGGCGGTTTGTTCGCGCCAAGCGCTTGAATTTGGCTAGTTTATTTTGGCCCCTTATTTTCGGCAACCTGCCGCACTTCACCTAGCCCGGTCAGGTCGGTCCTTATCAGTTCAGTTGCGAGTTAATCGCCCCCTCGAGTGCATCGCGTCTCGGCTCTCGCACTAGTCTGCACTTTCGATTCGCGTCCTCGTTTCACGTTTCTTTTCGGCTGCTTTCTGCCAGTTCTACATTATAGTTATTTTCGCGTCATTTGCTCAGTGTCGTGGCTTTTCGTGGCTTTATTATTTTGCTCGTCTCCGCAAGATCGCCGAAGACAGAGAAGACGACGAGCTCCACAAGTCCTCAGCTCTAAGTAGCCCCCTTTTGGGGAGCAATTTTGTCATTCCTTTGTTCCCTCCCTGCCTACCCTAATTCGCCCTTCCCTCAGACGCCTCTTGCCACCACCTCACCTCCGCTCGGCGCGGTGGCCAGACTCACTTCTCGTAAGTTCCCCCCACCCCCTCTTAAAAATACAGTCCACTATCATTTTTTCTTTTCTCACGAGCCCCGGCTCAAACACTTGGAAAGTGTGGGTTGAGGACAGATCAGATTATATTTCCTGCGAGCCTCGGAGATAGACAGCTTCTCTTTGGTTTTAATTTCCGTTATCTTCTTTTCCTTCTTCCAAACAGGACATTCCCTGGACCAGGCCGGGTGGGAGCCACCACAGTTCAGGCACTTGGCCTCCTGATCACAGGGCTTGTCCTCGTGTACGGCCGACTTGCCACAGTTTGGGCAGACGTGCGGCCTCTCGCACGTGTGTTGGGTGTGGCCGAACTTCTGGCAGCGCAAACAACGTAATGGATTAGGAATGTGTTGGCGGAGACCGACGCGGATAAAACCAACAAAGAGATTTTCGGGCAAAACAGTAGTGTTGAATGTAATGACGTGAAGTGGCGACGGTTTCAAAACGCCATCCTTTCTGGTGTGAATACATCGGACTTCAATGACATTCTGATCTTTCAACTCCTGAAGAATCACCTTCTCATCAATACCGATCAAATCTTGACAGAAGATGACACCTTTGCAAGTGTTTAATGTCTTGTGGCACTCTACAGTTACGGGAAAGGTTCCTAAAAGTTTAAGATCCGAAACCTTCTGCGACTGCTCCGCAGAGCAAACTTCAACCAGAAGGACTCCGTCACGGAGCCGACTGACACTGTTGGTGGAGCCGATGTATTTGGAAATGAAGTTGTTTATCTTAAAAGGCGACACACCGTTAAATGACTTGCCTTGATCTTCTTCGTCTCGTTTAATCACGAAGAATTTCGGATACGTGACTGTTTAAAACGAGCGAACATTGATTGGTTTGTCGAGCAAACCAGGTAGATAGTTAGGGGGGGAAGGGGGTTTTTGTCGTGGGAATCCATGCAAAAACAGTGAAAATTTCATCTCCCGCGATCCCTGCCCACCACGGAGCCCAACCTAGGGGACGCAGCACCGATATAAAATCGAAGACTTACCTTAGGTACAACGTACCTCTTTCGCCGGGGTTTTCCGGGAGATTTAGCGGGGGAAACACCGGCAGTCGCGAGTGACCGTAGAGTTCGGGGCAAACCACTATTGTACAGCCATCACGCCACCGGTGCCCCCCCACTCATCCTGTGCAAGGTGTTAAGGCCGAGACACGAGCCGATTGACTGGGGGTGGATTAGCCCCCAGCCGCCTGTTTTAAGTGAAGCCGAAACCAAAGGGGCGTGTTGAAAGGTATTCCCCGTCTGTTCTGCTGGCGAACTGGAGAATACCCCCTCAACCCCCAGGAAAATCCTTTCCACCCGTTCAAGGGCTCCACACACGGCAAACATGTGGGTTAGCGTTGTGGCCTGCACAAGGAGTCGGCCAGAAAAGAAGACAAGGATATAGGACAGAAAGGGAAAGAATCGAGAAGGCAAAGACTCGAGTACTCCCTATGCAGGCCACCAGTCACCAGCTGCCTGGCACCGACAATCGACTGTAAGTCAAGAAAGTAAGCCAAAAGAAAAGCCAACAACGACAGCCAAATCGTCACTCGGGGAGAGAACCACACCGCTGTCGCAGAAGACAGACGGTGGTTTCGGGAGGCGGCAAGAAATGAAGCAAGAAAGGAGATAAAGGAAAGTTGGTGAAAGGAAGGGTAAGAAAGAAAATGGTGCACAGATCGTCCCTAGACCAGAGTCCGCGTACCGCAACAGCGGCGTGGCCGGACTACTCTTGGTCTGGGTCCTCGCCGGGAGCCTGTCCGGTATAGGAAACCTTACGGGGAGCGAGACCTCCCCTTCCGGCATGGCCTCCCGGGTCATCGGACCACGCAAACCCCCTCACCACGGTACGGTGGTAGTCCACGAGGGGGTGTCGTCTAAATGTCAATCATATATATATATATATATATATATATAATATATATATATATATATATATATATATATATATATATATATATATATATATATATATATATATATATATATATATATATATATATAATGTTACATATCGATGGTTAAGTACCATAAACAGACATCTCCACTTTTTACGAAAATGAGTTTATTGTATAAAAAAATCAGAAAAAAAATATCGGATTTAATGGCAAAACCTCACATCTCCATCTCCATCACAACCGTTTGAAAATGAACTGTGGCGCAACCTGACATCGTCTTTGACAACTATTTTTGTGGCAAAACCTCACATCTCCAACAAAATAGCACATGGTGCAGTCTGACAGCTGTTCTACCGCGCGCTTTCTGACAGTGCACGACTTGTGTCAATGACTAGCATTCTAAGTAACAATTATCCTATTATAATTGGTTTTGTTTTTGTCATTTTGTCGATAATCTCAATCTAATATTACTCATCTATCTATAGGATACAATGTCGTCTTCAGAGAATGAGTTGGAAGACGAGGATTCCGACCAATTTACAGAAAGGGAACTCATTGCTCAGTTGGGTTTTAATCACATTCCAGTGCCAGATGAGAAAACAAATCTCACATTGTTACAAATACAATGAAGGAGTGTTAATATTATTATTACATCTGTATTGTAATCATTTTTAGCCAAACGTGTACATTGCCAGGCAGGCATCGCAGCCTTTGAAATCCCTGGGCCATCAGCGTCGAAGATTGTGAGATCTAACAATGAAGTACCAGGTAATAATTTCTATAAAACATAAAAATGGTTTGACTCGTAGATGTAATGTTCAATGTAATGTGAAGCGTACGGAGGCTTAATATTTTGAACTGAATTACTTTCAGCAAAGGAACACGATGAAGACCAAGATGAAACGGGACCTTTAGGGCTAGTATCCAAAGATAGCGATGAAGACATCGAAAATGTTACTGATGATCTCAACTACATTCCACCGTCCGACAAAGAAGATATTGTAGAAGATGAAGAGAATGTGCATACTATGAATGAAGGTAGGAAGAGGCTGAAGAAAGCAGATAGACTTTTGTGGAAGAAGTTAAAGAATAAGGATTTGCGTATGAAAGGGAAAGCTTATGTTGGATTTTCAAAAGGTGGAAGTCAAGTCGAGGATCGGGCCGCACGGGCCATGGGGCCGCAATGTAAATCAGCAACATGCCTTAAAACGAAAACTTAACATTGCAATGAGTTCCCAGAAGAAGAACGCCAATTGATATACCAACATTTTTGGGATGAATTAACCTGGGACCAGAGAAGGGTGTTTGTTACAACAATGGTAGACTCAGTTGCAACAGTCCGGAACCGAGTATTAACTGATCCTAAAAACAATCGCTCGACTTCCCTTAATTATCACTTAAAGAAACCCGGCGATGGTGATCGACTACGAGTATGCCAAACAACATTTATAAACACACTTAGCATTGGTAAGTGGTCAGTGCACGATTGGGTAGAAAACAGCGATTGTGGCATGAACTCGAGTAAGGAAAAAAATTACAGCACTCGTCCCTCGCGAGGTACACAAAGCCAGGCGAAAATAGAGGAACTGAGAGAATTCCTCACACGTTTGCCAAAGCTACCGTCACACTACTGCAGGCACGACACTCGAAAATTGTATCTGGAAGGCAACTTTAAATCAGGTTCGGATGTTTTTAGAGCCTATCAAACAGTGTGTGCTGAAGCTGGCAAGACATCTGGTAGCCGCTGGGCATTTGACAGCGAATACAATAAGATGAACATTTCAATTTTTAGTCCCAAAAAGGATGCCTGCGACAAGTGTTGCGAGCACGAGGCTGGCAACTTGAGTGACGAAGATTACCAGAAACACTTGGCCATGAAAGAGTCAGCTAGGTCTGAAAAAAGCGACAAGAAATGTGCCAAAGAACAAAAATGCCATGTAATTACAGTAGACCTAGAGGCAGTTAAGATTGTGCCATTCCTTAACGCCAGTGCACTGTATTACAAGACAAAGCTGTGCATGCACAACTATACCGTGTTTGATCTTAATACACGGGATGCCAGCTGCTATTGGTGGGCTGAAACAGAAGCTGACCTTACAGCATCTTCCTTTGTCAGCTGCCTCTTAGATTATTTGACGCAAAAATTTAAAGAGTCAAATCTACCAATTATTATTTGGAGCGATGGGTGCACCTACCAAAATAGGAATGCCATTTTGTCAAATGCATTGTTGAATTTCTCTATTGTAAACAATGTAACCATTGAACAGAAAATCCTCGAGAAAGGTCACACTCAGATGGAGTGTGACTCAGTTCATGCAGCCATCGAACGTAGGTTGAAAAACCGCATTGTCAATCTGCCTTCGGATTACATCAACGCAACGAAGGAAGCGCGGACAAAGCCATGGCCTTACGAGGCACACCACTTGAACTACAAGTTCTTCATGGACTACACCAACCCCTCTTTTATGCGTTACCCGTCCATTCGCCCTGGTTCGAAGGCCCATGACGCAACCGTTGTAGACTTGCGTGCCATAAAGTATTGCCCAAATGGTACCATACAGTACAAGTTGAAGTTCACGGAAAATTACCAGGATCTACCTCAACGGAAGAAGGCTGTGAACCAAATTGAAGTAATATATCCGCAGCTGAATAATGCTCAAATTAAAATAAAGCCACAAAAGTACCTGCACTTACAGCAGCTGAAATCTGTGTTGCCTCGTGACTGCCACGCGTTCTACGACGAACGTTTCTCACTAGGGAACTCGTGGTTCGTACTATACGATAAGAGGCTTTTTGTAATGTGTGCCATAACTATTACAATAATGTTCGAATAAATTGATTTTTTCATTGCATAATGTGTTCAGTGATTGAAAGTGATATCTTCTTTCAGTTATTTTTTAAAACACTTAAATGTCTCTCCTGAACAATTGGCTTTTTGGAGATGTCTGTTTATGGTACTTAACCATCGATATCTGCCCTGCGCCTCACAGGGGACCGCCACGGCGGCGAGAGGAAGAAAGTCACACCCGAACACAGAGGTCTCATCCGAAAACAGGCCCTCGGAACGGATATGCAAGTCGTAGATATAGAGAGCTACTTCCATTCTCATGGACATTCCAGTCAAAAAAGCAGACAACCGCACAATGCCGCATAGGACGGCTTTGAAAACCTACTGCAGTCAAGGCAGATACCAACCTTAAGAGACTTTTAGCTGTGCAAAAAGTTGTGCAAGGAAATTATTGATAATTGGTTTATTTGTGGGGTTTACGTGCTCAGCTACAAGGCTATTTGTGCCGATCACATGATTAACAGTTAAGTCAATATGCTTAAATACGAGTTGATGTTCTAGCCGCATTCTATATAAATACTTGCGAAAAACTTGCTCTGAGCGTACGCCTGTAAAGCGTACGACATTACGACATTGTTACGACATGTACGAGCCTCCTTCTATGCCCAGAGGCGGCTTTCGAAATGGAACCAGGCCAAGTACTGTAAGAATGAACAAAGCAGACTTGCCGAGTACAATGACCAGGGGTTTTACGTCAATGATAAGAAAATACTTGTGTGTAAATATTGGGACTGTCGAGTGGATCCCGTCCGCTAAGACACAATAGACAAACATTGCAATGGTGACAAACACAAGAAGGCTAAATCAACAATTAATGATGGGGCATCAAGTCTGTAGAGGCAGCAGAAGATTGGTGCTTCTTTCTCAGCATGTAAAAAAAGCGAAAGGTGATAAAGAGGAATTCAAACTCTCAACAACGAAAGCATTTATTGCAGCAAACATTCCTATCGAAAAGGTCAACCAGCCCTCCATTCGCGATTGGATGTCAAAATATTTGCCAGGAAGTGGAGACCATCTGTGGGCGAACAGGAATTGCAAGCATTACATTCCCATCGTTGGAGAGCAGAGAGCTGCTGAAATTAAAGAAGCTGTAGCAGGCAAGCAGTTGTATGTTCTGTGTGATAAGACAACAGACAAGGGTGGGCGATGCGTTTCAATGTTTTGTTCCGCACTGTGGATCAAATGTAATGCAAATGCAAATGCAATTGTAGACACATTACCAAAATATGATATTGACAAGTCTTTGGTGCAGGGGATGTGTGCCCACGATCGCACTGAAATTGACGCAGAGGCAGCGATGGCAACAGGCTGCGTTGGTTTGTCAAAACTTTGCGAAGACGCCGCTGGAGCCAGCAAAAGGAGCCCGGGTGAGGTTTGTTACCAAACGACTGTTTGGTTAGCAGGGCAACGCAGAAGTGCGAGCCCTGAGGGCATAACGCGTACTGCAGAGCTTGCTGCAGTACGCGATTAAGAGAAATATGTACGCGGAAAATCTATACCCGATTGCCTGCCCGATATGTACATGTACAGTGGCTAGGCTGGAAGTGTGCTGAACAGTAGATTAGATTTTTACAGTAGTAGATTAGATTAGCAATTTGATGAAGTTAAGTTAACATAGAAGCCTTCTTCGTCCACTTCTTCCCCTATAACGATAATTTTTGTAAGTTTTAAAAGCCATACACTTAGATATTACCTTCTGTTAATATATTATGGTGTTAATGTTTAGAACTTTGAAGATGTAACAGTCAAATTATCAGATGACGAGTCACGAGATCGAGTCACGAGTCACGAAATGGGTCATGAGTCCGCATGTGCTGATAAAGATTTTGTGGGCAATGGAGATTCCATGTATGACAGTGCAAATTCTGCTGTTGAGATGTCAAGGCATCTTTAAAGAAAGACGATGTGAGCGAAGATGAAAATGTGTATGTTCACGAGAATGTTGCCGAAGAGACACGCAGACTATTCCAACATAATCTTGCCATGTGGCAAGCCTAATCCTGCCTGACATGTGAAACTAAGTTTTAAGTTTGAGCACTTAATTCAGATGACGTCTTTCGTATATATTAATGTTCATGAATTAAAGGAAACTAAATGAAATAATATAATATTTTCACGTCAAATTGATATGTTCCGGTACATATTTGTAATTGCTTTGCGTGATTTGACTGCAGCTGATATTATTATTATATCTGGAAGTGTCACGTACAATGGCTGAAGGATTTGGAAAGCTATACTTTCTCTAACAGCACTTTCTCTAACAGCACTTTCTCTAACAGCACATAAGCACTTTCTCTAACAGACAGATCCCATTTACTAACAAGATGTGCTCAAATGAAAGATTTTACTTTTGATACCCATTGCAGAAGCAAAAAATTAACGAAAAATATGTTTGGCTGCAGACAGCATTTATTTGAACAAATCCCTAGAAGACGTAACCGAGGCAATGGGATTTGCTATCATATTCAATGTCAAAACATTAGAAACCCTTGTGGGGTAAAAAACGGAATCGGGTACGATTCACAAATGTGTTGAGAAAACAGCCATCAGACTAAATTTGTCCCAGTTGGATCTGCTTGCGTTGACACCTTCCAATGCGCATATCACACTCCACAGATGATAAACGTTGAGGAGAGGTTCACGCCGACAAATAAAAACTTGTCAAGTCCGCTCATTTACCATATCAATTTTACGTACATTTGCAGGGACTGGTGTGAACTTATAGTTCGGTGACGAGATTGAAAATTATGTAAAAACACCTAGTGTAAGGTTCGGTACAAAATATCTCGTGCATTGTTAAATGTTCATTTCGACAAGACGAAAGAGGTGATTATTATAGAAGAGATAATGCAAACTGAATCCAACCCATGTTTTCAAGTAGCATTGGGCGAGTCTCTCTTCAAGGCGTAGATTAAGATTTGAAAGAAACAGCCGAAGGTGTTGTAGATGGTGACGTTCAATGGGACCCCACCGAAACCCTTACCACGACTGATGACGCTACGGATGTTCTAGATTGCCTCAGATCACCAACGAATGGACCAACGACGTACTGCCATGACACACTGCCGACCACGAAGTGAAGATGCACTACGAATGCCTCGTGCCTTCTGGAGTCGTAAACCCCTTCGCCATAATCGATTTTTTCAGGATAAGCACGATACTTCGAAGCGCAACCAGTACGCGCAACAGTGAAGTCGATTGTACAGTAAAAAAATCATTAAATTATAGAATCGATATCAATGTGTGGCTTTAAATTCGAAACTTTTGACCAGAATTGTAATGCTCTGTGACGTTGTTTCATTTACGGCGAGAGAAGTTTGACGCATGACCACCTCAACAGCGAGCACTACAACGAGGTACGTTCCATTTAGTCCTACATAAGGAGAGGTTGCTTGGAACACCTCAACATGAGTACTATGTATCCCAAAGTAGGTTCCAATTAGTCTTCTTAAGGAGAGACACTAGATAAATAAAACAGCTAAAGCAAGCACTTGCAAAAGAATTTATTGCCAAAGCTCGTTGCATTGCGCAATGCTCCCACCGTGCGTGACGCAGTGGCGAAGATCCCAGCGGTGCATTGCACGTTGACCATGTAGACGATAAAAAGGCCCTGGTATTAAAGGTCCAGATTAAGTAGAAGGACCACCATATTTGTGGAAAGCAGTGGGCATGCACAGAACAGCCGGAATTCGCTGGCTATTGCAGGCCGTTCCGAGCCATTCAAAGCAAGCAGAGACTGCAGAGATGGCACGTGGACCAAAGAAGTGAGGCACGCAGCCGAAATGGTTCCCGCATGTGGTAGAATCATTATTGAAAACGTTGTCTTGGACACGGTGCAAGAGTGTGGTAAGGGTCGCAGGACAGAGCCTGAGGGTGCACCATATCTTTGCACGGGATTATGTGCCCAGAGGCTGTTGGATTGAGGACCGGAGGGGACTTAACGAGTACTGGGCGCCGCCAGGACAATAACTGTCGAAATTAAACTTCAAGCATCGCAACTTAGGCTTGGTTCAGCACGGCCTTCAGTCTCAAGCACACAAAATAAAAGCGAGAATTCTCCATTCTTCCCACTTCCCATGATTTCGAATGTACGCTTTGATAAAGCACCCAAAACGTGCATATATATGCTTCATATTATTCGTTCATGCTGATTCTTTAGGACCATTTCAACGTCACGAGTTCAAAAACCCTTAATTACTAAAATTACCTTGTAGGTTACTTGGTGGTGATAATATTGAGTAGTACTGATCAGCGAGAATTCATGGCAAGCCGCATGTCGGTCCCCGGTGCATTTCGACTCTCCTACATCGTATTGGGTCAACTCGGTTCGGCGACCGTTACCCAGTGGAGCAGACCTGTGACCCTCAACCCCAGCAAGTGCTGGCAAACTGCCGGCCGACAGCTCGCGTGATGGCATTTCAGTTTAGTGCCGGGCGATCTATATGGGTGAATTATATGGATCACGACACAGATTTGTACACGAATATGAAAGTAACCCCGTCAAGTCATTTTATTCCTGAAAACGGTTGTGTTTTTGGATTAAATGGGGGTATTTCAAGAAAGTAAGAGGTCCCCATTTTAGGTTATCAACAGCAAACCTAAAAGATAGCTGCCTGTTTTAAACAAAGGGCATATTGTACATTTGTATTACTTTGTAAAACATGAATCCGGTTCCCTGTTCTTACTCTGCAAAAGATTCCGCCAGAGAGAACCGTTATGAAAATCCTTGTAAATCTTCCAATCTTTACATATTTTTTGTTAAGGAACTATCAGAGAAGGTTTGCGTGTATAACATTAGTAAAATAGACAGGAAAGCGGTATGCTTGCCGACGATTTCCAGGCTGCGACGGACCCCTTGATGGGCCTGAGCTTGTTGACAAGCACAGCGTCCCAGGACTCCTGCCAACGTTGCGTGGTTCGTGTTCTGAAGACAGACTTACAGTCAGAGAACGGCACAAGCTGGAAGTCGACTGCAATTTTATTTGTGGCCTCCTTGGCGGCCCGATCGGCCATCTCATTGCCGGCGATGCCAGCATGGCCCGGGAGCCAACAAATCAAGACCTCCGTTCCCGACAGGCTTAGTTCACCCAAGGTGTTCTGTATAGTCTGAACGAGATTGTCTGTCGGGAATGCGTGGCACAAAGCTTGAAGAGAGCTTCGAGAATCTGAACAAATCAGAAATTGCTTGTGGCGGGCACGCTTGATGTGTTCAAGGGCCTTAAGTATTGCAAGCAACTCTGCAGTAAAGACGCTACAGATGGAGTTGAGCTTGAAGCCCTTGCTCGTGTTGCCAACTACAAAGGCACACCCGACTGATTCATTGACCTTGGAGCCGTCAGTAAATATTGTAGTGTGGTGCCTGTAGGTGTCACAAAGACTGCCAAAGAGTTGTCGGAACACGGCTGGACTGGTCTGGGCCTTGGTGTGCTGCGCAAGTTGCATCAGACACACTGGCTTAGGAAATGACCAGGGAGCCACCCGACTCGTTCCGACCGGCAGGACAGGAGGAAGGTCCAAGTCTAGCGTTTCGAGCAGTTCCTTTGCTCTTATGCCAACTGGTCTTGTGGCTCTTTGTCGTGTGCCATAAATTGCTAGGTACGGAGGTCTGAAGACGTGCTGAAAAGACGGATGCTTGGGCGTTCCACGTAACTTGGAAACGTAACTGCCAAGCAAGTAATCCCGCCGAGTCGCCAGAGGAGCCTCTCCTGACTCGCAGTAGAGGCTCGGGACAGGACTTGTCCTGAATGCACCCGTGCACAGTCTGATGCCGGCATTGTGCACCGGGTCTAAAATGCCTATATAAGACTTTCTCGCCGAAGCGTAGACTGCACAGCCAAAGTCTAATTTGGATCGTATGAGGGAGCGGTACAGTCGGAGCATGGACGTTCTGTCGGCTCCCCACGACTTACCGCTCAAGATCTTTAGGATGTTCATTGCCTTGAGGCATTTTGTTTTTAACTGGCGTAGATGTGGCAGCCAGTTCAATTTGTCGTCAAAGACCAAGCCGAGGAAGCGGGCGGACTCTGCGAATGGCAAAGTTTGGTTGGACAACGACAAGACCGGATGTGGATGAAATGTTCGGTGCCGAGTAAAGTGTAAACACGTTGTTTTTGTGGACGAGAACCTAAACCCATGAAGGTCAGCCCAATTTTCCAATCTGTTGATTGTCAATTGGAGCTGTCGCTGAGCGGAGTTCAGGTTTCCTGTCCGGTAGAAGATGGCCAAGTCATCAACATAGAGGGATGCACAAACGGGCAAGCGAATGCACGACGTGATCGAGTTGATGGCTATTGCAAACAACGTTACACTCAGAACAGCTCCCTGGGGGACGCCGTTCTCCTGCGCGAACAAGGATGACATGGTGTTGCCGACACGAACATGAAAAGTACGGTCAGCCATGAAGTTTTGGATGAAGAGAGGGAGGTGACCCCTGAATCCCCATCTGTGCATGGTGCGCAAAATGCCGTACTTCCAAGTCGTGTCATATGCCTTCTCAAGGTCGAAAAAGACAGCGATGAGGTGTTGACGCTGGATGAACGTGTTCTGGACCAATCCTTCCAACTGGACCAGGTTGTCCATCACCAATCTGTTCCGACGGAAACCATTTTGTTCGACGCAGAGGAGCCCCTTTGATTCCAGGAACCACATGAGCCGTGCATTGATCATGCGCTCGAGGAGTTTGCACACGCAACTCGTCAATGCAATCGGCCTGTAGCTGGAAGGTTCGGACCTGTCCTTTGCAGGCTTCAATATCGGGATGATGACAGAGATCCTCCATTGAGTCGGGAAACAGTCCTGGAGCCAAATCTTGTTAAGCAGAGCCAGAAGGTACGACTTTGCGTCTGAGGACAGATGTTTGATCATCTGGTAATGGATCAGATCCAGACCAGGTGAAGTGTCCTTTGCTGAAGGCAAAGCTGAATCCAGCTCCCAATCGCTGAAGGGTAGGTTGTACACCTCCAGGTTATTGGAACGGAAGTCTAGACTTCTACTCTCCGCCGCCTGCTTGACATTTTTAAAAGTCGCCGTGTAGTTCGCAGAGCTAGAAATTTCTGGAAATCGCGATCCAAGGATATCTGCGATCTCCTGTTGAGAGGTTGCAAGTACCCCATTGCACAGGAGACCAGCAATGGGTCTGAAGTTTGATTTTCCCGAAATCTTGCGAATTTTGTCGAAGACCCTGGATGACGGTGTCCGCGAGGTGATGGTGGACACGTAGTTCATCCAGGAGTTCTTCATAGCCTGCCTACACGTCAGACGAGCCTTGGCTTTAAGTTTCTTGAATGAAACTAGATTCGCCAGTGTTGGATGCGAAATAAACAAGGCAAGAGCTCTTCGTCTGCTCCTGATCGCCTCCTTGCATTCAGGAGTAAACCAGGGGACGGGCACGCGGTACGGCTTCTCCGACGACTGTGGGATGGTTTTTTGCGCTGCGTGTATGACCACCTCGGTGAAGTGGGCAACATGCGCGTCCACATTAGCAAAGTCGGTGTCGTCAAACACGGCAAGAGAACTGAAGGTGGCCCAGTCTGCCCTTTGCAGAATCCACTTTGGCTGGCGCGGTGGAAGGGGTGGAATGATACGACAGTCGATCAGAATGGGAAAGTGATCACTGCCGCAGAGATCGTCGTGAACACACCAGTCAGTATCAAGTGCTAGCAAAGGCGAGCAAAGCGAGAGATCAATTGCCGAGAAAGTTCCTGTGGCAGCCGAAAAGTGCGTGTTGCTGCCATCATTCAACAGCACAACATTGTGGAGCCTGACGGTGTCCTCCACCAGCGTGCCTTTCGGGTTGGTGGAAAGGCCGCCCCACATGGGATTGTGTGCGTTGAAAGCGCCGACAAGCAGATAAGGCCGGGGAAGTTGTGCCAAGAGGTCGTCAATTACTCGTTGTGAAACAACACTATCTGGAGGAAGGTAGACGTTGCAGATGTGAAGGGGGCTGGGAAGAGAGATCTTCACAGCCGCGGCCTGGAGTGGAGTGATCAACACAACAGCCTCCGAGTGGAGACTGTTGTGGACGGCCGTTGCAACGCCTCCCTGAGCGCGCTGTCCTGCGACGAAATCGTGTCGATAGAAATCGTAGTTTTTGAGGACAGGTGCATCTGTCGGTTTAAAGTGTGTCTCCTGAAAGCAAATGACGAGAGGACTGAACTTGGACACGAGTTGGCGAGTTTCCTCCCTTTTGGTGGAGTATCCCCGTGAATTCCACTGGATGATCTTCGCCATTTTGCCTTTTTGGTGTGTTCTTTTCGGGTTGTTTTATTTATTTCCACTCCTTCCTTTCTCCTTTCCCTTGACTGTCTGCCAGCTGTTGTCGGTGGAGTCTGTCTCCATGGCGTCCTTCCTGGTGGACAGGGAGGTCGACGTGGAGGTGCCGATGGTGTTTGGGTCGAAGGTAATCGGAGTTTTCTTCGAAGGCGCCGGCGCGGTCTGTTTCGCGGCCACTTTTGCATGCGCAAGCTGCAAAGTTCTGGCCTCCAGAAGCTCTTGAACTTGCAAGCGCAGAGATTCGATTTCCGATGTTTTCTCTGCAAGCTGGCTCTTCAATGATTGTACCTCCTGTCTGTGCCGTTCCTCCATTTCTTCGTGGCGCTTCGCCTGTTCGGCAGAGAGTTGCAATTGTTGCTCTAGCAGAGCTTGCAAACGAGCTGTCTCTGCCGAGACGGCAGCAGTGGCGGAGCTAGTGGCGTTGGCGAACGTCTTTTTGGAGATGGTGACATTGAGCCGTTTCCGGGCTTCGAATAAGGATATACCTTCTCGGACTTTTAGCTCTTGGATTTTCTTTTCTAGAACCCACTGCGGGCAGTCGCGAGACCACACAGGGTGACTGCCAGAGCAGTTCGCGCAGAGGGGAGAGCTAGAGCAGGCGTCCGTCTCATGGTCACCGGAGGAACATTTGCCGCAAACTGCCTTCCTAGTGCAGCCATCACTCGGATGACCGTAGGCTTGGCACTTGAAGCAGCGGAGAGGGTTCGGAATGTGAGGGCGAACATCGAGTCTCAGATATCCCGCAAAGATATACTCTGGCAGTTTGGGTGTACTGAAAGTGAGCAAAAGCAAAGGTGTTGGTAGTAGTGTGCCTGTTTTCCTGCTCATCATTCGGTACACGTCTGTCACTCGCTGGGAGGAGAGTTCATTTTTGATCTCCTCGACATCTAGGCCCAGTAGGTCGTGACAGAACACGAGCCCTTTCGAAGAGTTCAGCGTTTTATGCGGGGTCACTGTTACAGGCATGGTTTCAAATGTGGCCACAGCTTGCAGTTTTTTTGACTGCTCGCAGCTTACAACCTCCACCAGCAGGGAGCCGTCCTTCATGCACTTGGAACTCTTCACTCCGCCAACAAGAAGCAGAAGACCACGCTTCTGCGCAAACGGAGACACGGACTTGAATGATTTGCCATTCGAAAAGGAAACAACAAGAAAGCGTGGTTCCAATGGCTTGGGTGCCACGTCTTCGACAGCAATTGGTTCCTCTAACAGAGGGCGGGGTCTCTTGAATCGGTTTGGGGGGGGAGTGGGGTTTTGACAATTTGGGGTTGCCATTGGTTGGGATGGGGGCAACCACCTCCCAAAGGCGCCCGGATAACGTACCCAACTAACCATCTGAGGTACTACACTCATCAGGCCTTGATTAACAGCACCGTGGCCTACCCATCGAGGTTCGGTGGGGGGATTTGGGACTGAGGTTCCGTCCAGCAGGCTAAGAGGTGGAAAGTGCCAATTTTGCGCCCGGACGCAGCGCGGGCGCAATCGACCTTTTCCCTGGGCAGGAGCCACCGATATTGTCATACGATGACCCTGCCCAGCTATTACAGCCGACGCAACCCGGCCACGAGCCAATCCATGTAAGGTTCCAAGCCTGTACAAGCCGATTGACTGGGGTGGATGAGGCCCCAGCCTCCCGTTTCGGGGTGAAGCGGAAACCGAAGAGGTGTGTTGGATTAATATTAAACGCCTGTATCCAGCAGTACGAAAATACATCCTCAACCCCCAGGAAAATCTTTTCCTCCCTTACTGGTCTCCAGACACGGCAAACGTCCGGGTTAGCGGTTTCAGCCTGCACAGGGAGTCGGCCAGAAAGGAAGAGAGAAGAACATAGGATAGGGAAGGGAGAGCAACAAGAAGACCAAGACTCGAGAACTTCCTGTGCAGACCATCAGTCACCAGCGGCCTGGCACAAACGAATCGACTGAAGTGTCAAAAAAGTCAACCAAAGAGAAATCCAAAAATGTAAGCCAAATCGTCATTCGGGGAGGGAACCACACCGCTGTCGCAGATGACAGACGGTGGCTTCGGGAGGCGGCAAGAAATGAAGCAAGACAGGAGGTGAAGGAAAGGTGGTGAAAGGAAGAGTTAGAAAGAAAAGGGTGCACAGATCCTCCCTAGACCAGAGTCCGCGTACCGCAACAGCGGCGTGGCCGGACTACTCTTGGTCTGGGTCCTCGCCGGGAGCCTGTCCGGTATAGGAAACCTTACGGGGAGCGAAACCTCCCCTCCCGGCATGGCCTCCCGGGTCATCGGACCACGCAAACCCCCTCACCACGGTACGGTGGTAGTCCTCGAGGGGGTCAGGTGCTCTACCACCTGAGCTATCAGGACACACAATCTCCTGCTTTGCTGGGTGGGATAATGGGGTCTCTGAGCATCCCATACATGCAGGGACAACGATTGCGCTGTCACTAAGACCCATCAACTCATTCTGAAGGAAGAGACACGAGGTTGATGAGAGGATGTGGGGGATGTCAGTGATCTACCTGGTGTCTCATCTTTTGAGAATGGGCAAAGGGTCTCAGTGAAAGCGTCATCGCTGTCCTGTGGCCTAGCCCAATTGTTCCCGTCCCATGTACGGGTCACTGGCCGTCTTGTCTCCTTCGGATAATAATCCCTCCCAGCAAAGAGGGAGAATGTGCGTCCTGATAGCTCAGCTGGTAGAGCACCTGCCCGGCAAGCAGGAGGTCCAGGGTTTGTATCCAGGCTGGTTGCAAATTTGTCCAGCTTTGCGTACCTTCCTTCCATTGCATACTGCTTCTGCCTAAACCAGTTTCAATGTCCTCTATATTTGCTTTATTGTATTTCACCTTTATCTGGCTTATTTTCATACCTGTGTTATATATTTAAATTATTTACATATAATATAATTATATAACATATAAATATATGTAAATTTTTTGTACCTATATGTGTAAGATATATGTATAAATATATGTTGCATATAATATGCAGTGTACCTTGAATGAATGAATAGTGGGGTTTAGAGGCGCGTCAACAGCTTAGTTTTGCGCCTGAAAAGTAAAAATTAAAACACTTCAAAGACACAAAAGTCTTATTACGTCAGAATAAAATGTGCTTTAAGATATTCTAGTTATATATATCTATAATCGTTTTAAGATATTGTTGGTTTATAATTTCTTTCCTTTCATTTTCGCGAGTTTCCGTCTGAGATCGTCAGTGCCCATCTCCATAGGCTTAGACTCATCGTCCTCGTCATTAGTATGGAAAGTGAATCTGTCATGTACTTTTTTACCACAAGCCTCAGTTTGATCGTCGTCTGAAAGTTGTGGTGCATCCAGCTTTGGTATATTAGAATTGTTCTTGTCTTTGGTATTGTTAGTGTGTTCGACAGATCGTTTGGGTTGTTGCTGCTCTTTTGGCGGTTGTTGTTTTTTAGTTGGTGAATTTGATAGGGTTTTCAGGGCAGTGAGTTCGTCTTTCATTTTTTGGTTTTGCGTTTTGAGTTCCTGGTTTTCTTCTCGTAGCTGTTTTATCTGTTCCGTTTGCTCTTCAGTTTTCTTTGTTTGTATTTCTAGCTGTTCATTGTTTTCTTTTTGTCCCGCCAAAATGAGAGACATCATCTGCATGAGATTTTCAAGTCCTGGTGTCGGAATTTGGTTGGACGCTCTTGTATCCTTTAATTGTGCGGTTGCAGCAGCGAAAGATTTTTGGGGACGGACGAGTGGCGAACGAAGCTGGAGTCGTTTACGTGCTTCGGAGTATGATACTCCGTCCTTTACTTTAATTTCCATTATCTTTTTCTCACGAATCCACACGGGGCATTCCCTCGACCAGGCCGGATGATGGTCTCCACAGTTGAGACATGAAGCCTTCTCATCGCAAGGTGTGTCCCGTGTGCGTCGCACTTGCCGCATTTCGGACAAACGAAGGAGTTTCTACAATTGGTTTGAATATGTCCATATTTCTGGCACTTCAGACATGGCACGGGATTTGGAATGTGACGTCTTACATCCACACGAATGTAGCCAACGAAAATGTGATCCGGGAGACTGGTGGTGTTGAAGGTCAAAATGAGGAGCGGGGTAGGTTTTAAGACGCCATCCTTTCTCGTATGCACACGCTTGACCACGGAAACTAGCTGTTCTTTCAGTTCTCTCAGAATTTCTTTCTCTTCCATTTCCAGGAGGTCGGGACAAAAGATCACACCCTTGCATGAGTTCAACGTCTTGTGGGGCTGAACGATGAGTGAGCAAGTGGGACCGAAATTGTTTAGTTTCAACATTGTCTGCGCCATTACGTCAGAAGCGACTTCTACGAGCAGGGTCCCGTCTCGTAGTTTTTTGACACCTTTGGGATTGCCAATGTAATGCCTAATACCAAGTTGGATTTCAAACGGCGAAAAGTCGTGGAACGTATCAGTGTCATAATCGAGTTTAATAATGAAGAAGCGTAAAGTGGGTTTAAACACATGAACATCAGATAAAGAAGGTATTGAGCAAGATTGGGAGGAAGTTGGTTTGGGAAGTGGGGGAAATTGACAATCATTGGAAGATATAAACTAAATAGGGAGCAACCCCCTCCACAGTGCCCGGAATGGGGACTCAACAAACTGTCACAGGGCATCACCCCGTGGGGCCTTGTAAACTAAACGGGTCCCCCCCATTGAAATTCGGTGAAGGGGAGCCGGCATAGATTTCCTTTACATCAGGCGGGAGAGGGAAAGTGCCAATTTTAAGCCCGGACGCAACACGGGCGCTATTGACCTTTTCCCTGGGCAGAGGACACCGTTATTGTCATACGAAGCCTCTGCCCAGCTATTAGAGCCAACGCAACCCGGCCACGAGCCCAAGTGCAAACAAAAACAAAAAAGAAACCGAATAATTGGAAGCAATTTTCGTCAACGAGGGGAGTTCAGGTGCACCCAGGAAGCCGGCCAGAAAAGTAAGTGCAAGAATTTTAGGAAAGAGAGAAAGAGACAAGAAAGACACGAGAACTCCCTGAACACACCCCAGTCACCAGCTGTCTGGCTCTACCACCGACTGCATATTTATCCGAGAACCAAAAGAAGAACCGTTGAGAACGCCAAGTCGTCGTTGGGGAGGGAGCCACGCCACTGTCGCAGAAGGCAGACGGGGGCTTCGGGAGGTGGCAAGGAATTAAACAAGAAGATAGGTGAAGAAATGATGGTGAATGGAAAATAGTTAAGAGAAAAGGGCGCTCAGATCCTCCGTAGACCAGAGTCCGCGTACCGCAACAGCGGCGTGGCCGGACTACTCTTGGTCTGGGTCCTCGCCGGGAGCCTGTCCGGTATAGGAGACCTTACGAAGAGCGAAACCTCCCCTTCCGGCATGGCCTCCCGGGTCATCGGACCACGCAAACCCCCTCACCACGGTACGGTGGTAGTCCACGAGGGGGGTCGAACCACAGCAGATAGCAAACTTGTTTAGCGAGTACTTTGGCCGCGCAGCAATTAGCGTGGTGAATACAAGGCCGCGGGATACACAGGCGCAAGTAAACACTCAGTGGACCACCGAGCAATGTTATCTTTATGTCACCAGTAACTCCGACCGAATTCTATGATATTGCGGGAAAAGCGTGTAAGAAAACGTCGGCCGGAACAGATGGAATCTGAATGAATGAATGAATAGTGGGGCTTTAAGGCGCGTCAACCTTTTGGTCATTTTGCGCCTGCGAGAAAGTTTTGAAATAAAAAGTAAAAACCTTCAAGTAAGTCACAAAAGTCACACTACGTCAAGAAGTCAGAGAATTTAAAATACTAGTTCTAAACGCACTTTTTATAAATACTTGCGATTAGATTAGTAAACAGTTAAAAACTAGAGTTATTGACTAAATTGTGCTAAGGATGTCCGTTTCTTTTAAAAACACAAAAAGCTTGTCAATTTGTTTAGGGTCGTCCCCAAGGACCTTGGAGATGCTGTCCTCCAGAGCGAGGCGCCTCCTCGATCCCCTGTATTTGTGACACTGGAGAAGGATGTGCCGAACAGTAACGACCTCGTTGCAAGTGTCGCACCTAGGTGGGATTTTTTCGATGGAGAACAGATAGGCATGAGTAGCGAGCGTGTGCCCTATCCGCAAGCGCGTGAGGACAACTTCTTCTCGTCTGCTGGGCCTAATCGAGGAATCCCAGGAAGAGATAACAGATTTGATTTCTTTCAGCTTGTTATTAGTCTCAAGATCCCACATGTCTTGAAACTTCTTATTAAAAAGTGTCTTGAAGAAATTCTTCAGGTCATTGAATCTAAGCAGGTTGTTGTCAATCGAGGCCTTTAGCGTTGCAGCCTTGGCCGCCCTGTCTGCCAACTCATTACCCTGTATCCCCACATGCCCAGGGACCCAGCAGAACACCACCCTGACATCCCTCGACGAAAGGGACGCCAGCTGCGAGTGAATATCCTGGACGAGAGTGTGTGGGGAATACAGGGCGTCGATCGCCTGGAGAGAACTCAATGAATCAAAAACAGATTAGGAAAAACTTTTCATCTCGACTTGACTGAATGAATTTCAGCGCCTGTAACATCGCATGCAGCTCGGCTGTTTGGATGCTACACTTGGCATTGAGTTTGAAACTGTGTGAAATATCGCGACCCGAGATAAAAGCGCTGCCAACGGCGTTGTCATCCTTTGACCCATCGGTAAATATGTGAATAAAACCTTGATGCTTAGAGCACAGCTCGGCAAACTGATTCCGATAAACAATCGAGCCAGTGGAGCTTTTGCTGTTCGCCGCCAATTCTGTAAGACAAGTTGGACGCCCAGTTATCCACGGGGGTGTGGCGCTGAGGCCATGTGGATGACACTTAGGATAGCGAAAAGCAGCTTCCACCAAGATGCGATTTAATCGCATCCCTACAGGTAGCGTGGAGTTGGGTTTAGAGTCGTAGATTGCTTCAAAGCTGGGCTTGAACAGTGGCAAAAAGGCCGGGTGTTTTTTCATGCAAAGTACTTTAGCTGCATATGACGTAAGCAGGTACTGCCTGCGCAAGGCTAGGGGCGGTTCACTCGCCTCACAGAACAGGCTTTCGAGCCGGCTGGTGCGGAGAGCGCCAGTGGCAAGCCGGATACCTGTATTATGCACCGTGTTCAGCGGTTTCAGGTTGCTATCCCTATCCAGCAAAATGGATCGGGAATCAGGCGTGAGGTTTTTTAGGAACATGTTATGGACCCTGTCGGCCCCCGGAGACGTGTTCTTTGATGTCCGAATGGCGGTGTCCAGCTCCCACTCACTAAACGGCATGTTGTAGCACTTGGTGTTGGCAGAGGCAAACGACAGTTGTCTGCGCTCTGCTGTGTGCTTGATCTGTTGGAACGATGCCGAGTAGTGGCGGGAACTGGAGACATCTGCAAAGTGTTTGCCAATGCTGTCTGCGATCTCCTTGGGAGCCGTGAACAGGTGACCATTGTTCTTAATGCCAGCTATTGTATTAGGCTTGTGTTTGCCTCTGATCTTATTTGCACGGTGCCACACCTTGGTGAGAGGCGTGGCACAAGTGAGCGAAGACACATAATCATTCCATGATTGGCGCTGCGACTTTTTAAAGACTTGACGTGCCTTGGCACGGAGCTGCCTAAACACCTCCAGGTTATGGTTTGTAGGTCGTCTGGAGAAAATGCGGAGAGCCTTTTTGCGTGCCTTTTGTGCTTCGTCACACGCATCGTTCCACCATGGAACGGGTATGCGACGTGGATTGGTGGAAGTTTGTGGTATGGACTCCTCTGCTGCACATATGATTATTTCCGAAATCTTTCTGACTCTGGAGTTGACCTCCGTTTCCTGGAGTGAACCACTGAGGTCTGCTAGACCATGAAACCGCTTCCAGTTCGCCCGTTTTAAGCTCCATCGAGCGGGGCGAGAGGGGATCTGGAAGTCTGTTTGGAGCCTCACGATAATGGGAAAGTGGTCACTGCCACAAAGGTCATCGTGCACGGAGAATTCGAATAGAGGTGCCACAGAAGGCGAACATATACATAAGTCAATCGCCGAGAAATTCCCATTAAAAGAGTTAAACCTAGTTTTTTGTCCGTTGTTTAAAAGAATAAGATCGTTGTCACCGATAAAACTCTCGTGCATACGACCCCTGCCGTCAGCCACGGTGTCGCCCCACAAGGGGCTATGCGCGTTGACGTCACCCAACAGCACATAGGGGTGGGGGAGTTGTGACACGAGGCTTTGAAGGTTCGGGGCCGTAGCTGGTGCCCACTCAGGAAGGTAGATGTTACAGAAGGTAGATGTTACAGAATGTAACTGGTTGAGGGACGTGGACTCGGACTGCCACTGCCTGGAGAGGTGTTGTCAGCGGCAGTGGACTTGAAACCAGACTATCCGAGACCAACGCGGCCACTCCACCGTGAGCGACGTTACCAGTCAAGTCATCAAAACGATACAACGAATAATTCTTTAAAACAGGTTTGTCAATAGGTTTAAAATGTGTTTCTTGAAGAAAGAGACACAAAGGGTTAAAATGGGACGTTAAAACCTTAATCTCTTCTCGGCGAATGTTGAACCCACGAACATTCCACTGTAGGAGAGCCATTTTAGATTGTAATAGGGGTATGCTTCCCGCCCTGCGTGACACGCTTCTTTGGTGCTGTGCCTTGTTCTTTTTCAGCCGGGCGCTTCTCCTTCGAGACAGCAGGCTCGCTGCAGTCCATGCCTGGCACAACAGCGGCACCTCCACTGCCGCCTTGCTGCGTAGGAGCGGCACCTCCAACTTCCTCACAGTCCATCGAGGACTCGCCCTCGGTGGACTTGGGGCCGGTCTCTTTACCGCTTGGTGGTTTACCAGCAACAGGAATCTTTTGTTTTTCAGGTCTTGGTTTCAGTGCGAGAAGTTCTTCTTCCATTTTCTTGTTTTTGTTTTTCAGTGTTTGGTTTTCTCTTCGGAGCTCCTTGATTTGTTCTGTCTGTTCTTCTATCTTTCTTGTTTGTTCTTCAATCTTTTTCGTCTGGGCTTCAAGCTTTTCTTTATTTTCTTTTTGGCCGGCCAAAAGAAGTGCCATTAACTCCCTCAGTTGGTTGAAGTCTGCGGAGTCAGAGGAATGGGCAGCTTCTGTGACTGGCTGGACAGCAGGTGGTGTGGTGACGGCATTCGAGAAAGACTTGGCAAGATTGGGCTGTGGATACAAAAGATTGTACTTCCTACGAGCCTCAGAGATAGAGAGCTTTTCTTTGGTTTTGATTTCGGTAATTTTCTTTTCCCTTTTCCAGATAGGACATTCCCTGGACCAGGCCGGGTGGGAGCCACCGCAGTTCAGGCACTTGGCCTCCCGGTCACAGGGCTTGTCTCCGTGCTCATCTACCTGACCACAGGTGGGACACGCGTACGGCCTCTCGCACGTGTGTTGGGTGTGGCCGAACTTGTGGCAGCGCAAACATCGTAAAGGGTTAGGAATGTGTTGTCGAACACCAACTCGAATGTAACCAACAAAGACACTCTGTGGAAGAACAGTCGTGTTGAAAGTAATGACATGGAGTGGCGACGGTTTCAAAACGCCATCTTTTCGGGTGTGGATACAGCGAATTTCAATAACATTTTGGTCCTTTAATTCCTCGAGAATCACCTTCTCGTCAATGTCTACCAAATCTGGACAAAAGATCACTCCTTTGCAGGTGTTCAGCGTCTTGTGGATCTCAACCTTAACAGGAAAGGTTTCTAGAAGTTTTGGGCGTGACACCTTCTGAGACTGCTCATCGGAGCAAACTTCGATGAGCAACGTTCCATCACGGAGCCGACTGACGCTGTTGGTAGAACCAATGAATTTCACAATGAAACTATTTATCTTGAGTGGTGAAACACCGATAAATGACTTTTTTGTGTGTTGTTCATCTCGTTTAATCACAAAGAACTTGGGAAATGTGACTGGTTGAAACGAGCGAACATTTATAGGTTTGTCGAACAAACCAGGTAAATAATTTGGGGGGGGGGGGGGAATGGGGTTTTTGTCGTGGGAATCCATGCAAAAACGTTGAAAATTTCGTCTCTCACGATCCCTGCCCACCACGGAGCCCAACCTGGGGGACGCCGCGCCGATGTGAAATCGACGACTTACCTTAGGTACAACGTACCTCTTTCGCCGGGGTTGTCGGAGAGATATAGCGGGGGAAACACCGACAGTCGCAAGTGACCGTAGGGTTAGGGACAAACCACTATTATACAGCCATCACGCCACCGGTGCCCCCCCACTCATCCTGTGCAAGGTTTTTGAGGCCAGTACACGAGCCGATTGACTGGGGGTGGATTAGCCCCCAGCCGCCTGTTTTGAGTGAAGCCGAAACCAAAGGGGTGTGTTGGAAGGTATTCCCCGTCTGTTCTGCTGGCGAACTGGAGAATACCCCCTCAACCCCCAGGAAAATCCTTTCCACCCGTTCAAGGATTCCACACACGGCAAACATGTGGGTTAGCGTTTTGGCCTGCATAAGGAGTCGGCCAGAAGAGAAGACAAGGATATAGGACAGAGAAGGGAAAGAATCGAGAAGGCAAAGACTCGAGTACTCCCTATGCAGGCCACCAGTCACCAGCTGCCTGGCACCGACAATCGACTGTGCGTCAAAAAAGGTATTCCAAAAGAAAAGCCAACAACGACAGCCAAATCGTCACTCGGGGAGAGAACCACACCGCTGTCGCAGAAGACAGACGGTGGTTTCGGGAGGCGGCAAGAAATGAAGCAAGAAAGGAGATAAAGGAAAGGTGGTGAAAGGAAGGGTAAGAAAGGAAAGAGTGCACAGATCCTCCCTAGACCAGAGTCCGCGTACCGCAACAGCGGCGTGGCCGGACTACTCTTGGTCTGGGTCCTCGCCGGGAGCCTGTCCGGTATAGGAGACCTTACGGGGAGCGTGACCTCCCCTCCCGGCATGGCCTCCCGGGTCATCGGACCACGCAAACCCCCTCACCACGGTACGGTGGTAGTCCTCGAAGGGGCAGATGGAATCTCGGGAAGAATACTGAGGCATGTGCTAGTGCAAATGATGCAGCCTTTGACTTATATAATTAACGCGTCATTATTCACAGGGCAGTTCCCAACAGACCTAAAGAAAGTGAAAATTGTCCCCATCCTGAAGAAAGATCACAGCAAAAGAGAAAACTACAGACCTATCGCTATACTGTCTATTTTCTCAAAAATAATGGAAAAGGCCTTCTGCGTGAGGTTGATGTCCTTCCTGAACAAACACCGTGCGTTCAACGACAGGCAACACAGGTTCAGGAAGGGCAGGTCAACGGCCACCGCTGTCGCTATGTGTGTACACGAAATTATCACGGCAATGGACCAAAAGTAGAAATCTATTTGGGTTTTCTATGATTTTACAAAGGCATATGACACCGTGAACCATAAGATTTTGCTACAAAAACTTAACAACCTGGGAATTGCGGGAGTAGCAAATGACTGGGTGCGCTCCTTTCTTAGTAATCGAAAGCAAGCGGTGCACATGAGGGTTCAGGACAGGGTAATAAAATCGGAAGAGTGGGGGAGCGGAAATATTGGACTGCCACAAGGATCGACAGTCTCGCCCCTGCTGTTCTTGCTGTTCACAAATGACATGCCAACAAAGGTCAAGGAAGGAAGCCTCACTCTATTTGCGGACGACACAACACACCTCTTCACGGCAACCAAGGGGGAGGACGTGTGCGCTAATCAGGGGGTGAAGCAGATGGAAGAGTGGAGCCGAAGAAACGAGCTTTTTATCAACAAAGAAAAGAAAGAAATGACTAGATTTGACTAGATTTTATTAGATCATCTTTAAGAGCGCAGTTAGTCTCAGAAATTGAAACAGCTTATCAATCTGCTTTGGATTATCTCCCAGGAGTTTGGCAATGTCCTGTTCGAGAGAGAGCCGCCTTCGCACACCCCCGTATTTGGGGCATTCCACGAGGGCGTGACGAACACTAAGTGCTTCATTGAATGAATGAATAGTGGGGCTTTAAGGCGCATCAACCTTGAGGTCATTTTGCGCCTGATAAAAGTTCGAGACAAAATAAAAAGTAAAATCCTTCAAGAGGAACACAAAAGTCCCACTACGTCAAAGAACAACAAACAAAATTTACAAAACAGAACACAACACAACAACCAAAATGACTAGATATTCTTTAAAATGTTTGTTGCTTTTAAAAACTTGAACAGTTGATCGATTTGTTTTAGGTCGTCACCTAGCACTTTGTCAATGGTGCTTTCGAGCGAGAGTCGCCTTCGCTCTCCGCTGTATTTGTGACATTCAATGAGAAAATGACGCACAGTCAGCACCTCGTTGCAGGCCTCACACCTGGGCGGGATCTTGTCAAGTGAGAATAAGAATGAGTGTGTGAGGAGGGTGTGACCGATCCTCAGGCGCGTGAGGACAACTTCCTCCCGCCTCGTTGACCTGGTCGACGACTGCCACGGAACAACGGTGGACTTTATTTCTTTTAATTTATTGTTTGATTCAAGGTCCCACATGCCTTGGAACTTATTTTTGAAAGAAGACTTGAAGAAGTTTTTCAAGTCGGTGCAACTCAGCCTGTCATTATCAACGACATCTTTCTCCAATGCAGCCTTGGCCGCCCTGTCTGCTAGCTCGTTGCCCTGTATCCCCACGTGTCCAGGGACCCAGAAGAACACCACCCTGACGCCCCTCGACGAAAGTGACGTCAGCAGCGAGTGAATTTCCTGGACAAAAGAATGTGAGGAATACAGGGTTTCAATTGCTTGAAGGGAGCTCAGCGAGTCTGAACAAATGAGGAACGCTTTCTCTTCGTTCCTCGACTCGACATGTTTCAGAGCAGATAAAATTGCATAAAGTTCGGCCGATAAAATGCTACATTTGTCGTTGAGTTTAAAACCTTTCGATATGTTATGACTAGAAGTGAATGCACAGCCAACCGCGCTGTCATCCTTTGACCCGTCTGTAAAAATCTTTATAAAATCTTGGTGCTTCGAACAAAGCTCAGCAAACTGTTTTTGGTAGACAATCGAGCTAGTGGAGCTCTTACTGTTTGCCGCCAGATCGATTATGCAAGATGGACGCATGGTTACCCACGGGGGTGTGGCGCTTATGCCATGTGGGTAAACCCTAGGGAATCGAAATGCGGTTTCCACCAGAATACGATTCAATCGCATGCCTGCCGGCAGCGTAGAGTTCGGTTTGGCATTGTAAGCAGCTTCAAAGCTTGGCCTAAACACAGGTGCGAAGGCCGGGTGCTTCCTCATACACAGTAGTTTGGCGGCGTATGATGTTAAAAGGTACTGCCTGCGCAAGGCTAGGGGCGGTTCACTCGCCTCACAGAACAGGCTTTCGAGCCGGCTGGTGCGGAGGGCGCCAGTGGCCAGCCGAATACCTGTATTGTGAACGGTGTTTAGTGGCTTCAGGTAGCTATCCCTAGCCGAGGCGTAAACGATACTGCCGTAATCCAATTGGGATCTCACCAACGACCTGTAGAGCCGAAGCATAACGACCCGATCGGCACCCCAGCTGGTGCCAGTGAGCATGCGAAGCAGATTAAGCGATTTTTGGCACTTCATTCTAAGCTGATGAACATGTTCTTTCCAGTTCAGTTTCTGGTCGAACCAAAGACCCAGAAACTTGACAGCGTTTGCAAATGGCAGAGCAGCTCCCCTAAGAAGAATATCGGGAGCTGGGTGTAGACCTCGATGCCTTGAAAAATGCACGCAAGTGGTTTTTGTGGTGGAGAACTTGAATCCCATGTTGTCAGCCCACCTCACTAGTTTGTTGACCGTCATCTGGATTTGTCGAGCGGACGTAGCGAGCGACCGAGCTCGGCAGATGATCGCGAGGTCGTCAACAAACAGTGAGGCGGAAACTGGGGAACGAACACAATCCACGGTACCATTGATTGCGATTGCAAACAGCGTCACACTGAGCACGCTCCCTTGCGGCACGCCGTTCTCCTGTGTGAACGTGTCGGATAAAACATCGCCAACACGGACGTTAAAAGTGCGGTCAGTCATAAAATTGGTGATAAAAACAGGAAGTCGACCTTTAAAACCCCATGAAGACAGGGATTTTAAAATGTTAAAACGCCAGGTGGTGTCGTAGGCCTTCTCCAGGTCGAAGAATACAGCAATCGCGTGCTGCTTGCACAGGAACGAGTCCTGAATAAAGGCCTCCATCCTGACCAAATGGTCGATGGTACTTCTGTTCTTACGAAAGCCACATTGGAGATTGGAGAGAAGTTTCTTGGTTTCCAGCCACCAAACAAGTCGGTTGTTGACCATTCTCTCCATCACCTTGCAAAGACAGCTGGTCAGGGAGATTGGCCTGTAACTGGCCGCCAGTTGCTTGTCCTTGCCAGGCTTTGGGATTGCGACTTGAATGGCGTGCCGCCATTCATCTGGAAAGGCTTGGGTAATCCAAATCTCATTATACGTGTCCAGCAAAATGGATCGGGCATCAGGCGTGAGGTTTTTGAGGAACATGTTATGGACCCTGTCGGCCCCCGGAGACGTGTTCTTCGATGTCCGTATGGCGGTGTCCAGCTCCCACTCACTAAACGGCATATTGTAGCACTCGGTGTTGGCAGAGACAAACGACAGTTGTCTGCGCTCTGCTGTGTGCTTGATCTGTTGGAACGATGCCGAGTAGTGGCGGGAACTGGAGACATCTGCAAAGTGTTGGCCAATACTATCCGCGATCTCCTTGGGGGCCGTGAACAGGTGTCCATTGCACTTAATACCTGAAATTACATTTGGTTTGTGCTTGCCTCTGATCTTATTTGCACGGTGCCACACCTTGGTGAGGGGCGTGACACAAGTGAGTGACGAAACATAATTACTCCACGACTGACGCTGAGACTGTTTAAAAACCTGACGGGCCTTGGCACGTAGCTGCCTAAACACCTGCAGGTTTTGATCGGTTGGCCTCTTCGAGAAAACGCGGAGAGCCTTTCTCCTAGCCTTGTGCGCCTCATCGCACGAATCGTTCCACCACGGAACAGGGATGCGACGCGGCTTCGTGGAAGTTTGTGGGATGGCCTTTTCTGCTGCACATACTATTATTTCTGAAATTCTTCTTATTTTTGATTTGGCGTCCGTTTCCTGGAGTGAACCACTGAGGTCTGCTAGTCCTGCAAACCGCTTCCAGTTCGCCCGTTTTAGGCTCCATTGAGCGGGGCGGGAGGGGATCTGAAAGTCGGTTTGGAGCCTCAAGATGATCGGGAAGTGGTCACTTCCACAGAGGTCGTCATGCACAGAAAATTCGAACAGAGGTGCCACAGAAGGCGAACAAATGCAAATGTCTATTGCCGAGAAATTCCCATTAAAAGAGTTAAACCTAGTTTTTTGTCCGTTGTTTAAAAGAATGAGATCGTTGTCATCGATAAAACTCTCGAGCAAACGACCCCTGCCGTCAGCCATTGTGTCGCCCCACAGGGGGCTATGTGCGTTGACGTCACCCAACAACACATAGGGGTGGGGGAGTTGTGACACAAGGCTTTGAAGGTTTGGGGCCGTAGCTGGCGCCCACTCAGGAAGATAAAAGTTACAAAAAGTAACAGGTTGTGGCACGTGGACCCGGACTGCCACTGCCTGGAGAGGTGTTGTGAGCAGCAGTGGACTTGACACCAGACTGTCCGAGACCAACGTGGCCACTCCACCGTGAGCGATATTGCCAGTTAGATCGTCACAACGATACAACGAATAGTTCTTAAAAACAGGTTTGTCAGGTGGTTTAAAATGCGTTTCTTGGAGAAAGAGACACAAAGGGTTAAAATGGGAGCTTAAAAGCTTAATCTCGTCTCGGCGAATGTGACACCCACGAACATTCCACTGAAGGAGCGCCATTTCAGAGCACAACGGGCGAATGCCTCCTGCTGCGCGAGTTGGCACGCTTCTTTGTCGCTGTGATGTGCTCTTTTTCAGCCGGGCGTTTCTCCTTGGCAACAGCAGGACCGCTGCAGTCCATGCTGTCGCCCTCGCTTTGGGAGGCAAGGCACTCCTGACCGTCTTGACCGCTGCTTTGGGTTTTAACAGGAACTGGTTTCTTTTGCTTTTCAGATTTTTCTTTCAGCAAAATCAGTTCTTCCTCCATTTTCTTATTTTTGTTTTTGAGTGTTTGGTTTTCTTTTCTGAGTTCCTTGATTTGTTCTGTCTGTTCGTCAATTTTTCTTGTTTGTTCTTCGATCTTTTTCGTTTGTTCTTCTAGTTTTTCTTTGTTTAGTTTTTGACCGGCCAAAAGAAGAGCCATCATCTCCGTCAGTTGTTTGAGTTCTGCGGAGTCGGTGGGATGGGCTGCTTCTTTGGAAGCCTGAACAACAGGTGGTGTGCTGGCGGCTTCAGAAAAAGACTTGGTAAGAATGGGCTGAGGAGAAAGAAGGTTGTATTTCCTGCGAGCCTCGGAAATGGACAGTTTTTCTTTGGTTTTAATCTCCGTAATTTTCTTTTCCCTTTTCCAGACAGGACAGTCCCTGGACCAGGCCGGGTGGGAGCCACCACAGTTCAGGCACTTGGCCTCCTGATCACAGGGTTTGTCAACGTGTTCGCCTGCCTTGCCACAGTTTGGGCACACGTGCGGCCTCTCGCACGTGTGTTGGGTGTGGCCGAACTTCTGGCAGTTTAAACAACGTAACGGATTAGGAATGTGTTGACGAACACTAACTCGGATAAAACCAACAAAAAGACTCTGTGGTAAACAAGTGCTGTCGAAGGTAATTATGTGCAGAGGGGATGGTTTAAGAACTCCGTCCTTTCGGGCGTGGATACATCGAACCTCCGTAACATTTTGATCTTTTAACTCCTCGAGTATTACCTTCTCGTCGATGCCAACTAAATCAGGGCAGAAGATAACACCTTTGCATGTATTCAAGGTTTTGTGACATTCGACTGCGACAGGGAAGGTTCCCAAGAGTTTAAGGTTTGAAACCTTCTGGGACTGCACCGCGGAGCAAACTTCAACCAGCAGGGCTCCGTCACGGAGCCGACTGACGCTGTTGGTGGAGCCGATGTACTTTGCAATAAAGCTGTTAATTTTAAAAGGCGACACACCGTTGAATGACTTGCATTTGTCTTGTTCGTCTCGTTTAATCACAAAGAATTTTGGAAATGTGATTGGTTGAAACGAGCGAACAGTTATAGGTTTGTCCAACAAACCAGGTAAATAATTAGGGGGGGGAGTTGGGGTTTTGTTTTCAGTTTCCATGCAAAAACTGTAGATTTTCGTCTCCCGCGATCCCTGCCCACCATGGAGCCCAACCTAGGGGACGTAATAGCCAGAAATTTGGCCAGAGCGCCGGGGTTGTCCGGAAGATATAGCGGGGGAAACACCGACAACCGCGAGTGACCGTAGGGTTTGGGACCAACCGCAATAAAACGGCCATCACGCCACCGGCACCCCCCCACTCATCCTGTGCAAGGTTTTAATGCCGAGACACGAGCCGATTGACTGGGGGTGGATTAGCCCCCAGCCTCCTGTTTTAAGTGAAGCAGAAACCAAAGGGGCGTGTTGGAAGGTATTCCCCGTCTGTTCTGCTGGCGAACTGGAGAATACCCCCTCAACCCCCAGGAAAATCCTTTCCACCCGTTCAAGGGCTCCACACACGGCAAACATGTGGGTTAGCGTTTTGGCCTGCATAAGGAGTCGGCCAGAAGAGAAGACAAGGATACAGGACAGAGAAGGGAAAGAATCGAGAAGACAAAGACTCGAGTACTCCCTATGCAGGCCACCAGTCACCAGCTGCCTGGCACCGACAATCGACTGTGGGTCAAAATCGATAACCGGAAGATTAACCAACAACGATAACCAAATCATCAACTGGGAGGGAACCGCACCGCTGTCGCAGAAGACAGACGGTGGCTTCGGGAGGCGGCAAGAAATGAAGCAAGACAGGAGGTGAAGGAAAGGTGGTGAAAGGAAGGGTTAGAAAGAAAAGGGTGCACAGATCCTCCCTAGACCAGAGTCCGCGTACCGCAACAGCGGCGTGGCCGGACTACTCTTGGTCTGGGTCCTCGCCGGGAGCCTGTCCGGTATAGGAACCCTTACGGGGAGTGAGACCTCCCCTCCCGGCATAGCCTCCCGGGTCAACGGACCACTCAAACCCCCTCACCACGGTAAGGTGGTAGTCCACGAGGGGGAAGTGCTTCATTGCACGTGGCACACCGAGGCTGGATTTTCTCGAGGGAGAACAGGTAGGCGTGGGTGAAGAGCGTGTGCCCTATTCTTAGCCGTGTGAGAACAACTTCCTCCCGTCTAGTGGACCTGATTGATGAATCCCAGTGCTCGATGGTGGGTTTTATTTATTTCAATTTGTTGTTGGTTTCCGCATCCCACAATTCTTGAAATTTAAGTTTAAAGTGCGATTTAAAGTAAACTTTTATGTCAGTATGAGAAACTTTGTCAACGTCTATTAAATCCTTGGCAGTTGCAGCCCTCGCTGCTTTGTCGGCAAGTTCGTTTCCCCGAATCCCCACGTGTCCAGGGACCCAGAAAAACACCACCCTGACGTCTCTGGAAGCCAGGTACGCCAGGAGTGAGTGAATTCCCTGGACTAGCGATAGTGGGGAATACAAGGCGTCGATTGCCTGCAGTGAGCTGAGAGAATCCGAGCATATGACAAAGGATTTCTCGGGCCGGTGACGGATATGCTCCAAAGCTTTCAATAGCGCAAATAGCTCGGCAGTGAAAACACTGCTCATCGCGTGTAGTCTGAAACCTTGTGAGGTGTCGGGGTAAAAAGTAAAAGCACTACCAACTAAGCTGTCCTTTTTAGATCCGTCTGTAAAATAAAAAACAAAATCTTTGAAATCTGCAAGTAATTCACTGAATCTCTTTTGGAAGACTAAATCACTAGAGCTATGACCGAGCGGTTTCGACGAAAGCCAGATTGCTCCTTGCAAAGAAAGTTGTTTCTTTCAAGATGCCACATGAATCGTGCTGCTATCATGCGTTCGAGGATCTTGCAAAGACAACTAGTAAGTGCGATCGGGCGGTAGCTTGACGCATCTGACTTCTCCTTGCCAGGTTTTAGGATGGGAATAACAATGGCTACCCTCCATTGAGCGGGGAAACTGTCTTCGCACCATATCCTGTTAAACAGGTTAAGCATGTAGGATTTCGAGTCAGAGGACAGGTGTTTGATCATCTGGTAATTAATACGATCAATACCAGGTGACGTGTCCTTCGCTGCTCGTAATGCTGAGTCCAGCTCCCACTCGCTGAAAGGTAGGTTGTACTCCTCCAGGTTCGTCGAGTGGAATTCCAATCGTCACCTTTCCGCCGATTGCTTGATGTTTTTGAACGATGCCGAATAGTTAGCAGAGTTGGAAATTCTGGAAAATTGGTAGGGGTCGCCACCGAACTTTGATATGTCGGGAGACAGTACAGAGGACTCGAACTCTAGGCAGCGTCCTCCAATTCGATGCTGATCAACGCCTTTTCCGATTTAGGACTGTTTGTACAGTTATCAACACAATGTAGGGGTCGCCGCCGAACGTTGACTTGTCGGGAGACAGTACAGAGGACTGGAACTCTCGGCAGCGTTCTCCAATTCGATGTTGATCAACGACTCTTCCGATTTAGGACTGTTTGTACAGTTATCAACACAATGTAGGGGTCGCCGCCGAACTTTGACTTGTCGGGAGACAGTACGGAGGACTGGAACTCTCGGCGGCGTCCTCCAGTTCGGTGCCGATCAACGCCCCTGTTGATTTGGGACACTTCTTAAAACTATCAACACAATGTAGGGGTCGCCGTCGTACTTTGAGTATATGTCGTGGCAGCGACGGTGGTGGTGCCGTGCAGTGGACCACTTGCCAGTGGAGCAGTTGCCAGACTACGTTTTTAATATTTATAAATATGCGATGTGGACCACTTGCCGGGTGGAGCAGTTGCCAGTAAGGTATATTAAATAGCATGGTGGACCACTTGCAGGGTGGAGCAGTTGCCAGTAAGATATATTAAATAGCATGGTGGACCAATTGCCAGTGGAGCAGTTGCCAATACAGTTTTACGAACGTATCTAAAATAGCATGGTGGAGCAGTTGCAAGGTGGACCACCTGAAGGCATCCCGTTATTGCTACTTCAATAAGGAATTGAGTTGAAAAAAAGCTGGCTGTAAATTTTTTCTTAAGCAGCGCACCGAACCCAACCCGTAACCCGAAAAAACCGTAATTTTGTGTTGAACCCGAACCCATACCGGAATTACCTGAATTGAAATAATCCGTCCCGAACCTGAACCGAAATTTAACATTTGCCGAAACTGAACCTGAACTCAAACCAATATAAATTTCGGTTCGATGCCCTGGTAGGCACCTACCTCTTCTTCATTGTTTCCCTGACACGACATTAATTATGGTTCCCTGTTTACAGCCTGGAGAATCTGCACTCGATGCTACAAAGTGTTCGCCCAGACCCCTGCGTGACCGCGGTGCAGGCTCCCGATGGCAAGATCTGCCAGCTGCTGCTACTGGCAGATGGCGGCACGGTGTGCGAGGTTGTCAGCGAGGACATTACCGCCATGGATGTCATCATCCTCTTGCTATCGTCATACTACGTTTTCCATACGGAATATCCTCCGCAGTATGTTTACCTATTGCGCTTCTTGGAGGCTGGGTTGCTGTCTGGCATTGGGAAGTCATTCAAAGGAAATTTAACTTTCAGTAAGTTTATGAGGACCTTTGAAGCACAACATTGAGAGTATAGGTAGAAGGTATTTTTTGGAACTACATTTTTTTCCTGTTTAAGTGCTCTTGATCATATTAGGTACCTTTGAAGGCTGTGATCTTATAGAATGAATGAATAGTGGGGCTTAAAGGCGCGTCAACCTTTGGGTCATTTTGCGCCTGATAAAATTTTGAGAAAAATAAAAGGTAAAAATCTTCAAATGAGACACAAAAGTCCCACTACGTCAAAAAACAACAGACAATAATACGAAACACAATAACCATTTCGACTAGATATTCTTTAAAATGTTTTAAAAACTTAAACAGTTTATTGATTTGTTTAAGGTCATCACCTAGTACCTTACTAATAGTGCCCTCGAGCGAGAAGCGCCTGCGCTCTCCGCTGTATTTCCGACATTCAATTAGAATGTGCCGAACAGTCAACACCTCATTGCAGGCCTCACACCTGGGCGGGATCTTGTTAGGCGAGAATAGATATGAGTGTGTGAGTAATGTGTGTCCGATCCTCAGGCGAGTGAGGACGACTTCCTCCCGCCTCGTGGACCTGATCGACGAGTCCCACGGAACAAATGTAGGTTTAATTTATTTTAGTTTATTGTTTGTTTCGTGGTCCCAGGTGTTTTGAAATTTCGTTTTAAACACAAATTTGAAATGGTTTTTTAAATCGGTGCAGCATAACCTGTTATTGTCAACAAAGAATTTTTGAGATGCAGCCTTGGCCGCCCTGGCTGCTAGCTCATTTCCCTGTATCCCCGCGTGTCCAGGGACCCAGCAGAACACCACCCTGACGTCCCTCGACGAAAGGGACGCCAGCAGTGAGTGTATTCCCTGGACGAGAGTGTGTGGGGAATACAGGGCATCGATAGCCTGGATCGAGCTCAGTGAGTCAGAGCAAATCAGGAACGCATTGCCAATAGAACTCGACTCGAAATATTTCAAAGCGTGTAAAATTGCGTGTAGCTCGGCAGTTAAAATGCTGCATTTGTCATGGAGTTTAAAACGATGTTCAACGCTATTACCACTAACAAAGGCGCTGCCCACGGCGCTGTCGTCCTTAGACCCGTCGGTGTAGAAAAAAGTAAAATCAATGTACTTCGAGCAGAGCTCGGCAAATTGTTTTCTATATACAATCGAGCTGGTGGAGCTCTTGCTGTTTGCCGCTAGGTTCGTTAGGCACTCTGGCCGTTGGGCTTTCCAGGGCGCTGTGGTGCTAAAGCCATGTGGATGCACCTTTGGAAGGCGGACAGCAGCCTCCACCAAGATACGATTTAATCGCATCCCTGCAGGCAGCGTGGCGCTGGGTTTGGCGTTGTATATGGCTTCAAAGCTAGGCTTAAACAGTGGCAAGAAGGCCGGGTGTTTTCTCATGCAAAGTACTTTAGCTGCATATGACGTAAGCAGGTACTGCCTGCGAAGGGCCAGAGGCGGTTCACTCGCCTCACAGAACAGGCTTTCGAGCCGGCTGGTGCGGAGAGCGCCAGTGGCAAGCCGGATACCTGTATTATGCACGGTGTTTAATGGTTTCAGGTAGCTATCCCTAGCCGAGGCGTAAACGATACTACCATAATCCAGTTTGGATCGCACGAGTGCCCTGTATAGCCTTAGCATTACAACCCGATCGGCACCCCAGCTGGTGCCAGTGAGCATGCGTAGCAGATTGAGCGATTTCTGGCACTTTAATTTCAACTGTCGACGTGCTCTTTCCAGTTAAGTTTCTGGTCCAACCACAGACCCAGAAACTTGACAGCGTTCGCAAATGGCAGAGCAGCTCCCCTAAGAAGAATATCGGGAGCTGGATGTAAACCTCGATGCCTAGAGAAATGCACACAAGTGGTCTTGGTGTCAGAGAACTTGAACCCTGTTTGATCAGCCCACCTCACTAGTTTGTTGACCGTCATCTGGATTTGTCGGGCCGACGTGGCGATCGATCGAGATCGGCAGATGATCGCGAGATCGTCAACAAACAGCGAGGCGGAAACTGGGGAACGAACAAAATCCACGATACCATTGATTGCGATTGCAAACAGCGTTACACTGAGCACGCTCCCTTGCGGCACGCCGTTCTCCTGTGTGAACGACTCGGATAAAACATTGCCTACTCGGACGTTAAGGGGGCATTAACCTGGGATTTTTTTTTGTGTTTTTTCTAAAAATCAGTGATTTACTATTTTAAAGATGTAATACATGCTCTTAATTTATATTATGGTGTTCAGACTTATCAATTCAAAGATATGTGCATCTAAAGTTGGTATATAAACTGTGAAATTCGCATGGTCACGCCAGAAAACCAAATTTGCATTTTTTATGCGTTTCAGACCATTCAAAGATCGAATCTTGAGCGCGCCGCCATGTTCTTGCTGTTTAGTTCATTTCATAGCTCCTAGATGGCTCTATGTGGCTGTGGGAGCCGGAAACAGCTGCCAGGAGACTATCTGTCAAGATCACTTGTCAATGGTTGTATGTTGAAAGTTTTGGTTGTTTCTCGTTGTTTATACTTCATTATTCTGTCAATATTATGGGTCGTACACCTAGTAAGTGGGGCAGGAAACGTAAGAAGCGGGTTGACAATTTTCACCAATCGAAAAGTGACAAAATCGAATCAAACTCACCTCCACCAAGTTCTAGCAAGAGGAAACTTAGTGATGTTCAACACGCCAGTTTCTCGGATGATTTGCCAGAGAAGTCTACGTCAGGCTACAGATTATTGTCTTTAGAACTTTTGAACAACGCATTCATTTCGACAAGCTGTTGTGTGCTTTGCAAGAAAGGAAGTGCTTTGCATTCACACTACTGTAGGCACGACACGAGAAAACTTTACCTGGAAGGAAACTTCAAAACGATGAGCGACGTTTTCAGAACGTACACTCTCGTCTGCAAGGCGAATAAAACCACATGTCATAGTCGATACACCTTCGATGAGACATGTAGGACACTTAATATTTCCCTTTTCACACCGAAGAAGGACGCGTGCGATAAATGCTGCGAACACGCAGCTGGGAATTTAGCTGAGGCAGAGTACCAAAAGCACATCGAAATGAAGACCTGGGCAAGAGATGAAAAACTCAAAGACAAAAATAATGCACTGGAAGGCAACTGTCACTCTTTTACAGTGGATCTCGAGGCGGTCAAGATCCTGCCGTGTCTTAATGCCAGTAGTCTTTACTACAAGACTAAACTGTGCATGCACAATTACACCATCTTTGATCTGAAAACTCGCGATGCTTGTTGTTATTGGTGGGCAGAAACCGAGGCTGATCTCACTGCGTCATCTTTCGCAAGCTGCCTTCTCGATTATCTTAAAGAGAAGCACACTGGGTCTGCTGTGCCAATAATAATTTGGAGTGATGGCTGCACATACCAAAACAGAAATGCTGTCTTGGCAAATGCGCTCTTAAGTTTTGCTGTGTCGAACAATGTTCAGATTGAACAGAACATATTAGAAAAGGGACACTCCCAAATGGAATGCGATTCTGTCCATGCTGCCATTGAACGTCGGCTAAAGAACAGGATAATTAATCTTCCTTCTGACTGTATCAATGCCACAAAAGAAGCTCGTATTAAGCCTTATCCTTACCAGGCGCATTACTTGGACTACACATTTTTCAAAGACTTTACCGAACCGTCATTTATGCGTTACAGTTCAATCAGACCAGGTAGCAAAGCACACGATCCAACGGTTGTTGACTTGCGAGCATTGAAATACTGCCCAGATGGCACTATCAAATATAAATTGCAGTTTGCTGACGAGTATGTGGACCTACCACAGAGAAAAAAAAAGTTAGCCAGGCATTGGTTGTTTATCCACAATTAAACAAGGAGCAGCTAAAGATAAAGCACCAAAAATATCTTCATCTGCAACAACTGAAGAGTGTTTTGCCAGCGGAAAGTCACAAATTTTACGACGATTTGCCACATTTTTAGTTATAATTTTTCACAGGATTCCATGACCTGGTTTGTAATATAATTAATTAATATGTAGCCTGTAATAAATTGACAAATGTGCAATTGATTTCGACAATAAACAGATTGGAAAACCGATGTGCTGTTATTCAAATGTAACAGAGCATAACCTTATATCTCCAAAAAATATCTGATAATTAATGGCAAAACCTCCTATGAATGAATGAATAGTGGAGTTTATAGGCGCGTCAACCTCTTGGTCATTTTGCGCCTGCAGAAAAGTTATTAAAGAGTAAAATAATTCAAGTGAAACATAAAAGTCTCACTACGTCAAAAGGAAAAATGATTAATCCTACGCACAAGTACTTGCGACTAGATCTAAATATTTAAAATTATAATTTTGACTAGATACCTAGATGACTAGATTTGACTAGACTCAGCAAGATTTGACTAGATCATCTTTAAGAGCGCAGTAAGTCTCAGAAATTCAAAGATTTTATCAATCTGCTTCGGATCATCTCCCAGGAGTTTGGCAATGTCCCGTTCGAGAGAGAGTCGTCTCCGCGCATCCCGGTAATTGGAGCATTCCAGGAGGGCGTGACGAACAGTAAGGGCTTCATTGCACGTGGCACACCGAGGCTGGATTTTCTCCAGAGAAAATAGGTAGGCGTGCGTGAAAAGCGTATGCCCTATTCTTAGCCGTGTGAGAACCACTTCCTCTCGTCTTGTAGATCTGATAAATGTATCCCAGTGCTCGATTGTGGGCTTAATTTCTTTAAGCTTATTGTTCGTCTCAGCATCCCACAGTTCTTGGAATTTTTGTTTGAAGTGGGATTTGAAATAGACTTTGATGTCTGTGTGAGAGGCTTTGTTGCAGTCTATCAGAGCATTGGTGGTTGCAGCCCTCGCTGCTGTGTCGGCAAGCTCGTTTCCCCGAATCCCCACGTGCCCAGGGACCCAACAAAACACAACCCTGACGGCTCGGGAAGCCAGGTAGGCCAGGAGTGAGTGAATGCCCTGGACTAGCGATAGTGGAGAAAACAATACATCAATTGCTTGCAATGAGCTTAGAGAATCCGAGCAGATAATAAAGGATTTTTCGGGCCGATGACGGATATGCTCCAAGGCTTTAGATAGCGCAAAGAGCTCAGCAGTGCAAACACTGCTCATTGCGTTTAGTCTGAAGCCTCGCGAGGTGTTTGGGCGAGAGATAAAAGCACTACCAACTAAGTTGTCCTTTTTTGATCCGTCTGTAAAGTAAAACACATAATCTTTAAAACCTGAACTTAATTCACTAAACGTCTTCTGAAAGACTTCATCACTAGTGCTAGACTTCTCTAGCGATGTTAGACCCGTTAGACATAGAGGCCTTGCAACAAGCCACGGAGGGGTCGGGCTCGGCTCCACCAGGTAAACCCTCGGAATGTGGAAATTCGCGTTCATGAGAATTCGAGCGAGTCTTATCCCTGCAGGAAGTGTGGCGGTTGGCTTGCTGTCGTACAGATGTGCAAACCTAGGGTCGATTAGGGCTTGGTACGTCGGGTGTTTTTTCATGCACAAAACCTTTGACGCATACGAAGTCATGAGGTATTGCCGACGGAGCGATAGAGGAGGTTCGCTTGCCGCACAATACAGGCTTTCTACCCGACTGGTTCGGAGAGCACCGATCGCCAGTCGGATGCCAGAGTTGTGGATGGTGTTAAGCGGCTTAAGATAGCTGTCGCGGGCAGAATCGAAGACAATACACCCATAGTCAAGCTTGGATCTCACCAACGCTCTGTAAATGCGGAGCATAACAGTGCGGTCTGCACCCCAGCTTGTACCAGCGAGGCATCGAAGAATATTCAATGTACTTTGACACTTAAGTTTAAGCTGACTAATCTGTGCTTTCCAGTTGAGTTTCCTGTCAAAAACAAGCCCTAAAAACTTGACACTTTCCAACACAGGCAATGTGTTTCCCCTAAGCCTGATCTCTGGATCAGGGAACAAGCCTCTTTGACGAGTGAAGTGGACGCAGTTCGTCTTGGATGGCGAGAAATTGAATCCGGTGTTGTCTGCCCACTTCACAAGCCTGTTGACAGTCATCTGCACCTGCCGAGAGGTAGGAGCAAGTGTCCTAGAAGAGCAGTAGATTGCAAGATCGTCAACAAATAGGGAGGCAGTGACAGGGGATTTCACGCAGTCGGTGATACCGTTGATTGCGATTGCAAACAACGTCACACTTAGGACTGAACCCTGTGCGACTCCGTTCTCTTGTATAAAAGTGTCAGATAAAATGTTGTTAAGTCGGACATTAAAACGGCGGTCAGTCATAAAATTTTCAATAAAAACCGGAAGTCGACCTTTAAAACCCCATCCACACAAGGTTTTGAGGATCCCATAACGCCAAGTGGTGTCATAGGCCTTCTCCAGGTCGAAGAAGACACCCACTCCATGTTGCTTGAGGAGAAACGTGTTTTGGATACACGTTTCCATGCGAACGAGGTGGTCGAGGGTGCTTCTATTTTTCCTGAAGCCGCATTCTAGGTTAGATAGGAGATTCTTACGTTCCAGACACCAAACGAGCCGGTTGTTAACCATTCGCTCCATTATTTTGCACAGGCAGCTGGTGAGCGAAATGGGCCTGTAACTTGTTGCCAGTTTCCTATCTTTGCCAGGCTTTAGAACAGGAATCTGTATGGCAAGTCGCCACTCCTTTGGAAATGTCTGAGTGGTCCAAATCTCGTTATAAGTATCAAGAAGAGTAGAGAGGGAATCTGGTGTCAGGTTTCTTAAAAACTGGTTATGCACCCTGTCGGCCCCCGGAGATGTGTTTTTTGACGTTTTAATGGCATTGTCAAGCTCCCACGCGCTAAACGGCGCATTGTAGCTCTCGGAGTTGGCAGAGGAAAATGACAGAGATTTGCGCTCCGCAGCCAGCATTGTTTGTTGGAACGATGCGGAGTAGTGGCGGGAGCTAGAAACATCTGCGAAGTGCAGGCCAATGCAGTTTGCTATATCTTTCGTATCTGTAAACAACTGTCCATTTTTCTCGATGCCAGCTATGGTGGTTGACCTGTGCTTGCCCTTAATCTTGTTCATACGATGCCAAACTTTGGCGGAAACAGTAGTACATGTGATAGTGGAAACATACTCCTCCCAGGAGCGTTTTTGCGACGATTTCACGACTAGCCGTGCCTTGGCACGAAGTTGTCTCAACACCATTAAATTAGCATTAGTTGGTCTTTTGGAGAAGATCCGAAGAGCCCGTTTCCTCGCCTTGATTGCGTCTTCGCATTCCTGGTTCCACCAGGGAACAGGAATGCGGCGTGGCTTGGTGGATGTTTGAGGCACACTTTCCTCTGCAGCGCTAATGAGGGCTTCTGTAATAGCCTTAACCTTGGCGTTAACGTCGGTTTCCAGACGCGCAGCACTCAAGTCAGCGAGCACACAGAACCGCTTCCAGTTGGCCCTCTTCAAACTCCACTGAGCAGGACGGCCCGGGGGCTGAAAGTCAGTTTGCAACGTGATGTTGATAGGGAAGTGGTCACTGCCACAGAGGTCCGAGTGAACCGAGAATTCAAACAACGGTGCTAAAGATGGAGTGCACACAGAGAGATCAATAGCCGAGAACTCACCATTAAAAGCATTAAATCTGGTTTGCTGCCCATTATTTAAAAGAAACAAGTCATTATCATTAAAAAACTCTTCGAAAAGACGGCCTCTTCCATTACCGTCACCCATGGTATCACCCCACAGGGGGCTATGGGCATTGAAGTCCCCAAGAAGTACGAATGGGGAAGGGAGTTGAGAGATAAGGCTCTGCAGATTGCCTTTTGTGACGGGGGCCCACTCGGGGAAGTAGACGTTGCAAAACGTCACAGGCCGTGGGAGGTTGACCCGGACAGCCACTGCCTGTAGGGGAGTTGTGAGCGGCAGAGGACTTGAATGGAGGTTGTCCGACACCAAAGTCGCCACGCCACCGTGGGCTCTGTTGCCAGTCAAGTCGTCGAATCGATAAAAAGAGTAGTTCCTTAAAACAGGTGAGTCGGTAGGTTTAAAATGTGTTTCTTGTAAAAAGATGCATACGGGGCTAAAATTTGAGGCTAATAGTTTGATCTCTTCTCTGTGTATGTGGTAACCATTCACATTCCATTGTAGCATCGCCATTTGGGCTACGGGGGAAGGGACTGGACCTTCGGTCTTTTGAGTAGCCTTTTTTCCGCGTTTGTAAGGACAGCCTCCTCCTGGCTGCAGTCCATTTTAGCCTCGGGCTCATAAGATGAGGCCAAGTTCTCCTGGCTGTCGCCAGCAGGGGAGATGGTGGGTTTGACCAATCGCCTGGAGGAAGCGGATGCAGTTGCGGATGCAGACGCGGATTTAGCAGTTCCGATTTCTTTTTCCATCTTTTCGTTTTTCTTCTTCAACAGGTCATTTTCTTTCCTTAGCAATTTGATTTGTTCAGTTTGTTCTTCAATTATTTTCGATTGCTTCGCTATTAACATTTTCGCTTCTTCTTGACCGGTCAACAACAAGGTAAGAGTCTCCAATATCTTTTTCATGCTAGAGTCGTCAGCTGGCTTTTCTTGTGGCCTAGGAGTGGCGGCCGTTACTTGTGAGAAGGACTTCTCCATTGCCACCGGGAACATGGTCTGGTATTTTTTCCTAGCCTCGTTGAAAGGGATCTTTTCTTTGGTTTTGATTTCAATGATCTTTTTTTCTCTTTTCCAGACCGTACACTCGCGGGACCAAGATGGATGTGGCCCAGAGCAGTTGGCACAGTGGGGTTCTTGGTCACATGGCGCATCCTTGTGCGCATCGACCTGTCCGCACCGATCGCAAGTGAGGGGCTTTTCACAAAAGTGCTGGGTGTGACCATAGCGTTGGCAGTTGAGACATCTGATTGGGTTCGGAATGTGCTGCTCAACTCTCACACGAATGAAACCCACAAAGATGAAGTCCGGGATGGTAGTTGAAGCAAAAGTGAGGATGTGGACAGCCGATGGTAGCAATTTTCCATCTTTCCGAGTGTTCAGTCTTTTAACTTCGGTGACTCTTTGCTCCTTCAGTTCTTCGAGGATCTCAGCCTCGTCCAGCTCCTTGAGGTCGTGGCTGAAGACCACGCCCCTACACGAGTTTAGCGTCTTGTGAGGATGAACCTCGACGGGGTAGGTGCCAAGAAGCTTTAGAGACTGAGCGGATTTCGATTGGTCTTCATTATGAACTTCAATCAGCAGTGAGCCATCTCGTAAGCGACTAACAGACTTTAAGTGTCCAATATCTTTGGCCAAGAAGGCATTCAGCTTAAACGGAGAAACACGTGAGAATGTGGTATTCGACTGCGTGCAAATGATTACCAAAAAATATGGGAACGGGTTGCGAAATGCGGGGTTATTAGACTGTAAATCGGTGATTTCTATTCTTTTCTCAAACAAACTTTTGGGGGGTTTTTGGTGACAATTTGGGGTATCCATTGGGGTGAGTTGGGGACAACCACCTCCTCTAAGCGCCCGGATAACGTACCCAACTAACCATCTGAAGGTCCTACCTCGTCAGGCCTTGTTTAACAGCCCCGTGTCCCACCCACCGAGGTTCGGTGGGAGGCACGGGAACTGAGGTTCCGTCCAGCAGGCTAAGAGGCGGAAAGTGCCAATTTTACGCCCGGACGCAGCGCGGGCGCAATCGACCTTTTCCCTGGGCAGGAGACACCGACACCGATATTGTCATACGATGACTCTGCCCAGCTATTACAGCCGACGCAACCCGGCCACGAGCCAATCCTTAGTAAGGTTGTGAAACATTACTTAGCCGATTGACTGGGGTGGATGAAGCCCCAGCCTCCCGTTTCGGGGTGAAGCAGAAACCGAAGAGGTGTGTTGGATAAATATTTGACGCCAGTATCCAGCTGTACGAAAAACACATCCTCAACCGCCAGGCAAATCTTTTCCTCCCTTGCGGGTCTCCAGACACGGCAAACGTCCGGGTAAGCGGTTTTGGCCTGCACAGGGAGTCGGCCAGAAGAGAAGACAAGGATACAGGACAGAGAAGGGAAAGAATCGAGAAGACAAAGACTCGAGTACTCCCTATGCAGGCCACCAGTCACCAGCTGCCTGGCACCGACAATCGACTGTGGGTCAAAATCGATAACCTGAAGATTAGAATGAATGAATAGTGGGGCTTTGAGGCGCGTCAACCTGTTGGTCATTTTGCGCCTGATAAAAAGTTTTGAAATTAAATTCTTATAAAAGTAAAACTCCTCAAGTGAGACAAAAAAGTCTCACTACGTCAAGATACAATAAAGCTAAATGATTAAATAAATGAGTATGCTATGATTAGATTTTCCGTAAGACATCAATAGCTTTTAAAAATTTGAACAATTTATCGATTTGTTTAGGATCGTCACCTAGGACCTTGCTAACAGTGTCCTCGAGCGAGAGGCGCCTTCTCAACCGCCTGTAATCGGGACATTCGATAAGGAAGTGCTTGACTGTAAGCACCTCATCGCAGGAGTCACATCTAGGCGGGATCTTGTCAAGTGAGAATAAAAAGGAGTGAGTGAGAAGAGTGTGCCCGATCCTTAGGCGTGTGAGGACCACCTCCTCCCGCCGCGTGGGTCTGATCGAAGAGTTCCATGGGGAAATGGTGGTTTTAATATCTTTCAATTTGTTGTTTTCCTCTAGATCCCAGGTACACTGAAGTTTATTTTTGAAAAGCGACTTGAAATGGTTTTTTAAATCATTAAAAGTCAGCATATCATTGTCTAGTGCGACCTTCGTTGTTGCGGCCTTGGCCGCCCTGTCTGCCAACTCATTGCCCTGTATCCCCACGTGTCCAGGGACCCAGCAGAACACCACCCTGACGTCCCTCGACGAAAGGGACGCCAGCAGCGAGTGTATTCCCTGGACGAGAGTGTGTGGGGAATACAGGGCATCGATCGCCTGAAGAGAGCTGAGCGAATCGGAGCAAATTAGAAATGCCGTTTCATTGCGGCTCGACTCAATGAATTTCAGCGCCTGTAAAAGCGCATGCAGCTCAGCTGTTAGAATGCTGCACTTGTCATTTAGTTTAAAACCATGCGATATATCGCGACCAGAGATAAAAGCACTGCCGACCGCAGTGTCATCTTTTGACCCATCGGTGAAAATTGTAAGAAAACCTTCGTGCTTTGAGCAAAGCTCGGCGAACTGTTTCCTATATACGGTTGAGCTAGTGGAGCTCTTGCTGTTCGCCGCTAGACCGAAAAGGCAAGATGGGCGCCCGGTTATCCACGGGGGTGTGGCGTTCAGACCATGTGGATAACATTTCGGGTAGCGGAAAGCCGCTTCCACCAAGAGGCGGTTCAACCGTATGCCTGCAGGCAGAGTGGAGCTGGGTTTCGCGTTATAGAGAGCTTCAAAACTGGGCTTGAAGAGAGGCAAGAAAGACGGGTGTTTCTTCATGCACATTAGTTTTGATGCATATGAAGCGAGAAGGTATTGCCTGCGAAGGGCCAGAGGAGGTTCACTCGCCTCACAGAACAGGCTTTCGAGCCGGCTGGTGCGGAGAGCGCCAGTGGCAAGCCGGATACCCGTATTGTGGACGGTGTTCAGCGGTTTCAGGTAGCTATCCCTAGCCGAGGCGTAAACGATGCTACCATAATCCAGTTTGGATCGTGCTAATGATCTGTAAAGCCTAAGCATGACCACCCGATCGGCACCCCAGCTGGTGCCAGTGAGCAAGCGTAGCAGATTGAGCGATTTCTGGCACTTTAATTTCAACTGTCGAACGTGCTCTTTCCAGTTTAGTTTCTGGTCCAACCACAGACCCAGAAACTTGACAGCGTTCGCAAATGGCAGAGCAGCTCCCCTAAGAAGGATATCGGGAGCTGGATGTAAACCTCGATGCCTAGAGAAATGCACACAAGTGGTCTTGGTGTCAGAGAACTTGAACCCTGTTTGATCAGCCCACCTCACTAGTTTGTTGACCGTCATCTGGATTTGTCGGGCCGACGTGGCGATCGATCGAGATCGGCAGATGATCGCGAGATCGTCAACAAACAGCGAGGCGGAAACTGGGGAACGAACACAATCCACGATACCATTGATTGCGATTGCAAACAGCGTCACACTGAGCACGCTCCCTTGCGGCACGCCGTTCTCCTATGTGAACGTGTCGGATAAAACATTGCCTACTCGGACGTTAAAAGTTCTGTCGGTCATAAAATTTGTAATAAAAACAGGAAGTCGACCTTTAAAACCCCATGAGAACAGGGATTTTAAAATGTTAAAACGCCAGGTGGTGTCGTAGGCCTTCTCCAGGTCGAAGAATACAGCAATCGAGTGCTGCTTGCACAGAAACGAATCCTGAATAAAGGCCTCCATCCTGACCAAATGGTCGATCGTACTTCTGTTTTTTCGAAACCCACATTGCAAGCTAGAAAGCAGATTTTTAGTCTCGAGCCACCACACCAGTCGGTTATTTACCATCCTTTCCATCACCTTACAAAGACAGCTGGTCAGGGAGATTGGCCTGTAACTGGCCGCCAGTTGCTTGTCCTTGCCAGGCTTGGGAATTGGAACTTGAATAGCATGCCGCCACTCATCCGGAAAGACTTGTGAAATCCAGATCAGGTTGTACAAATCGAGCAAAGCCGAGCGAGCGTCTGGCGTGAGGTTTTTCAAGAAGGTGTTGTGGACCCTGTCGGCCCCCGGAGACGTGTTCTTCGATGTCCGTATGGCGGTGTCCAGCTCCCACTCACTAAACGGCATGTTGTAGCACTCGGTGTTGGCAGAGGCAAACGACAGTTGTCTGCGCTCTGCTCTGTGCTTGATCTGTTGGAACGATGCCGACTAGTGGCGGGAACTGGAGACATCTGCAAAGTATTGGCCAATACTATCCGCGATCTCTTTGGGGGCAGTGAACAGGTGCCCATTGCTCTTAATGCCAGCTATGATGTTTGGTTTGTGCTTGCCTCTGATCTTATTTGCCCGGTGCCACACCTTGGTGAGAGGCGTGGTACACGTTAGTGCAGACACATAATCATTCCATGATTGGCGCTGAGACTTTTTAAAAATTTGACGTGCCTTGGCACGGAGCTGCCTGAACACCTCCAGGTTATAATTTGTGGGTCGTCTGGAGAAAGCACGGAGAGCCTTTTTTCTTGCCTTTAGAGCTTGATCACACTCATCGTTCCACCAGGGAACAGGAATGCGACGCGGCTTCGTGGAAGTAAGTGGAATTGCCGCCTCTGCTGCACTTATGATGATTTCTGACACCTTTCTAACTCTAGAGTTGACCTCTGTTTCCTGGAGTGAATCACTGAGGTCTGCCAGTCCTGCAAACCGCTTCCAGTTCGCCCGTTTTAAACTCCATTGAGCGGGGCGAGAGGGGATCTGGAAGTCGGTTTGGAGCCTCAGGATAATCGGAAAGTGGTCACTTCCACAGAGGTCATCGTGTACAGTGAAATCAAATAATGGTGCCACAGAAGGCGAACAAATGCAAATGTCTATCGCCGAGAAATTCCCATTAAAAGAGTTAAACCTTGTTTTCTGTCCGTTGTTTAAAAGAATAAGATCGTTGTCATCGATAAAACGTTCGAGCATACGACCCCTGCCGTCAGCCATTGTGTCGCCCCACAGGGGGCTATGTGCGTTGACGTCACCCAACAACACATAGGGGTGGGGGAGTTGAGACACAAGGCTTTGAAGGTTCGGGGCCGTAGCTGGCGCCCACTCAGGAAGATAAAAGTTACAAAAGGTAACCGGTTGTGGCACGTGGACCCGGACTGCCACTGCCTGGAGAGGTGTTGTGAGCGGCAGTGGACTTGACACCAGACTGTCCGAGACCAACGTGGCCACTCCACCGTGAGCGATATTTCCAGTTAAATCGTCACAGCGATACAACGAATAGCTTTTAAGAACAGGTTTGTCAGTTGGTTTAAAATGTGTTTCTTGTAAAAAGATGCACATGGGGTTAAAATGGGATGTTAAAACCTTAACCTCGTCTCGGCGTATGTTAAAACCACGAACGTTCCACGTCATTAGAGCTATTTTTTACCAGGTTTTGGATCGGGCGGCTCTAATAAAGTTATGCGCTGTTTTTTGGCGCCCTTTCTTGCCGCAGCGTTCAATTCCCTGCCGCTGCCACTGCAGTCCATGCTGCTTTCACCTTCGTTTTGCGAGTCCAGAGACTCGATACTACATACCTTCTTGAGCCTGCTAGGGGCAGACTGCTTCTCACCTGTTTTCAATTTGGCAAGCTTATCTTCCATTTCTTTATTTTGGTTCTTCAGTGATTCATTTTCTTCCCTAAGCTTCTTTATTTGTTTCGTCTGTTCTTCGATTTTCTTGGATAATTCTTCTATTTTCTTGGACTGTTCATCAAGTTTTTCTTTGGTCTCCTGTTGACCAGCTAGAATTTTGCTCAACATTTCCATCATGTTTTTCATTTCAGACGAGGGAGGTTTGCTTGCCAAATCAGAAATCTTTGTGGTAACAGCCTGAGAGAAGGTTTTGGACAGATCAGATTTCGGAGATAGGAGGTGATATCGCCTCCGCGCCTCAGCGACGGAAAGCTTCTCCTTGGTCTTGATCTCGAGAATCTTTTTCTCCCTCTTCCACGAAGGACAGTCCCGCGACCAGGCCGGGTGGGAGCCACCACAGTTCAGGCACTTTGCCTCCTGATCACAGGGCTTGTCCTCGTGTGCAGCCGACTTGCCACAGCTTGGACACACATGCTGCTTTTGGCATGTGGTTTGAATGTGCCCAAACTGTTGGCAATTCAAACATCTCATCGGGTTGGGAATATGCTGTCTGACAGAGACTCGAATGAAACCCACAAAAACACAGGGCGGCAGTTCTGCAGAGCTGAAAGTCAGGATATGCAGAGGGGATGGCTTGAGGACGCCTTCCTTCCGTGCCATAATGCGTTTAATTTCGATGACATTTTGTTTACGGAGCTCATCCAGGATTTCCTTTTCATCGATGTCGATCAGATCAGGACAGTAAATTACTCCTTTGGAAGTGTTGAGCGATTTGTGGGGTTCAACGCTGACCGTGAATGAACCTAGAAGTTTAAGAGCGGACACCTTTTTCGACATCTCCTGCGATGCGACTTGGATCAAAAGGGATCCATCCCTCAATCGGTTTACGTGCTTTGGCACGCCTATGTCTTTGTCAACGAACGATTGAATTTTAAACGGTGATACATTGTTAAAGGTGAGAGTGTCTGTGCGTTTCATGATGAAGAACTGAATGTAGTTTGTTGGCTGTAGCGATCCCACATCATTGAGGCGATTGAATAAGCCAGGAAGATGGTTAGGGGGGGGAAAGGGGTTTTTGTCGTGGGAATCCATGCAAAAACGTTGAAAATTTCGTCTCTCACGATCCCTGCCCACCACGGAGCCCAACCTGGGGGACGCAGCGTTGATATAAAAACAACGACTTACCTTAGGTACTATAAAACGTACCTCTTTCGCCGGGGTTGTCGGAGAGATATAGCGGGGGAAACACCGACAGTCGCAAGTGACCGTAGGGTTAGGGACAAACCACTATTTTACAGCCATCACGCCACCGGTGCCCCCCCACTCATCCTGTGCAAGGTTTTAATGCCGAGACACGAGCCGATTGACTGGGGGTGGATTAGCCCCCAGCCGCCTGTTTTGAGTGAAGCCGAAACCGAAGGGGTGTGTTGGAAGGTATTCCCCGTCTGTTCTGCTGGCGAACTGGAGAATACCCCCTCAACCCCCAGGAAAATCCTTTCCACCCGTTCAAGGGCTCCACACACGGCAAACATGTGGGTTAGCGATTTGGCCTGCATAAGGAGTCGGCCAGAAGAGAAGACAAGGATATAGGACAGAGAAGGGAAAGAATCGAGAAGGCAAAGACTCGAGTACTCCCTATGCAGGCCACCAGTCACCAGCTGTCTGGCACCGACAATCGACTGTGCGTCAAAAAAGGGTATTCCAAAAGAAAAGCCAACAACGACAGCCAAATCGTCACTCGGGGAGAGAACCACACCGCTGTCGCAGAAGACAGACGGTGGCTTCGGGAGGCGGCAAGAAATGAAGCAAGACAGGAGGTGAAGGAAAGGTGGTGAAAGGAAGGGTTAGAAAGAAAAGAGTGCACAGATCCTCCCTAGACCAGAGTCCGCGTACCGCAACAGCGGCGAGGCCGGACTACTCTTGGTCTGGGTCCTCGCCGGGAGCCTGTCTGGTATAGGAACCCTTACGGGGAGTGAGACCTCCCCTCCCGGCATAGCCTCCCGGGTCAACGGACCACTCAAACCCCCTCACCACGGTAAGGTGGTAGTCCACGAGGGGGACCTGAAGATTAACCAACAACGATAACCAAATCATCAACTGGGAGGGAACCACACCGCTGACGCAGAAGACAGACGGTGGTTTCGGGAGGCGGCAAGAAATGAAGCAAGACAGGAGATGAAGGAAAGGTGGTGAGAGGAAGGGTAAGAAAGAAAAGGGTGCACAGATCCTCCCTAGACCAGAGTCCGCGTACCGCAACAGCGGCGTGGCCGGACTACTCTTGGTCTGGGTCCTCGCCGGGAGCCTGTCCGGTATAGGAGACCTTGCGGGGAGCGAAACCTCCCCTCCCGGCATGGCCTCCCGGGTCATCGGACCACGCAAACCCCCTCACCACGGTACGGTGGTAGTCCTCGAGGGGGTACACGAAGACTTGCCGTCAAGAAAAGGGTGGGCTTCAAAAATCTTCATCTCGTGCAGCAACGAAAAATGTAAGAACAGCGAACCTTTTTTTACCTCAAAAACTGTTGTAGATAGTGGAATGTTTGAGGTAAACACCAGGCTCGTTTATGCCTTGAGGTCTGTTGGCAAAGGACAAACCACAGCTCAAGTGCTGAGTCAGTTTTGGACATGCCTCCCCCAGTCGCTAACTTCCAACGTTACAACCAGGACATGCTTCGCGCTTCTAAGGAAGTAGGCCAGGAAAGTATGAAGGCAGCTGCAGCACAATCAAAAGCTGAAAACAATGGAGATATCTGACACAACCATCACTGGTGATGGAACGTGGATGTGTCGTGGTCACTCATCCCGCTATGGTACCACTACCGTGATCGCCGTGAACACTGGGAAAGTTCTGGACACGGAAGTAAGTTCAAAATATTGCCATGCTTGCTCAATCCATGCCAATGATGACCCCAAATCATTGGAAGGTATTGCCTGGGCAAAAAGCCATGAAGAAACCTGTAAAATAAACTATAAAGGGACTTCTGGAGGTATGGAAGTAGCGGGCGCCGTAGCTATCTTCAAGCGGTCAGAAACAAACAACAACATGCGCTACACCAAGTACATAAGTGATGGTGATAGCCGAGCATTCAAAGCTGCTGTAGAAGCTAAGCCATATGGAGAAGATGTGCAAATGGAAAAACTAGAGTGCATTGGCCATGTACAGAAGCGAATGGGTTCCCGGCTTCGCAAGCTGCGTCAGACCTTGAGAGGAAAACGTCTCCGGGACAATAAAATGCTCTCCGGCAAGGGACGCCTAACGGACAAGCAAATAGGCTCACTTCAATTCTACTATGGAGCTGCAATAAGAAGTCACACAAATGACTTGGAAGAAATGAAAAATGCTGCATGGGCAACATTCTTCCATAAAGCGTCATCGGACGAAAAACCGCAGCACCAAATGTGTCCTTCTGGAGAAGACAGCTGGTGTAAGTACAACCGGAGCTTGGTTGACGGTTCAGTGTACTCACACAAAAACAGCCTCCCGGAAGCTGTTGTAGAGGCCATCAAACCTACGTATCAAGACCTTTGCAACCCAAATTTGCTAAAAAAGTGTTTGCACGGGAAAACACAAAATTCCAACGAATCATTCAATGGGCTTATTTGGGACCGTTGCCCAAAAGTCAAGTGGTCTGGAAGAGACACCGTTGAGACGGCAACTTTCGAAGCTGTTGCATTTTACAATGACGGCAATGTCAGCAAGAAACTGGTTCTGGAAAGGCTAGGAGTTGTCGCAGGTACGTGGTGCGAAGAAGGCCTACGCAAATTGGACTCCAGTCGAATCACGCAAGCGGAGCGTCGAACGGCTTCCAGCACCAAAGAGGCTCGTGTGAAAAGAAGGGCTCGAGCAAGGGCACTGGAAGATGTGGAGAAGGAGACTGACTATGTCCCAGGAGGGCACTAGGTAAGCTCACTCGCTTTTACGAAATGCAAACTAATTTATCCCAAGAATGTAACTAAACAACACATCACTTTACTTTCAGGCCTTTATCTCAAAACTACATTTGAATGAATGAATAGTGGGGCTTGAGGCGCGTCAACCTGTTGGTCATTTTGCGCCTGATAAAAAGTTTTGAAATTAAATTCTTATAAAAGTAAAACTCCTCAAGTGAGACACAAAAGTCTCACTACGTAAAGATACAATAAAGCTAAATGATTAAATAAATGAGTATGCTATGATTAGATTTTCCGTAAGACATCAATAGCTTTTAAAAAATTGAACAATTTATCGATTTGTTTAGGATCGTCACATAGGACCTTGCTAACAGTGTCCTCGAGCGAGAGGCGCCTTCTCAACCGCCTGTAATCGGGACATTCGATAAGGAAGTGCTTGACTGTAAGCACTTCATCGCAGGAGTCACATCTAGGCGGGATCTTGTCAAGTGAGAATAAAAAGGAGTGAGTGAGAAGAGTGTGCCCGATCCTTAGGCGTGTGAGGACCACCTCCTCCCGCCGCGTGGGTCTGATCGAAGAGTCCCATGGGGAAATGGTGGTTTTAATATCTTTCAATTTGTTGTTTTCCTCTAGATCCCAGGTACACTGAAATTTATTTTTGAAAAGCGACTTGAAATGGTTTTTTAAATCATTAAAAGTCAGCATATCATTGTCTAGTGCGACCTTCGTTGTTGCGGCCTTGGCCGCCCTGTCTGCCAACTCATTGCCCTGTATCCCCACGTGTCCAGGGACCCAGCAGAACACCACCCTGACGTCCCTCGACGAAAGGGACGCCAGCAGCGAGTGTATTCCCTGGACGAGAGTGTGAGGGGAATACAGGGCATCGATCGCTTGAAGAGAGCTGAGCGAGTCGGAGCAAATTAGAAATGCCGTTGCATTGCGGCTCGACTCAATGAATTTCAGCGCCTGTAAAAGCGCATGCAGCTCAGCTGTTAGAATGCTGCACTTGTCATTTAGTTTAAAACCATGCGATATATCGCGACCAGAGATAAAAGCACTACCGACCGCAGTGTCATCTTTTGACCCATCGGTGAAAATTGTAAGAAAACCTTCGTGCTTTGAGCAAATCACGGCGAACTGTTTCCTATATACGGTTGAGCTAGTGGAGCTCTTGCTGTTCGCCGCTAGACCGAAAAGGCAAGATGGGCGCCCGGTTATCCACGGGGGTGTGGCGTTCAGACCATGTGGATAACATTTCGGGTAGCGTAAAGCCGTTTCCACCAAGAGGCGGTTCAACCGTATGCCTGCAGGCAAAGAGGAGCTGGGTTTCACGTTAAAGAGAGCTTCAAAACTGGGCTTGAAGAGAGGCAAGAAAGACGGGTGTTTCTTCATGCACATTAGTTTTGATGCATATGAAGCGAGAAGGTATTGCCTGCGAAGGGCCAGAGGAGGTTCACTCGCCTCACAGAACAGGCTTTCGAGCCGGCTGGTGCGGAGAGCGCCAGTGGCAAGCCGGATACCCGTATTGTGGACGGTGTTCAGCGGCTTCAGGTAGCTATCCCTCGCAGAGGCATAAACAATGCTCCCATAATCTAATTTAGATCGCACTAATGACCTGTATAATCGAAGCATGACCACCCGATCGGCACCCCAGCTGGTGCCAGTGAGCATGCGCAGAAGATTAAGCGATTTCTGGCACTTCAGTTTCAACTGACGAACATGCTCATTCCAGTTTAGTTTCTGGTCCAGCCACAGACCCAGAAACTTTACAGTGTTCGCAAATGGCAGAGCAGCTCCCCTAAGAAGAACATCGGGAGCTGGATGTAAACCTCGATATCTAGAGAAATGCACACAAGTGGTCTTGGTGTCAGAGAACTTGAACCCTGTTTGATCAGCCCACCTCACTAGTTTGTTGACCGTCATCTGGATTTGTCGGGCCGACGTGGCGATCGATCGAGATCGGCAGATGATCGCGAGATCGTCAACAAACAGCGAGGCGGAAACTGGGGAACGAACACAATCCACGATACCATTGATTGCGATTGCAAACAGCGTCACATTGAGCACGCTCCCTTGCGGCACGCCGTTCTCCTGTGTGAACGTGTCGGATAAAACATTGCCTACTCGGACGTTAAAAGTTCTGTCGGTCGTAAAATTTGTAATAAAAACAGGAAGTCGACCTTTAAAACCCCATGAGAACAGGGATTTTAAAATGTTGAAACGCCAGGTGGTGTCGTAGGCCTTCTCCAGGTCGAAGAATACAGCAATCGAGTGCTGCTTGCACAGAAACGAATCCTGAATGAAGGTCTCCATCCTGACCAAATGGTCGATCGTACATCTGTTTTTTCGAAACCCACATTGCAAACTAGAAAGTAGGTTTTTAGTCTCAAGCCACCACACCAGTCGGTTATTTACCATCCTTTCCATCACCTTACAGAGACAGCTGGTCAGGGAGATTGGCCTGTAACTGGCCGCCAGTTGCTTGTCCTTGCCAGGCTTGGGAATTGGAACTTAATTAGCATGCCGCCACTCATCCGGAAAGACTTGTGAAATCCAGATCAGGTTGTACAAATCGAGCAAAGCCGAGCGAGCGTCTGGCGTGAGGTTTTTCAAGAAGGTGTTGTGGACCCTGTCGGCCCCCGGAGACGTGTTCTTCGATGTCCGTATGGCGGTGTCCAGCTCCCACTCACTTAACGGCATGTTGTAGCACTCGGTGTTGGCAGAGGCAAACGACAGTTGTCTGCGCTCTGCTCTGTGCTTGATCTGTTGGAACGATGCCGAGTAGTGGCGGAAAACGGGAGACACCTGCAAAGTGTTGACCTATGCTGTCTGCAATTTCTTTGGGGGCCGTGAACAGGTGCTCATTGCTCTTCATGCCAGCTATGATGTTTGGTTTGTGCTTGCCTCGGATCTTATTTGCCCGGTGCCACACCTTGGTGAGAGGCGTGGTACACGTTAGCGCAGACACATAATCATTCCATGATTGGCGCTGAGACTTTTTAAAAATTTGACGTGCCTTGGCACGGAGCTGCCTGAACACCTCCAGGTTATAATTTGTGGGTCGTCTGGAGAAAGCACGGAGAGCCTTTTTTCTTGCCTTTAGAGCTTGATCACACTCATCGTTCCACCAGGGAACAGGAATGCGACGCGGCTTCGTGGAAGTAAGTGGAATTGCCGCCTCTGCTGCACTTATGATGATTTCTGACACCTTTCTAACTCTAGAGTTGACCTCTAATTCCTGGAGTGAATCACTGAGCTCTGCCAGTCCTGCAAACCGCTTCCAGTTCGCCCGTTTTAAACTCCATTGAGCGGGGCGAGAGGGGATCTGGAAGTCGGTTTGGAGCCTCAGGATAATCGGAAAGTGGTCACTTCCACAGAGGTCATCGTGTACAGTGAAATCAAATAATGGTGCCACAGAAGGCGAACAAATGCAAATGTCTATCGCCGAGAAATTCCCATTAAAAGAGTTAAACCTTGTTTTCTGTCCGTTGTTTAAAAGAATAAGATCGTTGTCATCGATAAAACGTTCGAGCATACGACCCCTGCCGTCAGCCATTGTGTCGCCCCACAGGGGGCTATGTGCGTTGACGTCACCCAACAACACATAGGGGTGGGGGAGTTGAGACACAAGGCTTTGAAGGTTCGGGGCCGTAGCTGGCGCCCACTCAGGAAGATAAATGAATGAATGAATAGTGGGGCTTTAAGGCGCATCAACCTTGAGGTCATTTTGCGCCTGATAAAAGTTCGAGACAAAATAAAAAGTAAAATCCTTCAAGAGGAACACAAAAGTCCCACTACGTCAAAGAACAACAAACAAAATTTACAAAACAGAACACAACACAACAACCAAAATGACTAGATATTCTTTAAAATGTTTGTTGCTTTTAAAAACTTGAACAGTTGATCGATTTGTTTTAGGTCGTCACCTAGCACTTTGTCAATGGTGCTTTCGAGCGAGAGTCGCCTTCGCTCTCCGCTGTATTTGTGACATTCAATGAGAAAATGACGCACAGTCAGCACCTCGTTGCAGGCCTCACACCTGGGCGGGATCTTGTCAAGTGAGAATAAGAATGAGTGTGTGAGGAGGGTGTGACCGATCCTCAGGCGCGTGAGGACAACTTCCTCCCGCCTCGTTGACCTGATCGACGACTGCCACGGAACAACGGTGGACTTTATTTCTTTTAATTTATTGTTTGATTCAAGGTCCCACATGCCTTGGAACTTATTTTTGAAAGAAGACTTGAAGAAGTTTTTCAAGTCGGTGCAACTCAGCCTGTCATTATCAACGACATCTTTCTCCAATGCAGCCTTGGCCGCCCTGTCTGCTAGCTCGTTGCCCTGTATCCCCACGTGTCCAGGGACCCAGAAGAACACCACCCTGACGCCCCTCGACGAAAGTGACGTCAGCAGCGAGTGAATTTCCTGGACAAAAGAATGTGAGGAATACAGGGTTTCAATTGCTTGAAGGGAGCTCAGCGAGTCTGAACAAATGAGGAACGCTTTCTCTTCGTTCCTCGACTCGACATGTTTCAGAGCAGATAAAATTGCATAAAGTTCGGCCGATAAAATGCTACATTTGTCGTTGAGTTTAAAACCTTTCGATATGTTATGACTAGAAGTGAATGCACAGCCAACCGCGCTGTCATCCTTTGACCCGTCTGTAAAAATCATTATAAAATCTTGGTGCTTCGAACAAAGCTCAGCAAACTTTTTTTGGTAGACAATCGAGCTAGTGGAGCTCTTACTGTTTGCCGCCAGATCGATTATGCAAGATGGACGCATGGTTACCCACGGGGGTGTGGCGCTTATGCCATGTGGGTAAACCCTAGGGAATCGAAATGCGGTTTCCACCAGAATACGATTCAATCGCATGCCTGCCGGCAGCGTAGAGTTCGGTTTGGCATTGTAAGCAGCTTCAAAGCTTGGCCTAAACACAGGTGCGAAGGCCGGGTGCTCCCTCATACACAGTAGTTTGGCGGCGTATGATGTTAAAAGGTACTGTCTGCGCAAGGCTAGGGGCGGTTCACTCGCCTCACAGAACAGGCTTTCGAGCCGGCTGGTGCGGAGGGCGCCAGTGGCCAGCCGAATACCTGTATTGTGAACGGTGTTTAGTGGCTTCAGGTAGCTATCCCTAGCCGAGGCGTAAACGATACTGCCGTAATCCAATTGGGATCTCACCAACGACCTGTAGAGCCGAAGCATAACGACCCGATCGGCACCCCAGCTGGTGCCAGTGAGCATGCGAAGCAGATTAAGCGATTTTTGGCACTTCATTCTAAGCTGATGAACATGTTCTTTCCAGTTCAGTTTCTGGTCGAACCAAAGACCCAGAAACTTGACAGCGTTTGCAAATGGCAGAGCAGCTCCCCTAAGAAGAATATCGGGAGCTGGGTGTAGACCTCGATGCCTTGAAAAATGCACGCAAGTGGTTTTTGTGGTGGAGAACTTGAATCCCATGTTGTCAGCCCACCTCACTAGTTTGTTGACCGTCATCTGGATTTGTCGAGCGGACGTAGCGAGCGACCGAGCTCGGCAGATGATCGCGAGGTCGTCAACAAACAGTGAGGCGGAAACTGGGGAACGAACACAATCCACAATGCCATTGATTGCGATTGCAAACAGCGTTACACTGAGCACGCTCCCTTGCGGCACGCCATTCTCCTGTGTGAACGTGTCGGATAAAACATCGCCAACACGGACGTTAAAAGTGCGGTCAGTCATAAAATTGGTGATAAAAACAGGAAGTCGACCTTTAAAACCCCATGAAGACAGGGATTTTAAAATGTTAAAACGCCAGGTGGTGTCGTAGGCCTTCTCCAGGTCGAAGAATACAGCAATCGCGTGCTGCTTGCACAGGAACGAGTCCTGAATAAAGGCCTCCATCCTGACCAAATGGTCGATGGTACTTCTGTTCTTACGAAAGCCACATTGGAGATTGGAGAGAAGTTTCTTGGTTTCCAGCCACCAAACAAGTCGGTTGTTGACCATTCTCTCCATCACCTTGCAAAGACAGCTGGTCAGGGAGATTGGCCTGTAACTGGCCGCCAGTTGCTTGTCCTTGCCAGGCTTTGGGATTGCGACTTGAATGGCGTGCCGCCATTCATCTGGAAAGGCTTGGGTAATCCAAATCTCATTATACGTGTCCAGCAAAATGGATCGGGCATCAGGCGTGAGGTTTTTGAGGAACATGTTATGGACCCTGTCGGCCCCCGGAGACGTGTTCTTCGATGTCCGAATGGCGGTGTCCAGCTCCCACTCACTAAACGGCATGTTGTAGCACTCGGTGTTGGCAGAGACAAACGACAGTTGTCTGCGCTCTGCTGTGTGCTTGATCTGTTGGAACGATGCCGAGTAGTGGCGGGAACTGGAGACATCTGCAAAGTGTTGGCCAATACTATCCGCGATCTCCTTGGGGGCCGTGAACAGGTGTCCATTGCACTTAATACCTGCAATTACATTTGGTTTGTGCTTGCCTCTGATCTTATTTGCACGGTGCCACACCTTGGTGAGGGGCGTGACACAAGTGAGTGACGAAACATAATTACTCCACGACTGACGCTGAGACTGTTTAAAAACCTGACGGGCCTTGGCACGTAGCTGCCTAAACACCTGCAGGTTTTGATCGGTTGGCCTCTTCGAGAAAACGCGGAGAGCCTTTCTCCTAGCCTTGTGCGCCTCATCGCACGAATCGTTCCACCACGGAACAGGGATGCGACGCGGCTTCGTGGAAGTTTGTGGGATGGCCTTTTCTGCTGCACATACTATTATTTCTGAAATTCTTCTTATTTTTGATTTGGCGTCCGTTTCCTGGAGTGAACCACTGAGGTCTGCTAGTCCTGCAAACCGCTTCCAGTTCGCCCGTTTTAGGCTCCATTGAGCGGGGCGGGAGGGGATCTGAAAGTCGGTTTGGAGCCTCAAGATGATCGGGAAGTGGTCACTTCCACAGAGGTCGTCATGCACAAAAAATTCGAACAGAGGTGCCACAGAAGGCGAACAAATGCAAATGTCTATTGCCGAGAAATTCCCATTAAAAGAGTTAAACCTAGTTTTTTGTCCGTTGTTTAAAAGAATGAGATCGTTGTCATCGATAAAACTCTCGAGCAAACGACCCCTGCCGTCAGCCATTGTGTCGCCCCACAAGGGGCTATGCGCGTTAACGTCACCCAACAACACATAGGGGTGGGGAAGTTGGGACACAAGGCTTTGAAGGTTCGGGGCCGTAGCTGGCGCCCACTCAGGAAGATAAAAGTTACAAAAGGTAACCGGTTGTGGCACGTGGACTCGGACTGCCACTGCCTGGAGAGGTGTTGTCAGCGGCAGTGGACTTGACACCAGACTGTCCGAGACCAACGTGGCCACTCCACCGTGAGCGACATTACCAGTTAGATCGTCACAACGATACAACGAATAGTTCTTAAAAACAGGTTTGTCAGGTGGTTTAAAATGCGTTTCTTGGAGAAAGAGACACAAAGGGTTAAAATGGGAGCTTAAAAGCTTAATCTCGTCTCGGCGAATGTTACACCCACGAACATTCCACTGAAGGAGCGCCATTTCAGAGCACAATGGGCGAATGCCTCCTGCTGCGCGAGTTGGCACGCTTCTTTGTCGCTGTGATGTGCTCTTTTTCAGCCGGGCGTTTCTCCTTGGCAACAGCAGGACCGCTGCAGTCCATGCTGTCGCCCTCGCTTTGGGAGGTAAGGCACTCCTGACCGTCTTGACCGCTGCTTTGGGTTTTAACAGGAACTGGTTTCTTTTGCTTTTCAGATTTTTCTTTCAGCAAAATCAGTTCTTCCTCCATTTTCTTATTTTTGGTTTTGAGTGTTTGGTTTTCTTTTCTGAGTTCCTTGATTTGTTCTGTCTGTTCGTCAATTTTTCTTGTTTGTTCTTCGATCTTTTTCGTTTGTTCTTCTAGTTTTTCTTTGTTTAGTTTTTGACCGGCCAAAAGAAGAGCCATCATCTCCGTCAGTTGTTTGAGTTCTGCGGAGTCGGTGGGATGGGCTGCTTCTTTGGAAGCCTGAACAACAGGTGGTGTGCTGGCGGCTTCAGAAAAAGACTTGGTAAGAATGGGCCGAGGAGAAAGAAGGTTGTATTTCCTGCGAGCCTCGGAAATGGACAGTTTTTCTTTGGTTTTAATCTCCGTAATTTTCTTTTCCCTTTTCCAGACAGGACAGTCCCTGGACCAGGCCGGGTGGGAGCCACCACAGTTCAGGCACTTGGCCTCCTTGTCACAGGGTTTGTCAACGTGTTCGCCTGCCTTGCCACAGTTTGGGCACACGTACGGCCTCTCGCACGTGTGTTGGGTGTGGCCGAACTTCTGGCAGTTTAAACAACGTAACGGATTAGGAATGTGTTGACGAACACTAACTCGGATAAAACCAACAAAAAGACTCTGTGGTAAACAAGTGCTGTCGAAGGTGATTATGTGCAGAGGGGATGGTTTAAGAACTCCGTCCTTTCGGGCGTGGATACATCGAACCTCCGTAACATTTTGATCTTTTAACTCCTCGAGTATTACCTTCTCGTCGATGCCAACTAAATCAGGGCAGAAGATAACACCTTTGCATGTATTCAAGGTTTTGTGACATTCGACTGCGACAGGGAAGGTTCCCAAGAGTTTAAGGTTTGAAACCTTCTGGGACTGCAGCGCGGAGCAAACTTCAACCAGCAGGGCTCCGTCACGGAGCCGACTGACGCTGTTGGTGGAGCCGATGTACTTTGCAATAAAGCTGTTAATTTTAAAAGGCGACACACCGTTGAATGACTTGCATTTGTCTTGTTCGTCTCGTTTAATCACAAAGAATTTTGAAAATGTGATTGGTTGAAACGAGCGAACAGTTATAGGTTTGTCCAACAAACCAGGTAAATAATTAGGGGGGGGAGTTGGGGTTTTGTTTTCAGTTTCCATGCAAAAAACTGTAGATTTTCGTCTCCCGCGATCCCTGCCCACCATGGAGCCCAACCTAGGGGACGTAATAGCCAGAAATTTGGCCAGAGCGCCGGGGTTGTCCGGAAGATATAGCGGGGGAAACACCGACAACCGCGAGTGACCGTAGGGTTTGGGACCAACCGCAATAAAACGGCCATCACGCCACCGGCACCCCCCCACTCATCCTGTGTAAGGTTTTAACACCAATGACACGAGCCGATTGACTGGGGGTGGATTAGCCCCCAGCCTCCTGTTTTAAGTGAAGCAGAAACCAAAGGGGCGTGTTGGAAGGTATTCCCCGTCTGTTCTGCTGGCGAACTGGAGAATACCCCCTCAACCCCCAGGAAAATCCTTTCCACCCGTTCAAGGGCTCCACACACGGCAAACATGTGGGTTAGCGTTTTGGCCTGCATAAGGAGTCGGCCAGAAGAGAAGACAAGGATATAGGACAGAGAAGGGAAAGAATCGAGAAGGCAAAGACTCGAGTACTCCCTATGCAGGCCACCAGTCACCAGCTGCCTGGCACCGACAATCGACTGTGGGTCAAAATCGATAACAGGAAGATTAACCAACAACGATAACCAAATCATCAACTGGGAGGGAACCGCACCGCTGTCGCAGAAGACAGACGGTGGCTTCGGGAGGCGGCAAGAAATGAAGCAAGACAGGAGGTGAAGGAAAGGTGGTGAAAGGAAGGGTTAGAAAGAAAAGAGTGCACAGATCCTCCCTAGACCAGAGTCCGCGTACCGCAACAGCGGCGAGGCCGGACTACTCTTGGTCTGGGTCCTCGCCGGGAGCCTGTCCGGTATAGGAACCCTTACGGGGAGTGAGACCTTCCCTCCCGGCATAGCCTCCCGGGTCAACGGACCACTCAAACCCCCTCACCACGGTAAGGTGGTAGTCCACGAGGGGGCTCAGGAAGATAAAAGTTACAAACGGTAACCGGTTGTGGCACGTGGACCCGGACTGCCACTGCCTGGAGAGGTGTTGTGAGCGGCAGTGGACTTGACACCAGACTGTCCGAGACCAACGTGGCCACTCCACCGTGAGCGATATTTCCAGTTAAATCGTCACAGCGATACAACGAATAGCTTTTAAGAACAGGTTTGTCAGTTGGTTTAAAATGTGTTTCTTGTAAAAAGATGCACATGGGGTTAAAATGGGATGTTAAAACCTTAACCTCGTCTCGGCGTATGTTAAAACCACGAATGTTCCACGTCATTAGAGCTATTTTTTACCAGGTTTTGGATCGGGCGGCTCTAATAAAGTTATGCGCTGTTTTTTGGCGCCCTTTCTTGCCGCAGCGTTCAATTCGCTGCCGCTGCCACTGCAGTCCATGCTGCTTTCACCTTCGTTTTGCGAGTCCAGAGACTCGATACTACATACCTTCTTGAGCCTGCTAGGGGCAGACTGCTTCTCACCTGTTTTCAATTTGGCAAGCTTATCTTCCATTTCTTTATTTTGGTTCTTCAGTGATTCATTTTCTTCCCTAAGCTTCTTTATTTGTTTCGTCTGTTCTTCGATTTTCTTGGATAATTCTTCTATTTTCTTGGACTGTTCATCAAGTTTTTCTTTGGTCTCCTGTTGACCAGCTAGAATTTTGCTCAACATTTCCATCATGTTTTTCATTTCAGACGAGGGAGGTTTGCTTGCCAAATCAGAAATCTTTGTGGTAACAGCCTGAGAGAAGGTTTTGGACAGATCAGATTTCGGAGATAGGAGGTGATATCGCCTCCGCGCCTCAGCGACGGAAAGCTTCTCCTTGGTCTTGATCTCGAGAATCTTTTTCTCCCTCTTCCACGAAGGACAGTCCCGCGACCAGGCCGGGTGGGAGCCACCACAGTTCAGGCACTTTGCCTCCTGATCACAGGGCTTGTCCTCGTGTGCAGCCGACTTGCCACAGCTTGGACACACATGCTGCTTTTGGCATGTGGTTTGAATGTGCCCAAACTGTTGGCAATTCAAACATCTCATCGGGTTGGGAATATGCTGTCTGACAGAGACTCGAATGAAACCCACAAAAACACAGGGCGGCAGTTCTGCAGAGCTGAAAGTCAGGATATGCAGAGGGGATGGCTTGAGGACGCCTTCCTTCCGTGCCATAATGCGTTTAATTTCGATGACATTATGTTTACGGAGCTCATCCAGGATTTCCTTTTCATCGATGTCGATCAGATCAGGCCAGTAAATTACTCCTTTGGAAGTGTTGAGCGATATTTGGGGTTCAACGCTGACCGTGAATGAACCTAGAAGTTTAAGAGCGGACACCTTTTTCGACATCTCCTGCGATGCGACTTGGATCAAAAGGGATCCATCCCTCAATCGGTTTACGTGCTTTGGCACGCCTATGTCTTTGTCAACGAACGATTGAATTTTAAACGGTGATACATTGTTAAAGGTGAGAGTGTCTGTGCGTTTCATGATGAAGAACTGAATGTAGTTTGTTGGCTGTAGCGATCCCACATCAATGAGGCGATCGAATAAGCCAGGAAAATGGTTAGAGGGGGGAAAGGGGTTTTTGTCGTGGGAATCCATGCAAAAACGTTGAAAATTTCGTCTCTCACGATCCCTGCCCACCACGCAGCCCAACCTGGGGGACGCAGCGTTGATATAAAAACAACGACTTACCTTAGGTACTATAAAACGTACCTCTTTCGCCGGGGTTGTCGGAGAGATATAGCGGGGGAAACACCGACAGTCGCAACTGACCGTAGGGTTAGGGACAAACCACTATTTTACAGCCATCACGCCACCGGTGCCCCCCACTCATCCTGTGCAAGGTTTTAATGCCGAGACACGAGCCGATTGACTGGGGGTGGATTAGCCCCCAGCCGCCTGTTTTGAGTGAAGCCGAAACCAAAGGGGTGTGTTAGAAGGTATTCCCCGTCTGTTCTGCTGGCGAACTGGAGAATACCCCCTCAACCCCCAGGAAAATCCTTTCCACCCGTTCAAGGATTCCACACACGGCAAACATGTGGGTTAGCGTTTTGGCCTGCATAAGGAGTCGGCCAGAAGAGAAGACAAGGATATAGGACAGAGAAGGCAAAGACTCGAGTACTCCCTATGCAGGCCACCAGTCACCAGCTGCCTGGCACCGACAATCGACTGTGCGTCAAAAAAGGTATTCCAAAAGAAAAGCCAACAACGACAGCCAAATCGTCACTCGGGGAGAGAACCACACCGCTGTCGCAGAAGACAGACGGTGGTTTCGGGAGGCGGCAAGAAATGAAGCAAGACAGGAGACGAAGGAAAGGTGGTGAAAGGAAGAGTTAGAAAGAAAAGGGTGCACAGATCCTCCCTAGACCAGAGTCCGCGTACCGCAACAGCGGTGTGGCCGGACTACTCTTGGTCTGGGTTTCTCGCCGGGAGCCTGTCCGGTATAGGAGACCTTACGGGGAGCGTGACCTCCCCTCCCGGCATGGCCTCCCGGGTCATCGGACCACGCAAACCCCCTCACCACGGTACGGTGGTAGTCCTCGAGGGAGATCTTTTCGTTCCCTCATTAAACGTAAACATAATTCCAATGACCAGACTGATAACAAACTTCCAGAGAAGAGCCATGCAAATATTGAACAGCCCCAGAAGAAATACCAGAAAAAATCAGCGAAGACCAAGAGATCGACGAAACTTTCCAATTTGACCACCACCTCTACCTCATGAACCTGTCCGAACTCTACTTGAAGCTTCAATCACAATTTTTACTTCCAAATTCAGTAGTACAGTACATCATCACAGAAACTCAGAATGTGCATGAGATGGGCCAGTCATTTATCAAGCAGAAGTTGATCGATCGATTGGAGGAAGCTAAATTGGATGCAACTACCGTTAGAGGCATAATCTCGGAAGTATTTGAAAGCGATCCACTGCGTTTAGCGCATCAAGCGAAGACAGGACCGCTACGCAGCGAATACAAACGGCTACAAATTTACAGAAAAGAATTTCACCATGTACAGCACAAAAAGGTGTCGTTCGGTGTGATAGACGGAGAAGAACGATTTTTTGCCTACGTTCCAATCACGGAAACTATTCAAGCTCTTTATCAAGACGAATCGTTTGTAAATCAAATCAAGAACCCGATAAAAAACTACAATGCAGAAATATTACGGGATGTAACGGACGGTACCGTTTTTAAGAAAAATGAGTTTTTCAAGAAGAATCCAGAAGCCCTGCAATTCATCCTCTACCAAGATGCCTTCGAAGTCGTCAATCCTTTAGGGTCAGCGAAAGGGAAATACAAAATTTTAGCGGTATATTTAAATATTGCCAACCTACACCCACATTCTAGGTCAAAAGTGGACTCGATTCAACTCGTTGCTCTTTGCATAGAAGATTACTTCAACAACTGTCGTGATAAAGTTTACGGGCCTATTGTGGAAGAGCTCAAGGAGATCGAGAAGAATGGAATACAAGTTAGCAACAATGAAGTTGTACACGGGGCACTCCTTTGCATAACTGGCGACAATTTAGGAAGTCACGGTTTGGGCGGGTTTGTCGAAAACTTCAGCTCATCTACTTATTTCTGTAGATTTTGCGAAATTGAGCGTTCCAACCTCCAATCCAATGTTGCAATTCAAAATTTATTACCTGCCAGAACAATTGCAAACTACAACAAATGTGCTGAAGAAGCTATGGACCAGGGAGAAAGCGTTAAAGGGATTTGGCGCTCTCAATTTTCAACGAGCTGGAAACGTTTTATGTGGTTGATCCTGGTCTACCTGTGTGTGTTGCCCACGATCTCTTCGAGGGTGTTGTACAATATGACGTTGCCATTTTTATAAACCATATCATCAAAGTGGATAAAGTAACAACTTACCAACAACTCAATGCCGCTTTAGACAACTTTCCTTATTCTGTAGCCGACAGACGGGACAAGCCTGCTACCATACCCAAATCGGGAAAGCGACTGGGAGGTCAAGTCAGCCAAAACTGGACCTTACTCCGACTTCTCCCATTATTGCTCATGGGAGACCTAACAGACTACAGCTCTGAAGTGTGGAAGACTATATTACTTCTCCAAGAAGTAGTAGAGTATGTATGCGCTCCCTCTATCTCGATTCCTGATGTGGCTTACCTGCAGGCTATCATCGAAGAGTACATCCACTGTCGGATGACTTTGTTTCCAAATTTTCCGATTCGTCCAAAACATCATTACGTTGCCCATTACCCAGACCTAATATTGAAATTTGGTCCTCTCATGAAAGTTTCGACTTTACGTTGTGAGAGCAGGCATTCATATTTTAAGCGAATCGTCAGGTACAGCCAAAATTTTAACAATATAACTCACACCCTCGTAGAGAAACACCAGCTGCTTCAAGCGTTCCTTGGAAATAAAAGACGATTTGAAGACCGAATTCAAGCCAAGAGCATGTCAATTCTACACGTAGAACTTTTTTCTACAGACATCCAAAATGCAATCAGAGCTGCAGGAATTCAAAACCTGAAGATGGACATATCCAGTGAAGTGACCAGCCATGGAATATCTTACAGAAACGAGGCCGTCGTCATTCTCAAAAAAACGATTCCTCGCTCGTTGGTTTTGCCCAGATCAAATTGATCTTGACAGACGAGTTAGGGGACATAAGGTTCATGGTTCAGAATGTTCACTGCACTTTCTTAGAAGAATACCGTGTATATAAATTCTGGGGTTATTTGAACTATGAAGCAGTGACGTTGCAAATGCTGGCGGATTTAGCCCCTATCTCGTTTTACACCATAGGGATTCAGAGATTTCTGAAGCCGAAATACGCTCTAGGAACGAGCCGTTAAACTGCATCTAGTGCCGCATCAATGCACACTGCTTCAGCGGCAAGCATTCATGGTGCTGCAATCCTCGGTGAGAGCACGGGCAACTTGGCGATAAGCATTGCTACACATGTGACTTCTGACGTCGCTTTCCAGACAGTCTTTGGTCTTTACTCCTCACAACGCCGTGGTCCGGCAAAAGCTGAAATTTAGAAATTACCCGTGAAAAAAATTATATTTGTGCATTCCTTGATTTAATTTTATTAATATTTTTTTAATATCAACAATTCCTAATACAACATGTATCTCCTATTCAGATGCCAATGTTCAAATTTTGTTTGAAAAATATGAAAAAGAGGGTGCTGGTGAGGGGTGAGACGGTGGAGGACGTAAAAAATGCAGCGGCGATGAAACTGGGAGTAGGGGAGGCCGGAGCGATCGTCCTTGAAGAGGACGGCACCGAGGTCGATGAGGATGAGATCCTTCTCGAGCTGGCGGCAAGCAGCAAGGGGCCTTGCCAACTGATGCTGCTCTCAACTGGAGAAGAGTGGGAAAGCGCTGAAGGTAAATGTCTTTAACAGGGCTGATGTTTTTAAGTTATAGTTGGCCAAAAATTCACAGAATACAGGTTTCCCTCAGTAATAATATGATTAAACAAAAATTGTGATTTCTCTCTTGTGTTTGGCAGAAAACCTATTTTTTATTGTTAGCAAAGTAGACATTGTACCATTGATATGTTGCCCCTAAAATCATTGTTCTTACTTTTTCATTAACAAGATTCATTAGCTGGTTCCAACCAAACATCATGGGCACAAGCAGCAATACTTATTCCTTATTGATATTTAATATTGATGTAATAGGATAGCCATTTGGCTTGAATAGTGGGGCTTTGAGGCGCGTCAACCTGTTGGTCATTTTGCGCCTGATAAAAAGTTTTGAAATTAACTTCTTATAAAAGTAAAACTCCTCAAGTGAGACACAAAAGTCTCACTACGTCAAGATACAATAAAGCTAAATGATTAAATAAATGAGTATGCTATGATTAGATTTTCCGTAAGACATCAATAGCTTTTAAAAATTTGAACAATTTATCGATTTGTTTAGGATCGTCACCTAGGACCTTGCTAACAGTGTCCTCGAGCGAGAGGCGCCTTCTCAACCGCCTGTAATCGGGACATTCGATAAGGAAGTGCTTGACTGTAAGCACTTCATCGCAGGAGTCACATCTAGGCGGGATCTTGTCAAGTGAGAATAAAAAGGAGTGAGTGAGAAGAGTGTGCCCGATCCTTAGGCGTGTGAGGACCACCTCCTCCCGCCGCGTGGGTCTGATCGAAGAGTTCCATGGGGAAATGGTGGTTTTAATATCTTTCAATTTGTTGTTTTCCTCTAGATCCCAGGTACACTGAAATTTATTTTTGAAAAGCGACTTGAAATGGTTTTTTAAATCATTAAAAGTCAGCATATCATTGTCTAGTGCGACCTTCGTTGTTGCGGCCTTGGCCGCCCTGTCTGCCAACTCATTGCCCTGTATCCCCACGTGTCCAGGGACCCAGCAGAACACCACCCTGACGTCCCTCGACGAAAGGGACGCCAGCAGCGAGTGTATTCCCTGGACGAGAGTGTGTGGGGAATACAGGGCATCGATCGCCTGAAGAGAGCTGAGCGAGTCGGAGCTAATTAGAAATGCCGTTTCATTGCGGCTCGACTCAATGAATTTCAGCGCCTGTAAAAGCGCATGCAGCTCAGCTGTTAGAATGCTGCACTTGTCATTTAGTTTAAAACCATGCGATATATCGCGACCAGAGATAAAAGCACTGCCGACCGCAGTGTCATCTTTTGACCCATCGGTGAAAATTGTAAGAAAACCTTCGTGCTTTGAGCAAAGCTCGGCGAACTGTTTCCTATATACGGTTGAGCTAGTGGAGCTCTTGCTGTTCGCCGCTAGACCGAAAAGGCAAGATGGGCGCCCGGTTATCCACGGGGGTGTGGCGTTCAGACCATGTGGATAACATTTCGGGTAGCGGAAAGCCGCTTCCACCAAGAGGCGGTTCAACCGTATGCCTGCAGGCAGAGTGGAGCTGGGTTTCGCGTTATAGAGAGCTTCAAAACTGGGCTTGAAGAGAGGCAAGAAAGACGGGTGTTTCTTCATGCACATTAGTTTTGATGCATATGAAGCGAGAAGGTATTGCCTGCGAAGGGCCAGAGGAGGTTCACTCGCCTCACAGAACAGGCTTTCGAGCCGGCTGGTGCGGAGAGCGCCAGTGGCAAGCCGGATACCCGTATTGTGGACGGTGTTCAGCGGTTTCAGGTAGCTATCCCTAGCCGAGGCGTAAACGATGCTACCATAATCCAGTTTGGATCGTGCTAATGATCTGTAAAGCCTAAGCATGACCACCCGATCGGCACCCCAGCTGGTGCCAGTGAGCAAGCGTAGCAGATTGAGCGATTTCTGGCACTTTAATTTCAACTGTCGAACGTGCTCTTTCCAGTTTAGTTTCTGGTCCAACCACAGACCCAGAAACTTGACAGCGTTCGCAAATGGCAGAGCAGCTCCCCTAAGAAGAATATCGGGAGCTGGATGTAAACCTCGATGCCTAGAGAAATGCACACAAGTGGTCTTGGTGTCAGAGAACTTGAACCCTGTTTGATCAGCCCACCTCACTAGTTTGTTGACCGTCATCTGGATTTGTCGGGCCGACGTGGCGATCGATCGAGATCGGCAGATGATCGCGAGATCGTCAACAAACAGCGAGGCGGAAACTGGGGAACGAACACAATCCACGATACCATTGATTGCGATTGCAAATAGCGTCACACTGAGCACGCTCCCTTGCGGCACGCCGTTCTCCTGTATGAACGTGTCGGATAAAACATTGCCTACTCGGACGTTAAAAGTTCTGTCGGTCATAAAATTTGTAATAAAAACAGGAAGTCGACCTTTAAAACCCCATGAGAACAGGGATTTTAAAATGTTAAAACGCCAGGTGGTGTCGTAGGCCTTCTCCAGGTCGAAGAATACAGCAATCGAGTGCTGCTTGCACAGAAACGAATCCTGAATGAAGGCCTCCATCCTGACCAAATGGTCGATCGTACTTCTGTTTTTTCGAAACCCACATTGCAAGCTAGAAAGCAGATTTTTAGTCTCAAGCCACCACACCAGCCGGTTATTTACCATCCTTTCCATCACCTTACAAAGACAGCTGGTCAGGGAGATTGGCCTGTAACTGGCCGCCAGTTGCTTGTCCTTGCCAGGCTTGGGAATTGGAACTTGAATAGCATGCCGCCACTCATCCGGAAAGACTTGTGAAATCCAGATCAGGTTGTACAAATCGAGCAAAGCCGAGCGAGCGTCTGGCGTGAGGTTTTTCAAGAAGGTGTTGTGGACCCTGTCGGCCCCCGGAGACGTGTTCTTCGATGTCCGTATGGCGGTGTCCAGCTCCCACTCACTAAACGGCATGTTGTAGCACTCGGTGTTGGCAGAGGCAAACGACAGTTGTCTGCGCTCTGCTCTGTGCTTGATCTGTTGGAACGATGCCGACTAGTGGCGGGAACTGGAGACATCTGCAAAGTATTGGCCAATACTATCCGCGATCTCTTTGGGGGCAGTGAACAGGTGCCCATTGCTCTTAATGCCAGCTATGATGTTTGGTTTGTGCTTGCCTCTGATCTTATTTGCCCGGTGCCACACCTTGGTGAGAGGCGTGGTACACGTTAGTGCAGACACATAATCATTCCATGATTGGCGCTGAGACTTTTTAAAAATTTGACGTGCCTTGGCACGGAGCTGCCTGAACACCTCCAGGTTATAATTTGTGGGTCGTCTGGAGAAAGCACGGAGAGCCTTTTTTCTTGCCTTTAGAGCTTGATCACACTCATCGTTCCACCAGGGAACAGGAATGCGACGCGGCTTCGTGGAAGTAAGTGGAATTGCCGCCTCTGCTGCACTTATGATGATTTCTGACACCTTTCTAACTCTAGAGTTGACCTCTGTTTCCTGGAGTGAATCACTGAGGTCTGCCAGTCCTGCAAACCGCTTCCAGTTCGCCCGTTTTAAACTCCATTGAGCGGGGCGAGAGGGGATCTGGAAGTCGGTTTGGAGCCTCAGGATAATCGGAAAGTGGTCACTTCCACAGAGGTCATCGTGTACAGTGAAATCAAATAATGGTGCCACAGAAGGCGAACAAATGCAAATGTCTATCGCCGAGAAATTCCCATTAAAAGAGTTAAACCTTGTTTTCTGTCCGTTGTTTAAAAGAATAAGATCGTTGTCATCGATAAAACGTTCGAGCATACGACCCCTGCCGTCAGCCATTGTGTCGCCCCACAGGGGGCTATGTGCGTTGACGTCACCCAACAACACATAGGGGTGGGGGAGTTGAGACACAAGGCTTTGAAGGTTCGGGGCCGTAGCTGGCGCCCACTCAGGAAGATAAAAGTTACAAACGGTAACCGGTTGTGGCACGTGGACCCGGACTGCCACTGCCTGGAGAGGTGTTGTGAGCGGCAGTGGACTTGACACCAGACTGTCCGAGACCAACGTGGCCACTCCACCGTGAGCGATATTTCCAGTTAAATCGTCACAGCGATACAACGAATAGCTTTTAAGAACAGGTTTGTCAGTTGGTTTAAAATGTGTTTCTTGTAAAAAGATGCACATGGGGTTAAAATGGGATGTTAAAACCTTAACCTCGTCTCGGCGTATGTTAAAACCACGAACGTTCCACGTCATTAGAGCTATTTTTTACCAGGTTTTGGATCGGGCGGCTCTAATAAAGTTATGCGCTGTTTTTTGGCGCCCTTTCTTGCCGCAGCGTTCAATTCGTTGCCGCTGCCACTGCAGTCCATGCTGCTTTCACCTTCGTTTTGCGAGTCCAGAGACTCGATACTACATACCTTCTTGAGCCTGCTAGGGGCAGACTGCTTCTCACCTGTTTTCAATTTGGCAAGCTTATCTTCCATTTCTTTATTTTGGTTCTTCAGTGATTCATTTTCTTCCCTAAGCTTCTTTATTTGTTTCGTCTGTTCTTCGATTTTCTTGGATTGTTCTTCTATTTTCTTGGACTGTTCTTCAAGTTTTTCTTTGGTCTCCTGTTGACCAGCTAGAATTTTGCTCAACATTTCCATCATGTTTTTCATTTCAGACGAGGGAGGTTTGTTGGCCGAATCAGAAATCTTTGTGGTAACAGCTGAGAGAAGGTTTTGGACAGATCAGATTTCGGAGATAGGAGGTGATATCGCCTCCGCGCCTCAGCGACGGAAAGCTTCTCCTTGGTCTTGATCTCGAGAATCTTTTTCTCCCTCTTCCACGAAGGACAGTCCCGCGACCAGGCCGGGTGGGAGCCACCACAGTTCAGGCACTTTGCCTCCTGATCACAGGGCTTGTCCTCGTGTGCAGCCGACTTGCCACAGCTTGGACACACATGCTGCTTTTGGCATGTGGTTTGAATGTGCCCAAACTGTTGGCAATTCAAACATCTCATCGGGTTGGGAATATGCTGTCTGACAGAGACTCAAATGAAACCCACAAAAACACAGGGCGGCAGTTCTGCAGAGCTGAAAGTCAGGATATGCAGAGGGGATGGCTTGAGGACGTCTTCCTTCCGTGCCATAATGCGTTTAACTTCGATGACATTTTGTTTACGGAGCTCATCCAGGATTTCCTTTTCATCGATGTCGATCAGATCAGGACAGTAAATTACTCCTTTGGAAGTGTTGAGCGATTTGTGGGGTTCAACGCTGACCGTGAATGAACCTAGAAGTTTAAGAGCGGACACCTTTTTCGACATCTCCTGCGATGCGACTTGGATCAAAAGGGATCCATCCCTCAATCGGTTTACGTGCTTTGGCACGCCTATGTCTTTGTCAACGAACGATTGAATTTTAAACGGTGATACATTGTTAGAGGTGAGAGTGTCTGTGCGTTTCATGATGAAGAACTGAATGTAGTTTGTTGGCTGTAGCGATCCCACATCAATGAGGCGATCGAATAAGCCAGGAAGATGGTTAGGGGGGGAAAGGGGTTTTTGTCGTGGGAATCCATGCAAAAACGTTGAAAATTTCCTCTCTCACGATCCCTGCCCACCACGGAGCCCAACCTGGGGGACGCAGCGTTGATATAAAAACAACGACTTACCTTAGGTACTATAAAACGTACCTCTTTCGCCGGGGTTGTCGGAGAGATATAGCGGGGGAAACACCGACAGTCGCAAGTGACCGTAGGGTTAGGGACAAACCACTATTTTACAGCCATCACGCCACCGGTGCCCCCCCACTCATCCTGTGCAAGGTTTTAATGCCGAGACACGAGCCGATTGACTGGGGGTGGATTAGCCCCCAGCCGCCTGTTTTGAGTGAAGCCGAAACCGAAGGGGTGTGTTGGAAGGTATTCCCCGTCTGTTCTGCTGGCGAACTGGAGAATACCCCCTCAACCCCCAGGAAAATCCTTTCCACCCGTTCAAGGGCTCCACACACGGCAAACATGTGGGTTAGCGATTTGGCCTGCATAAGGAGTCGGCCAGAAGAGAAGACAAGGATATAGGACAGAGAAGGGAAAGAATCGAGAAGGCAAAGACTCGAGTACTCCCTATGCAGGCCACCAGTCACCAGCTGTCTGGCACCGACAATCGACTGTGCGTCAAAAAAGGGTATTCCAAAAGAAAAGCCAACAACGACAGCCAAATCGTCACTCGGGGAGAGAACCACACCGCTGTCGCAGAAGACAGACGGTGGTTTCGGGAGGCGGCAAGAAATGAAGCAAGACAGGAGATGAAGGAAAGGTGGTGAAAGGAAGAGTTAGAAAGAAAAGGGTGCACAGATCCTCCCTAGACCAGAGTCCGCGTACCGCAACAGCGGCGTGGCCGGACTACTCTTGGTCTGGGTCCTCGCCGGGAGCCTGTCCGGTATAGGAGACCTTGCGGGGAGCGAAACCTCCCCTTCCGGCATGGCCTCCCGGGTCATCGGACTACGCAAACCCCCTCACCACGGTACGGTGGTAGTCTTCGAGGGGGAGCCATTTGGCTTTCCCCTAAAGGTATCCAATTAGTTTTTGTCGTACTTATTTTAAAACAAATAACTGTATGACACATTCATGCTTAAATTATGATTTCAGGCACGGTTTATGAGACTGAAAACATCCCCGTCATCCACATCACACCTGGGGGCATGCCAACTCCTACAACTCCACCAATAATGCCAGGAGCTCTACCCACACCACCTATGGCAGACACCCCCTCACGAGCCATTTATTCAATAATAATAAATTCCTTGTCGACCAAATAATGGCAAAAATGTCACTCAAACACCTACTAACCAAATTTTTTTATCTAGAGGGTTCTCCACAGATTCATCTTACATGTAGATAAAAATTAATTTCAATTTCAATGAGCATTTGGGCACAATCGTAGTTTCTGTGCTTTTTTTTCGGCACTAGATTTTCAATGGTTGTCAAGCTAGAATCCTAATTTAAAATCACTGTAGCTCGGTAGTTATGAATGAATGAATCGAAGGAGCTCCTTCTGAGACGAAGGAGCTTGAAAAGAAGATCGTCGAAAGGAAAGAAGAATCTTTCGATCCAAAAGTGATAGTCGTCAATGTAGGAACGAACAATCTGAAAGCTCGGACTGGAACCCATCTGATGGTTGAAATGGGAGAACTGATAGATGAAGCGAGAAAAGTCTACAAAAATGCCAAAATTGTAATAGGAGGAATTGTTTACCGGGACGACGTCTACTACACAACGATAGACAAACTGAATGACAGCATCAAATGGATCTGTGAAGAGAAAGAAGCTGATTTCTACAACCCTAATATGAGAATCACAGGAACCGAAGCAGCCAAAGATGGGATTCACCTCAACTACGCGGGAGGAAGAATTCTGGGAAAGCTGATTATGGAGAGAGTCGAAAAACTGCTACACACTGACATATAGCAATCACGGAAACAAGGTACCGTTATCAACATCCTTTATCACAACATATGCAGTCTGCAAAGCAAAGTAGAAGAAATGGAATTATACATGGACATGAAAACGGAAACAAAATATGACATAATATGTCTCAGCGAAACATGGTTAAAAGATGGACAGCACGAGTCCGTCTCCATTCAAAATTTCACTCTAGCTGCAAGCTTTTCCAGAAAAAAGAAAATGGGGGGTGGAGTAGCCATATACGTGAGAGAAAATACACCCTGGACCTTCAAACGAAGAACTGACATAGAATCGGCCGGCGTTCAATCTACATTCGAGGTCAGTGGAATTGAAATAAAAGGAGAAAACCCAATAATCTTAGTTGTATTATACAGGTCCCCGGAAGAAAAGAATCTGGATAGTTTCTTTAAGAAACTGCACGCCCTTCTCTCGCACTTAGCTAAAGAAAACAAACCATTAGCTGTATGCGCAGACCTAAATATTGACTACCTACGAAAAAATAAGAAGATAACTCAGCTAGAAGATATACTACTAGAATTCAACATGAAGGCCCTTGTAAGATCCCCGACAAGAGTGACAGCCTCCTCATGCTCAGCCATTGACAACATCATGACGAACTTCAAACTAGAACATGAACCGAAGATAGAAAAGACAGGACTATCCGACCACTACGGGCTAACTTTCAGTCTTCTAGTACACGACAACAAGGAAGAATCGGAGGAACCAAGTTTTATCAAGAAAAGAATGATAACAGAGGTCAAGCTAAATGACTTCGCGAGGGACATGGAAATTCAGGATTGGACAGCAGTCAGTTTCGGGACGACGGTGGACGAAAAGTTTGAAGCTTTCCAGGAAATCTTCAAAAAACACGTCAATAACCATTTTCCAAAGAAAACTCTAAGAATAGACACCAAGAAAAAAAACCAAAAGAGAAAATTCAAAATTACGCCGCAGATAGTAGAAGCCATCAAGAATAAGCGGCGTATATATCACCTGAGCTGCAAAAAAAATGGAAGTAAGTACAACGAAGAATTGAAAATAGCCAAGCAATTATTAAGAAGCATGATCAAATCAACGATAAAAGAGCAAAATGACAAAACCATCGCCCAGGCAGAAAACAAGAACAAAGCAACATGGAAGATAATCGACAAGTGTCGGAACAAAAAGACTTCCAAAAAGCAGAAAATCATACAACTTATTGTAAATGGTGACAAAATAAGCGATCCAACGCAAGTCGCCAACCAGCTGAACACACATTTCGCGACTATAGCAGAAACCATCGTTGATACTCAAGATACAAAAATATCGGAATGCATGAATATCTTTAAAAAAAACTGTGCAGAATACGCTGGGCCTGAATTTATCCTCGAACAGACAAGTGAAAAAGAAATTATCGAAATTATTATGAAACTAAAAAACAAAAAGTCATCTGGGTGGGATGAAATCTCGGTTAGGGTCATTAAACGCGTGAGCACACTAATCGCAAAACCAATCGTTGACATTTGTAATTTCTCGCTTATGACAGGGACGTTTCCTTCAGCGGCGAAATGGGCAATAATTAAGCCACTCCATAAAAAAGGTGCAGAAACAAATGTAAATAATTACCGTCCTATCAGTCTTGTAACAAATTTTTCAAAAATTTTTGAAAAGGTTTTCTTGACTAGGCTTTTGGTTTTCATTAAAGGGAATGACATCTTATCTAAAAATCAGCATGGATTTCGCAAGGGTTTTTCAACTACAACAGCAACCACCAGCCTGGTCAACTCCATAACAGATTGTCTCGAAAAGAAAAAAGCAGTGGGTGCCTTACTTTGCGATTTGTCTAAAGCATTTGACACGATTAATCATTCAATCCTAATAGAAAAGCTAAATTACTATGGAATTAAAGGGGTTGCTTTAAACTGGGTCAAATCATATCTCTCTGAAAGGAAACAGAAAGTGAAACTGAACTGCGACGATGACGGATCAGAGTGGATGTCAATTAAGCACGGAATCCCGCATCGGTGTGTTTGTTTTTAATAATCTTCCAGTCAACCTAAAATCTCTTAGTGAAAAAAGATCGGTTTTTAAAGAAAAGACGAAAAGGTTCCTTCTTAATCATGGATTTTATACTTTGGACGAATTTCTGCTAGCAAAGGATTGTAAGTGTATCTATTGTAATATATAAACCTAGATTATGTTATATGAAAGAAATAACCTGTATGCTGTGAATCGGTGATTCTGTAGAATTGTTTGCTTGAATGTATACCTGTCGCATGATTTGTGTAGAACAATTATTTTATGTACCTACATTGTTGACCTTTTTTCAAGCTCTCGTTGAAACAAACATAAAGAGTGTTCTTGTAAGTTGTAACAAGAAAATGAAAAATAAAAAATACATTACAATAGTGGGGCTTTAAGGCGCATCAACCTTGAGGTCATTTTGCGCCTGATAAAAGTTCGAGACAAAATAAAAAGTAAAATCCTTCAAGAGGAACACAAAAGTCCCACTACGTCAAAGAACAACAAACAAAATTTACAAAACAGAACACAACACAACAACCAAAATGACTAGATATTCTTTAAAATGTGTGTTGCTTTTAAAAACTTGAACAGTTGATCGATTTGTTTTAGGTCGTCACCTAGCACTTTGTCAATGGTGCTTTCGAGCGAGAGTCGCCTTCGCTCTCCGCTGTATTTGTGACATTCAATGAGAAAATGACGCACAGTCAGCACCTCGTTGCAGGCCTCACACCTGGGCGGGATCTTGTCAAGTGAGAATAAGAATGAGTGTGTGAGGAGGGTGTGACCGATCCTCAGGCGCGTGAGGACAACTTCCTCCCGCCTCGTTGACCTGATCGACGACTGCCACGGAACAACGGTGGACTTTATTTCTTTTAATTTATTGTTTGATTCAAGGTCCTACATGCCTTGGAACTTATTTTTGAAAGAAGACTTGAAGAAGTTTTTCAAGTCGGTGCAACTCAGCCTGTCATTATCAACGACATCTTTCTCCAATGCAGCCTTGGCCGCCCTGTCTGCTAGCTCGTTGCCCTGTATCCCCACGTGTCCAGGGACCCAGAAGAACACCACCCTGACGCCCCTCGACGAAAGTGACGTCAGCAGCGAGTGAATTTCCTGGACAAAAGAATGTGAGGAATACAGGGTTTCAATTGCTTGAAGGGAGCTCAGCGAGTCTGAACAAATGAGGAACGCTTTCTCTTCGTTCCACGACTCGACATGTTTCAGAGCAGATAAAATTGCATAAAGTTCGGCCGATAAAATGCTACATTTGTCGTTGAGTTTAAAACCTTTCGATATGTTATGACTAGAAAAGAATGCACAGCCAACCGCGCTGTCATCCTTTGACCCGTCTGTAAAAATCTTTATAAAATCTTGGTGCTTCGAACAAAGCTCAGCAAACTTTTTTTGGTAGACAATCGAGCTAGTGGAGCTCATACTGTTTGCCGCCAGATCGATTATGCAAGATGGACGCATGGTTACCCACGGGGGTGTGGCGCTTATGCCATGTGGGTAAACCCTAGGGAATCGAAATGCGGTTTCCACCAGAATACGATTCAATCGCATGCCTGCCGGTAGCGTAGAGTTCGGTTTGGCATTGTAAGCAGCTTCAAAGCTTGGCCTGAACACAGGTGCGAAGGCCGGGTGCTTCCTCATACACAGTAGTTTGGCGGCGTATGATGTTAAAAGGTACTGCCTGCGCAAGGCTAGGGGCGGTTCACTCGCCTCACAGAACAGGCTTTCGAGCCGGCTGGTGCGGAGGGCGCCAGTGGCCAGCCGAATACCTGTATTGTGAACGGTGTTTAGTGGCTTCAGGTAGCTATCCCTAGCCGAGGCGTAAACGATACTGCCGTAATCCAATTGGGATCTCACCAACGACCTGTAGAGCCGAAGCATAACGACCCGATCGGCACCCCAGCTGGTGCCAGTGAGCATGCGAAGCAGATTAAGCGATTTTTGGCACTTCATTCTAAGCTGATGAACATGTTCTTTCCAGTTCAGTTTCTGGTCGAACCAAAGACCCAGAAACTTGACAGAGTTTGAAAATGGCAGAGCAGCTCCCCTAAGAAGAATATCGGGAGCTGGGTGTAGACCTCGATGCCTTGAAAAATGCACGCAAGTGGTTTTTGTCGTGGAAAACTTGAACCCTATGTTGTCAGCCCACCTCACTAGTTTGTTGACCGTCATCTGGATTTGTCGAGCGGACGTAGCGAGCGACCGAGCTCGGCAGATGATCGCGAGGTCGTCAACAAACAGTGAGGCGGAAACTGGGGAACGAACACAATCCACGATACCATTTAATGCGATTGCAAACAGCGTCACACTGAGCACGCTCCCTTGCGGCACGCCGTTCTCCTGTGTGAACGTGTCGGATAAAACATCGCCAACACGGACGTTAAAAGTGCGGTCAGTCATAAAATTGGTGATAAAAACAGGAAGTCGACCTTTGAAACCCCATGAAGACAGGGATTTTAAAATGTTAAAACGCCAGGTGGTGTCGTAGGCCTTCTCCAGGTCGAAGAATACAGCAATCGCGTGCTGCTTGCACAGGAACGAGTCCTGAATAAAGGCCTCCATCCTGACCAAATGGTCGATGGTACTTCTGTTCTTACGAAAGCCACATTGGAGATTGGAGAGAAGTTTCTTGGTTTCCAGCCACCAACCAAGTCGGTTGTTGACCATTCTCTCCATCACCTTGCAAAGACAGCTGGTCAGGGAGATTGGCCTGTAACTGGCCGCCAGTTGCTTGTCCTTGCCAGGCTTTGGGATTGCGACTTGAATGGCGTGCCGCCATTCATCTGGAAAGGCTTGGGTAATCCAAATCTCATTATACGTGTCCAGCAAAATGGATCGGGCATCAGGCGTGAGGTTTTTGAGGAACATGTTATGGACCCTGTCGGCCCCCGGAGACGTGTTTTTCGATGTCCGTATGGCGGTGTCCAGCTCCCACTCACTAAACGGCATATTGTAGCACTCGGTGTTGGCAGAGACAAACGACAGTTGTCTGCGCTCTGCTGTGTGCTTGATCTGTTGGAACGATGCCGAGTAGTGGCGGGAACTGGAGACATCTGCAAAGTGTTGGCCAATACTATCCGCGATCTCCTTGGGGGCCGTGAACAGGTGTCCATTGCACTTAATACCTGAAATTACATTTGGTTTGTGCTTGCCTCTGATCTTATTTGCACGGTGCCACACCTTGGTGAGGGGCGTGACACAAGTGAGTGACGAAACATAATTACTCCACGACTGACGCTGAGACTGTTTAAAAACCTGACGGGCCTTGGCACGTAGCTGCCTAAACACCTGCAGGTTTTGATCGGTTGGCCTCTTCGAGAAAACGCGGAGAGCCTTTCTCCTAGCCTTGTGCGCCTCATCGCACGAATCGTTCCACCACGGAACAGGGATGCGACGCGGCTTCGTGGAAGTTTGTGGGATGGCCTTTTCTGCTGCACATACTATTATTTCTAAAATTCTTCTTATTTTTGATTTGGCGTCCGTTTCCTGGAGTGAACCACTGAGGTCTGCTAGTCCTGCAAACCGCTTCCAGTTCGCCCGTTTTAGGCTCCATTGAGCGGGGCGGGAGGGGATCTGAAAGTCGGTTTGGAGCCTCAAGATGATCGGGAAGTGGTCACTTCCACAGAGGTCGTCATGCACAGAAAATTCGAACAGAGGTGCCACAGAAGGCGAACAAATGCAAATGTCTATCGCCGAGAAATTCCCATTAAAAGAGTTAAACCTTGTTTTTTGTCCGTTGTTTAAAAGAATGAGATCGTTGTCATCGATAAAACTCTCGAGCAAACGACCCCTGCCGTCAGCCATTGTGTCGCCCCACAGGGGGCTATGTGCGTTGACGTCACCCAACAACACATAGGGGTGGGGGAGTTGTGACACAAGGCTTTGAAGGTTTGGGGCCGTAGCTGGCGCCCACTCAGGAAGATAAAAGTTACAAAAAGTAACAGGTTGTGGCACGTGGACCCGGACCCGGACCCGGACCAGGCCACTGCCTGGAGATTTGCTGTGAGCAGCAGTGGACTTGACACCAGAATGTCCGAGACCAACGTGGCCACTCCACCGTGAGCGATATTGCCAGTTAGATCGTCACAACGATACAACGAATAGTTCTTAAAAACTGGTTTGTCAGGTGGTTTAAAATGCGTTTCTTGGAGAAAGAGACACAAAGGGTTAAAATGGGAGCTTAAAAGCTTAATCTCGTCTCGGCGAATGTGACACCCACGAACATTCCACTGAAGGAGCGCCATTTCAGAGCACAACGGGCGAATGCCTCCTGCTGCGCGAGTTGGCACGCTTCTTTGTCGCTGTGATGTGCTCTTTTTCAGCCGGGCGTTTCTCCTTGGCAACAGCAGGACCGCTGCAGTCCATGCTGTCGCCCTCGCTTTGGGAGGCAAGGCACTCCTGACCGTCTTGACCGCTGCTTTGGGTTTTAACAGGAACTGGTTTCTTTTGCTTTTCAGATTTTTCTTTCAGCAAAATCAGTTCTTCCTCCATTTTCTTATTTTTGGTTTTGAGTGTTTGGTTTTCTTTTCTGAGTTCCTTGATTTGTTCTGTCTGTTCGTCAATTTTTCTTGTTTGTTCTTCGATCTTTTTCGTTTGTTCTTCTAGTTTTTCTTTGTTTAGTTTTTGACCGGCCAAAAGAAGAGCCATCATCTCCGTCAGTTGTTTGAGTTCTGCGGAGTCGGTGGGATGGGCTGCTTCTTTGGAAGCCTGAACAACAGGTGGTGTGCTGGCGGCTTCAGAAAAAGACTTGGTAAGAATGGGCTGGGGAGAAAGAAGGTTGTATTTCCTGCGAGCCTCGGAAATGGACAGTTTTTCTTTGGTTTTAATCTCCGTAATTTTCTTTTCCCTTTTCCAGACAGGACAGTCCCTGGACCAGGCCGGGTGGGAGCCACCACAGTTCAGGCACTTGGCCTCCTGATCACAGGGTTTGTCAACGTGTTCGCCTGCCTTGCCACAGTTTGGGCACACGTGCGGCCTCTCGCACGTGTGTTGGGTGTGGCCGAACTTCTGGCAGTTTAAACAACGTAACGGATTAGGAATGTGTTGACGAACACTAACTCGGATAAAACCAACAAAAAGACTCTGTGGTAAACAAGTGCTGTCGAAGGTGATTATGTGCAGAGGGGATGGTTTAAGAACTCCGTCCTTTCGGGCGTGGATACATCGAACCTCCGTAACATTTTGATCTTTTAACTCCTCGAGTATTACCTTCTCGTCGATGCCAACTAAATCAGGGCAGAAGATAACACCTTTGCATGTATTCAAGGTTTTGTGACATTCGACTGCGACAGGGAAGGTTCCCAAGAGTTTAAGGTTTGAAACCTTCTGGGACTGCACCGCGGAGCAAACTTCAACCAGCAGGGCTCCGTCACGGAGCCGACTGACGCTGTTGGTGGAGCCGATGTACTTTGCAATAAAGCTGTTAATTTTAAAAGGCGACACACCGTTGAATGACTTGCATTTGTCTTGTTCGTCTCGTTTAATCACAAAGAATTTTGGAAATGTGATTGGTTGAAACGAGCGAACAGTTATAGGTTTGTCCAACAAACCAGGTAAATAATTAGGGGGGGGGCAGTTGGGGTTTAGTTTTCAGTTTCCATGCAAAAAACTGTAGATTGTCGTCTCCCGCGATCCCTGCCCACAATGGAGCCCAACCTAGGGGACGTAATAGCCAGAAATTTGGCCAGAGCGCCGGGGTTGTCCGGAAGATATAGCGGGGGGAACACCGACAACCGCGAGTGACCGTAGGGTTTGGGACCAACCGCAATAAAACGGCCATCACGCCACCGGCACCCCCCCACTCATCCTGTGCAAGGTTTTAATGCCGAGACACGAGCCGATTGACTGGGGGTGGATTAGCCCCCAGCCTCCTGTTTTAAGTGAAGCAGAAACCAAAGGGGCGTGTTGGAAGGTATTCCCCGTCTGTTCTGCTGGCGAACTGGAGAATACCCCCTCAACCCCCAGGAAAATCCTTTCCACCCGTTCAAGGGCTCCACACACGGCAAACATGTGGGTTAGCGTTTTGGCCTGCATAAGGAGTCGGCCAGAAGAGAAGACAAGGATACAGGACAGAGAAGGGAAAGAATCGAGAAGACAAAGACTCGAGTACTCCCTATGCAGGCCACCAGTCACCAGCTGCCTGGCACCGACAATCGACTGTGGGTCAAAATCGATAACCGGAAGATTAACCAACAACGATAACCAAATCATCAACTGGGAGGGAACCGCACCGCTGTCGCAGAAGACAGACGGTGGCTTCGGGAGGCGGCAAGAAATGAAGCAAGACAGGAGGTGAAGGAAAGGTGGTGAAAGGAAGGGTTAGAAAGAAAAGGGTGCACAGATCCTCCCTAGACCAGAGTCCGCGTACCGCAACAGCGGCGTGGCCGGACTACTCTTGGTCTGGGTCCTCGCCGGGAGCCTGTCCGGTATAGGAACCCTTACGGGGAGTGAGACCTCCCCTCCCGGCATAGCCTCCCGGGTCAACGGACCACTCAAACCCCCTCACCACGGTAAGGTGGTAGTCCACGAGGGGGGCTCGGTAGTTATCACTGTAAGAAAATATGGGAAAATTACAGCGTGACTGGCACGGAATTTCACTAGACAGATGCTGAAAAAAGGGAAATCCCAGATAAAACTGGGACTACCGTCTTACAGGTATGCCGCTCGGATTTTTACCGAAGGTCTGATAATATCTCCAATATACCTGTGGTACCCGCACCTGAGGAGCGGAAATGGCATTATGTTTCTCCGCGTGATTGATGCTTGACCATGACTCACGTATGCTGGAAGCTGTGACAAACCCTGTTCATAACCAAAAGCCAAACATTTTTCCACATGAATTTCTGAAAACAATGCTCCACCATTTGGTAATAAATCGTTGTCACTATTTCCAATTAATAGAAATACCTTGTTTTGGAAAAAGGATAGCTCAGCGGATTAGATCATTAAAAGTCGTCAGAAGATCCTCGGTAAGATCTTGGTAAACTTTTAAGTTATAGTAATTATACATTTTATATTAGGTATAACATACCCACAACCACTTTTGTAATAATTTCGTATTCTGAATGACCAGAATTGGAGGACGACTCTTGTCAATTAGCACCAACAAGCAGATAATGGCATCCCAACTCATTATTTTGAGATGATAATCGAATTATGTCAAAAGTGGCATTTTTGCTGCAGTGCAAGTGCTAAATATTATAATATTATAAATCATTTTTCCATCAGTAAATCCACCAAATAATTGTGTACATACTACGTGTGGGAATCGAACTGTCTTACGGCATTCTGTTCTAACTGCTTGGTAAGGTTAATAAAATATAATTATTATATAAACAACTACGCGATCATCATGCGTTTGCGTTCATGCAAGGAAAATAAAGTACCTACCCCATTGCCACTTGGGCAGCAAGTTTGCGGTAAAAAGACTAATGGCGTGAGTCGGTCGATTTAAATTTATATATGAATTTATTTTCTATATAATTCTATACTAAAACGAAAAAAGATCAATTATTTTTATTTGGAGCTATAGAAACAACATCACGATTATGATGCGTGGTACTTATCAATCCTACGCATGTGTCAACGAAGAGTCAATTTAGGAACAATAATTTAATTGACTGCAATCCGCGATAGCAAGCTATTAAGCCCTTTAACGTCCTTCTTACTTATCCTAGGACAAAAAAAAATACATGGAAGTAATCAGTGACAAAATACAAGGGTTCCATGTGAATTTCACACTGGAACTCGCTTTTTTAGTAATTCTCGATTCAATGCCTGTGTTGCTCATGCTAGTCAAGCAACGAGCTACAAATTCCGGGTCGCCATTCTGCCGTAGCTCACTTTTGCAGGTTATGAGAGCTCACGTCTTACTGAAGCCATGGATTAAGCCAATATTTGGTGAAAAGCTAGAAAACTAATAGTCAATTCCTGCCAAAATGCAATTTTAATGAAATAGTAAGCGAAAAGTGTGTAATTAATTGCATTTCGAAACTTCGGGTTAATCCTAGTATAGTCCATTTGGCGAATGTAGGGTTTTTTTTACTTTATTATGCAGAACTCGGTGTGATTTGATGATATTTGATGTTTTTGAGGCGCGGAAGGGTGTTTTTGTGGGTTTTTTGGGCGATTATAGTAAGGTGACTTACTGCGTTTTGCGTTGGTTGTCTGGCGGTTTGGCAACCATGTGGCTGGTGGCTGGAGTGGCTGGCGCGTAATTCTGGTGACGTTCGGTGTTTTGTTTGTTTTTCGCTGGTATTTCTTGTGTGTGATTGGTGAATGTGATTGGTATGTATCGCAGTGTATCGCAGTGCCGAAATGAATGTGAAGATGGGATTTTCTATTGTACCTTTTTTGTGTTGTACTGTGGGGGTGAAACGAGTGCGAATTGAAATTAAGATGCGTGTTAATTATGGGAAATCGGAGAAATAAGAAACGAGTGCATGGGTTTCTGGGGGGCGTTTAATGTTGGAAATGAAATAATGAAGAAGCGAGAGGAGAAATGATATTGCGAGTTCTAGTGGGACTTTGGTTGCAGAATGTGATTTGAGTGGATGAAGGTTTTGTTTGTTGTTTGCGGGGAGGGGTGAATTAAAGATGGCATTTTCTGTTGTATTGTGTACTGGGTGTGTTTGTGTTGTGTTGTTGTTAGTCCGTGTCGGTGTCGGTGGCGTTTGTATTGTCGGAGTCGTCTGGCGCGTCTTTTTTTGTGTCGGTGAATTTAACTTTAGATACTGCTTTCCAGAATTCAGTAAGGGGGCATGTGTTGTTATGTTTTGAGTTTTTTAGGAACATGTAGTGTGTGAGGTATTTGTTGTAATTGTGTTTGTCTCGTCGGTAGTGGGGAATGAATCGTTTTGTGTGGCGCCAGGTTGATTCTATGGCGTTAGTGTGTGCGCCGGTAGTCGGGTCTTTGAAGTGGAGGGAGTGGTTTACTGTCAAGTGGGTGTAGTCTTCGTCGGTGAGTGTGCTGTAGGCTTTCCAGCAGTCTGATATGATGGTGGTGCCTGGAAGAATGTGTTTGTGGATGATGGGGAGGAGTGTGGCGCGGTCTCTGGTTTCGACGGGAACGAGGAAAATTTTGCCACTTTCTCGCTCGATCCCGCCGAACACCCACTGGCCTTCGACATGGTGGCCGCGGTGGTACTTGCGTTTGCCGAATTTGGATTCATCTATTTCCACGGTTTTGCCGTGGCCGCCGATGGGCTGGCTGTCGTTTATGGCCCATTGCTCAGTGACTTGCCTGACGAATGACATCCACGAGGTGATTGTGTTTTTGTTCAGTCTTAGTTCGTGGGCTATTGTAGTGTGGTCTAATTTGTTGTGTACCAAGAGATATGTCAGTGTTATAATTTTTTGAATTGGCAGTTTGGAGTTGTCGAACCACGTGCCGGCAAAAAGTGAAATGTTGGTGTTGCATGGTCGTGATTTTTGTTTTCTGAGGGAGATTTTTTTCGCGCAATGCCAGTAGTGGTGTTGGATGTTGTCGCGGTGCTTTGTTTTTAACTCCATTTCTGCGGTGCACGTTGGGCAGGTGTGGCTGCTGGGCAGGACGTCCAGGGATTGCAGCCATTCAATCGTGGCTGGTTCGTCTTTCGTGTACTCGTGGAGCTCGATGAGAGTTGGGTGCACGGGGTATGTCGCGATGGTTTCCATGGCGAATGGAAGGTATGACTGATTTCATATTGCTGTTTGCGCGTAGTTCTGTGCGTAATTGACAGTTGGGGATTGTTGGGTTTGATTGGTAACGGGTTTGGTTTCCTTAATTGCTTGCGTTGATGGTGATCTGCTGGCTAATTGGCGTGGAGCTGGTTTTAGATCGAAAGGTCGTTGGTAGGTCGCTAGTTGGCATTCGCGTTAGTTGTGGGGTCGATATGGTATTCGTGGTTGGAGAGTGAAGCGTGCTGGTTGATGTTTCAGTGGCTGTTCGTTGTGTAACGGTGTACCGAGTTTTGTGTGTGAGTTTGAGACGAGGCGTGTATTTTCTTGGCTTTGTTGTCTGCTTTGGAGGTATGTTTTTTGTGCTTTGGCATGCTTTTGGGGGGGGGGGGGGGGGGGTTGTATTGCAACGCCATTTCGGTTATGGTTTTGTGGTTTTTGTGGTCTTGGGGGTATCGCGATGTCACGGAAGGGTTGGGGGGCGGAGCCCGCCATTTGGAACGACATCGTTGGGCTACGGTTTTGTGGTATCGCGAGGTTGGGGGGGTTTTGGGAGGCTACGGCCCCCAATTGGGGTGAGATTGTTCGTTTACGGATTTGTGGTTTTTGTAACGGCATTGTTCTGTTACGGTTTTGTGGTTGTAGCTATATCACGGAAAGTTTGGGGGGTTACGACATTGGTCGGTTATGGTTTTGTGGTTATCGCTAACTAACGGGGGGGGGGGGGGGGGGTTTGGTGGGTGTCAATCATGTCGGGTCTGTTTTGGGTTGACGCAGTGTTCTGCATTTGTTGTTATTGTTCGGTTTTGGTTTTTGTGGTTTTCGCGAACGAATTGGCAGTTGTAATGTCATCAAATCACATTGAGTATGTTTTGCAGTGTTGCCGGTTTGGAATTTGGAAGAAGGTTGTTGTTGGTGTGGGTTTCAAGACGGCGACTTAGTGTAGGGTTATGTTGCATGTGTGTTTGGGATATTTTGTGAATTTTTCTAAGTGTTTTGAATTGTAGGGTCATATATTGGTGTTTCCGCGTTGGGAATTGTTTGTGGGGAAGTTGTAAAACGGGTGTTTTGGCCATTTTGGGAAAAATAATTGCTAATTTGCATATTGGACACTGATAGGAAAAAGTAGACTTAGTTTAATTAATAAATAAAATCGTTTTGGGAAACAATAGACTCTATTGTTTTCGAAAACGGTGTATATTCGTGACCATTGTCCTCGTGAAGCTCTGCGTACGAAGCCAACACTGGGGCTCATTATTCGGTGTTTGATTAGGTGAGAATATTCTTTTCTGTAGGTATATAATTTATCAATTGATCCATGGGCTTATTGGGCTACATTGATTAAGATCTCAACGAAACGGATAGGTCACACCTAAGTACTATTATTTACATATATCGAGAAGGTGGCAGAATGAATGAATATTTGCATTTAGAGGCGCGCCAACCTTGAGGTTATTTTGCGCCTGGCAATTAGTTGTGGGAGAATAAAAGGTAAAATAATTCAAATAAGACACAAAAGTCTTATTACGTCAAAATACTTACTACTTGATACAGAATTAAATCGATAATTAGATTTTCTTTAAAACATCAATTGCCTGAAGATATTCAAATAATTTGTCGATTTGTTTAGAGTCGTCGCCTAGGACCTGATGTATGGTGTCTTCAACCTTGAGGCGTCTTCGTATTCTACTGTACTTGGGACAATCGACAAGAAAGTTTCGGACAGTGAGCACCACATTACAGGCCTCACACCTGGGCGGGATCTTATCAAGGGAAAAAAGAAATGAATGCGTCATAAGCCTGTGTCCGATCCTGAGGCGCGCGAGGATCACCTCCTCCCGCCTCGTGGACCTGACCGACGAGTCCCATGGGACAACATTGGTTTTGATTTCTTTTAGCTTATTATTCGTTTCCAAATCCCAAGCAGCTTGAAATCTCTTTCTAAACAGTGATTTAAAGAAGATTTAAAGATCGTAAAATGAGAGCCTGTCATTGTTGGTAAAATCTTTCTCAGTTGCAGCCTTTGCCGCCCTGGCCGAACTTTTGGCAGCGCAAACAACGGAGAGGGTTTGGAATGTGTTGCCGGACATTGACACGAATGAAACCAATAAACACACTCTGTGGAAGAACAGAAGTGTTGAAGGTCACGATGTGGAGTGGCGAAGGTTTTAAAATGCCATCTTTTCGTGTATGAATACATTTGATCTCTGTGACTTGCTGGTCTTTTAACTCCTCTAAAATAACCTTTTCGTCAATATCGACCAGATCGGGGCAGAAGATCACACCTTTGCAGGAGTGTTTTGTGACACTCGACTGATACAGGGAAAGTGCCTAGAAGTTTAAGATTAGCAATTTTTTGCGATTGTTCCCAGGAGACAATTTCAATTAGCAGCGCTCCGTCGCGAAGGCGACTTACACTGTTTGTGTTGCCGATATACTTCAGGATGAAGTTATTAATTTTGAATGGTGATACACCGTGAAATGTCTTGTTTGTAACTTGTTCATCTCGTTTAACTACAAAGAATTTAGGATATGTAGAATCTTGTAACGAACGAACATTAATTGGTTTGTCGAATAAACCGGGCAGGGGGGGGGAGGGGGAGTTGGGGTTTTGTTTATAGTTTCCATGCAAAAAACTGTAAATTTTCGTCTCCCGCGATCCCTGCCCACCATGGAGCCCAACCTAGGGGACGTAATAGCCAGAAATTTGGCCAGAGCGCCGGGGTTGTCCGGAAGATATAGCGGGGGAAACACCGACAACCGCGAGTGACCGTAGGGTTTGGGACCAACCGCAATAAAACGGCCATCACGCCACCGGTGCCCCCCCACTCATCCTGTGCAAGGTTTTAATGCCGAGACACGAGCCGATTGACTGGGGGTGGATTAGCCCCCAGCCGCCTGTTTTGAGTGAAGCCGAAACCGAAGGGGTGTGTTGGAAGGTATTCCCCGTCTGTTCTGCTGGCGAACTGGAGAATACCCCCTCAACCCCCAGGAAAATCCTTTCCACCCGTTCAAGGATTCCACACACGGCAAACATGTGGGTTAGCGTTTTGGCCTGCATAAGGAGTCGGCCAGACTCGAGTACTCCCTATGCAGGCCACCAGTCACCAGCTGCCTGGCACCGACAATCGACTGTGCGTCAAAAAAGGTATTCCAAAAGAAAAGCCAACAACGACAGCCAAATCGTCACTCGGGGAGAGAACCACACCGCTGTCGCAGAAGACAGACGGTGGTTTCGGGAGGCGGCAAGAAATGAAGCAAGACAGGAGATGAAGGAAAGGTGGTGAAAGGAAGAGTTAGAAAGAAAAGGGTGCACAGATCCTCCCTAGACTAGAGTCCGCGTACCGCAACAGCGGCGTGGCCGGACTACTCTTGGTCTGGGTCCTCGCCGGGAGCCTGTCCGGTATAGGAGACCTTGCGGGGAGCGAAACCTCCCTTCCCGGCATGGCCTCCCGGGTCATCGGACCGCGCAAACCCCCTCACCACGGTACGGTGGTAGTCCTCGAGGGGGTACAAGACGAGAGTCACGATCAATGTGATTCACTGATAAGAGGACTTGCCCTATTTTACTTGTCGTTAGCGACCAAAAGTCACATTCCCGAAAGCACTTCCCAGCTTATTTACGAACACAACACATCACTAATGGAGCTTAATAGTCAAATGATAATCGGCGACTTGAAAAAAAGGATTGGATCCGACGTAGATCTCAGCAGGGTGACTGAAATACTTCAGGATATATTTCGCGACAAAATTAACTTGGTGTATGGATCGGGAGGCCCGTTGCGCAGTATTTACAGTAGGAGGCAGTACTTTGAAACGAACTTTCGTTATGTGAGACCACTATCTTACCGGCTGGGTTTGAACGAATTCAACAAAGAATCACACATGCACTATATTCCTATCACTAGTTCCCTAAAATCTTTGCTTTCCGACGAAACAGAGTACACGCAATATAAAAGCAAGTGTGAATACGTTCCAAGTGATAATGAGGTATTAAAAGACATTAAAGATGGCTCTTTAATGAAAAACAATCCCAAATTGGCCGTTGACAAGACTGCAATACAATTAATTATTTACCAAGATGAATTTTTGTTGGAAAATCCGCTTGGATCTAAGAAAAAAGAATTAAAGATGCTTGGCGTCTACTACACGCTAGGAAACATTCATCCCTGGAATCGATCAAAAGTAGACCCCATGCAACTCATTTTACTTTGCCACTCAACAGATCTAAAATATTTCTCAGCCAATACTGAATTTAAACCGCTTGTAGATGAGCTAAAAGGGTTAGAAGAAACTGGCTTAACGATTAACAACCAGACTGTATCTGTTTGCCTGTACTGCATCGTAGGTGAAAATCTCGGGGGTCACTTTTTAGGGGGTTTTCTCGAAGGTTTCACGGCGAATAATTTTTGCCAATATTGTTCCATCCATAAGAGCGACTCTTCTCAAGGAGTGAAATTTGGTCCAACTAGGACAAAAGAAAGCTTCAATTTTGCCCTGGCTAAGTTGAGAGAAGCGAACTCCTTTGGCCGGCTAGGGGAGGGGAGCCATGAGGGAATTAAAAATGACTCCATATTTAATTCTCTTGAGCACTTTCATTCGGCGACACATATGAGTCCGTGTGTGGCGCACGACACATTTGAAGGCGTCGCTCAATATGACATTCCCCTAGCGCTAGAGTATTTTGAAAAAAAAAAAGGGTGGTTCACAATCAATGATTTCAACAGGAAAATAAAGAAGTTCGATTACTCCGCCATCGGCACGAGAAACCGGCCATGTCCTGTGAATGGTGTCGGAAAGCTGGGGGGGCATGCCGTACAAACATGGACATTGATCAGGATATTTCCTCTCCTGATAGGAAACAAAATTCTTGACACTGATGATCCCGTTTGGGAAATGATTCTACTCCTCGTCCGCATAGTTCAGATTGTTTGCTCTCCGTCGATAACTAAAGATACAATTGTAGTTCTCGATAGATTGTTGGACTGCTATATTGAGATGCGACGAACTTTGTTCCTGCGGTGCCACTGAGGCCTAAACATCACTACATGAGGCACTACCCGGATTTAATTTTGCAATTTGGTCCTTTGATTCGCTTGTGGACAATGCGATTCGAATCAAAGCAGAAATTTTTTAAGGATGTGTTGCGCGCCGCAAAGAACACACGAAACCCAACGAAAACATTGGCAGTTAAACACCAGTACTTGCAGGCATCCTACTCTGCTGGGGGTCTCTTTCCAGAAGAGGCTGTCATGCAGCAGGCTTCGCCATATAACGCCTCTGTGGTAAAGGAATGCGTGCAGGTAGCAATCTCAAACAACCCTCAAATAAGAGACGAGACACGCTTGTTGATCGGTTGGCCTCTTTGAGAAAACGCGGAGAGCCTTTCTCCTAGCCTTGTGCGCCTCATCGCACGCATCGTTCCACCACGGAACAGGGATGCGACGCGGCTTCGTGGAAGTTTGTGGGATGGATGATGATGATTGTGGTGTTTAACGGCACGTCAGCTCCGAGGCTATTTGTGCCGCACACATGTTAAAGTTTAAAACTATTCGAGGTAGACACAAAAGTCTTTCTAAGTCATTAGGTAAAATTTGAGTCGTTCTTGACGCATTCTTTATAAATACTTGCGAAAAGAATAGAATTAGACACTATGAAAAGTGTCTAATGTTTAAAAACTATTGATAGTGACTCTAAAAACTAGATTCTGTCATAAAAACCAGGCTCTTGTAAAAATCGCAGCACTAGATCGACAGAGCGGACGTCGTCTCTCAGTGCCTGTTGCATGCTTCCCGTAAGCTGCAGAGATCTACGTAACTGCCGGTGAACGGCACACTCGACAAGGATGTGTTTCAGGGAGAGAGGTTGATCACATGCGGTGCACACCGGTGGCTCTTCCCGTTTGAGGATGAAGACATGTGTGAGGAAACTGTGACCGATGCGCAACCGTGTTGTTACAACCTCTTCCCGTCGAGAAGAACAGGCCGGCGATTTCCAGGCTGCGACGGACCACTTGATGGGCCTGAGCTTGTTGACAAGCACAGCGTCCCAGGACTCCTGCCAACGTTGCGTGGTTCGTGTTCTGAAGACAGACTTACAGTCAGAGAACGGCACAAGCTGGAAGTCGACTGCAATTTTATTTGTGGCCTCCTTGGCGGCCCGATCGGCCATCTCATTGCCGGCGATGCCAGCATGGCCCGGGAGCCAACAAATCAAGACCTCCGTTCCCGACAGGCTTAGTTCACCCAAGGTGTTCTGTATAGTCTGAACGAGATTGTCTGTCGGGAATGCGTGGCACAAAGCTTGAAGAGAGCTTCGAGAATCTGAACAAATCAGAAATTGCTTGTGGCGGGCACGCTTGATGTGCTCAAGGGCCTTAAGTATTGCAAGCAACTCTGCAGTAAAGACGCTACAGATGGAGTTGAGCTTGAAGCCCTTGCTCGTGTTGCCAACTACAAAGGCACACCCGACTGATTCATTGACCTTGAAGCAGTCAGTAAATATTGTAGTGTGGTGCCTGTAGGTGTCACAAAGACTGCCAAAGAGTTGTCGGAACACGGCTGGACTGGTCTGGGCCTTGGTGTGCTGCGCAAGTTGCATCAGACACACTGGCTTAGGAAATGACCAGGGAGCCACCCGACTCGTTCCGACCGGCAGGACAGGAGGAAGGTCCAAGTCTAGCGTTTCGAGCAGTTCCTTTGCTCTTATGCCAACTGGTCTTGTGGCTCTTTGTCGTGTGCCATAAATTGCTAGGTACGGAGGCCTGAAGACGTGCTGAAAAGACGGATGCTTGGGCATTCCACGTAACTTGGAAACGTAACTGCCAAGCAAGTAATCCCGCCGAGTCGCCAGAGGAGCCTCTCCTGACTCGCAGTAGAGGCTCGGGACAGGACTTGTCCTGAATGCACCCGTGTACAGTCTGATGCCGGCATTGTGAATGAATGATTGAATAGTGGGGCTTTGAGGCGCGTCAACCTGTTGGTCATTTTGCGCCTGATAAAAAGTTTTGAAATTAAATTCTTATAAAAGTAAAACTCCTCAAGTGAGACACAAAAGTCTCACTAGGTCAAGATACAATAAAGCTTAATGATTAAATAAATGAGTATGCTATGATTAGATTTTCCGTAAGACATCAATAGCTTTTAAAAATTTGAACAATTTATCGATTTGTTTAGGATCGTCACCTAGGACCTTGCTAACAATGTCCTCGAGCGAGAGGCGCCTTCTCAACCGCCTGTAATCGGGACATTCGATAAGGAAGTGCTTGACTGTAAGCACTTCATCGCAGGAGTCACATCTAGGCGGGATCTTGTCAAGTGACAATAAAGAGGAGTGAGTGAGAAGAGTGTGCCCGATCCTTAGGCGTGTGAGGACCACCTCCTCCCGCCGCGTGGGTCTGATCGAAGAATCCCATGGGGAAATGGTGGTTTTAATATCTTTCAATTTGTGGTTTTCCTCTAGATCCCAAGTACACTGAAATTTATTTTTGAAAAGTGACTTGAAATGGTTTTTTAAATCATTAAAAGTCAGCATATCATTGTCTAGTGCGACCTTCGTTGTTGCGGCCTTGGCCACCCTGTCTGCCAACTCATTGCCCTGTATCCCCACGTGTCCAGGGACCCAGCAGAACACCACCCTGACGTCCCTCGACGAAAGGGACGCCAGCAGCGAGTGTATTCCCTGGACGAGAGTGTGTGGGGAATACAGGGCATCGATCGCTTGAAGAGAGCTGAGCGAGTCGGAGCTAATTAGAAATGCCGTTTCATTGCGGCTCGACTCAATGAATTTTAGCGCCTGTAAAAGCGCATGCAGCTCAGCTGTTAGAATGCTGCACTAGTCATTTAGTTTAAAACCATGCGATATATCGCAACCAGAGATAAAAGCACTGCCGACCGCAGTGTCATCTTTTGACCCGTCGGTGAAAATTGTAAAAAAACCTTCGTGCTTTGAGCAAAGCTCGGCGAACTGTTTCCTATATACGGTTGAGCTAGTGGAGCTCTTGCTGTTCGTCGCAAGACCGAAAAGGCAAGATGGGCGCCCGGTTATCCACGGGGGTGTGGCGCTCAGACCATGTGGATAGCATTTCGGGTAGCGGAAAGCCGCTTCCACCAAGAGGCGGTTCAACCGTATGCCTGCAGGCAGAGTGGAGCTGGGTTTCGCGTTATAGAGAGCTTCAAAACTGGGCTTGAAGAGAGGCAAGAAAGACGGGTGTTTCTTCATGCACATTAGTTTTGATGCATATGAAGCGAGAAGGTATTGTCTGCGAAGGGCGAGAGGAGGTTCACTCGCCTCACAGAACAGGCTTTCGAGCCGGCTGGTGCGGAGAGCGCCAGTGGCAAGCCGGATACCCGTATTGTGGACGGTGTTTAATGGTTTCAGGTAGCTATCCCTAGCCGAGGCGTAAACGATACTACCATAATCCAGTTTGGATCGTACTAATGATCTGTAAAGCCTAAGCATTACAACCCGATCGGCACCCCAGGTGGTGCCAGTGAGCATGCATAGCAGATTGAGCGATTTCTGGCACTTTAATTTCAACTGTCGAACGTGCTCTTTCCAGTTAAGTTTTTGGTCCAACCACAGACCCAGAAACTTGACAGCGTTCGCAAATGGCAGAGCAGCTCCCCTAAGAAGAATATCGGGAGCTGGATGTAAACCTCGATGCCTCGAAAAATGCACACAAGTGGTCTTGGTGTCAGAGAACTTGAACCCTGTTTGATCAGCCCACCTCACTAATTTGTTGACCGTCATCTGGATTTGTCGAGCGGACGTAGCAAGCGACCGAGCTCGGCAGATGATCGCGAGGTCGTCAACAAACAGCGAGGCGGAAACTGGGGAACGAACACAATCCACGATACCATTGATTGCGATCGCAAAGAGCGTCACACTGAGCACGTCCCTTGCGGCACGCCATTCTCCTGTGTGAACGTGTCGGATAAAACATCGCCATTACGGACGTTAAAAGTGCGGTCAGTCATAAAATTTGAGATAAAAACAGGAAGTCGACCTTTATAACCCCATGAAGACAGGGATTTTAAAATATTATATCGCCAAGTGGTGTCATATGCCTTTTCTAGATCAAAGAAGACAGCAATGGAGTGCTGCTTGCAGAGGAACGAGTCCTGAATAAAGGCCTCCATTCTAATAAGATGGTCGATGGTGCTTCGGTTTTTTCGGGAGCCACATTGCAGGTTAGAAAGGAGATTCTTAGACTCAAGCCACCAAACTAGTCTATTATTTACCATCCTCTCTAAGACCTTACAAAGACAGCTGGTCAGAGAGATTGGCCGGTAGCTGGCCGCCAGTTGCTTGTCTTTGCCCGGTTTAGGGATGGGGACTTGGATAGCGTGACGCCACTCGTCCGGAAAGACTCCTCATATCCAGATGTCGTTATACGCACCGAGCAGGATAGATCGAGCGTCTGGTGTAAGGTTCTTTAAAAACATTTTGTGGACCCTGTCGGCCCTCGGAGACGTGTTCTTGGATGTCCGTATGACGTTGTCCAGCTCCACAGAGGTCGTCATGCACAGAAAATTCGAACAGAGGTGCCACAGAAGGCGAACAAATGCAAATGTCTATTGCCGAGAAATTCCCATTAAAAGAGTTAAACCTAGTTTTTTGTCCGTTGTTCAAAAGAATGAGATCGTTGTCATCGATAAAACTCTTGAGCATACGACCCCTGCCGTCAGCCATTGTGTCGCCCCACAGGGGGCTATGTGCGTTGACGTCACCCAACAACACATAGGGGTGGGGGAGTTGTGACACAAGGCTTTGAAGGTTTGGGGCCGTAGCTGGCGCCCACTCAGGAAGATAAAAGTTACAAAAAGTAACAGGTTGTGGCACGTGGGCCCGGACTGCCACTGCCTGGAGAGGTGTTGTGAGCGGCAGTGGACTTGACACTAGACTGTCCGAGACCAACGTGGCCACTCCACCGTGAGCGATATTGCCAGTTAGATCGTCACAACGATACAACGAATAGTTCTTAAAAACAGGTTTGTCGGGTGGTTTAAAATGCGTTTCTTGGAGAAAGAGACACAAAGGGTTAAAATGGGAGCTTAAAAGCTTAATCTCGTCTCGGCGAATGTGACACCCACGAACATTCCACTGAAGGAGCGCCATTTCAGAGAACAACGGGCGAATGCCTCCTGCTGCGCGAGTTGGCACGCTTCTTTGTAGCTGTGATGTGCTCTTTTTCAGCCGGGCGTTTCTCCTTGGCAACAGCAGGACCGCTGCAGTCCATGCTGTCGGCCTCGCTTTGGGAGGCAAGGCACTCCTGACCGTCTTGACCGCTGCTTTGGGTTTTAACAGGAACTGGTTTCTTTTGCTTTTCAGATTTTTCTTTCAGCAAAATCAGTTCTTCCTCCATTATCTTTTTTTTGGTTTTGAGTGTTTGGTTTTCTTTTCTGAGTTCCTTGATTTGTTCTGTCTGTTCGTCAATTTTTCTTGTTTGTTCTTCGATCTTTTTCGTTTGTTCTTCTAGTTTTTCTTTGTTTAGTTTTTGACCGGCCAAAAGAAGAGCCATCATCTCCGTCAGTTGTTTGAGTTCTGCGGAGTCGGTGGGATGGGCTGCTTCTTTGGAAGCCTGAACAACAGGTGGTGTGCTGGCGGCTTCAGAAAAAGACTTGGTAAGAATGGGCTGGGGAGAAAGAAGGTTGTATTTCCTGCGAGCCTCGGAAATGGACAGTTTTTCTTTGGTTTTAATCTCCGTAATTTTCTTTTCCCTTTTCCAGACAGGACAGTCCCTGGACCAGGCCGGGTGGGAGCCACCACAGTTCAGGCACTTGGCCTCCTGATCACAGGGCTTGTCTACGTGCTCGCCTGCCTGCCAGAAAGGCCAGAAAGGAAGAGAAAACAACATAGGATAGGGAAGGGAGAGCAACAAGAAGACCAAGACTCGAGAACTTCCTGTGCAGACCATCAGTCACCAGCGGCCTGGCACAAACGAATCGACTGAAGTGTCAAAAAAGTCCACCAAAGAGAAATCCAAAAATGTAAGCCAAATCGTCATTCGGGGAGGGAACCGCACCGCTGTCGCAGAAGACAGACGGTGGCTTCGGGAGGCGGCAAGAAATGAAGCAAGACAGGAGGTGAAGGAAAGGTGGTGAAAGGAAGGGTTAGAAAGAAAAGGGTGCACAGATCCTCCCTAGACCAGAGTCCGCGTACCGCAACAGCGGCGTGGCCGGACTACTCTTGGTCTGGGTCCTCGCCGGGAGCCTGTCCGGTATAGGAGACCTTGCGGGGAGCGAAACCTCCCCTCCCGGCATGGCCTCCCGGGTCATCGGACCACGCAAACCCCCTCACCACGGTACGGTGGTAGTCCTCGAGGGGGGAAATTTCCATTAAAAGAGTTAAACCTAGTTTTTTGTCCGTTGTTTAAAAGAATAAGATCGTTGTCATCGATAAAACTCTCGAGCATACGACCCCTGCCGTCAGCCACGGTGTCGCCCCACAGGGGGCTATGCGCGTTGACGTCACCCAACAGCACATAGGGGTAGGGGAGTTGGGACACGAGGCTTTGAAGGTTCGGGGCCGTAGCTGGTGCCCACTCAGGAAGGTAGATGCTTATAAGGACTGGCTTTGAGGACACTGAAAGCTGGCCAGCCTACAAGGTTACAATCCTTGCACGTTGCGGTGAGTTTTTAAATCGCTCCTTCATTGATTTCCTTTCACTATAAGACTTTCAGACATTAATTTTCCAATTTTATCTCTGCAAAATTATCCCTGATGTAAACAGAACACTCCTTCCCATCGATGTATGTATCATAATTGGTTTCCCTCCATGTGTGCAGGTACATATGAATCAGCAATTGCTAAACTGACCAACTTTGGGGAAACCGACGACTTAGAGACTACAGATAACGAAAAACAGGGGACTGGGAAACGAGTTAAGTGCAGGCTCAGCTGCAGAAGAAGAGTCGTCGAGAAAGCTACTCAGATTCAGATATGTCGGAGGTTGATGTGCCGCTGGCTCTGCAGAAAAGGTGAGCCAAAAATGTATTCTGAAAAGCATCCATTCTTTAGTAACACCTTGATCTATTTTAAATCACAGCATTTCAAGTCCAAATGGTAGCTGATATTAGCTCTCCAATCCACTCGCACTCACTGAGTGATGGACTGATAGTGTTGACATTGTATCTTTTTTTTTAGACTTGCAAGCATTAGCCCCCTACTGTTCCTTATCTTTATTAATGACATTGGACAATGGGTAGAAAGCAGACTAAGACTCTTCACAGACGACTGCATACTTTATACAAAAATTAATAATGTAAGGGATTGTGAACTCCTACAAAGGGATATAAATAACATATGCAATTGGATAGCTATAAATGGTATGAAGCTAAATGAAAGTAAAAGTCAACTAATAAAGTTCTCTACCAAATGCCCCCCAAACCAACAAAATTTCCAGTATGTTGTGAACTCCACACCACTAGTAAGAGTTGAAAATGTAAAAAATCTGGGAATAATCATGAATAGTAAACTAAACTAGAGGCCACAAATAGAGAAGCTAGCCAAAAAAGGTACCAATAGTCTCAACTTAGTAATGAGAAATATTCAGGGTAGCAGCAGAGAGCTTAAGGATATGGCCTATAAGTCGCTTGTCAGGCCAATCCTAGAATATGCCACTGCCAGCTGGGACCCTCGTGATAAATGCCTCATAGACCTGGTGTAAGGTTCAAAGAAGAGCAGCCAGGAAGGTGCTCCGGAAGTTTGGAAAAAGGCATAGCCCCACAGAGTTGATGAAGGAACTCAAATGGGACACACTGCAAAAGCGCAGAAAATGCGCAAGGCTTACGCAAATGTTCCAAATGCTGTCCGGAAAGGAGGCATTCAAAGACCTACTGATGTATATAGAAAAAACTTATTTTAGAGGCAGAGCTAAAAATAAACTTAAATTAAATATTAGAGGGTACAGACCGAATGATGGGAGGTTCTCATTTATAGGTCAAACAATACCAGAATGGAACTGTACAACAAAAAATCTACTAGAAATGCCTGGAACGGCTGAAGATTTTAAACAATTGTTGTAATGTTTAATATAGGTAATGAGATAAATGTATGTTAGGGTAGCATAATGAATATTAAGCATTGTATTATATGTACCTAATCTACTTTGAACTGTAAATTGAAAAAAACTGTTATTAACATAATGAAATTGTACCCAGGTAAACCAAATGTGCCTACAACAATAAAGAAAATACAATAAACAGTAAGGGTGAGATGGAAAATTTTCAGATTATTCCTGGCAAGCTCAGATAATGTATTTTTGGTCTTTGATTCATGGAAGTCCGTAGAGAAGCTCATTTTGAATCTGTTCTAATGCTTATTTCTTATTTTAGGACTGACTGGACACATCTGAGATCCCTGTGGTCGTAGTGGACCCCGTCACAGGATCTTCGGGAGTTTAAATGGAAGGTGACAATCATATTTTTGGTTAAGTTTTATATTTATATTTGTATGATATTAATTATTCCTAATTTATTTAATACCGATAATACTGGGATATTGCGATATTGATATTGATAATAGCGGGATATTGCATCGAAGGGATGTGGACGTCAAGTTTGTCGAAGCTATAAACCATGGCTTGGAAAAAACATGCAGTGACCTTGGCATCAAGTTTGTAAATGCCAACAAATGTATTGGTAACAATGACTTAGGGAAGGATGGATTGCATTTAAACAATGCAGGCTCTTCAAAACTAGAACATTTCCTCCATGATGTAACCCACTCATTAAACCATCAGGGAAACTAAAATTGAACCAGAGAAATGGCACTGGAGGTCAAAAGTCAAGTTTAATTTGTCTCCTAATAAATTGTCAGAGTATAATTAATAAGATTATTAAATTTAGTAGCATAATTGAAATGCATAACCCAGATGTTGTAATGGCAACTGAGACTTGGCTGCATGACTGATAATCCATTAGTAATAGCAAACCTCTTCAATGAATTCTTTTGCGGAGTAGCGCAGAAACTTACAGAAAAATTAAGGAACTCTAATGACAACTACAGACAGTACTTGATCAAGACTGAATGGGTAAATAAAACGTTATTCCTTAAGCCGACCACAGTTAAAGAAATAGTTGAAATTACATTCCAACTTAAAAACAAAACATCATTCGGAGTAGATGATATCCCAACCACGGTGATAAAGAAGTGTGCGATACTCACAGCGCAACCCCTTTGTAAAATCTTTAACTCGTGCTTAGAGACAGGAATATTTCCCTCAAGCCTAAAAATTGCTAAAGTTCTTCCTATTTTTAAAACAGGAAACAAGTGCGCACTGGATAATTACAGACCAGTGTATTTTCTTCCAGCAACGTCAAAAATACTAGAATCAATCATTTATAATAGAATAACAAATTTTTTAGAAAATCATGAGGTACTGTCTGAAAGCCAAAATGGATTCAGATCAGCAAAATCAACAATAGATACAATAGAAAGATTCCTTAAATGTCTAGTCCCCTGCATTGACAGAAACGTACCCGTAGTGGGGATATTTTGTGATCTATCAAAGGCATTTGACTGCATGGACCATCCAATACTATTTGATAAATGCTATCATTATGGAATTAGAGGGACTACCCTAGATCTAATTAAATCATATCTAGGCAACAGAAAGCAGATAGTAGAAATAACTCACACAGACCACAAGAATCAGGAAAGGAAATCCATATCGAAAGAAATGTCAATCGCAATAGGAGTACCCCAAGGTTCCATACTAGGCCCCCTACATTTTCTAATATTTATTAATGACCTTCCGTTCAACCTGAAAAATGCAGAACTATACGCAGATGACACAAGTCAAATTGCATTTGCCAAGCCTTGCTCACCGCTAAAAGAGGAGGCAGAAAGGAAAATTACACTGGCCACTGAGTGGTTTAGCAGTAATAAATTAATACTAAATGATTCAAAAACAGTGCTAATTGAATTCTGCGGAGACAAAAGCGATGATCTGGTTTTCCTTGAGAATCATGCTTCGAACACAAAAATAGAAAGAGTACCCACACAACACACGGATATCCACACGACATCCATATCGAATCTCTAGAGATAAGGTCTCTTAAGTGATACATTTTGGATATCCCCTGGGCATCATATAAAGATTTTGCAAACGGACCTCACTTACCGATATCTTAATGATATCTAGTAGATATATGTGAGTGGAGTACATATTTTGTTTAAATTGATTAAAAAAGCAAATTCATGTACGAATGTCTTCGGGACAACGTAAGGAAGTCTCGTAATGAGGTGGTTTTCAAAAACAGATTTAATCATTTTGAGAAATCGCAACGTTATCCATACGATATCATCATTCAGTTGAGTTCTATATTTTCTCTTGTTGCGCCATGGCAGGCCCGGTTGTATACATCCTCAATGTAATTTTAGTTCCAGTCGTAAAAAGTATATGTTCTAAATTCAATGCTGAAATGGATACATTACATTAAAATATGAATGTTCTTTCTTGTGTTTTCATTTCAAGCCAACTTACTTATAATTACGCTTCAAATAATGATAATTCCGACAAAAATGTTGCTTCATTGAGCAAGTCAGAGTGTTTGAACGGTGCGCTCTGTGGGTAATTAATTACGAAATGACCGCAAGCAGCGCTGGTGATCTGTCAAAGTACACACCTTCAAACAATTTGAGTGCTTTCAATATTTGAGACTTGTAATAAAATTTGTTAGTTAAATGTTGATTAAATATTGTTATTTATTTGGTCGCCTATTCAATATATTCAATAAATATATATATATATATATATATATATATATATATATATATATATATATATATATATATATATATATATATATATATATATATATATATATATATATATATATATATATATATATATATATATATATATATATATATATATATATATATATATATATATATATATATATATATATATATATATATATATATATATATATATATATATATATATATATATATATATATATATATATATATATATATATATATATATATATATATATATATATATATATATATATATATATATATATATACATATACATAAAATATCCCGCGATCGTTGAAGATGACAGCACAGTACCCATCGGGCCCTGCGGCTATGCCAGCGGCGATCCGCGATAGGCACAGGCTTCGACTCGTTTCATAGCCTCGTGTTTGATCCAGTTTGTGTGAAGATAATATACGACGCGCCGAGTATCTACAACGATCTTAACGACTGTCATTGAATTGAGAGGTAAGTCTTGAGTTGATTGTGTATGTTTTAAATTGATTTGGTCCGATTTCACAAAGTTGCAGTAGATGGGTTTTGTTTGCCGCTAGATTAGGTTAGATTTTAGCAATTTTAAACATGTGGTCTTACAATTCCAGCACTCATTTTAAAATGTGTACATACAATATAAAGTTTACTTGTTTGGTACTAATTTGGTCCAACCACGTCCTCTTTGCTCTAGACACTTCTCCGCTAGTTTATCGACTACCGAGTGCCAGCAATTGCAAAAGCCATCGTCGGTTTGAAGGTAAAAGCTGTTGCTTTGACTGGACCGGAATAGGAAAAGATGTACAAGAGGAAGTTTGCGAAAAAATTGTCAAGGAGGCAGAAAAATAGGGTTAAAAAAATTCACTTGGACCACCATTCACATCCTGCAGGCGACGTTTTAGATGACAGTTCGTCGGAATCGAATAGTGTCGTGGAGTCGATAGATGCTGGCGTAGTAGAAGAACAGCAATGCAGCAGTAGATATTACAGCAAGCACCCAGCCAATGAAAACCAGCCTGATTCAGACGACAGTGAAGTTGATTTGGCATGTGGCTCGGAGACTGAAGCGGAGCTAGAAACACCAGACCAGGAAACCTCAGAAGAATAAATTGATCCCGACCCTTTGTGATCCCGTCCTTGTGAACGTCTCCAAGCTGAGCTAGCCATTTGGGCAACATCCCACAATGTGAATCACAGCTCAGTGGATTCATTGCTAACTGTTTTAAGGCGTCATGGACATGACAAGCTTCCCAAGACTGCAAGAACTCTTTTAAAAACTCCAAGGTTTACCAACGTGAAGAAAGTCCCGCCTGGAGATTATGTCCATTTCGGACTAGAAAACTGTATTATAGATCATTTAACTTTGCTGCTTCCTGAGGACATGCCAGAGAAAATTGACATCCTTTTAAATGTGGATGGTGTACCCATTGGTCGGACTGGAGGCCAGTTATGGCCAATTTTAGGCAGTGTTCATGGAAAAGAAAAGAGCCCCCCATTTGTTATAGGCATGTATTATGGGAAGAAAAAACCAGAAGACAGTAATCTGTACCTGGCAGATTTTATAAATGAAACAATTCGTTTAACAACCAGTGGCATGCAATTTGGTGATTTAATCATACCATTTCGATTAATTGGATTAATCTGCAATGCTCCTGCCCGATCTTTTATCACAGGGATAAAAGGACACGGAGGTTACTATGGCTGTGGAAAGTGTGTTCAAGAGGGTGAATACCTAAAGGACCGCATTTGCTTTCCGGAAATCGATGCGAATTTACGGACTGACTTGAGCTTCACGAATAGAACCCAGGAAGAGCATCACATATCGGATTCGGATTTGGAAAAGATTCCTGGATTTGGTATGGTTACGCAAATTGCATTCGAATATATGCATGTGGTTAACTTAGGGGCAATGCGAAAATTACTCCGGCTGTGGATGAGCTGTAGAAATTTGGCTGTAAGGCTTCGGAGTTCGAAAATTGATGTCATGTGTGAGAGGTTGGTTGAATTGAGGAAACATACATGCACAGAGTTTGCTCGAAAGCCACAATCGCTGAGAGAACTTGCCAGCTGGAAGGCCACGGAATTGCGGCTTACTTTGATGTACATCGGACCACATGTATTCAAGAATGTATAGTCCGAGGAATTCTACGAGCATTTTATGTGTCTCCATGTGGCGATGAGGATTCTTGCATCCCCAGAACTTTGCATTACACGAAATGGGTATGCAAAATCACTGATGCTGCATTTTGTATCTGTGTTTGGCCTGCTGTATGGAAGACATTTAATATCTTACAATATACATGGCTTGGTCCATTTATCGGAGGATGTATTGCAATTTGGCCCAGTTGATGATTTTAGCGCATTTCAATTCGAAAACCACTTGCAAACCGTGAAAAAGCTTATCCGCAAGGGAGACCGCCCTCTGCAGCAGACTGCAAACCGTCTACACGAGAAAAAAGTAGCGTTAAACATATCCCTCAAGAGCAAGACAACAACGATCAATGTTGAGAAAGAAAATGCTATTTGCATTGGGCACTTAAATGGACCTCTCGTGAGTGGTGCAAGCAACCCGCAATATCAGTCAGTCAAACTACGTGGTTTCACATACTCCAGCAAACTCACGGATAATTGCTGCATTTTGAAAAGTGGGTCCGTTGTAGTTGTGAAAAACATTGCGACATTTGAAGGACACCAGTATATAATTGGCAACAGATTTCAAACAAAAGAAAATGCCTACACAGTTCCCTGCAAGTCCTCTTTAGTTGGTACTTTTTTGGCAAGAAGTTTGTCCACTTCTTTGAGAAAATGGCCCATATCTGAGATACATCCAAAGGCAATGCTGATCCCACAGGATGATGGGAGCTTTTTTGTTGTTTCTTTACTTCATGGGATACAGAATTAAAGCAACTAAGTGGTGAGCTTTAATTACGAGCAATCTGTTTCTTTGCCGTAGAAATTCTGCTATGACGTAGATGTAATTTAGCTTAATTCCTTCTAGCCAAAATTGTCTGTGCATAGGTTCTGGCCCTGCATGAATTTAATGGATCTTTAAGGGTGTTTGAGGTGATGTAGTGCACGTTTAGTAGGTACCCACTAACTCAACCAAATATCAAGGTAAAAACTGCAAATGAAACTGACTTTGAATGCATTTTCATACAGATGGCCGTATTTAGCCTCGTGGACTTCGGTCTTACGGCTGATAATAAAACCGAATCAGAGCTAGTTCCCTCGATCTGGTTGTTCGAGGAAGAGGGGCAGCAGTTTTGCTGGTGGCCCCCAACGGCCGTGTCGGTGGCCGCCGCCGTCAAGAAGAGGTCGCCGCCGGTACCCTCTTCTTGGAGACAATGCCTGGTTACCAGGATTGTAATGGAATTTGGTAAGTTAGAAACAACTCAATGCTGTACTTGCTTATGTGATAAATATACCCACTCTTGTTAATTTTCCTCATTCAAATAGTCTAGCTCCTGAACCACAAGTATAATGTGAAAATTTTCTCTGTAGACAATTATGAAGAAGGTAGAGCGGCTCTCTCGAAAGTTGACGTCGCGGACGATACTGATGATCTCTCAAGAAATAAAGAAAACCGAAGGAAAAAGCGGCCGTTTCACAACGACGATTTTCTTTATGGTAGCGAGGGAAGTTTCAACAAGGTTCCTACCCCACCAATTTTGGATGAAGACTTTCCCCAGAAGTCTGGTGATGGTAAATACTGTTTGCTGTCTGCTACTTTTGGACTTCTCCAGTGTAGCTTGCTGACAGATTCTAATATATCTCTGAAATCTCTTTTCCCCAGGCTCACCCCCAAAGAAACAACCGCTGGGCGGCCTACAAGAAAAACGTAGATCAAAAGGTAAAAGCAGTGTGCCTTGTCTAGGCTCAAAGCTGTTTTTGTCTACAAGCACAGTACTAATTAGGATCCTCTTTGCTCTAGACACTTCTCTGCTGAAAAGAGTCAAGCACAGCCTGGCGAGTGGCAGTCGCCGTAGATCGGAAGGTAAAAGCAGTTGCCTTGTCTGGACTTTACGTTGTTTTTGTTTACTAGCACGGTACTAATTTGGATCCTCTTTGCTCTAGACACTTCTCCTCTGAAAAGAGACGAGCGCAGCCTGTCTGGTGGCAGTCGCCGTAGACTGGAAGGTAAAAGCAGTTGCCTTGTCTGGACTTTACGTTGTTTTTGTTTACTAGCACGGTACTAATTTGGATCCTCTTTGCTCTAGACACTTCTCCTCTGAAAAGAAACGAGCGCAGCCTGTCTGGTGGCAGTCGCCGTAGACTGGAAGGTAAAAGCAGTTGCCTTGTCTGGACTTTACGCTGTTTTTGTTAACTAGCACGGTACTAATTTGGATCCTCTTTGCTCTAGACACTTCTCCTCTGAAAAGAGACGAGCGCCACACGGGTAGCCTGAGTCGCCGAAGACTGGAAGGTAAAAGCAGTTGCCTTGTCTGGACTCGAAGCAGTTTTGTTTACAAGTACGTTACTAATTTGGATCCTCTTTGCTATAGACACTCCGCCATGGAAGAAACCGTCATGCAGGGCCACATATGCTTCCATGGAAGGTACGTTTTGGAATTTGATGGTTCTATTCAAGAATGCTTAAAATTTGCTGTTGGAATGTGGAGCCCCTCTCCAGACTCCAGACCCTTCATTACAGCGGTGGCACCATGCTTCATAGATTTTTTTCTTTCCTAGAATTATTTCAAATTAAATAACTTGGTGTTTGTTAACATGAATGTTTCAGAGTGGCAACGCGCAGTAGACCGCAAGCTCTACACTATGGGGTCGGCCATCCAGGAGCTCACCGATGTGGCTCACGCAATCCATCGCAAGGTGATGGCTGGCGAGACTGATGCTGCTGCCGATGACAAGTTCACCGACCTCTTTTCGACAGCCTTCCAGCTGGATTCTGTGGCAGCAGTGGACAAAATGGAGAGGAAATTGAAGGACGACTTGGCTTTGCGGAAGGCTTTGGTAAGTGTGATGGGGGTTGTCATTATTGTAATGCATAATTTTTAAAAGATGTGGGATGTATAGGTACTTAGATTTCATTCTTGTATTTTTTTCATGGCTTGTAGCAGTGTAGTTGTGGAAAAAATTACGCTTTTTATGATGTAATGCAATAACAGCTGTTCTTTACCTTGAGCATTTCACCTTCTTTAAATTATGTTCACAATATCAAGTATTATTTGATGATTTCCTAGAAAAGCATATTATTTAGAATAGCTATTTTTCACTTTGAAATAGGTAGCTTTAGGCCCAATCCAAAGAGGGAATAAATACACTCGCACTGGAAAAATATGTACATAAATGCAGACTGAAACTTTGTACTACCCCAAAAAACAAATTGTCTCAATACATCCTCCAAACAATTTTTGATGTCATTGTTGCTTATTGATCAATAATAATACTGTGTTTTTCCAGATTCACCATCTCTCCTCTATTGGCGGTGTTTCTGTGGAAAATGCTGTTGGCCGGCTCATGAAATTTATTTTCACTGACGAGACGTTGAGCAGCTTCACTTGGGAGGGGGCAACGGGCAAATGCAAGTTGTCAGACTTGCTGATCATTTCTTCGATGTTTGGTAAGCCCTGACACATACCATGCAGATCTTTCACTGGCACTCTTTGGGCCTTGACAACATCATGGCCCAAACAAAAAGTACAGGCTTTAGTAAATTAAATCTTACAATTAAAGCTCTCCTTGCCAAGGTGAATGAATGAATGAATGAATGAATAGTGGGGCTTTACGGCGCGTCAACCTTGAGGTCATTTTGCGCCTGATAAAAGTTCGAGACAAAATAAAAAGTAAAATCCTTCAAGAGGAACACAAAAGTCCCACTACGTCAAAGAACAACAAACAAAATTTACAAAACAGAACACAACACAACAACCAAAATGACTAGATATTCTTTAAAATGTTTGTTGCTTTTAAAAACTTGAACAGTTGATCGATTTGTTTTAGCACCTAGCACTTTGTCAATGGTGCTTTCGAGCGAGAGTCGCCTTCGCTCTCCGCTGTATTTGTGACATTCAATGAGAAAATGACGCACAGTCAGCACCTCGTTGCAGGCCTCACACCTGGGCGGGATCTTGTCAAGTGAGAATAAGAATGAGTGTGTGAGGAGGGTGTGACCGATCCTCAGGCGCGTGAGGACAACTTCCTCCCGCCTCGTTGACCTGATCGACGACTGCCACGGAACAACGGTGGACTTTATTTCTTTTAATTTATTGTTTGATTCAAGGTCCCACATGCCTTGGAACTTATTTTTGAAAGAAGACTTGAAGAAGTTTTTCAAGTCGGTGCAACTCAGCCTGTCATTATCAACGACATCTTTCTCCAATGCAGCCTTGGCCGCCCTGTCTGCTAGCTCGTTGCCCTGTATCCCCACGTGTCCAGGGACCCAGAAGAACACCACCCTGACGCCCCTCGACGAAAGTGACGTCAGCAGCGAGTGAATTTCCTGGACAAAAGAATGTGAGGAATACAGGGTTTCAATTGCTTGAAGGGAGCTCAGCGAGTCTGAACAAATGAGGAACGCTTTCTCTTCGATCCTCGACTCGACATGTTTCAGAGCAGATAAAATTGCATAAAGTTCGGCCGATAAAATGCTACATTTGTCGTTGAGTTTAAAACCTTTCGATATGTTATGACTAGAAGTGAATGCACAGCCAACCGCGCTGTCATCCTTTGACCCGTCTTAAAAATCTTTATAAAATCTTGGTGCTTCGAACAAAGCTAAGCAAACTGTTTTTGGTAGACAATCGAGCTAGTGGAGCTCTTACTGTTTGCCGCCAGATCGATTATGCAAGATGGACGCATGGTTACCCACGGGGGTGTGGCGCTTATGCCATGTGGGTAAACCCTAGGGAATCGAAATGCGGTTTCCACCAGAATACGATTCAATCGCATGCCTGCCGGCAGCGTAGAGTTCGGTTTGGCATTGTAAGCAGCTTCAAAGCTTGGCCTAAACACAGGTGCGAAGGCCGGGTGCTTCCTCATACACAGTAGTTTGGCGGCGTATGATGTTAAAAGGTACTGCCTGCGCAAGGCTAGGGGCGGTTCACTCGCCTCACAGAACAGGCTTTCGAGCCGGCTGGTGCGGAGGGCGCCAGTGGCCAGCCGAATACCTGTATTGTGAACGGTGTTTAGTGGCTTCAGGTAGCTATCCCTAGCCGAGGCGTAAACGATACTGCCGTAATCCAATTGGGATCTCACCAACGACCTGTAGAGCCGAAGCATAACGACCCGATCGGCACCCCAGCTGGTGCCAGTGAGCATGCGAAGCAGATTAAGCGATTTTTGGCATTTCATTCTAAGCTGATGAACATGTTCTTTCCAGTTCAGTTTCTGGTCGAACCAAAGACCCAGAAACTTGACAGCGTTTGCAAATGGCAGAGCAGCTCCCCTAAGAAGAATATCGGGAGCTGGGTGTAGACCTCGATGCCTTGAAAAATGCACGCAAGTGGTTTTTGTCGTGGAAAACTTGAACCCTATGTTGTCAGCCCACCTCACTAGTTTGTTGACCGTCATCTGGATTTGTCGAGCGGACGTAGCGAGCGACCGAGCTCGGCAGATGATCGCGAGGTCGTCAACAAACAGTGAGGCGGAAACTGGGGAACGAACACAATCCACGATACCATTGATTGCGATTGCAAACAGCGTCACACTGAGCACGCTCCCTTGCGGCACGCCGTTCTCCTGTGTGAACGTGTCGGATAAAACATCGCCAACACGGACGTTAAAAGTGCGGTCAGTCATAAAATTGGTGATAAAAACAGGAAGTCGACCTTTGAAACCCCATGAAGACAGGGATTTTAAAATGTTAAAACGCCAGGTGGTGTCGTAGGCCTTCTCCAGGTCGAAGAATACAGCAATCGCGTGCTGCTTGCACAGGAACGAGTCCTGAATAAAGGCTTCCATTCTAATAAGATGGTCGATGGTGCTTCGGTTTTTTCGGGAGCCACATTGCAGGTTAGAAAGGAGATTCTTAGACTCAAGCCACCAAACTAGTCTATTATTTACCATCCTTTCTAAGACCTTACAAAGACAGCTGGTCAGAGAGATTGGCCGGTAGCTGGCCACCAGTTGCTTGTCTTTTCCCGGCTTAGGGATGGGGACTTGGATGGCGTGACGCCACTCGTCCGGAAAGACTCCTAATATCCAGATATCGTTATACGCATCGAGCAGGATTGATCGAGCATCTGGTGTAAGGTTCTTTAAAAACATGTTGTGGACCCTGTCGGCCACCGGAGACGTGTTCTTCGATGTCCGTATGGCATTGTCCAGCTCCCACTCACTAAACGGCATGTTGTAGCACTCGGTGTTGGCAGAGGCAAACGACAGTTGTCTGCGCTCTGCTGTGTGCTTGATCTGTTGGAACGATGCCGAGTAGTGGCGGGAACTGGAGACATCTGCAAAGTGTTGTCCAATGCTGTCTGCGATCTCCTTTGGAGCCGTGAACAGGTGTCCATTGCTCGTGATGCCAGCGATTACGTTTGGTTTGTGCTTGCCTCTTATTTTGTTGATACGGTGCCACACCTTGGTGATAGGCGTGACACACGTAAGCGAGGACACGTAATCATACCACGATTGGCGCTGTGCTTTTTTAAAGACTTGCCGGGCCTTGGCACGGAGCTGCCTGAATAAATGCAGGTTATTATTCGTGGGTCGCCTAGAGAACACACGCAGGGCTTTTTTTCTTTCCTTGTGGGCTTTGGCACACTCGTCGTTCCACCAAGGAACAGGAATGCGCCGTGGCTTCGTGGAAGTTTGTGGAATAGATTCCTCTGCCGCACAAACGATTATCTCTGAAATCTTCTTGATTTTTAGTTTGACGTCTGTTTCAAGGAGTGAACCACGTAGGTCTGCCAGTCCAGCAAACCGCTTCCAGTTCGCCCGTTTTAAACTCCATTGAGCTGGGCGAGAAAGAATCTGGAAGTCGGTTTGGAGCCTTAAGATGATCGGGAAGTGGTCACTTCCACACAGATCGTCATGCACAGAGAATTCAAGAACAGATGCCACAGAAGGCGAACATACACAAACGTCTATCGCCGAGAAGTTCTCATTAAAAGAGTTAAGCCTTGTTATTTGTCCGTTGTTTAAAATGATCAAGTCATTGTCATCGATAAAATTTTCAAGCATACGACCCCTGCCGTCTGCCATTGTGTCGCCCCACAGAGGGCTATGTGCGTTGACGTCACCCAACAACACATAGGGGTGGGGGAGTTGAGACACAAGGGCCTGGAGGTTTGGGGCCGTAGCCGGTGCCCACTCGGGAAGGTAAATGTTACAGAAGGTAACGGGTTGTGGCACATGGACTCGGACTGCCACTGCCTGGAGAGGTGTTGTGAGCGGCAGTGGACTTGACACCAGACTGTCCGAGACCAATGTGGCCACTCCACCGTGCGCAACACTACCGGTCAGGTCGTCAAAACGATGCAACGAAAAGTTTTTAAAAACAGGTTTGTCAGTTGGTTTAAAATGCGTTTCTTGTAAAAAGATACACAATGGGTTAAAATGAGATGTTAAAACCTTAACCTCGTCTCGGCGAATATTAAAACCACGAACATTCCACTGGAGGAGAGCCATTTATGGGAAAGTTACAGGCTTCCCGCCTTGCGTGGAGCGCTTCTTTGGCACGGTGCCCTGCTCCTTTTCAGCGGGGCGCTTCTCCTTGCCGGCAGCCGGCCCGCTGCAGTCCATGCTCTCGCCCTCGCTTTGGGAGGCGATGGACTCCTGACAATTTTGTGTGCCGCTTTGGGGTTTTGCAGCAACTGGTTTCTTTTGGTTTTCGGATTTTTCTTTCAGTGAGAGCAATTCTTCTTCCATTTTTTTGTTTTTGTTTTTTAGTGTTTGGTTTTCTTTCCGGAGTTCCTTGATCTGTTCCGTTTGTTCTGAATGAATGAATGAATGAATAAATGAATAGTGGGGCTTTGAGGCGCGTCAACCTGTTGGTCATTTTGCGCCTGATAAAAAGTTTTGAAATTAAATTCTTATAAAAGTAAAACTCCTCAAGTGAGACACAAAAGTCTCACTACGTAAAGATACAATAAAGCTAAATGATTAAATAAATGAGTATGCTATGATTAGATTTTCCGTAAGACATCAATAGCTTTAAAAATTTGAACAATTTATCGATTTGTTTAGGATCGTCACATAGGACCTTCCTAACAGTGTCCTCGAGCGAGAGGCGCCTTCTCAACCGCCTGTAATCGGGACATTCGATAAGGAAGTGCTTGACTGTAAGCACTTCATCGCAGGAGTCACATCTAGGCGGGATCTTGTCAAGTGAGAATAAAAAGGAGTGAGTGAGAAGAGTGTGCCCGATCCTTAGGCGTGTGAGGACCACCTCCTCCCGCCGCGTGGGTCTGATCGAAGAGTCCCATGGGGAAATGGTGGTTTTAATATCTTTCAATTTGTTGTTTTCCTCTAGATCCCAGGTACACTGAAATTTATTTTTGAAAGCGACTTGAAATGGTTTTTTAAATCATTAAAAGTCAGCATATCATTGTCTAATGCGACCTTCGTTGTTGCGGCCTTGGCCGCCCTGTCTGCCAACTCATTGCCCTGTATCCCCACGTGTCCAGGGACCCAGCAGAACACCACCCTGACGTCCCTCGACGAAAGGGACGCCAGCAGCGAGTGTATTCCCTGGACGAGAGTGTGTGGGGAATACAGGGCATCGATCGCTTGAAGAGAGCTGAGCGAGTCGGAGCAAATTAGAAATGCCGTTTCATTGCGGCTCGACTCAATGAATTTCACCGCCTGTAAAAGCGCATGCAGCTCAGCTGTTAGAATGCTGCACTTGTCATTTAGTTTAAAACCATGCGATATATCGCGACCAGAGATAAAAGCACTGCCGACCGCAGTGTCATCTTTTGACCCATCGGTGAAAATTGTAAGAAAACCTTCGTGCTTTGAGCAAAGCTCGGCGAACTGTTTCCTATATACGGTTGAGCTAGTGGAGCTCTTGCTGTTCGCCGCTAGACCGAAAAAGCAAGATGGGCGCCCGGTTATCCACGGGGGTGTGGCGCTCAGACCATGTGGATAGCATTTCGGGTAGCGGAAAGCCGCTTCCACCAAGAGGCGGTTCAGCCGTATGTCTGCAGGCAGAGTGGAGCTGGGTTTCGATCGGCACCCCAGCTGGTGTCAGTGAGCATGCGTAGCAGATTGAGCGATTTGTGGCACTTTAATTTCAACTGTCGAACGTGCTCTTTCCAGTTAAGTTTCTGGTCCAACCACAGACCCAGAAACTTGACAGCGTTCGCAAATGGCAGAGCAGCTCCCCTAAGAAGAATATCGGGAGCTGGGTGTAAACCTCGATGCCTCGAAAAATGCACACAAGTGGTTTTGGTGTCAGAGAACTTGAACCCTGTTTGATCAGCCCACCTCACTAGTTTCTGTGATTTGAATCTGGATTTGTCGAGCGGACGTAGCGAGCGACCGAGCTCGTCAGATGATCGCGAGGTCGTCAACAAACAGTGAGGCGGAAACTAGGGAACGAACACAATCCACGATACCATTAATTGCGATTGCAAACAGCGTCACACTGAGCACGCTCCCTTGCGGCACGCCGTTCTCCTGTGTGAACGTGTCGGATAAAACATCGCCAACACGGACGTTAAAAGTGCGGTCAGTCATAAAATTGGTGATAAAAACAGGAAGTCGACCTTTAAAACCCCATGAAGACAGGGATTTTAAAATGTTAAAACGCCAGGTGGTGTCGTAGGCCTTCTCCAGGTCGAAGAATACAGCAATCGCGTGCTGCTTGCACAGGAACGAGTCCCGAATAAAGGCCTCCATCCTTACCAAATGGTCGGTGGTACTTCTGTTCTTACGAAAGCCACATTGGAGATTGGAGAGAAGTTTCTTGGTTTCCAGCCACCAAACAAGTCGGTTGTTGACCATTCTCTCCATCACCTTGCAAAGACAGCTGGTCAGGGAGATTGGCCTGTAACTGGCTGCCAGTTGCTTGTCCTTGCCAGGCTTTGGGATTGCGACTTGAATGGCGTGCCGCCATTCATCTGGAAAGGCTTGGGTAATCCAAATCTCATTATACGTGTCCAGCAAAATGGATCGGGCATCAGGCGTGAGGTTTTTGAGGAACATGTTTTGGACCCTGTCGGCCCCCGGAGATGTGTTCTTCGATGTCCGTATGGCGGTGTCCAGCTCCCACTCACTAAACGGCATATTGTAGCACTCGGTGTTGGCAGAGACAAACGACAGTTGTCTGCGCTCTGCTGTGTGCTTGATCTGTTGGAACGATGCCGAGTAGTGGCGGGAACTGGAGACATCTGCAAAGTGTTGGCCAATACTATCCGCGATCTCCATGGGGGCCGTGAACAGGTGTCCATTGCACTTAATACCTGCAATTACATTTGGTTTGTGCTTGCCTCTGATCTTATTTGCACGGTGCCACACCTTGGTGAGGGGCGTGACACAAGTGAGTGACTCCACGACTGACGCTGAGACTGTTTAAAAACCTGACGGGCCTTGGCACGTAGCTGCCTAAACACCTGCAGGTTTTGATCGGTTGGCCTCTTCGAGAAAACGCGGAGAGCCTTTCTCCTAGCCTTGTGCGCCTCATCGCACGAATCGTTCCACCACGGAACAGGGATGCGACGCGGCTTCGTGGAAGTTTGTGGGATGGCCTTTTCTGATGCACATACTATTATTTCTGAAATTCTTCTTATTTTTGATTTGGCGTCCGTTTCCTGGAGTGAACCACTGAGGTCTGCTAGTGCTGCAAACCGCTTTCAGTTCGCCCGTTTTAAGCTCCATTGAGAGGGGCGGGAGGGGATCTGAAAGTCGGTTTGGAGCCTCAAGATGATCGGGAAGTGGTCACTTCCACAGAGGTCGTCATGCACAGAAATATGGAACAGAGGTGCCACAGAAGGCGAACAAATGCAAATGTCTATTGCCGAGAAATTCCCATTAAAAGAGTTAAACCTAGTTTTTTGTCCGTTGTTTAAAAGAATGAGATCGTTGTCATCGATAAAACTCTCGAGCATACGACCCCTGCCGTCAGCCATTGTGTCGCCCCACAGGGGGCTATGTGCGTTGACGTCACCCAACAACACATAGGGGTGGGGGAGTTGTGACACAAGGCTTTGAAGGTTTGGGGCCGTAGCTGGCGCCCACTCAGGAAGATAAAAGTTACAAAAAGTAACAGGTTGTGGCACGTGGACCCGGACCCGGACCCGGACCAGGCCACTGCCTGGAGATTTGCTGTGAGCAGCAGTGGACTTGACACCAGAATGTCCGAGACCAACGTGGCCACTCCACCGTGAGCGATATTGCCAGTTAGATCGTCACAACGATACAACGAATAGTTCTTAAAAACTGGTTTGTCAGGTGGTTTAAAATGCGTTTCTTGGAGAAAGAGACACAAAGGGTTAAAATGGGAGCTTAAAAGCTTAATCTCGTCTCGGCGAATGTGACACCCACGAACATTCCACTGAAGGAGCGCCATTTCAGAGCACAACGGGCGAATGCCTCCTGCTGCGCGAGTTGGCACGCTTCTTTGTCGCTGTGATGTGCTCTTTTTCAGCCGGGCGTTTCTCCTTGGCAACAGCAGGACCGCTGCAGTCCATGCTGTCGCCCTCGCTTTGGGAGGCAAGGCACTCCTGACCGTCTTGACCGCTGCTTTGGGTTTTAACAGGAACTGGTTTCTTTTGCTTTTCAGATTTTTCTTTCAGCAAAATCAGTTCTTCCTCCATTTTCTTATTTTTGGTTTTGAGTGTTTGGTTTTCTTTTCTGAGTTCCTTGATTTGTTCTGTCTGTTCGTCAATTTTTCTTGTTTGTTCTTCGATCTTTTTTGTTTGCTCTTCTAGTTTTTCTTTGTTTAGTTTTTGACCGGCCAAAAGAAGAGCCATCATCTCCGTCAGTTGTTTGAGTTCTGCGGAGTCGGTGGGATGGGCTGCTTCTTTGGAAGCCTGAACAACAGGTGGTGTGCTGGCGGCTTCAGAAAAAGACTTGTTAAGAATGGGCTGAGGAGAAAGAAGGTTGTATTTCCTGCGAGCCTCGGAAATGGACAGTTTTTCTTTGGTTTTAATCTCCGTAATTTTCTTTTCCCTTTTCCAGACAGGACAGTCCCTGGACCAGGCCGGGTGGGAGCCACCACAGTTTAGGCACTTGGCCTCCTGATCACAGGGCTTGTCTACGTGTTCGCCTGCCTGGCCACAGTTTGGGCACACGTGCGGCCTCTCGCACGTGTGTTGGGTGTGGCCGAACTTCTGGCAGTTTAAACAACGTTAAGGATTAGGAATGTGTTGACGAACACTAACTCGGATGAAACCAACAAAAAGACTCTGTGGAAACAAGTGCTGTCGAAGGTGATTATGTGCAGAGGGGATGGTTTAAGAACTCCGTCCTTTCGGGCGTGGATACATCGAACTTCCGTAACATTTTGATCTTTTAACTCCTCGAGAATTACCTTCTCGTCGATGCCAACTAAATCAGGGCAGAAGATAACACCTTTGCATGTATTCAAGGTTTTGTGACATTCGACTGCGACAGGGAAGGTTCCCTAGAGTTTAAGGTTTGAAACCTTCTGGGACTGCACCGCGGAGCAAACTTCAACCAGCAGGGCTCCGTCACGGAGCCGACTGACGCTGTTGGTGGAGCCGATGTACTTTGCAATAAAGCTGTTAATTTTAAAAGGCGACACACCGTTCAATGACTTGCATTTGTCTTGTTCGTCTCGTTTAATCACAAAGAATTTTGGAAATGTGATTGTTTGAAACGAGCGAACAGTTATAGGTTTGTCCAACAAACCAGGTAAATAATTAGGGGGGGGGGCAGTTGGGGTTTTGTTTTCAGTTTCCATGCAAAAAACTGTAGATTTTCGTCTCCCGCGATCCCTGCCCACCATGGAGCCCAACCTAGGGGACGTAATAGCCAGAAATTTGGCCAGAGCGCCGGGGTTGTCCGGAAGATATAGCGGGGGAAACACCGACAACCGCGAGTGACCGTAGGGTTTGGGACCAACCGCAATAAAACCGCCATCACGCCACCGGCACCCCCCCACTCATCCTGTGCAAGGTTTTAATGCCGAGACACGAGCCGGTTGACTGGGGGTGGATTAGCCCCCAGCCTCCTGTTTTAAGTGAAGCAGAAACCAAAGGGGCGTGTTGGAAGGTATTCCCCGTCTGTTCTGCTGGCGAACTGGAGAATACCCCCTCAAACCCCAGGAAAATCCTTTCCACCCGTTCAAGGGCTCCACACACGGCAAACATGTGGGTTAGCGTTTTGGCCTGCATAAGGAGTCGGCCAGAAGAGAAGACAAGGATACAGGACAGAGAAGGGAAAGAATCGAGAAGACAAAGACTCGAGTACTCCCTATGCAGGCCACCAGTCACCAGCTGCCTGGCACCGACAATCGACTGTGCGTCAAAATCGATAACCGGAAGATTAACCAACAACGATAACCAAATCATCAACTGGGAGGGAACCACACCGCTGACGCAGAAGACAGACGGTGGTTTCGGGAGGCGGCAAGAAATGAAGCAAGACAGGAGATGAAGGAAAGGTGGTGAAAGGAAGGGTAAGAAAGAAAGGGGTGCACAGATCCTCCCTAGACCAGAGTCCGCGTACCGCAACAGCGGCGTGACCGGACTACTCTTGGTCTGGGTCCTCGCCGGGAGCCTGTCCGGTATAGGAGACCTGACGGGGAGCAAAAAACCTCCCCTCTCGGCATGGCCTCCCGGGTCATTGGACCACGCAAACCCCCTCACCACGGTACGGTGGTAGTCCTCGAGGGGGTGAGGGTGGTTCTACGGTCAATGTCCAATTACCTCCAAGCACTGCAGTTACACTTGCATCTCAAGGTACGACGCAGACGAGCTATAATCTAGAATATAACACCAGTGAGCAACTGGCGGCCCGCGGGCCATCTGCGGTCCATGAGATTAGTTTCATAATAGTCCAGTTCAGAATCGACTTTCCGTTTGCAATGTGCGGGGACCTTTTTTTTATGATTTATTATTGTAGAGGGTCACTAGACGATGAGAAAAATCGAGTATATTTTTTTCTCAAAAGTGGATTCTTCGGAGAAATTTTGGGTTTTTTGGATTTTAAACTTTCTACTATATCTCCCCAGATAAAAATGTTATCAAAAAATAGTAAAGAGATGATATGTTTGTCTATTCAATTGTCATACACTGTTAAAAATGTATTGAATTTTAATGCAAGCTTAAGGCAGAATGGTACACGAAATGTAATGTTCACGATTGACTTAAAGATTTGGCACCATTAATGCTATTTTCCCCAAAAATTAATGCTACAAATCAGTGTCTCTACCTATAGCCAATTTACAATTTGCAATTTAACAGTCAAATTTAAAGGGTTAATTTTGCGTAAAACAAGCCAAATAAGTAACTATATGCTCTAGGAAGCTTCAGTTACTAAATTCGTTGCAGGTGCTGCATGCGCATGCATGTAAAAAATGTTCCTTTGCCATTTTTGCGATCACCGAACGGATGTGCTACAAGACCACATTAGCCATTTCCGGTTCCACCGCAATGAAACCAACAAATTCCCATGTGGATATAATGGCTGCCAATATGCAACGAGAAAATACTCAACCCTCACCAGCCACATGCATCGGATGCACTCAACCGATCGATCACAATTGGAGAACGTGCCTGATTGGCACATTCCAGGACTTACTCTTTGATGTCCTTTGCCAATTTGTAGCCAGCGGCTTGATGATTATCAAACATTGTTGAGCCACTGCCAGGAACATATAAAAAAGGGTGTAAAATTCAATGCCCAGTCAGAAACTGCCTAAAATCCTATAATAACACGGCATCATTCCGTTCCCACATTAACAGACACAAAGTACACGCACATACAGTAAATCCTGCACAAGTAATCCCCCTGAACACAGACAGCAATGAGTTAGATCGTGTTAGTGTGGACCAGCCAGAAATTGCAGTGAACAATTTTCCAGTCCCTGTTAATGACAGTTGTAGTATGTATTTGAACAATTTGGCTTGCCTATACATCAAACTGCAGTCTCAATTCCTTGTTCCCAACAGTGTTATTCAATATCTGGTAGATGAGCTAAAAGATATTCACGACATGGGTCAAACACACCTGCAAGAACATTTAAAAAAACGATTGAAAGAGGAACATGTGGACGAATTAATTGTAGATTCTATAATAGAAGAAGTTTTTTTGGATGATCCATTTCTTCGTGCCCATGACACAAAGACAGGGCCACTGCGAACGGAATACAAAAGAAACAAGTTTTTTAAAGAAAACTTTCATTTTGTTGAACATAAAATTATTTCACTCGGAGAAATTGGAGGGAAAAATCAACATTTTGCATGTTTCGATAGAGGAGACCATTCAAGCGTTGTTCAAAGATAGGTCGTTTGTGGAACAGTACAATAACCCCATTAAAAACGACAGCGACATCTTCCGAGATGTGACAGATGGCAATTTGTACAAAAATAATCATTTTTTTAGAGACAATCCCGATGCCCTTCAAATCATACCCAGCTAACAAGGCTGTGCTGGCTGCCTGCCGGCCAACTGCCGACATGCTGGCATGCTGGGCGACGAGTACTGTGCCAGTGATGGCACAATGACGGCAAAAATCATGCTTATTTGCAACTGGTGGGCCAGTGTTGGCTCAGTGCCCGTCAACCAGCAGTTTTTTATGTAGCGGCCGAGTGTCGTCACTAAGGTGCTGGGCCAGTGCATGGCCGCCATCAGTCCGCCAATGACTTAATCTGTTATTATCGGGCCAGTGTTGGCTCAGTGCCCGTCAACCAGATGTGCGTTTTACTGTGCTGGCCGATTGCCGTAATTAAGTGCTGGGCCAGTGCGTGACAGCCATCAGTCCGCCAACGATTAAATCTGTTATCACATATACCTTTTAAAATACCTATTTAATGTAGCATTTGTCAATGTTTAATGGAAGGCAATGAAGAAATCAAGCTAATGTTTAAAATTCGTTATAAAACTCTGCATATTTGTATACAATTTGAGCAATTGAAATTTAATATCGTATTTGGATTGGCAATTCCGTGCTAAACACAACGAGCTGCCAGCTGTATTTTATATGGTTAAAAATATAATATTTCAACTTTCAATAATTTCGTACTTAGATGTTGAGTTTCTTGTTCTATGGTTTAGAATTCACTTGTCTTGCAGATACTTGACAACAACATAATATAACAAATTACACGAAATAATAAACGCGCGGTTAAACTCGACTCGTATCTATTTCAAGCATTTCAAGTCTTGGCGCGTGAGCTTTGCAATTACTTAAGAAACCCCCTCGCCACCGTACGTCCGGCTGAAGCTCGCTTGTTGTTCCTGTCCCGCCGTGAACTCAGTTCAGTGCCGGTGCATCTTTCTAGTAAGTTGATATTAATTTCTTATGCTTGCTTAATATTATCATTAAAATGGGATTAACAGACACGATTGCCCAAAATCCTGTTTTTTGTTTCTGTAAATTGTAAGGTGCGGCCTTTAAAAGCAGCGAATTCTGTTGCTTCGAAAAAATTGCGAGCTGTAGGTTACATAACCTTCTCATCCTATTGAAATTATGTAATCAACTAAGATAATATATTATGTTCATTCCCTATATAGATGTGCAGAAAGTTTGCAACCCTCTAACAATGAGCCACTGTCCGTCCACTTGTAAATCTCGATGTTCAGCTCTGAAACGTGTTAACTGTCTGTTACCTGTCAGAGTTGATTGATTTGGCTGCGTTGTCGAATGCCTCGCAATGTAGGTAGATATCTCTTTCTGGTGTTTATCTGACTGCCGGGGGTGGGGGTAGGTACATTTACCCTTTTTGGCAACAGCACAGTGGTACAGTGGTCAAGACAAGACTGGTAGAACTGTCGAAACCCGTCAAGAAGAACACAATTCACAGCAATGCCCACTTATTGCCACTTGAAGAGCTAGAAATTCTCTGCACACCTATATAGGGAATGGACTTTTGTTTTAATCACATTAACTATACCTGCTGTTTTGTTCCCAGGCATAAGAAGATTCGGCCTCTTTGCCTCTTTGAAATCATCATGAAACGTGTGCAGCAGGTAGCTGCAAGGTTAGTTTGAATAGATTTTGCATGTATCCTGTGAGGTCCCAAAAATGGAAAGAAAGGGGGACAAGTTCAAGAGTTAAAGCAGGTGGCAGGCTAGACGTAATCTTCAGCGAGCTGTCAATGCTCACATTGAGGACATTAACAGGCCAGCCGCAGGTGCCGATCCAACTTTGTTTGTAAATCCGATCGATGCCACAGAACCTAGTGCTAGCTTCACTGTTGGCCCTGCCGATCAATATCAGTTCGAGCCTGCACCTATCTGTGAGCCAGAGATTGGGTTGAATTGTGCTGCTTCATGCGACGGCTCTGAATCCGATTACGAAGACGCACTTTCGGATTTTGACGACGAGCATTGTCTGATTGTTGATGGTAGTTCCAGCAGTGGTGAGGAAAGTGACTCTGATGCCCATCAAGGTATCCATGATTTCTTGAAGGGTTGGGGATTCAAGCATAAAATCACTCATATAGCACTGTCCGACCTTTTAAAGGGTCTTCGTTTGTGGTTCCCCGATTTGCCGAAAGATGCTAGAACCCTGCGGCAAACACCTTCTCTTGCTGTTGACAAGATGGGATGCGGAGAGTTTTTCGACTTTGGCTTGATCAAGAGTCTCGAAAAACACATTGAAGTTGCAGAACTTGTGCCAAATTCAACCTCACTTAACTTGACTTTTAATGTTGATGGTCTGCCCATCAGCAAATCCTCAAACATGCAGTTGTGGCCAATCTTATGTCTGATTGAGGAAGACCGTACAAAGTCACCCTTTCCTATCGCTGTGTTTTGTGGCTCTTCGAAGCCACCCGTGGATAAGTTCCTCGAATCATTTGTAGCAGAACTGAAGGGTGTTTTGGAGACTGGGCTTCTTTGTGATGGTACACATTTTCCGGTATTTGTTCGAGGTTTTGTTTGCGATACACCAGCAAAGGCTTTCCTCAAGTGTACAAAAGGGCACAATGGGTATTTTGGTTGTGATGGCTGCAGCCAGAAAGGTCAGCACCTAGATCACAGAATGGTGTTTCTTGAACAGGATGCACCTTTGCGAACCGACCACTCGTTTTCCAATCAAACGAATCGAGAACACCATAAGGACGACAATGTTTCCCCTCTTCAAGAGTTAGGCATTGGGTTGATTACGTCCTTTCCGCTGGATTATATGCACCTTGTTTGTTTAGGTGTCATGCGGCGGCTTTTGATGGCTTGGAAGTCAGGCCCTCGCAAGACCCGCCTCTCAGGAAGGTCCATTAAAGCCATCAGCGATTCTTTGCTGCAAGCAAAGCCATTTTGGCCCTATGAATTTAGCCGACAGCCAAGATCGCTTGCCGAGATAGACAGGTGGAAAGCTACTGAGTTCAGACAGTTTCTCCTCTATCTAGGGCCAATTGTATTGAAAGATGTGCTCACTGAAAAGTTGTATGCAAATTTTATGCTTTTTTTTTGTTGCTTTGACGTTTATTGTTAGTAATCGGCTGCATAAGATGAGTGATTATGCTGATCAGCTTTTGAGAATTTTTGTTTCTAATTCTGTATGGAGCTGTATGGAGAAACGTTTGTTGTCTACAATGTACACTCCTTGATCCATTTGTGTAAGCATGTACGTCGCTTGGGACCCGTGGACTCTTTTAGTGCCTTTCCCTTCGAGAATTATTTGGGGCAGTTAAAGAAATTGTTGCATTCTGGCAATAAGCCTCTTCAACAGGTATGCCGCCGACTTTCTGAGCAAGGCCACTTTGTACATGCAATTAGAAGCCCGTCCACGTTTGAGACAATCCAAACAAGCAAATTTACTCCGGAGAATGGTTGTGTTTTAGGAATAGTAGGCATTTATTTCAAGAAGATTAGAGGTCCTTTCTTTAGGTTGTCTACGGATAATCTTAAAGATAGCAGTGTTTTCTTAAAGAATGGCCAAATTGTTCGCCTCAAATATTTCGTAAAAGATTATGCAGGCTCTCTGTTTATTATCTATAAGCAATTCTCCAAATGTGAGAACTTCTTTGAGTACCCATGCGTATCGTCAGACGTGTCAATTTTTTTTTGTTAGTAGTCTGTCTAGTAATCTCCGTGTTCACAGCGTAGACAAAATTGATCGCAAGGCAGTTTGTTTGCCATACAAAAAGGGGTTTGTATGTGTTCCTATGCACCATTTGTAGAATTTGAAAGATATCAGAGATTTGCAATAGATGAGTTTGAAGAGAATAAGCATTTGTTTAGATAATAAGTTAATTTTGTCCCCTTGATGAATGGTTGAAACAAACATGTTTTTTGTACTCAGTGTCTGCAATTTCACCAATTTGTATACAAGTATAGCCTTGGTTTTTTTTCTACTTGCAGCAAAAATGTTATGTTGCTTAATATGGCCATTTTTCTGGATTGTTTTTATATAAATGCACATTTTGTCATTACTAGAGGTTATGCGATAATATCGCTACCTGCCGAAAACGACACTGTAGCCGCAGTCCCCATGGATTGGATGTTTATGACGGAGGCTGGGGAGGTTCGCGTGTGGTGGCCACCAACGTGTACAGAGGCCAGTTTTAAAAAAGCTGTTCGGCACGCAACTGCGCCGGATGAAACCACGTGGACGTGGCATGATGCCACTTTCAAACTTGAAGACTGTAAGTGTTTGAGTTCTGTGTTCGTGTATTAAAGTTTAAATATTAATATGTTAAATAGTCCTCTCTTCAAACTAGGGTTTTTTGTTGCAGGTTCGTATGAGACAGCCATGACGAAGCTGTCAAAAGCTCAGTACACCAGCGACATCGGGAGTGATGTAGATCGAGGGAAAGGGAAGCGGGTGGCTAAGGCAAGAAGACTCTATGAATCTGAATCAGAGGATGAGGACAGTGGCCAGATATCTGAAACAGATATAGTTGCCTGCCCCAGCCATGTGATGCCGAACCGAACTGCCCCTTCGTTCCGGAACTCCGAACCCAGGAACACTGAGCTTCCGGTGGTGCCCCGGACACCAGCTATGATCACGCCCCGAACTCCTGAATCGGAAGTATTTGCCGGCCCCAGCCATGCAATTTCAAACCGGACTCCAGGAACTGCCTCTTTGTTCCGGAACTCCGAACCCAGGAACACTGAGTTTCCGGTGGTGCCCCGGACACCAGCTATGGTCACGCCCCGAACTCCGGTTGCCACTCTGCCTCAACAAACTCAGCCACAGCGCTCTGCTGCTGAGCCTTTCGAGGGTTAGTATATCAGCATTTGATAAACCTCTGTTATATATAACTTGGTGCATCAAAATGTCACTAATTTATTTTTTAAACTTTGTTCCAGAATTTCAGAAGAAAATGCTTACTCTAATGGAGAGAAACTATGCGGAGACTCGGCGGAACTCGGCCTTGCTGCAGGCCTTCCTGGCCCAGCAGCAGCAAAAGGAAAGAGAGTTCCTTGTAGAAAGTAACCAATTCCCAGAAATCCCAGTAACATCTCTTGCGGAGTTGGAGGGGCTCAACAACTCCTTGTCCACGGACAAAGAGTTGTTTAAGAGGATGGTAAATATGCAAGTTTTCAAAAGGAACTTACAATTCTAAATGATATTGCCTACTGTGACTGATGGTAATTTTGTTCACTTTAAAGGCGGTGCACTTGTCTATTCATGCGGGTTGCCGCACTTTGGACAAGACTGCAGAAAACGTCTTAGGCAGCGTTCTGGGCCACGAGCTGGCAACGAAGCTGAACTGGATGGGGACGAAGCAAAAGTCTTCCATAAAGCCGTATGAACATGTGCATGATTTGATTGTTTGTAAGTATTTCATCTGTTGCAAAGAACATATTTGATGTCCCTCCCCCCCCTTTGTTCAAATTTGGTCAACCCTTCTCAACTCTGGCCTCTCCCACCCACGGGTGCGTGATTGAATAGGTAATATTTACGTAAGCCATAAGCCAGTATGGATTACAAAATTTCTAGCTTGAATTTAAACCGTATTGGTGACCTATTGCATGATCAAATGTCATTAAAATATTTTGTCTTCAGACCCCTTTCTCTTCAGTTCAAGTCCTCTCTTTCAAAGCTGGATATGTGGAGGTTTTTTCCTCTCACTCGACATTTATGACTAGGCCCATTGTGATATATATATTTTATAGCCGTAGGTTCTAACTTAGATATTAATTTTCAGCTGCTGTGAAGAAAAACTCTTTCACGTCTGCGGTGACAAAAGAAGAGGTTTTGTCCCGGCTGAAAGTGTGGCTGCGGATTGCTGCGGACAGGAATGGCGGGCGGGCTAAGCGAGCCATTGCAAGCGCGGCGAAAGCTGCGGAGAAGGCTGCCGAAGAGGATGCAGCAAAGGCTGCAGAAGAGGCTGCTGAGTGGGATTGAGTAACTTATGCACTAACTTAATGCACTTTTTCTGCATTGACAATGTTTTTCTACTTTTCTCCAGACATGGTGCTTGTTCCTTTTGGCCTACGGGCAACCAGATTATCGGTATTAATTATTATAGTATCAAAGCATTTAGTCAAATGAGCCATTTCATTTATTATAAATTATAATCCACACCAAAACGGTGTCCATTTTTTATAATTTAGTATGTAAACCTGAAGTGCCTTATCAATGCACTTATTCTGCATTGACAATGTTTTTTTACTTTTCTACCAGACATGGTGCTTGTTCCTTTTGGCCTACGGGCAACCAGAGTATCGGTATTAATTATTATAGTATCAAAGCATTTAGTCAAATGAGCCATTTCATTTATTATAAATTATAATCCACACCAAAACGGTGTCTATTTTTTATAATTTAGTATGTAACCCTGAAGTGCCTTATCAATGCACTTATTCTGCATTGACAATGTTTTTTTACTTTTCTACCAGACATGGTGCTTGTTCCTTTTGGCCTACGGGCAACCAGAGTATCGATCGGTATTAATTATTATAGTATCAAAGCATTTAGTCCCCCTCGAGGACTACCACCGTACCGTGGTGAGGGGGTTTGCGTGGTCCGATGACCCGGGAGGCCATGCCGGGAGGGGAGGTTTCGCTCCCCGTAAGGTCTCCTATACCGGACAGGCTCCCGGCGAGGACCCAGACCAAGAGTAGTCCGGCCACGCCGCTGTTGCGGTACGCGGACTCAGGTCTAGGGAGGATCTGTGCACCCTTTTCTTTCTAACTCTTCCTTTCACCACCTTTCCTTCGTCTCATGTCTTGTGTGGATCTCTCCCCGAGTGACGATTTGGCTGTCGTTGTTGGCTTTTCTTTTGGAATACCTTTTTTGACGCACAGTCGATTGTCGGTGCCAGGCAGCTGGTGACTGGTGGCCTGCATAGGGAGTACTCGAGTCTTTGCCGTCTCGATTCTTTCCCTTCTCTGTCCTATATCCTTGTCTTCTCTTCTGGCCGACTCCTTATGCAGGCCAAAACGCTAACCCACATGTTTGCCGTGTGTGGAATCCTTGAACGGGTGGAAAGGATTTTCCTGGGGGTTGAGGGGGTATTCTCCAGTTCGCCAGCAGAACAGACGGGGAATACCTTCCAACACACCCCTTTGGTTTCGGCTTCACTCAAAACAGGCGGCTGGGGGCTAATCCACCCCCAGTCAATCGGCTCGTGTCATTGGTGTTAAAACCTTACACAGGATGAGTGGGGGGGCACCGGTGGCGTGATGGCTGTACAATAGTGGTTTGTCCCGAACTCTACGGTCACTCGCGACTGCTGGTGTTTCCCCCGCTATATCTCCCGGACAACCCCGGCGAAAGAGGTACGTTGTACCTAAGGTAAGTCGTCGATTTTACATCGGCGCGGCGTCCCCCAGGTTGGGCTCCGTGGTGGGCAGGGATCGCGGGAGATGAAATTTTCTAAGTCTTTTAAATGGATTCAAACGACAAAACCCCCACTCCCCCACCCTAATTATTTATCTGGTTTGCTTGACAAGCCCATAAGTGTTCGCTCGTTTCTACCTATCACCTTTCCGAAATTCTTTGTGATTAAACGAGACGAACACGATAAAAGCAAGTCGTTTATCGGTGTGTCGCCTTTCAAAATAAACAACTACATTTCAAAATACATCGGCTCCATCAACAGCGTCAGTCGGCTCCGTGACGGAGCCCTGCTCGTTGAAGTCTGCTCCATTGAACAATCGCAGAAGGTTTCTGGCATGAAACTCTTAGGTAATTTCCCAGTGCAAGGAGAAAACCACAAGACACTTAACACATGCAAAGGTGTTATTTTCTGTCCAGATTTGTTAGAAATTGACGAGAAGGTGATCCTTCAGGAATTAAAAGATCAGAATGTCACTGAGGTTCGGTGCATCCACACCCGAAAGGATGGAGTTTTAAAACCTTCGCCACTTCACATAATCACCTTCAACACCTCCGTTCTGCCGGAGAATCTCTTTGTTGGTTTCATAAGAGTGAGCGTCCGTCAACATATTCCTAACCCATTGCGTTGTTTGCGCTGCCAGAAGTTCGGCCACACCCAACACACGTGCGAGAGGCCGCACGTCTGCCCAAACTGTGGCAAGTCGGCCGTACACGAGGACAAGCCCTGTGATCAGGAGGCCAAGTGCCTGAACTGTGGTGGCTCCCACCCGGCCTGGTCCAGGGACTGCCCTGTTTGGAAAAAGGAAAAAAAGATAACGGAAAAAAAAACTAAAGAGAAACTGTCTATTTCTGAAGCTAAGAGAAAATACAATCTCATCTCTCCTCAGCCCACACTCAAAATCTTTTTCCGAAGCCGCCAGCATACGACCTGCTGCTCAGCCTGTCAAAGAAGATGCCCATCCCACCAACTCCGCAGAACTGAACCGACTGACGGAGATGATGGCTCTTCTTCTGGCCGGCCAGAAAGAAAACAAAGAAAAGCTTGAGGCACAAACGAAAAAAATTGAAGAGCAAACAAGAAAGATCGAAGAACAAACGGAACAGATCAAGGAACTCCGGAAAGAAAACCAAACACTAAAAAAAAAAAAAAAAAAAATGGAAGAATTGCTCTCACTGAAAGAAAAATCCGAAAACCAAAAGAAACCAGTTGCTGCAAAACCCCAAAGCGGCACACAAAATTGTCAGGAGTCCATCGCCTCCCAAAGCGAGGGCGAGAGCATGGACTGCAGCGGGCCGGCTGCCGGCAAGGAGAAGCGCCCCGCTGAAAAGGAGCAGGGCACCGTGCCAAAGAAGCGCTCCACGCAAGGCGGGAAGCCTGTAACTTTCCCATAAATGGCTCTCCTCCAGTGGAATGTTCGTGGTTTTAATATTCGCCGAGACGAGGTTAAGGTTTTAACATCCCATTTTAAACCAATGTGTATCTTTTTACAAGAAACGCATTTTAAACCCTCTGACAAACCAGTTTTAAAGAGTTATTCGTTTTATCGTTGCGACGATTTGACGGGAAATGTCGCTCACGGTGGAGTGGCCACGTTGGTCTCGGACAGTCTGGTGTCAAGTCCACTGCCGCTCACAACACCTCTCCAGGCAGTGGCAGTCCGAGTCCATGTGCCACAACCGGTTACCTTTTGTAACATTTACCTTCCCGAGTGGGCGCCAGCTACAGCCCTGAACCTTCAAAGCCTTGTGTCCCAACTCCCCCACCCCTATGTGTTGTTGGGTAACGTCAACGCACATAGCCCCTTGTGGGGCGACACAAAGGCTGACGGCAGGGGTCGTATGCTCGAACGTTTTATTGATGACAACGATCTTATTCTTTTAAACAACGGACAGAAAACAAGGTTTAATTCTTTTAATGGGAATTTCTCGGCAATAGACATTTGCACTTGTTCGCCTTCTGTGGCACCGTTATTTGAATCCACTGTTCACGATGACCTCTGTGGAAGTGACCACTTCCCGATCATCTTGAGGCTCCAAACCGACTTCCAGATCCCCTCTCGCCCCGCTCAATGGAGCTTAAAACGGGCGAACTGGAAGCGGTTTGCTGGACTGGCAGACCTCAGTGGCTCACTCCAAGAAACAGAGGTCAATTGCAGAGTCAGAAAGGTGGCAGAGATAATTATTAGTGCTGCAGAGGCGGCAATCCCACAGACTTCCACGAAGCCGCGTCGCATTCCCGTTCCCTGGTGGAACGATGAGTGTGGTGAGCCGCTAAAGGCAAGGAGAAGAGCGCTCCGGGTTTTCTCCAGGCGGCCAACAAATTTTAACCTGGAGGTGTTCAGGCAGCTCCGTGCCAAGGCCCGACAGGTTTTTAAAAGATCACAACGCCAGTCATGGGACGACTATGTGTCAACACTAACGTGTATCACGCCTCTCACAAAGGTGTGGCACCGAGCAAATAAGATCAGGGGCAAACACAAGCCTAATACAATAGCTGGCATAAGAGCAATGGGCACCTGTTCACGGCCCCCAAAGAAATTACAGACAGCATTGGTCAACACTTTGCAGATGTCTCCAGTTCCCGCCACTACTCGGTATCGTTCCAACAGATCAAGCACAGAGCAGAGCGCAGACAACTGTCGTTTGCCTCTGCCAACACCGAGTGCTACAACATGCCGTTTAGTGAGTGGGAGCTGGACAACGCCATACGGGCATCGAAGAACACGTCTCCGGGGGCCGACAGGGTCCATAATACGTTCATAAAACACCTTGTACCAGATTCTCGCTCGGCTTTGCTCGACTTGTTCAACCTGATCTGGATATCACAAATCTTTCCAGACGAGTGGCGCCATGCCATTCAAGTCCCAATTCCCAAGCCTGGCAAGGGCAAGCAACTGGCGGCCAGTTACAGGCCAATCTCCCTGACCAGCTGTCTTTGTAAGGTGATGGAGAGAATGGTCAATAATCGACTGGTTTGGTGGCTCGAGACTAAAAATCTGCTGTCTAATTTACAATGTGGTTTTCGAAAAAATAGAAGTACGATCGACCATCTGATCAGGATGGAGGCCTTTATTCAGGACTCGTTCCTGTGCAAGCAGCACTCGATTGCTGTATTCTTCGACCAGGAGAAGGCCTACGACACCACCTGGCGTTTTAACATTTTAAAATCCCTGTCATCATGGGGTTTTAAAGGTCGACTTCCTGTTTTTATCACCAATTTTATGACTGTCCGCACTTTTAACGTCCGTGTTGGCGATGTTTTATCCGACACGTTCACACAGGAGAACGGCGTGCCGCAAGGGAGCGTGCTCAGTGTGACGCTCTTTGCGATCGCAATCAATGGCATTGTGGATTGTGTTCGTTCCCCAGTTTCCGCCTCGCTGTTTGTTGACGATCTCGCGATCATCTGCCGAGCTCGGTCGCTCGCTACGTCCGCTCGACAAATCCAGATTCATATCACAGAAACTAGTGAGGTGGGCTGACAACACAGGGTTCAAGTTTTCCACGACAAAAACCACTTGTATGCATTTTTCGAGGCATCGAGGTTTACACCCAGCTCCCGATATTCTTCTTAGGGGAGCTGCTCTGCCATTCGAAAACGCTGTCAAATTTCTGGGCCTGTGGTTCGATCAAAAACTTAACTGGAAGGAACAAGTCCGCCAGTTGAAACTGAAGTGCCAGAAATCTCTTAATCTGCTCCGCATGCTCACGGGCACCAGCTGGGGTGCCGATCGAGTTGTAATGCTAAGGCTATACAGGGCACTCGTGCGATCCAAACTGGATTATGGTAGCATCGTTTACGCCTCGGCTAGGGATAGCTACCTGAAACCGCTGAACACCGTCCACAATATAGGTATCCGGCTTGCCACTGGCGCTCTCCGCACCAGCCGGCTCGAAGCCTGTTCTGTGAGGCGAGTGAACCGCCTCTGGCCCTTCGCAGGCAGTACCTGCTCACATCGTATGCTGCCAAACTACTATGCATGAAAAAACACCGGCCTTCTTGCCACTGTTCAAGCCCAGCTTTGAAGCAATCTACGACTCTAAACCCAACTCCACGCTACCTGTAGGGATGCGATTAAATCGCATCTTGGTGGAAGCTGCTTTTCGCTATCCTAAGTGTTATCCACATGGCCTCAGCGCCACACCCCCGTGGATAACCGGGCGTCCAACTTGTCTTACAGAATTGGCGGCGAACAGCAAAAGCTCCACTGGCTCAATTGTTTATCGGAATCAGTTTGCCGAGCTGTGCTCTAAGCATCAAGGTTTTATTCACATATTTACCGATGGGTCAAAGGATGACAACGCCGTTGGCAGCGCTTTTATCTCGAGTCGCGATATTTCACACAGTTTCAAACTCAATGCCAAGTGTAGCATCCTAACAGCCGAGCTGCATGCGATGTTACAGGCGCTGAAATTCATTCAGTCAAGTCGAGATGAAAAGTCCTTCCTAATCTGTTCTGATTCATTGAGTTCTCTCCAGGCGATCGACGCCCTGTATTCCCCACACACTCTCGTCCAGGATATTCACTCGCAGCTGGCGTCCCTTTCGTCGAGGGATGTCAGGGTGGTGTTCTGCTGGGTCCCTGGACATGTGGGGATACAGGGTAATGAGTTGGCAGACAGGGCGGCCAAGGCTGCAACGCTTAAGGCCTCGATTGACAACAACCTGCTTACATTCAATGACCTGAAGAATTTCTTCAAGACACTTTTTAAAAAGAAGTTTCAAGACATGTGGGATCTTGAGACTAATAACAAGCTGAAAGAAATCAAATCTGTCATCTCTCCCTGGGATTCCTCGATTAGGCCCAGCAGACGAGAATAAGTTGTCCTCACGCGCTTGCGGATAGGGCACACGCTCGCTACTCATGCCTATCTGTTCTCCATCGACAAAATCCCACCTAGGTGAGACACTTGCAACGAGGACGTTACTGTTCGGCACATCCTTCTCCAGTGTCACAAATACAGGGGATCGAGGAGGCGCCTCGCTCTGGAGGACAGCATCTCCAAGGTCCTTGGGGACGACCCTAAACAAATTGACAAGCTTTTTGTGTTTTTAAAAGAAACGGACATCCTTAGCACAATCTAGTCAATAACTCTAGTTTTTAACTGTTTACTAATCTACTCGCAAGCATTTATAAAAAGTGCGTTTAGAACTAGTATTTTAAATTCTCTGACTTCTTGGCGTAGTGTGACTTTTGTGACTTACTTGAAGGTTTTTACTTTTTATTTCAAAACTTTCTCGCAGGCGCAAAATGACCAAAAGGTTGACGCGCCTTAAAGCCCCACTATTCATTCATTCAAGCATGTAGTCAAATGAGCCATTTCATTTATTATAAATTATAATCCACACCAAAAGGGTGTCTATTTTTTATAATTTAGTATGTAAACCTGAACCAAATGGTAGAGATGCGATTTTTTTTTTTTCGTCGGCCCGGCCCGGCCTCGGCCCGAAAAGTCTAGGTCGGGCCCGGCCCGGCCCGATAGACTCAATTTTTTTTTGGGCCCGAACCGGCCCGACTTTTTTCCGGAAAGTTCAGTCGGCCCGACAGGCCCGAAAAAGCCCGAAAAAGCCCGAAAGCCCGAAAAAGCCCGAAAGCCCGAAAAAGCCCGAAAGCCCGAAAAAGCCCGAAAACCCGAGAAAGCCCGAAAAAGCCCGAAAGCCCGCGAAAGCCCTGAAAAGCCCCAACAAGCCCGAAAGTACAAAAAGACCCGAAAACTTGAGAAACTCTGAAAAAGCTTGAAAGAGCCATTAACCTAAAAAGCCCGAAAGTCCGAAAGCCAGTATAAGAGCCACAAGGTCCGAAAAACCTCGCCAGCATCACGCATACGATCGCGATGTCGATCAGAAATAGCCGATGATCGGCGATTTCGAGAAACAACGACAGCAAATATTTAAAAACTATATAATAGTCACCAGAATGCTCGAATATTCCCAATATTCCTACCCTTGTTCTCAACTTATATCCCATACATATTTTTTTAGCTGTAGAGTGTGGTACCAAAATTTATAAATGGATATTTACGAAACTTTGCAGTTCCAGAGTTAATCACTTATGTAGGCAAATGATTGCAATGGTCCTTATGCCATTATGGCAAAAGGGAAATCAGTTAGAGCAGACAGGTAACGCGTTTAAGATTGAGCGGTAAACACTGAACTTTGAAAGCTACAAGTGCTAGCAAAAAGGCTCATTGTCAAAACTTCGGGGTTAAAACTTCAATGCACTCAGCTGGGGTCAGACACGTGGGTTTTTGAGCTTTCTAGCCTAGAGTATCAGCGCTGAAGCAAAATGCTTTCTCAAGACCAAGAACAGATCATACATTATTATTCACTCTATTCACATCACTTAATTAATATCTAATCTTTATTCCATGTAGCCAACAAAACAGGTACAGTGATATAGATAGATGGTTAAATGAAACATATAGCCCGAAATATATCGACACAGTCCGGAAGCCCGAAAGCCCGAAAAAGCCCGAAAAAGCCCGAAAGCCCGAAAAAGCCCGAAAGCCCGAAAACGCCCGAAACCCGAAAGCCGGGCCCGGCCGGCCCGACCCCAAATATTCTCGGCCCGGGCCCGGCCCGGGCCCGAAATCTTTTTGAGAGTTCGGCCCGAGCCCGGCCCGAAAGTCGGGCCGGGCCCGGGCCGGGCCGGGCTTTCGGGCTTTTTTTCGCATCTCTACCAAATGGCTCAAAGTGCCTTATCAATGCACTTGATCTGCGCTATTGTCCATGACTTATTAATTTTCTACCAGACATATTGGTGCTTGTTCGTTTTTGCTCCGGGCCAACCAGAGTATCGGTATTAATTATTATAGTATAAAGAATTCCGTTTGCCAATGGGGTGGTCCAATTGTCTTTTCTTGTCATATATTATTCTCTTTTTTAATCCTATATGCTCCTATTTGCATTAGGTATCTTTATTTATATCAGATATTATTTTGTTGACTGTTCCTATGACCTCCGTAGGGATGCCAAAGCGTTTGAACCATTCAGCCAAGGTTCATGATCATAAATTTTGTTCATTTTAATATCTGGCTTGTTGTGTTTCATTTCATTGAAAAGTACTGATTCATTTTTTATTATGCTCTAAACGAGTCTAGTTCCTTTAGAATCACCTACGAGTTCGTTTTTGAGCTAATTTGAACTACTTTGTGTTCTAGATTTTTAAAAATTAACATTGCGATGATTTTCGCCCCTATGTTTCTTTTTGTAATAAAAGATTAAGAATTATCCTCTTACTTGGAAACTTGTTTCATTCTTATGACAAACCTATTGGAATTGTTGGCTTGCATCCTATTTATAAATTATACGATTAGTAAATCCACTTATAAAGGTCCAATTGTCTTGCAAAATGTTTTGTGTTCTGGATTGACAGCTGGGTTCTGGGTAACAAAGATGCACATAACTTGCTCATTCTTTGCACCAACTTCAGAGTAATTCCTGTCGATCCCCTAACCCCGCAGGCCTCTCCGCCCCTTCTCCAGGCAATACCCACCCCTAAAATCCATTGCAAATGTTTGAATTGAAATTCAGTTTTGCCTAATTACTTTGCTTGTGTTCAAGAAAACCAAACACAATTTTTTTTTGGTTTTCAAATTGTTTGGTTTTCTTGAACACAAGCAAAGTAATTAGGCAAAACTGAATTTCAATTCAAACATTTGCAATGGATTTTAGGGGTGGGTAAGGCCTGGAGAGGGGGTGGAGGGGTCGGTTGGGCCTGCGGGGTCAGGGGAAATGTTGGTTAAATGTGGTGGCGAAATGCCGGTCCACTATTGGCACGGCAACGGCGGAGCGCTGGTGAACTGCAGGCATGCACGCATTGCGGAATAGCGGTGTTGGCCCAATGATGGCACTGCATGCGCACTCTGTTGGCTGAGCGGGGCTGCGCCATTGACGGCCCGGTAGTCCCGCGGCACCGCCGGGCCAGTGATGGCGGACAGCCGGCGCCTTGCCGGCAAGCCAGTGTTGCGCCGACTTGTGGCCGTGGGTGCATGCCTTTACCGGCGCAGTACTGCAATGCAGCATTGGGCCAACACTGATGGTTATGGGGGAACGGTGGTGGCCCGGCACATGACCAGTAGAGCATTGTTAGCTGGGTACTGTACCAAGACGCATTTGAGGTGGTGAACCCCTTGGGTTCTGCCAGGGGAAAATACAAAATGCTTGCAGTGTACATGATAATAGCAAACATCTACCCAGAATATCGGTCAAAATTAGAATCCATACAGCTTGTCGCGCTCTGTCGAGACATGTACACTGTCCCAAAAATTCGCAATTTTCTTACAACAAGTATTACATTTTTTTTTAATCGTGTGTGGAAAATGTTGGAAAACACATAATGTTAGTGAATTGCTGCAAAACTAATACATATACTAAAAGATAAGCTACAGTGTAGTAGATATTTTTCAATCGTTTTGAAAATTTTCTAATACAAAGTACTGAAATTTTGTTCACTTAACTAGAAACCTTACGCATACAATGTGTTCGATATTTTCCCCTAACTTAATAAGTTTAATTACATTACCTAAAAACTTTTCTAATACAAAGTACTGAAATTTCATTCACATACCTTGAAATCTTACGCATACAATGAGTTCGATATTTTCCTCTAACATTGTTAGTTAAATAACACATTGCCTAGCAAATGTTCTAATACAAAGTACTGAAATTTAATTCACATACCTTGAAATCTTACGCATACAATGAGTTCGATATTTTCCTCTAACATTGTTAGTTAAATAACACATTGCCTAGCAAATGTTCTAATACAAAGTACTGAAATTTCATTCACATACCTTGAAATCTTACGCATACAATGAGTTCGATATTTTCCCCTTACATTGCAAGTTTCATTACATTGCCTAGAAAAATGTATCATTCAAAGTACGGAAATTTTAATCACTCATCTATAGAAATCTTACACATACAATGAGTTCGATAGTTTTCCCTTACATTGTTAGTGAAATAACACATTGCCTAGATTATTTTCTATTACAAAGTACTGAAATTTCATTCACATGACTAGAAATCTGATGCAAACAATGTTTTCGATATTTTCCCCTTACATTGTAAGTTTTATTACTTTGTCTAGAAAGATTTATAATGCAAGGTATACTGAAATTTCATACGTACATACCTACCTAGAAATATTACGCAAACAAACATAAGTGTGATACTTTCTGGAACAATATCGGCGAAACAATATTGAGCAGCAACATTGACACAATGGAAATTATTCCAAGATGCTTTATCGATCTGCTTGGAAAGATCGGTGTTAATTTCCAAATTGTTATGACTTATAAACAATCGGTCATATTATTTATTTTGAAAAAATTCTAAAAACCTATGACGGTACAAATTTTCCAAAAGATACTAAATCTCGGATTTATCCCCGACTGGCACCAAGTCTATATCGAAACAACATGATTGCTTTATGATTGCTTGAAATCATCATACTATACCAACTGCTAGCATACCTATTGAACTGCAAATGCATCAAATTTCACTACCTATATTTTTATTTGATATAAATATACGTATTCAATTTTTCGATATCGTTTAACATTTTTAAAGCATAGTTTGGATTGGAGCTGAATTGTCCTGCCTTTACAATACTTAAACATCATCCTCAACTCATCGTTATCATATAATATATACGCGTGGGTGTTAAGTATTGGGTGTGGGATGCTGTCTGCAGCCAAAACTATGCTTTTAACTGCAATCAAGTTGTTCCAATGCGTGCGTCTACGAAAGCACAACACCATTCCCTGCGAGTTAATATGCGCTTTTGTAAAAATTCACATGAAAGTTTCTTATAACCAGTGCTTTTTTTGCGGTGGAACGCGGTGGAACGCCGTTCCGGTACCTCTTTTCGGTACACAAAAAAAAATGAAATTCCCGCTAGTTAATTATTAATTATGCATCTAGCCCGAAAATCGCGCACTCTGGGAACTTCCGTATACAGATGGCCGTGGACTGGAAAAGGACCATTTTGGTCCTCACTTGCTATTAGACCAACGTTAAAAATCCGTAGTCCTACAAGCCACTATGTTATTTGACGTGATGATTCATCTGCTCGAGACATGCACCTACTGTGCAATAGCAAGAGAAAACTACAATTTTTGGCGCTACGTCCGAATCTGGCCCTGGACACAGACTGAGTGGGTGCATTAATTTAAATATGTATATCATTGAAATTTGTACCCAAAAGATCTGATAGTTTTTGGGGGTGGTGGCGCTTTTCGATCATTTTGCGGAGGTTTGATTTTTGAGGGGGAAAGGAAGGGGGCTATCACACTTGACGCGCATGCTATCAAACTTTAGCATGTTACGGTTACGGCCCAACCCTTATCTTCCTTTCACTTTCTTCTACTATTGCAATGGGTGAAAATGCCAAATGTAAGTGCCACCCAACTAGAGTTAAAGCAGGGGCCACCCAATTATGAGTGATGCTCAAAATTTGTCGTCTTGATGAATCAGTATATAGAGAATCAATTTATCAAGCTGTGGATTACACTTAGATATATTTATTATCTCTATAAGCTATGTAAAAGTGATCCAATCCAATATTTTAGGCTCTGTCATTTCTTTTAAACCTTGTTGATAAGCTCTGCGCAGTAATAAATCCTTAGAATATACATTCAAGTTAGTTTGATGTACAAATATAAACAACATTTATCTTCTTTGAATGCAATCAATAATTGCAGATAAATACATTCCAGACTGGTTGTGATGATGATTGTGGTGTTTAACGGCACGTCAGCTCCGAGGCTGTTAACAAGCCCTATAGGTTTTAAAGGTAGTTAAGTGTTAGTAAAGAGTTAGTCGGTATGTGGCATTTATTTCTTTCAATTTCGAGAATCACGAAGAAGTCTCAATGCCATTCCGCAGAGTTGGAAACTGCGCTCATCTCCACAAATTATAATTGAGAAGGCAATATGCGAATGTGTTGACGCAATGACAGTTTGTTAGCAGTATTATGTTGGAGTCTAGAAACTTGCAGGCATTAATTATGTTGTACCGCTGCACTTATACCCGATTCATTTGTGATTTGTGAAATGAGATGACATGACACTGAAGCAGTTTGAAAAAAAGAGCTTTTCAGGAACTACGTCTAAAATTTCCACAGCTATTAGATCGTGCTTAGATAACAGATGTGGTTATCCCTTTCCATCTCTACGCCAACCAACTATGTCGCCACAATAATGAATCATGGCAATCTTTGCTAGTGAAACGTCATTAGTCTGTTAATTTCCCGGTAGAGGTACACGCTCTTGCATTGTTCGACCTGGTACCTGAAGGGATGGCTTTCTAAAAATAGCAAAAGGGTTGGTCGGCAAGGTACGCCAACACGCCAGTCGAGCAGCAATTCGTCACTCGAATATTCGTCGTCTTCACGCTTTACCTGCGTTGCCAGACCGGACAAGCGAGCAAAGAGATGCCAGACAAGTATATAGGATATTATCAATAATAATCAAGTACAAAAATACATTTGATTTTCACATTTAATTAATTCTCTGTTCTTGTGTCTAACACAAGGTCTATGTCCTGGATTGATCCATTCAATTAGTAGATATACCTTGAATTAAAGAAGCGCTTTGACTGCCTCTCCGATTAAAAATTCACAACATCGTCACTGTGTTCGAAACATGAAAAAAGTATTTAGATAAAACAAGACTGCTAAAAAGTGATTTACTGGCCAAAATCCTATGACATAACAACCACCATACATTTCTAGGTATACCTATATTTGAATAGACAGCCGGAAAATGAAATTGCATGGCATAAAATGCGCTATAGAGACACCCATTTGAGGAGATTATCAAACATTCAGTGGTCACAAACTGTGGTAAAATGTATATTTTAAAAATGTAAAATGTAAAATGTATAATTTAAAAAAATGTATAGCCACAAACTGCACCTCGACCATACGAACGTAATTGGGCATACCGCATACCGCATACCTTAATTTAGGATTACTTGTGATTGACCTAAGAGGGCTGGTCTCGCAGCTTACGTATATTATCGCTGTTTATAATAACAACTACAATAGTCTTCACAGCTGCGAAGATAGAAAGAATCAACAACCTCCGAGATTAGTGCAATTAAAATGTGAAGTGTGCGCTCTGTGTGAAGTGTGCGCTCTGGACGTCGTTAATTTGTTTCCGATAGGTACAGAAAGATTTGATATCGTTTTAGAATCGATGTTTAGGGCTCATTTAGGCTATTTTTGAGGGTTGGTACCATACACATTTATGTAGAAATCAAATTTAGATTTACGACGGCTAGAGGATACACTCTTCCTACATCTACTAATATGCGTAAATTCAAGATCTTGTTCATTTCTTGATTTGAATGGACCTCTGTATTCATCATTTCAATTGGGGGTGGGGGTAAAAGATTATCCGAATTTAAGACTCAGAATATCATTTCAGTACCAATCTGAATGTGCAATATTTAAAAAAAAAATGCATGGGATACATAACAGACCGTGCACCACTTTAATTATAAATAGACTGATAAAGAAACACAGTTATTAAAAATTCATTGAATCCCAATGAGCGAGATCCAGATCGAACGATGAATGACAAAATATTAAACAAGCTTTAACATTTATAATAAATATACTCATGGGCTTTGAGGTAGCAATTTTTGTTGCGCTGAAGGAGAGTGCAGACGTGTGTATAATCGAGACAAAAAAGTTGAGGTAACTTTTTTGAAAATCTTCTGAGATGAATATTTAAATTATTATGCTTCATCTATGAAAAGTTAAATCACGACCATTTTCAACAACGTCTTAATCAGTGATTACCCCCCTGATCGTTGATTATATAATCTGGTATGGTATTTCACCATTGACAACATGTTACAATCAACGATCAAGGGTAATCTCTGATTCAGACGTTGGTGCAACTGGGCATCAGAAAAATATTAAATCTTTCGACTATGCATCGAAGACAAATGTTGTGTCAATTCTGCTAAAAAACGTAGCTATAGGGGTGTCAGTATTTGAAAATTAAATTTCAATCGCAGTGCGCACAAGCACTCAAAAAATCACACACAGGTGCACGTACATGCATATTATTAGGTATATATTTTATGTTGTTTAAAACTGAATTTAAATCATTCGCCCGCTAGACGCTCATATAATATAGATATATAGATACGTATCTTGGCAAACTGTTAACTGTTATAGCGAGCAGATATCAGAAAACGTATAATTATAAATTTTCGATTACTAACTCAATTCCTACGCATTTAGATGTTATTTCCCAGTGGATCAATTACGCTTCGTATTTATTAGGTAACAATCCCTAACGCCGGCATTATAATTTGGGGTCATTGAATGAATTTATTGATAAGTGATGAATTGATTACATTATGAATCGATTTATTAAATGGCATTGTCTAGAGAAAAGGAAATAACATACAAAGAAAATAGCAAGATGTGACGACAAAAAAGTCATGAAAGTAAATTTTTACACAGCGGCCGAGACACCCTGCCAATTCCGAACTAGTTTGTATACGAAGTTGTAAATAAAATGCATTCCGAATCATTTCTGCAATGGCTGCAAATGCATGATTTCTTAAGTTGCTACTTTGGCAAGCTAGAAACATTCAGGTACTCAGCAAATACCCCCAGGCATCCAATCAGCATCTTACACTTGAAGCAGAGCTAGCGACGCTACCCTGTTTTGGGTCCTTTTGGCCCGCTGAGGGCTGCCTCCCTCATTCGCACTCGTGACGTCGTACAGCTGGCAGGTCACGCTGCTACCCTACTGTGGTGATTTTAAAGTGACTAGTGTGGACGGAGTTTCAAGAAGCTAATCAAGAGCGTAGCTGGTATCAAGGTAAGAAATATTCTTAATTCGTTTATTGATATTAAATAGATGTTCTTCACAAAGAGTTCTCTGATGTGAATTTTCATCATGAGACATTAACGTGCAGAATAAATTACACACGTTATTCAACTTTTATTTTCTTTTGTCCTAGATTTGTCTCTATGGATGAACTGGACGGCTAGAAAATGTTTGAGTGCAAAGAAGCCAACTGTAACTTCACCTCTGATTCTATACAATTATTTGTTACACACAGTAGCGTCATCCATAATGCTGGTCCAAAAACTCTTTTTTATTGCGGAATTAAAAAATGTTTGCGGAGGTTTAGTTCTCATCAGGCGTTCTGTAGTCATCTACACAGAGATCATAAGAATAATCGCTCAGCATCTACCTTAACATCTGATACACAATCAAACACGAGGGTGCTAAATTTACAATGCAGTGAATGTCCCCAAGCTTTCCACGAGCTGCAACAACTATCAAAGCATTTGCGTGTACACTTTAAAAACGCTGCCTCTGCGATACGCTGTCCGTATCCTCAATGTGCAAGATCTTACACCAACGTGTCTTCATATGGCGCGCACATAAATCGCCATGGTCAAACTACAGCGGTAAAAGTCTCAGAGCGTCAGATCAATGGTCAGATCCCTACTCTGTCAGAGCCCGATATTCAGATCCCGAGCACTTCGGGACTCGAATCCCAGGTCACAACAAACGATAGTAACACGGCGTCCAATGATGAAATTCGAGAAGAAAATCATGGTGATCACGGTATCATAGACACAGTTAATATAGACAACGAAAGCAAGCCAACTTCCGACCTCATCCGTGGCATGGCAGAATTTTATCTTACGCTGGTTGCTAAAAGTCACGTTGCAGAAAAAACTACCCAAATCATTTATGAAAGGTATACAGCTCTGATTTCCCTCACTGCGCATATGCTTATGGACGATGTTAATGAACAGTTGGAAAAAGTCGACAGCAAAGTGGTTTCAAATATCATCAAAGATATTTTTGATGAAAAACTTTCAATGGTTTACGGGCCTACGGGTCCCCTGCGAAGCGTTTACAGTAGAAGAAAATATTTTGAGGAAAACTTATATTTTATAAAGCCAACAGCCATTCGATTAGGCACAAATAATCTAAATAAAGAATGCCACATGCAATATGTGCCTCTTAAAGATTCTTTAACAGCATTTGTCTCCGACCGTACCGTGTACTCACAGTGCAAAGAAAATGCTAGTCGGGAGACCTCCTCTGAGGGTAGATTGGTCGACATACATGATGGTGGGCTTGTCAAAAATCACCCAGTGTTCTCCTCTGATAAAATGGCGATACAGATTATAATTTATCAAGACGAGTTTTTGGTAGCAAATCCCCTTGGTTCTAGCAAGAAGGACCTCAAAATGCTAGGCGTGTATTACACCATAGGAAACATACACGCCTGGAATAGATCCAAGGTAGATCCCTTGCAGCTTTTGTTATTGTGCAAGTCCAAAGATTTAAAATATTTTGGTGTGTCCAAAATATTCGAGCCAATTATTGATGACCTCAAAGATTTAGAATGCACCGGCATTAAGATCCAAGGAGATCATTTGAAAGTATCCCTAGCCTACATATCAGGTGATAATCTAGGCCAGCATATGGTTGGTGGATTCTTGGAAAGCTTCAGTGCTTCATATTTTTGTCAATATTGTTCAATCTCTAAAAAAGATTTTGCTTCTGGGGAAAAGTTTGGCCCAAATCGTACAGAAGAGTCGTATGCTGAAGCGATAACCAACATCACAGAAGGAGTAAATGAAAGCAGTTGCCGAGGCATTAATTCAGATTCAATCTTCAATAGTTTGAAGTACTTTCATGTTACTAACGGTCTTGCTCCTTGCCCTGCACACGATCTGTTCGAAGGCATTGCCCAGTACGATGTACCTCTGAAGTATTTTAAGAGAGAGCAGGTTTTCACGATCGATCAATTTAACAGGAGGTTGAGCAAATTCCCTTACAACCTCATTGACATCAAAGACAAGCCGAGTCCGGTCTCCAATGATGGAAAGCTAGGGGGGCATGCCGTGCAGACCTGGACATTGATTCGATTAATTCCTGTGCTAATCGGAGATATGGTCAGAAATACCTCGGATCCCGTTTGGAACATGCTTTTGCTGTTAATTGAAATGATTCAGATTGTATGTTCCCCATCTATTACCATTGATCTTGTCTCTCACCTAGACAACGTAATAATGGAGTATCTTGAAACCCGTAAGAGCCTTTTTGACGTTCCCCTTCGACCAAAGCACCATTTCTTATCGCACTACCCCAGTTTAATTGCAAAGTATGGTCCGCTGATGAAAGTTAGTACCCTTCGCTTTGAATCGAAGCACAAATTTTTTAAAGATGCCCTCCGATCGAGTAAAAACACTATCAATGTCACCAAGAGCCTGGCAACCAAACATCAAAATCTTCAAGCAGCACACTCTACAAAGGGACTTTTTGGTGAAGACACAGTAATGGACAAGGGATACCAATATGACAGTGATTTAATAAAAGAAAGCATCAACCAAGCCATAGCAAACGACCCTCATCTTGCAGGAGACGTAGGTTCAATCGTTGTCGGAAAAACCTGCTTGTACAGGTGTGTTACATATACAAAGGGAAATGTCCTCGTAATGAACTCCGAATCTAACGAATCGCTTAAGCTCATGGTGCTGACAAATATTCTCATGAAAGATCAGGAATTTTATTTTGTTGGCTACAAGGCACATGGGTATTTGATATCAAACATGCAGCTCCATTCGGTCCAAAAAACCAACAATATTATTATCAGGCCAATTTCAAACCTTCAGGACTTTCAACCATATTTCATTTGTGAAGCATTGGGAGAGCAAGTAATCATTCTGAAGCACATGACTTGCTAGCACACACATACATCTCCACCGACTTCATCTTCACTCATACTCATACAACTCTTCATACCCCACATCTCTATACAGCAGACTTATTCACATGCAGCATTGGGTTAATTTAAATTGTGACATCTCAATGAAATTCTTATCTTTCAATTTTCAAAATTTACATTTGGCTTTGCACAAATTTTCTACAAAAATGCACCAGGTTTCTTCAATTGGGTATTTATATTTCTACTTCTGTTACTAATAAGACAAATCTAAATCATGTCTTTAAAACCAAAAAATATAACTTCTTCCATGATTTATTATGCAGATGGAAGATATCCTCGAATTTGTCAGTACAGTTGAAGAAATCTTCGATCGGGCCAAGCTTGCTGAAGTACTGGAGGACCTCGGGGTCGAAAAAATTGAAGATTTGAGCGTTGTTGACTTTGAAACGGATACAAAAATGTTTAAAACAGTCAAAGCAAGACTTATCAACCAAGCTATTAAAAAACGCACCGAGTCAAAAAAAGAAGAGAAACAACAAGAGACGCCACAGCCAAATGCATCTCAACCTCTGCAAAAGGACCCAAGACGCTTCAAGATCCCATATGAGAAGATTGACTCCCATACACTACAACTCTTAAACACCGGCAAGCCCACAACTCAAGCAAAAATTAAAGAAGCAACAACGGTAATAGCAAAGGAGCTATGGGCAGTGTGCCACTACCCTGGTAATGAGATTATTACCAGGGTAGCAAAGGAGATGGTCGCAACATACCCAACTCATTTTTCGAACAGCTACGATAACGGGAAAACAATTGGATCTGGGTACCTAGGCGTAGCACGAAGAATAAGAAATAAAATAAATACTCTGAACAGAAAACTCCTAGATGGAGACAGCCAAAAAAAAAGAGCCAAAGAGTCGCGACAAAAAAAGATAGGTATGGATGCGTCAACTTTGCTCCCGATTTCCCAGAAGGCGAAACATCGGAAACACTCGAAGAAAAGAAGATCTGGCTAATCAAGGAATACAAGAAAATCGCTATAGAGAGAGACCATCAAGAAATAAAGAAAAAGATGGCAGAGACATTTTACTTACAACGCTGCATCGTTGCTGATAAAGCACCCATCAAAACCATCGCAGAGGAGTGGCCGTTTTTATTCGAGGTAAGATATTTTATAATTACTATTGCAACTTAAACTGAAATATTTACTAATTTTAATGATGAACAGAATAACCACAGTAGGTTGTCTATATTATTGAGTTGGATTTTGATGTGTTAATTTTTAATTTTCCAGAAGGAAAACCTCATGCAACATTTTGAGTTGTTGATGGGATTTTCCATTGCGGAGAGGGCCGAGATGAAGTCGGAGTTTTATCTTCCAGTGGTAGTAAAATACCTCACGAGTAAGGTGGGGGTGGTGGAGGGCGGTGCCCGCGAGCTGCCTTCAACAAAAGCGATGCGACGAAGCCTCGTCAAACTGGGGGAGGAGGCGGAAACGTCCTCGGAGATCCTGCTCCACCTGGCACATCTGCTCATGGGCTTCTGGAAGCAGGACCAGGGGCTGATGGCAACATTTCACTCGGTAATTATTCAGCTATTGTTTTGAGCCCTGTGAATGCCTATTCATATTACATTTTTTATGCATATTGCAAAAAATTTGAATCCCTTCCAATTTCTGTGCATGATTAGAGATGGAAACTAGTAATATTACCACGGTATCATTACCCTTACCAGTAATATTACCAAGCAATTGTTACCAATACTAATTTTAAGATTTTTTTTTACTTAATTGTTAGGCGCTAGCTTAGGATATTTCTGTTAATCTATAATGTCGTCCGGTTAACGAGGGTTTTGTACGGTCCAGTGATCTGAGATTCATTTCAACATGTGCAATTAGTTGTATAGGTAAAGCTTGAAAATGCCCATGAGAACTTACAAGTTTCACAAAATAGGAAGGTTATTATAGCATTGCAGATTTCTTAAAAATTTTTCAATCATATAATGTTTAATATATCAATTGGTTTTATAATGGTACCCATAATATCATCAAACTTTTTATTGCCTGCAATGTTACATATCTATGCATGATAGTGAAATTTGTGCTCATTGGGTATATGAATTTCAGGATACTACATCGAAGGACGAGGTAGAAGCAGATGATGCTGCCCTGCCCAACCCCCATCTCGCTGTTTTGGGCGAGGAACTGACTGAGAAGGGAGTCCTGTGCTTTCCCACCGTGGAAGGCATCGCGTTGGAGTCCCCAGAGCCTGCAACCTCGGGCCTTCTCTCGGTCTTTGCGATGTACTACGTACTGTCCATACAGTATCCCCCAAAACTTGGCGCGATATTGGAGTATATCCAACGGTGAGCTGCAAATAATCTTCTTAAGGCTCATTTTTCAGCATGTACTAGATAATTTGATTTCAGTTAGTCTGCACACTTGCAGCCCAGTCAAATATGGAGTTGATTTGGTTCTGGCAAACTAGGGGTGTATTCCGTATTTCGATCAGAACGCTGATTGGTTGATTGTTCTGTCCGTCATTTACGTCACCAAACTCCCGGATATTTACGGAACGCAAGTTCGATATGTCACGGAAAATATCGCGAACTTCAATTTCACACATAATGAACACTTTTACTAATCTTATTAATCACAATTAAAACATTTCCATGCATAAAATAGTTTATTGGGTGTATGCAGACACACAAATTCACGGTTTTCTTCAAAATATAGTTCAGACGTCATCTGTCAACCACATGAAGGAGTCGAAAAGAGCACTGCCCTCTAGAAAGTGCACAAAACGATCAGTCTCAAACGCCGATCGTTTCGTTCGCTTTCGTAACGCGCGAAACGTAAATAACGGAACGGGAAGGCTGTGCACTCTGAGCGAATGGCCGCTGTTATACGGAATGGATTTCGACAGTTAGTTAGCGAACAATGCGTTCTGATCGAAATACGGAATACGCCCTAATAATTTAATTCAGTGCTTGCAAGTTCTTAGCATCTTAGCCTGTTTTTTGTGCTCAATTGAAAATTATAAATATTTTTTAAGTTGAGCAGAATTTGCAATACGGCCCTTTTGCCCAAGAACCCCAGATATATTTGAGTGCGTGCAATAGCAATGCTATAGGCAATCATAAGAGAGGTTATGTTGTTAGTCTGAAAAACCGATGGTGGGAATCGAGTTATTTCCGATCATATTCATTGATAGGTAATGATCGAGGGGGTAATCATTAATCGAATTCTGGAAACTGAATTAGCACTGTATTTGATTGAGCTGAAATATAACCGAGATCACAGATTTGTTAAGCTAGACCATTAAATTAGGGGAAAGTGGGAATATTGCTGGGATGAGTTAGGTTCGAACAGTGGCAATCAAATTTTACTCAATCATCATTAATGCTGGCACTGTGGTTCGTAGATGTCGGTCGACTATGCTCTCAATCACTATTGGGAGCCGCAGCCCTCTAGACGCCTGTAGTGGCAAAACGAGGAACTTGAGTTTCGGTGTCGATTTTGGCTGGCTGTCCCTTCCCACAAGCACATAGGCTGTGTGCCATTGGCTGTTGCCAAACAAATTTCATTAAAAAAGCAGTCAAATTTGAATTTCGACACCGAAACTCGGGTGCTGGTGCTATCTCATGGGCTTTGCGGGTCCCAATGAGAGCCAGTCAAGTAAACAAGTATTCTATAATATATTATATATAATATGCTCATACAGATATGATGAGACAGTCAAACAAACCTATTTACCAAGGTTTTAACATATTAAATGGTACCTATACCTGTAAGTAATTCATATTTCCCACTTTGGTATTAAAGATGGAATTAAAGTTTTGTAGAGCCATAGTAGAGCAGTCTACGGGTATAGCCTAGACCAGGGGTCGGCAACCTTTTGCAGCCAAGAACACGAACTGGCTCAAATTCAAGTAGCAGGGTCAATTTTACCGTCAATTCAGTGGCTACCTTGATCTTGCATACACTACGGCTCAATCGCAACGTAGAAATATCGGGCTGGTATGCTCCGTAAACTTAAGCTTGACATTTCTCGGACTTGTTTGGCGTAAGTCTGCTTCGGATTGGCCCAAGAACATACTTTATGTGTGAAAACACTTGCTCACACGTGTAGCTGGAGCCGAAAGCGGACAAGGCACACGCGACTTTTTTTAAAGTACCGAACTTTGGTGTCAAAGAAGCCCAGCAATCAGCAATCTTGTCGACATTTCTTCGGCAATCGGTTTCCAAGTCTGATCGGAGGGAAAAAACTTTTCGACCTAAATGCTTGAAGACCGGAAGTCAATGAGCTACATTTCTAAATTTTCAATTACAATTGCCCCTCGAAATAACGCGCTTCTCTGATTATCGCAGGCATGTGCCCGGCTTCGCGATGAACTCGAACATCTTCCCGTACGCCTGCAGGTCTTTGAATCGCGCGTGCAATTAATCAATCAGCTATTTCACTTAATCCGCTAATCTCGCGTCGCAAATACTTTCGTCGGTGGCCTCTTGTAATTTTCAGATATTTTGAAATATTTGTAAGTCTGGGTCTCAACATTCAACAGAGAATTCCGGAGAAAAATATTATGTACAGGAACTTTGTAGAATAACAAGCTTTTTGTAAATGAAAGAGATACTTCCATAATTTAAAGAAATGTACAGGGTCCTCCTGCGTGCCAACCAAACATGGCCCGCGTGCCACTCCGTGGCACGCATGCCTAGGGTTGCCGACCTCTTGCCTAGACTATTATTTGAATGACATCGCAGAATAACTCAGATAACCTCAATAAGTGGTCAATTGCTTCATTGTTGATTGACATCAATATATTATTATAATGTTGCAATCTAAAATGTGAAAACCTGAGCCTGAACATCATTTTAAATTTGAACAAATCTCAGACAGACAAATATCTGATTTGACAGATCATTTTTAGTTACTGAAATTTTGATTTTGTATGCTTTTGTTTGCTAGTGGAAAGATTTAGCTAAGGATATTGTCATTAAATGTTAGAATCGTGTTACACAACTCCAGAAAAATAACTATGATGAAATTATGCTTTCCTTGTTTCAAGGACAAAGAATCAGGTGACGCCCTATATTCTCATTAATCTGATTCTACCGAGTCCGAATCCATGTGTAGCATTGATTTGAATTTTCCCAAGCCATGAGTTGAACAACCACTTACGCTGACTTTGCAGGCTAGGTGCACAAACAATCAACACAATTCTTAACAAAGTTATGTCTCAACATTACTATATTGTTGTATTATCTTTTATAGGTGCATCCTGAACATCAGCGGGGAGGGGACCAAAGTGCAACGCATCAAAAACGCCCCGGCAGCTTTTAACGAGCGAGTTTTTACGTTAGAGAACAACGTTGTAGAGTATGCAAAGCTATGGAAGCTCAAAATGTAAATACTGTAAATAAATGTATAGTTATTTAAAAATATCCACTAAAAATTGATAATGAATAAATGTTTTTATCCATGAACTCATAAATCAATAAATTGGTACCTACTTGAAGAGAGCCAGGAAGTCCAGGGTTCGATTCCCCGGCTTGACAGAGTCTAATAATGCTGTTTCATAATGATGTTACGTAACCTGGTAGTCTACCTAGTAGTTCCTTAATTTCCTAAAACTATCCAGGGAAAGAAAAATTCTTGATATCATTTTGAACGTTTTTGGTTGTAAAGTTATCAGTTTTTAAGAGCTAGATTCACGTCAAATTTCCTACAACTTTTTCAGTGCTGGAATCAAGTACCTATTCCTGATTTCTGGAGATATTTTCAAGTCATAAACTTGCAGAAAATTGATACATTTTTGTGAGATGTCTAATATCATAACTAAAATGAAAGTTTATTTATAGTTACAATTTCCAACAAGAATTATATAGTGCACCTTCAAAAGTATATAGATAGCACCTGTTTTACATGTTTCATTGACCATTGTAGGTAAATTTTCCAAACAATGAACTAGTTAAATCTCTAATTCCCTTGAAATATATCAGGTATCCGGGAAGTATTTTCCGTACATTGAGTTAGAAAATTATTTCGATTCCTTGAAAATGTTTCAGTGACCCACGGTAAATTTTCCATACATTGTACTAGTAAAATTTCTAAATCCCTTGAAATATATCAGGTATCCAAGAAATATTTTCTGTACATTGTGGTAGAAAATTATCTCAATTCCTTGAAAATTTTCCGTGACCCACGGTAAATTTTCCATACATTGTACTAGTAAAATTTCTAAATCCCTTGAAATATAATCGGGTATATAAGAAATATTTTCTATACATTGTGGTAGAAAATTATCTCAATTCCTTGAAAATTTTCCGTGACCCACGGTAAATTTTCCATACATTATACTAGTAAAATTTCTAAATCCCTTGAAATATATCAGGTATTCAAGAAATATTTTCTGTACATTGTGGTAGAAAATTATCTCAATTCCTTGAAAATTTTCTGTGACCCATGGTAAATTTTCCATACATTATACTAGTAAAATTTCTAAATCCCTTGAAATATATCAGGTATCCAAGAAATATTATCTGTACATTGTGGTAGAAAATTATCTCAATTCCTTGAAATGTTTCAGTGACCCAAGGTAAATTTTCCATACATTGTACTAGTTAAATTTCTAAATTCATTGAAATATTTCTAGTACTCAAGTTATATTTTTTATACATTGTACTAGTAAAATTTATAAATACCTTGAAATATTTCAGGTACTCAAAGTATATTTTCCATACAATGTAGTAGAAAAATCACAATTTAATAAATTATTTTTCAATACGTGGTTGTAAAAGAAAATAACACATAGTACTTAAAATTTTTTCAGAATGTATTGGGAATACCGGTTTCCAACAACATTATGGAAAAATTTTCAACAGTCTTTCTCACAGTGTACTTTAATCGATGTAGGGATAGGGTATTTGGACCAATTGTAGAAGAGCTTAGAAGGTTAGAAACGGCAGGTGTGGAAGTGAGTCCAGGCCGCATTGTTCGCGGCGGGCTACTGTGCATAACAGGTGACAACTTGGGTAGCCACGGACTAGGCGGATTTACAGAAAATTTTAGCACCTCTAAATTTTTCTGTCGGTATTGCGAAGTGAACCGTGACGAACTTAAAACCAGTGTCGGATACCAAAATTTGTTGCCCTTGAGAACACCTGAGGACTACGACCAATGTGTGGAAGAAGTGTCCAATGATGAGGAAAGAGGCCATGTAAAGGGTATTTATAATGCGTCTATTTTCAATCAGCTTGAAAACTTTCACATTTGCGCACCGTCCTTGGCTCCCTGTGCGGCCCACGATTTGTTAGAGGGAGTCGTTTCTTTCGACATCGCTATGTTCGTGAAAGCCATTGTGAAAATGCGTTGGATCACGTACGCTGAGCTAAACTCGAAAATTGAAAACTTCCCCTATTCCATTGCAGACAGGAAAGACAAGCCAGCTACAGTACCCCTAAATGGAAAACGATTAGGTGGGCAAGCGTGCCAAAATCGCACTCTTTTGAGGCTCTTGCCGTTACTTTTATTCAACCGAATAGAGGAGCCAGAGTCTGATGTTTGGCAATGCATTTTACTTCTTCAAGAAATTGTAGAGTACATTTGGTCACCCTCCATTTCTCATGATGATGTTGGTTACTTTCAGAATATTATTGAAGAATATCTACACCTGCGTCTTACATCCTTCCCATCGGTTCCTCTCCGGCCGAAACACCATTATTTAGCACACTATCCCTCACTAATTTTACAGTTTGGACCACTTATGCGGGTGTGCACCTTGCGTTGCGAAAGCAAGCATTCCTTTTTTAAGCGAGTCATTAGGTATTCTCAAAATTTCATAAACGTGACTAAATCCCTGGCAGAGAAGCACCAACTTCTTCAGGCATATATTGGACAAAAGCAGAGGTTTTTGGACACAATAGATCTGAAAAAAGATTCCAAATTTTACATCGACCTCTTCTCTCAGCCTATTCAAAATGCAGTTAGGATTGCTGGGATTGCTACCGACTCCATATTTTCATGTACATCCTTGACAAAGATGGGAATTGAATACAGGAACGGGGCTGTGCTTATTTTGCCGAACAGAGAATACCCATTTGTAACTTTTGGAGAAATCAAGCTCATATTGATTGGGGATGAAGGCAGGGTTCACTTCATCGCTCAGAACATAGAATATGAGTACATCTTTCAATACCGAGTGTACAAGGTAGTGCAGTACGCAGACTACACTTGCATCTCAATAAAAAATCTAGCAGACATGACACCTATTTCTCTCTACACACTTGGTGGTCAAGTTTTCTTAAAGCCGATCCATGCAATTCGACAATATAGATAGGCCAAAACATCCATACCTACACTTCATACCTTGCATAGATAATTTACACATTTCTACCATATATACCATATATTTTTATCACATATTTCCTATACTTTCCATGTCCTTGTAAATACTTTTTTCAAACATTTAATAATCATCATTACCTAAAAATATATTCACATGCTTGGCAAATTGGCAGAAGAATCTTTTTTTTTTAATGTTTGAGGTAACATATAGCATTAGTAGCAAATTATGCTAAGTTAATGAATCTGAGAAAATGTTTCAATACCTTAATTTGTCTTATTTTCATTTTCAGCATGCCGGTATTCAAAGTTTGATTGATTTCCCGGGAGAGAAAAGTTATGGTGAAAGGGGACACTGTGGAGGCAGTAAAGAACGCTGCTTGTGCAAAACTCGGAATCAGAGACGAAGGGTGCCTAATTGTCCTCGAGGAAGATGGGGCCGAAATCGACGATGATGAGATCCTCATGGAACTGGGCGGGAACGGTCGGAGCCAGCTATTGCTGATGCTTCTGAATGCTGATGAAAGTTTTAATTATTATATTGCTCAAAATATAATCAAGATTGGCAGATATGTAAGATGAAATTATGGGAACTTCAAGTGATCCTGTTTAATTATAAGATCTTTTCTTGAGTTAATCTGTATTTCCAGTACCTAATTATTTACCAAGGTTAAAAGCACAACATTCAGTAACTATGTCATTATTCTCTGCACTTTCTGAGTCCATTTTCACAATTATTTTCTGCAGGGAAAATGTTCAGGCAGACTAATCAATTCCATTAATTCACTAATTTTGAATGAACTGTTGTTTTCAGAGGACCGGCGCCAGGTAGCTAAAATCCTGGCAAAATACCTTGTTTTGGAAAAAAAGGTAACTGAACAAAGAACAGTTGAGCAGATTGTGAAGGAGGTTGTGGGGAAGTATGGTTCGCTGGCAGACAGGATTGGGCCACACGTGCTGGCCCATGCACATCAGGGCCTGCTGGCACAAGTTTATAACGCAGTGTTATACCAAAATTCTAAAAGAAGACAAAGGCTAGGAACTTCCCCAGCAGCTGTCCAGCAAACAACCAGCCGCAAGGATACCAGCAAGAAGCGCGACAGCTACGGCTGTGCAGGCGACTCCTGGGAGCCTGCAGAATACCCTCCTGGGGAAACGGCGGCCAGCCAGGAAGAACGGAGGCTTTGGCTGTCCCTGCAGGCTCCCGGGGAGCGTAGCGAAGATGTCAGGAAAGGCATGAAGACGACGTATGTAGCACAACGAGTCTTCATAAATAAGGAGAAGGGAACACAGAAAATTTTTGAAGCGTGGCCACATCTGGGGACCTTCTTAGAAGATCATTTTAGCACTCTCCTAGGAGAGTGCTGCAGAGAACGATGGGAAACTAGCCTGGAAAAAATGACAGGACCTATAATTAAGTTTTTGGGCAAGGCCCAGGGAAAAAAGCATCTGCAATGAAAGAAATCTTCATTGAAATGGAGGCCATGAGGTTATCGCAACAGAACCTCATGGCTACCTCGGTGGCGATGGTCCCGCTCATCCAGATGTATTTCGGGGAGAGCGGAATATACGAGATTTTTGAGGTATGTACTCGGTTCTATAAAGTTTTTTTAAATATTATCCTACTCTAGTTCATATGCTCCTTGGACCCTAATGCAATACAGCAGAAAATGTACTTCAATTGCATTTAAAGAGCAATTTAATTTTTTGTTTCCTTGATTTACTTTTTATTTGAACTTTACAATACCTACTACTACAAGGATGTGTATAGTAAATTGTGTACAGCACGTACTTCATTTTGTGATTTAAAAAAATAGTTTGTCTTTTTGACAAACTTTAACTTGGCTTCATATTTAGCTTTATTTTAACGACTCAAAGTTTTCGAAGGGAACTAACAAGCTAATCTTTATTTCAGTCTAGGACAGAGGAGGAGGCCGTTTTGGGGGCTGTTTCCGTCGGCACTCCGCTTCTGGCAGTTGTTGGTAAGGGTTTAACCATTTGCTGAGAGATTGGACTGCAGCATTTTGCTGCATAATTTATTAATTCTTTAGTCAACACTGCATAAATTTTTCAGTCTTGTTATTTTGATTATAAATATAGGCAATGTCATGACTCTATAGTGGGTACAATTTTTCAATTGGATATATTTTTAGAAAGTAATTTTTTATACTAGTTTTTGAACACTTCAAAGTAATACTTTATTCAGTTCATTTATAAGAATTGAGTGCTATCCTGGAATAAGGGTGCATACGCCATTTTTTCAATTTTTGTTTTTTTTATGAATAAGGGTGCATATCCCATTCTCTATCTTGTGCTGAAATCTGACGGGAAAATATTGAACTGTTTCCGAGTTATTTGACTTAGAATTTCGTGCTCCGTCGAATAAAGGTACATATCCATCCAAGATGACTGACAGTGAGCTTCACAGTGTGTCACCGGGCCTTGTAAAACAACTAAATAAAGGGAAAAAACGCGTGGTTCATATAAACGAATGGAAGGACAATGTTGTGAAAGAGAAGAGGAACGCCGGAAAAGAGTACGTGTCTCGAAAAGGCCTCTTAAATAGAGCTAAAGAAGATCCAAGTGAGGTACGTGAAAAAAGGGTACATATCCACCCTGCCATGTCAGCCATTTATTTTTGTTTGCTGGTTTTTGCTCACATTTATTTTATAACGGCAATGTGTCTGCATAGTGCATACCTGAGGCAATGTCGATCTCTCAATGGTGGTTGCCGTGGTAAATTTCTAGTGTTCCCTCCTTTTTGTGAGACTGAAATGTGCTCTTGAGTTATGTCACATTTCTAACGTTAATCACAGTCTTTATTTTCAGCATTCGGTTTGCAAGTGCAAGCACAACGACTGCACGGAACTAACTTTTGCTGTTAAGAAAAAACTCCACAAAGAGTTTCACTCACTTGGTTACGACGAGCAAAGTCAGTACTTGGTGTCCACAATGGAATGTTGTGAGCCAGCACGCCGGAGGCAAGAGGAAGCAACGTCACAGCGACACTGCACGTTTAAATACACCATCCAAGTAAGAAAAGAGAAGCACCGCATTGCAATATGCCAAAAAGCTCTAATCGATGTATTTCAAATATCGCGTAAACGCATCCAAGTTTTGCAGACAAAGATTTAGAACGAAGCCTCGGATTTTAAAGACAAGCGTGGAACGCATACAAATCGTCCCCATGCCATATCACACGAGCTGAAGGAATCAATTCGTTTACACATTAAAAGCTTTCCCTCTCAAGAAAACCATTATAGTAGGGGGCGAAACCAAAAGTTGTGTCTTAGCCCAGCGTTGAGTCTCTCGAAAATGTTCGAACTATTTAAAGAAAACAATCCGGAAACTACTGTCAACAGGCGTTTGTACAGAGATGTATTTAAAGCCGAGTTTAATTTACGCTTCGGAGCTCCGAGGTCGGATACCTGTCAAAAGTGTGACAAGTTGTACGTTCAGCTCATTGCAGCTCACACAGAAGAAGAGGAGAAGAAGATTTCCCAGGAAAGCGAGCTACATCATCGAAAAGCTGAGAAGGCCTACTCTAGTCTTCGTGACGACACGCTAGCTGCAAAAGAAAATCCCGGCAAAGTTGTAGTGTTGTGTATTGACCTTCAACAAGTCCTATTCTGCCCCACTCTGACACATTCAAATATTTTCTATCAACGTCAGTTTTCAACGTACAATTTTGCCGTATGTGGCATGAATCCATCGCTAAGCGTGGATCTGCCGAGATTTCTTCATGCATCTTCAAATACATTTGCGACAACTTCGTTCCTCTAAACCCTAACGAAGAAAGAAAACTAGTCATTTGGTCGGACCGTTGTGTAGGGCAAAACAACAACTGGAAGACTGTTGTTTTGTTGCAGTACTTGGTTGCATTGAAATATTTCACAGAGGTTAATCATAAATTTTTAGCCAGTGGACACAGCTTTTTGCCGTGTGACCGGGACTTTGCTCTCATTGAACGGAAAAAAAAGGTATGCAAAGTAAATGTGCCATCCGAATGGAAAGAAGTTTTACTGAGTGCCCGCCCTAAGAATCCATTTGTAATCGTGGACATCGAGCGCGAGGACGTCCTCAACTTCACACCATTGGAAGGGCAGCTCAAAAAGGGGAACAACCTCAAAATAACGACTGTTATGTGGATGCAGTTGCGTTCAGATGACCCCACTGTCATAAAAATACGAACCGGCCACAATGTCCTAGAGCCTTGGACAAATCATTGCCTTACAAAGAAAAAGCAGGGCCCAGGAAACCAAAACAAAGCCTATGTCCTGATCCAACCTACTGATCTTCATCCACTGTACGATGGACCACTAGCCATCAAGAAAGAAAAGAAAGCGGACCTTCTTCACATGTGCGCCTTCCTCAATGAAGAGTACCGGCAGTTTTACGTAGATCTGCCCTCCGCTGGCCCTGTTCCAGATGACGAAGAGGAAGAGGATGAAGAAGAAACGATGTAAACCAGGAACCTAAAGAACATTTTCAGTTGCATACATGCATTTGATGTAGATTGCACAAGTTTGAACGCTTTGTTTAAATTAATAAAAAAATCCAACTGGATATGCACCCTTTTTCGAAAAATGCCCATGCTATTTTTATTTCCTCCAATCTGAAACTTCCTAAAACCCTACTAAAGTTTTTCTATTTCCACTTTCATTGCAAATATGTTTAGTGTACTTTGCCTTTTACTTATAATTTGTGTTAAAATATAAAAATTTTAAAAAAGTTAATGATTCGGCCTTTGTCAACATTTAACCAAATGGCATATGCACCCTTATTCCAGGATAGCACTCAATTATATTTTGTATTTGTATTTATTGACACAATCATTGTACCTACTACATAAAAATATCATATACCTATACCTAGATATAGCTGCATGCTCTTTGACAAGTTGTTTATTTAAAAGTAAAGCAAATTATCTTGCAAGCATAGAAGTTTGTCAAATATTAAACGCTGTAACAGCTTTTGTGTTCCTAATAAATGTGTATGATTGCAGGGGGTTCCATTCACCAGCCGGATGGGCGATTCGCGGTCGTAGTTGATGGCACCGTGGTGTGCCGTCCGGCCACGTTCCTGGACGGCATCCTGCAGCACTTTGCCCTGCACTACGTGCTAAATCTAACATACTCGGCACAACACTCTTCCACGCTAGAGTTCATGCAGAGGTGAGTAGATTTTAGAAAAAGCTTTTATCGTAGAATTAATTTTACGTCTCATTTTGTCTGTTATATCCTATTTTTGGCTAGCCCATTTTTGTTGGTGCCTTGAAAATAGGTTCAAGAAGAATGTACCTAACTATTTCATGTTTGAGTTGATATTTCAAGATCATTTTGATCCTGAACCGCATCCGAAACGAAATCGATATTTTGAATGGATTTTTTCGGCTCATTTCTGTTCATGATTTGGGGAATTTTGCCTGTAATTTTTTTTTCTCTCTACCATAATAGTTCCTCAAATGACTTATTAACCTTTTTTCATTTTTTGTCGACTCATTTCGAGTTATAACTGAGGAATTCCTTAAAAATTTTATCTCTCTCCAACAATGCAAAGACACTTAAACCCAATGCTTAAACCCCTGCAATGCCAAGGAAATCATCAAAGGTAATACTGATATTGCCAAATAAATTTGTTGTGATGCTTGCTATCAAGATACCAAGTGCATTTGGTGGAAAGGGGATCGGATGGGTGGCCGTTGTTGTAATGAACTATCGTGTCCATACCTTGATAATATCTCATATCAGCAATATTTTCCATGCACAATAAGCACTTGCGAGTTGCATCTCTGCTTCATATTGTGCATGGCAAGTGACGACATGTGGTCGGAATCTAGAAATATATTATAATATAGTTCAGTGCAACCCCACCGCATCTAGTGCTTTTTTGGGTGCCTAAACGATATGGTCAAAATTTCTTTCTGAAACCGTAAAGAAAAAAGGGTTCGAACTAAAACGAAATTAATTTTTTTGGCGGAACCGAAAACCAACTGAAATAGTTCCCAGAACCGTACGCATAACCGAAACGAAAAAGCCCTGTTCAAAGCCCTGGTGAAAATCATGCAAAATCTATTGATAATTCTAATAAGATTTAATTTTGTTCTAGGATATTCTTCAACATGAACCCGGAGAAAGGAGATCGCCGGGGGGCGAAAAAGAAGCGGTCCATCATCGACCTCAAAGTGTCAAGGCTGGCATCCAGCCTGGCGGCAGAAGCAAACCTCTTCACTCTGGATTGATGACCAGTTTGGTGTTTTTAATTGAAACTTTCTTATTGAGTCTTTAATAAACAAACATTTTTATAACAAGAGAATATCACACTTTTATGTAATTTGCAGCCTGCACAGAACCTATCCACATCCCACAAATCCTGGAAATATTTGTGTCTGACTGAATAAATCGAGTTCGATTTTTGATTGCTTGATTCCAGAATGTGATCAACTTCATGCTTTCTCCACCCGAGATTTCGATGCAAAACTGATTTTTAAAGAATAGTATGGAGACCAGGATGATTTTGTTGTAAAAAGTTATTTAAAATTTGTGCAATTTGGACCTTAGAATGCACAAATTTTAAATAACTTTTTACAACAAAATCATCCCGGCCTCCCTAAACAGACTGCGTTTTATTTTTTTAATGCAGGAAATAAACTAAATTTCATGCAATTGGAAACTTAGAATTCAATGTACAGAACTGAATTATAATGCAAGGATCCAAAAACAGACTGGTTTTTAATGCAGAAAGTGAACTAAAATTTATGCAATTGGGAAATTAGAATTCAATGTACAGAACTGAGTAATAATGCACGGATCTAAAAACAGACTGGTTTTTAATGCAGAAAGTGAACTAAAAGTCAGGCAACTACCTGAGAATTCAGGGTCGGGTTGAGCTTTACGGTCGTACCGCCCGAGCGCGCTTTCATTTTTAATGCAGAAAGTGAGCCAAAACTAAGGTGCCTCTTACCTGAGATTTCAACCCATGCCTGAAATATACGGCGTTGCCGACGCCTTAGTTTTACGGTGGAAAGCGACTGCAGCGCGTTGCAGTCGCTTTTTGCATTAAAATTACGTATTTATTTTTAACAGTGTACGAAACAAATTGTGTAATTAATTTCTGTTATAAAATGAACAGTCAGTGACATAAGTTCGGAGCGCAGGTAATTTACGCGAACATTTCCGGGATTTACAGAAAATGATATTTTTTCCGAATTAATCAATTACCACCATAATTACGACAAAAAAAAACGAATCGATTAAGGGTATTGCCGTTCTTGTAGCTTCAAAACTTTAGCCACAAACAGCAGTTAAAAAGTAGCGTCTTATTTGAACCCAACGGTTTCACGGGTGAAACAGCCGTAATCTCGCTCTAGCGCAAGCCTACGTGGGTGTCCGCAGCCAGCAGTATTGCACGTTTTCTGTCTGCTAGGCGACTTTCGATGCACATGGTCCCATAGGAGGCCATGGAAATTAATGGGTGGTATGAGGAGGGGGGGGGGCGGTAGGTTCTGCAATATACCACACTTTAATTTATAAAGTCTAGTTTAAATCATTGCCTGAAAATAATAGGTAATTCAAATTTAAGTTCATCATTGTGACTCTTTACTCATCTTCGCTTGCCCACAAATATGTCCTTCTTGACAGGGGCGGATCTAACGGTCAGCATTTGGGTAACTCCATGCGTAGCGCCCACACCCAAAACCCGTACTATTTCCGAACTTGACCAAATTCACATGAGGTTTAGAACGCAGAAAATAAAAACCCCTTTTTAAAGGTTTTCTCCATATTCCCAACGGCTTGCCCGTGGCGGGGCATGGAAAAACCCAACATTTGACTTCTTGCCCCGCACGGCGAATCACTGTTTTCACTGTAGCGTGTGAACAAAATGACTTAGAAGGATGGGACTTATTCTAAAATCACATACACGCTTTTACAAACAAGAAAATAAATATATGATGGTTCCTTGCTAAATTTGGGGGTGGAAAAAAATCACCCCTAAATTTCAACCCCTTATAGCTCAAGTTGTGATTTTATTTTTTTTTTTCATATTTTTTTTAAGTATCTCCAACTAATCATCTATTCAGAAAAAAAGTTTTATGCTTGTGCTAAGCCGGAATCCGAAGTTATGAATTTTTTACTGCATAGATGTGTATGCATTTATGTGTGCCTTTGCGATGATTGTCGAACATGGTTAATGAATATCAGTCTGAGGCGTTCTTTTATCCATTGCTTATCATTTAATTATCATAGCTTGATCAAATGTGAATTTGGATTGGAATCTGATGTTTCAAATTGTATTTATTGTTGTAACATTTTTGGGCCTGTTTGTTGGAAACATGATGATATATGCGCCTGTGTCCAGTATACTTGTTCCCTGTTTCTGCCGATGCTTTTTGTCCATGGATTTGACGAAATTCATCTTTTACCTAAGTCTATTTAAAGAATCTCATCGCGAACACGTGCAACCCTTTCTACCTGTTTCTCTTTTCAGCCCCTGTGGCCGGAAGTTTAGCCGTTAGCCTGCGAATTCAGTTGTTTCTGCATCGGTCTCTTGGTCAGTCGCAAAATATCTTAGCTCAGTGCAAGTGGAGTGAATCAAAGTTTCCTTCGTGTTATTTATACGTGTGTCGTACAGGGGTGTATTGAATATTTACTTTGGTTCTGACTTTTGATATACTTTATTGGTGTGAGACTTTTTATAGCATTTAGTGTTGTATTGTAATATAGTTAAATTTTAATCATGGACACGTTTTTGAGAATCAAGTGTTGCAATCCTTTTAAACATGTTTCCCACACTCGGCGCAAGTCCCTCGCCAACGTCCAGCCGTGGATGATTGCAAAGATTTCCTCAATACCTGAAGGGGGGAAAATCTGCGTCGGATGTCGGAAAGAGTTGATTGCATACGAAAAACCAACTAGCAGTGACTCTCCTGTGACGACGACGACCTCTAGCGAAGGCGACAACTCACAGCCCGGGTGCAGTGGTGTTCACGTCGATGTGCAAGAGCATGCCTTACGACAAGACACTGCTTTGTCAAGCATCAACGTGGGCTTGGTGGAGCTAGGGCAATCGCCCATCGTCAAGAAAAAGTTAGCCCAGTCAAGTTATCCTCGCAAGAAATTCAAGAAACTGGAAGGGGCATTAAAGAGACCCGCAACAACCGACGATGACAGCGACAGCGACAGCGACGCCGACAGTGCCGAGGATTCAGCCGTTGGTCGCGAGATGATCAGTCAGCTGAAGGAGAAATTCCACTCGTCAAATTCAAAAAGCGAGAAAGTTCAAGTTTTGACCGTCCTCCCGAAGAGCTGGTCTGCCCGGCGAACAGTGGCCGAGTTTCAAGCGTCCGAGCGCATGGTCCGCAAGGCTAAGAAGATCGCCATAGAAAATGGAATTTTGTCAACCCCTAATCCAAAGCCGGGAAAACCAATAGATCGCACCACAGTCGAGCTGGTAAAATCATTTTACAATTCTGACGACGTGAGCCGAGCCATGCCGGGCAAGAAGGACTTCGTTTCCGTCAAGGAGGCGAGTGGCACTCGAGTGCACATCCAGAAAAGGCTCGTCCTGTCAAACCTAAAGGACCTTCATACCCAATTCAAAGACAAATTTCCCAACAAAAAAATTGGATTTTCAAAATTTGCAGAGCTGCAGCCAAAGAACTGTGTGCTGCCCGGTGCCAGCGGGACCCATTCGGTGTGCGTGTGTACCATCCACCAGAACGTCAAACTAATGATCATCGGTGCCGACTTGGCGAAGTTGACGGTAGACAAACCATTTCCAATAACGTCTTACCACGACTGCCTCGAGCAGTTGGTGTGCGACGACCCCCTCCCCGAGTGCCATTTGGGCGAGTGTGATCAGTGCCCGGGCGCCGAGCCCTTCAAGGAGCGCCTCACGCAACTGCTGGACGATGAAATGGTGGACAGTGTCATTTATAAGCAGTGGGAGAGCACTGACCGATGCACTCTTAAAACTAACGTCGCAACAGCTGAGGAATTCGTGGAAAGTTTCTGTGGAAAATTGGTTGCTCTGTGCCGCCACTCTTTTATTGCCAAAAAACAATCATCGCACCAGGCAGAAATCAAGTGCAATCTCCTGCCCGGGGAGTTCTTAGTAATATGCGATTTTGCCGAAAATTATGCATTTGTACTGCAAGATGAGGCTCAGGGGTTTCACTGGAACAATGCGTCCGCCACCATCCACCCCTTCGTGGCCTATTACAACGAAGATGGGGAAGAGCGCAACACCAGCTTCGTTGTGATTTCTGAGAGCTTGGTCCATAACACCGTCGCAGTGCATCTGTTTATCAAAAAACTCGTCGCCTTTTTGCGCCGTAAATTCCAAACCATAAATAAAATATTCTACTTTTCCGATGGGGCAGCCTCTCAGTATAAAAATAGAAAGAATTTTGCCAACTTGTGCCATCACAAAAATGACTTTGGCACCGACGTGGAGTGGCACTTCACGGCGACGTCGCATGGGAAGGGCGCTTGCGACGGCGTCGGGGGTACGGTCAAGCGACTGGCGGCGCGGGCTAGTCTTCAGCGCCCCTACGAGTCGCAGGTCATGACTCCCCGGCAACTCTTCGATTGGGCGGTCGAAGCCATCCCGAGCATCACCTTCGCTTTCGGAACCATCGAAGAATATCAAGAAAGAGAACGGATGCTAGCAGAAAGATTTGCGTCCTCCCGGCCGATTCCCGGCACGCAGAAACTGCATAGCTCCGTGCCCGTGTCAGAGCACTCAGTGGCCACGCGAGTGTTCTCCTCCTCGTCGTCGTTCAAAGAAGCCAGATTAACTGGTCCCAGTCAAATAGAAAAATGAGTGAGTAAAATTAAACCTTGAAGCCCAAACATTATTTTAAATGAAAAAATATACAACCTATAAATGTACGGGTAATTTGCATCTACCATGCTAACAGACGTGCAAATACGCAACAAAATGCATACACATCTATGCAGTAAAAAATTCATAACTTCGGATTCCGGCTTAGCACAAGCATAAAACTTTTTTTCTGAATAGATGATTAGTTGGAGATACTTAAAAAAAAATATGAAATAAAAAATAAAATCACAACTTGAGTTATAAGGGGTTGAAATTTAGGGGTGATTTTTTTCCACCCCCAAATTTAGCAAGGAACCATCATATATTTATTTTCTTGTTTGTAAAAGCGTGTATGTGATTTTAGAATAAGTCCCATCCTTCTAAGTCATTTTGTTCACACGCTACAGTGAAAACAGTGATTCGCCGTGCGGGGCAAGAAGTCAAATGCTGGGTTTTTCCATGCCCCGCCACGGGCAAGCCGTTGGGAATATGGAGAAAACCTTTAAAAGGGGGTTTTTATTTTCTGCGTTCTAAACCTCCTGTGAATTTGGTCAAGTTCGGAAATAGTACGGGTTTTGGGTGTGGGCGCTACGCATGGAGTTACCCATTTCTGGAATTGCAGATGAGCCCCCCCCCCCCCCCCACATTCAATAGTAACCTGTGTCCTCGGGGCCTCGCACAGTGTGTCTCTTGCATTTTGAGTTGACTGATTTCATGTTGTCAAAGATGTGGGACTTATTATCACGCTTGCTCTTTGCTTATAGTTTTATCAACGTCTCATTTACCTCACCTCTATTCACTCGATTGCTGACGCTGGTGAACTCGCACTGTTAAAGATTGGTGTTTGTTTATGTTAGAATATGTAATGAATGGCTGATTGGGGAGCATTACGACCATGAGTGTTGCAAGATGGTTCGAATTGGTACCATTCCCAGCTGTTATGTTAGTTTGTTTGCGCTTTGCCCCCCCCCCCCCCCCCACCCCAACCACCACCACCACGGGAACACCCTAGGTTGAGGCCCCTGCGATAGTGTGTGCTGACCACTCTTTGACCCTTTAATCCGCGCCTGCATCTAGACTCTCTCATAAACAGAGCTGACCATATCTTTACCGACCTGTGCCATGTGCGCTGATTGCCACAAAAAATACCAAGCGGGTAGAAATATATTTTTATTGAATTGTTCTTGTGCAATTGGAAAAAGTCTGCACGGAAATTAAATTTATGTCCATTTTGAAAACATGGTGAATTCATATACACCTCGAACACGAAGCCCTATAATGACACTTAAAGTTACATGAACTCATTCAAAATCGTTCCTACTATGCCCAACCAGTAAAAATTGTGATAAGTTGCTAAAACTGTAGCAGCAAAGGGTCCCATTTTCTTTCGATTAAATTCCGTCAGCCGTCAATTGGCGTGGAGAGACATCGAGAAACTAAAATTTATTTACTATTATCAATTTTTACACTGCAAAAATTACATGGCTAGCAATGATTGTACTTATTTCGTTACTTTATATATTATAGTACCTATATAAAGTTATGCAAAGTCTCCCATTACACGGAGCTTGGTCAAATCCTGGTTGTGGTTTCCCGAGATTCTTCACAACCAACCCATGCAATTGTTTGGATAGTATCTCCTCGAAGGAGAAACTGCAGTAACGAAAGAACAGCATTAGGTACAAACCGTATATAACAATAATTGACACCTTTAATTGTAATATATTTGACAGATTAAGTAAAGAATAATAATACACTTACGAAGTAACCCATGAGATCCAAAGTGTGATGCTTATCATCCTTGCCGACTAATTTGACTAGAAAATGTATAATCCACCAATCTACGTGTTATTACAAGGTGCAAGCAGAAAGCAGGCAATACATTGACGGATGGCACCACTATTTGTACACCTATTACACATTACACATCTTGGACTTTATCTTACTATAATTACTTGAGACCCTTCAAATATCAGTACACACAAACAAATAAACACTTATTTTGAAAATTACGTCTACCAATGTATAGGTACTTTTGGGCAATTGAATTCGATGGCAAATAATTAAGTCGAATTTTTGGATCATAGTGGAAAGATTATGGGGTGTCCATTATTCTTCCAGAATCAGAATAATTAATAATGAAGAAGTGCTATCTGTCACTACATTAAATGAATAACTCCTGTAACGTTACGACGGTAAAAATTTAGCTTGAAAATGAGGTTAGCTCAGATATTATTTGATTCCAAAAAATTGATTTATCGTAATAATTGGGTAATCCACATAACAAATCAACCTAATTGCGCACATTGGATAAGCAAACACACGCTGCACAGCACATTACAGGTAACTTGTTCATGTATTCTGTACACCGCCCCCTCCCCCCTTCCAACACCAATTAATTTCCATGGCCTCCTATGGGACCATGTGCATCGAAAGTCGCCTAGCAGACAGAAAACGTGCAATACTGCTGGCTGCGGACACCCACGTAGGCTTGCGCTAGAGCGAGATTACGGCTGTTTCACCCGTGAAACCGTTGGGTTCAAATAAGACGCTACTTTTTAACCGCTGTTTGTGGCAAAAGTTTTGAAGCTACAAGAACGGCAATACCCTTAATCGATTCGTTATTTTTTGTCGTAATTATGGTGGTAATTGATTAATTCGGAAAAAATATCATTTTCTGTAAATCCCGGAAATGTTCGCGTAAATTACCTGCGCTCCGAACTTATGTCACTGACTGTACATTTTATAACAGAAATTAATTACACAATTTTTTTCGTATGACAATTGAATAGACAAACATATCATCTCTTTACTATTTTTTGATAACATTGTTATCTGGGAAGATATAGTAGAAAGTTTAAAATCCAAAAAACCCCAAATTTCTCCGAAGAATCCACTTTTGAGAAAAAATATACTCGATTTTTCTCATCGTCTAGTGACCCTCTACAATAATCAATCATAAAAAAAAGGTCCCCGCACATTGCAAACGGAAAGTCGATTCTGAACTGGACTATAAGTAAGATTATTTAATTCATTATTTGTTTCATTTCCAATTAGGAGACTCAAGTGCAGCCAATGATCTGTCAGATGTCGCCGATGATGCTAATGTGCCTATTTGGCCAGTGAATGTGATAGCAGAAGAACTAGATTCTGTAATTCAACTTCGAGCTGCAGCTGTTGTTGATAAAATTCGCGAGGGTGATTCCGCTGTCAATGTCCTCTTACTTCAAAGTCACGATTTGGCCCATGGTGATGCTGTAGTTGAATCTCAAGGTGAGGTGATTTTTTTTTGGTGCAATAAAGGCAAACGAATTATATTATATTATTATACAATATACCTATAACTGATGTTTCTAAATTCTGCATGTCCTATCGGTGCCCATGAATTGCAGTTCAAAGTTCAAACATCATGTTTCTTGTACCCATTTTTGGATAGATGCCAGTGTCATTGTGGAAGAAGAGTCGGAGGTCGCTGCAGATATCTTCACTACCCTAGATATAGACCTTCATGATCCACACTGTAAAAAAAAATGTAGTTATAATAGTCCTTGGACTGAAACTTTACTGCTCCGTGGTTAAGTTTTACGGAATTACTCATCATGTATATTTAAACGGCTATTACATCAACTCATGGCACTTATTTTCACCTTATGAGCGCTTGTAAAACTGCAAAAGGATGGTCAGAGATACAAATCCAAAGTAACGGAGATTTTACCTGCCCCTCACAAAGCGCTTGGTTAAAACAACTCTCAGTGGTCCCGTACCTTCCCGTGTTGGTTCCGAGAAGTTAGCCATCCCGTCGATCTAATCGGGGCGCATGAATAGCGACTAATGGAATAGCGACTAATACATATTGCAACACTGTGCGGCTGCTCAGCTGGACAGACGTCTAATTTTGTTTAGACTTTTTTCCGGTGGATTTACGACTAATTTCCATTAGTCGCTAGTCCAGTGGATTAGTGTCTAACAATTTTTAGTCTTCTTTCCGCTCGATTAAAATGATAAAGTTAGACGTAAGTCCAGTGGATCTACGTCTAACGATCTTTAGACACTCTTCCGATTTATAAAAGAGGGGCGGCAATTATTTTGCTGAATTAAACGCGAATTAAAACACAATTTTTAGACGTATTTCCAGTGGATTTATAACTAATTTTCTTTAGACACAAATCCAGTGGATTTACGACTAACAATCTTTAGACACTGTTCCGGTTGCAATTTTTAGAAAATTGCGTGCTGGATCAGCGTCTAATAACGGTTAGACGTACTTCCAATGGAAAAGGAGCTAACATAATTTAGCCATAAATCCAGTGGACAGACGACTACCAAATGTTAGACACTGTTCCATTTCAAGCTTTGGAGATATGAAAGCTGGATTAGCCTCTAATATTTGTTAGACGTTTTTCCATTGGAACATAAACTCAGTTTCGTAAACCGTACTCACATAATATGCCCCCCCAAATTATCATCCAATGATCAAATGGTCGAATGATCCAATGATCGAATTGTATGTCTTTGGACAGGGCCGCACAGTGAAAGCGCCAATAGGCAGTTTTATTTTAGCGCCCCACTGTACCAGGTGCATACTTCATAGTCTTGCTTTCTTCACCACGGAATTTATATCATGTACATCCTACGGGGTTTGGGACATAGCCCCAATATAAAATTTAATCCAATGTTTATGTTGGGGCATATCTACTCGTTATTGTTCACATGGGCCGTAGAGCGTCGTGTTTAAATGCTGTTCAAAAAGAATATTATTTTGGAAAAAAATTCTACACGTAAACTGCAGGTAGCAATAGCATTATTTCGCCTTTACATTAAATGTACTATTTAGTTTACCAAATATCTCTAGTTAGTGGCAAGAATTATACACATTTTCTACAAGATAATTTAAGGCCCATGTAGACAACGCCAATGGAACCTAACTTAGTCGTTCTACGTGAAAATTTATTTTTTTGGCAATTGAATCTGGAAGATGACACCATTTTAGAGTAATAATATTAAAAAAATACCAAAATACCAAAATTTTAACGATATAAACGCAGTCTAAGCCATGTTTTTAACTTCAACTGCGTAGGAGTATTGGCTGGAGATATGATCACCAAAATTGAACACAGCCTTGCTTACACCTTGCTCTTTGGTTCCCTAAAAAAAAGACACATTTAACTAAGGGCTGTTCGCAGGAATTTTTTCCGTGAACCCTCCGAATAGTTAATTAAAAAATATACGTCTTAGAAACATCTTAGAAGAATTTTAAAAACAGGTAACCTTTCCAAATGTTTCGTTTGGTGCCATGCACTCCGAGTTCGTTCTTATCTGCATTCCGGCGTATTCTGCTTATAAACAAACACTCGAGCACTGCAGAAGGATTATCAGCCGAGATTGTTTTGAAAACTTATGAATCAATCGCAGCCTTTTGCGAATCGATTGGTGTTATTAAGAACTTCTAATTCGAAAAAAAGACACACTTTTATTATTTGATTGGAGATGTTTATTGTGAAAAATTTCAGAGAACTCGTAAAACTCTAATCTCTTACCTACTAGTTGGATATTTCCATAACCCACAACAACTTGGTTTTTTATTTATAATTTCTTATGCACAGTGAGAGGGAAGATGACAGTTTGGGTTATGGAAATGTCCAACTAGTAAGAGATTAGAGTTTTACTTCTTTGAATTTTTTCACCGTAAACATCTCCATTCAAATGATAAAAATGTGTATTTTTTTTCGAATTAGAAGTTCTCAATAACACCAATCGATTCCTCTCTGAAAACTGATCAGTACGCTGTTTGAATCGCATCTGTAGATTGAATAGGAGACGCGCAAAATGCTGCGATTGATTCGCACATTTTCAAAACAATCTCGGTTGCTAATCCCTTACGAGCATTTGTGAGTAAGCAGTTTGAGTCATATGCGATAAGAATTTTGCAAAATGTGTTCCGCTGTCTACTCGCATTATATTATTATCATAGACCATGGTGTCAGATGACACTAGGGATGGGAAATCACGGGTTAAACACAGGGCAATTAGATAGCCCAAACTACTGGTAGCAGAAATTTGAAATTTGGACCACCTATAGACCGGAACATTTAGCAATTCGTGCTGCATTCAAAATTCACCTGTGATGTTTCTAAGACATGTTTTTTGTGAAAAATAAATGCATGGGGTAACAAAAATAATTCCAGGAAAGAGCCCTTAGCTCACAATGAACATTTTTTTGGACAGTGAATAAGAGCAAGGTGCCAGCTAGATGGTGTAGAATTTTGGTTTTGCCATCTCCAGCCAATATCCTCATATAATTGCCGCCTGATTCATAACTATGACTGCGTTTATCTCAGTGAGATCTTGGTTTTTTTTTTAATTTTTTGAAATATTATTTTTTTTTTAATGGTGTGAACTGTCACATCCAAAGAAGCAATTTTTCCCGTAGATCCCCTAGTTTTTAGTTCCATAGGTTTAGAGGAACGGCCTTAACCGTTTTGCATCGCAGGAGAAAATAAGTATTTTTTCAGAATAATAGTGATAATCCGCTTATAATTAAAATTACTATACAGCTAGTATTTACTGTTAACAGACCACAAAGGTAGTGAAATCCCTGCTCCGAAGCGACCATTTCCGTCCCTTTCCTTCTGCCACTAACTTGACCCCTGTCAAACCACTTGTCATTTGGAGTAAGCAGATTACGTCAGACGCGATAAAAATAAAAGAGTTTCCTTCCAATTGAATTAACCCGGAGGCACACAATAGTGAAGGATAAGATGTATGATGTGTTAAAAATACAACATGAAAGTTATAATTTTTAAGACACTGATTCATATTATAGTATTCACGAATTTATGCTCAACTCCCTACTGCAAAATCAAAGTAAAATCAAAATATCTGTTTGTAGGCTTGCCGAATGTCACTTCACTAATAAATAAAGCCCACATACAAGTTTTACTTATGTAGGCGTTTTCGCATCTGTTTATTGAAAACTTCGGATAATGTGTGAAATGTATTAGATTAGAGCGTAAGAACCATTTGCACCAAAGCACAGATCATTGTGTAAATAATGCTCCATTTCAATTTCGTATAGTTTCATAGCTCAAGAGGTTTTGGTAATTTGCTAAAAAGTAAAACTATCGGCCGAAGTCTAAAGAAATCACAATATGATAGGACACAGTAGCACCTTCCTTGAATTTTGAATCATATTCATATCATTTGTGCCAACTTTTCCGTGGCCATATTAACCTATGATGTGCAACTGTCGCGACTGTCGAAATTGTCGCGTTTTGTACCAGAAGAGGGAAAATCGCTTGGTACAAGGTAAGAGAGTGAGAGGGACGAGGGTGTAGGTAGATGTACCTGCTAAAATTGAGCGCACTTCCTGGATCACTTCAAACTTTTTACCAGGTGCAGGTATATAAGGGTTGGAGTGGAGGAACCTTATCACCAGTCTTCTTAAAATCATGGAGATAGAAGGATCGCGTGTGAATTCGGTGAACTACCATAACGGCGATGGTTTTTTGTATCGGAGTAATAGATTAGTTGGTGATGTACGGTACGTAAAGTGCGTCGAGAAAACCTGCAGAGGAAATGGGAAGATTTTGTTGACACCGCCAGATCATCTGCGAGTTGTGCAAATTACCAGTATGCACAACCACGAACCATCGGTGGATATGATAGCTAAAAAACAGTTCATGTCGATTCTAAAAAATAGGGTGGCCACCTTCGAGAAGGAGTGCGAAAGGTAAGCAGACCGATGTATAATTAACTTATTTGTCATAATAAGTTTGAAATTACTTGAAAACCATGGGTCTTACACGAAAATTCTTTGCTAATAAATTCGATTACTCGTTTATAGTAATCGAAATTCACCTCAGATTTCTTACGATTCTAACGCCAACAATGCTCTCAGTTATTTGTTCTATAACTATTCCAGGTCTGTGTACCTAGTATTGTACTACACATGTCGCAATTAGCCGACAGTCATACACATCATGTGGTGATTTGATTATGTGAACAAAATACTTTCCAATTCATCTCTTTATATTATGCAAAATTGTGTCTATTCCAAATTGATTCCAGTTGATCTTCGCACTAAAAAAGGATGTCTAAATGCATATCAAATCATAATATTATGTTGATTATTTTCTGTGCTCACAAGTCCCATAACTCGTTTGTTTCTAAGGACAATGATTTTTTCAGCCACGCGGGGGGAGATCTGGTGACTTTCGCCGAAGTTGAATCGACGTTATACAAGAGGCGTCGCAAGCTTGTTCCAAACATCCCCGTCAGCCTCACATCCTTCGGGGATATGATCGACGCGGATCAGAACATAAAACGTGTTTATGGAACCCTGAACAGCAGCCGAGGAATGCCAGAATTTTTTTTCCGTGGAATACTCCAGAGTCCAGGCAGCACAACGGCAGTCTTCGCGGTAGACGACATGTGCCGTCTCTTGGCAAGAGCAAAGAGAGTCGCTGTCGACGGAACTTTCAAGGTGGTTCCTCGCCACCCTAAAATTCATCAACTGGTCACGATCCACGCAACTGTTGGACGCCACGTGAGTTATTCATTTTTAAATATCTACGTGGCTCATTGAAATTAAAAGAAGTGATGTTAATTATAACATAAAGTGCTGTCAATTGTAAAGAAATTTAATACATTATGATGTGTTCACCTACCAGATATTATCACTATAGGTATCACAATCGCAAAATATAAAAAAACTTACGCTCACTCTAGTTAAGATGGAATTGATTTAAGTGCAGTCTAATAAAAGTAAATAGAATTTGTTTTATAGTATAGTGTTAATATAGATTGGAATTTGCAAGTAACAATTTACTGTAATGTTATTTGTAATCATTTTGTATTGAAATATTGTCTTTATATTTGCAGACGTTTCCAGTAATTTTTGCACTAATGGAAAAGAAGGACGAGGAGTCTTACAGGCTTCTCTTCGAGTATGTTAAGACGCGACTGGCACGACGCATGGCACCCACCGCAATAATGTGCGTCTCATGAACGCACTCAAAGCAGTATTTCCGGCAAGTTCTATCACAGGGTGCTGGTTTCATCTGGCCAAGGTTCGAATAAATATTTATTATTAACATTATTTTATCTTAAAACCATCCATTTAAAAAATTCACAATGAATATGAATTTATCCGAAGTTTCCCAGTTTTTTCGCGTTGTACTTAAAAATTAACACAAGGTTAAAATTTAATGTAAATTATTAATTTCTTTGGTAATGAAACATTACAAAAGCCCCACCACTTTTACAAAATATGCATATCATTTTTGGTGTACCATTTTAGGTAAATTATTTTTTAACAATAAAAGTATTCACACTTAAAACATGATCGACATTCCTATTCAATCTAGTGCTGTAAGGTTATAGGCAATTGTGTTTTGTTTTCGATTCGTGCTTTCGAATTACACTAATTCTGATTTTTATTCTGATTTTAGGCGTTATGGGCACGTTGCCAACGCTTGGGTCTTGTCCAACTCGTACAAGAGAACGTCGCCGCCAAGAGGGCTGTAAGAATGGCAATGGTTCTCCCCCTGCTCCCGGCAGATTCAATCCTGCCGGGTTACATAGAAATTCGAAAATATGTGGAGGAAAATAACCTGGTACAAGAACTTCTTCAGTTCCTTACCTACGTCAGAGTCACTTGGCTGGAGGGAGTTGGCGCTAAAACAATATCATCCCACGGGCAGCATCATCGAACCAATAACTGTGTGGAGTCGTTCCACCGCACCCTCCTGGACCGGATCGGCCAACATCATCCTAGTTTCTGGAGGTTTCTAGGTATGCATCGCCCCTTGATACTTGCCATTTTACACTAACCGAGTTTTTTAAACACCTTGAGAGAATTTTTATACGAGGTATAGTACATAATAACAATTGTTGGGACTAAAATCCATTCTGAATATTTGTTTTTGAAGAGCTGATAAGTTTTTAGAAAGAACTATCTTTAAAAAGAATGCAGTGGTCGTGTGCAAGAAAAAATACAATGTGGTTGGTTTTAAGGATTAGCTACAGTTATTGCAGTTATTATTTGGCAGTTATACTTAATTTATTAATATTACAGTTATTTATATTTCATTTGGCAGCTTTCAAAAAAATTACTCTACTTTGTTCGAAAGCTTTAGAAATTGCCTGTGGTTTAGTTAGTTGTATAGTTTCGGCCTGATACTGATATAGTTAAAAAAATATATTGTAGATATTCGTAGGGACAAGGGATCCCCTCACCTTAAGTTCAAAACTTGATGCGTGGTGTGCTTATGTTTATGTACTTCTATTTTCTAGAGAGACTCCTTCAAGTGGCCGCGGTTGAGAGGCGTGAGGCCATGCAGTTCGAGGGCGGGCAGAAAATTCGTCGCGCTGCAAAGAAGCGCAATCTACACAACAGCGCCAGGATAGTGGCCGCAACGCGTGCGCTGGAAGCCGGCCGCTCCACATTGAGGGAATTCCTCATCACAGCATCATACGCCATCGGTGGGAAGCGGGGCCACTTCAGCCAGATCGCGGCAGAGGGCGAGATAGAAGACCAGGAGGTGGCTGACCCACCAGCGCAGCAACCAAATGGTGACGTAGCAGGACCAGGAGAGTCCAAATGTATCATTTGCAATTGCAATCGGCGAATGGAACTGGCAATGCCTTGTCGACATTTGATGTGCTGCTCCACATGCACGGCCGCTCATATTAGAATGGGGGAAAACCGATGTATGCTATGTCGTCAAGTGGTAACCGAATACATGCGAGTTTGCATGTAAATACATCTTTAATGTTAGTTTATTAATTATAGTATTATTTTGAAATACATGACTGACAATCAATTAAAAATGATTTATTTTGTAAATATATTTTGAAAGTAATGTACAGATGTGGATTTGGTTGTATTTCTAATTTGGAACCCTACTTTTTGGAAAATAAAATATACGTTGAATATTCCGTAATAATTGTTTTTAATTTTTATTTTCACCAATTGGTATTTTCACCTTTTGGTAAAGACCTGCAATTTACTATAAGTGGAATCTTCAGATTTTAATGCTAAAATTTGGTTCCAATAGCGCTGAGATTTAACCGTTAAACTGTTTGGTCTCTCTTCTCCCAAGGAGATTACGAAAAATATTGTCAAATTTCAGTAACAAAACAGGATTTTCTTTTTTCAACATTCACTGTAAATATTTTCGTTGTTAAATAGCATAGATAGGTACTATAGGCAATTGGGAAATCTAGTGGATCAATGAAAATACACTGGCTTTCATCATGCACACACCCACACCCAATATTACCACAAAATAGGCAAATTCCCCACCAGAGCTTCGCTTCTCTGCAGATATTCAGTTTAGTCATAGATTCGTAACTGCAGTATGAATAGAAATTTACATTTTTTCAAGAATTTTCTAAAAATATGAATTTCTGGCTTTTCGCGCGGCACGATCTGCGAGATGAGTGAGTACGGTCTCTTTGTAGGTGCAGTGTCTCGACGGTCCATGCTCCTAATACCTATTCTCCTAACGCCTACAGATACCTGCGACCCTTTTTCGACCGTCGGTCGCCGGACTCGAACCCTTCGCCGCGGCCACTTACTTGTTTTTCTTGCATAAATTAACCCGCGAAATATTATTCTCGAACACCTACAAACCCCCTCAGGCTCAATACAGCAGCACGAGGTATGTGTACCAGACCCCTTTGCAAGGCATTTCTCGGCGCATTCGACCAGGCATGGCTCCTCCACGGCCGCATGCGGTCAATTGGCGAGCTGTGACAAACGGAGGCGTAAATTCGGCACCGACCAAAGGGGTGCTCGTTGTGCTTTTTAACGTCGCGTTGTCCTCGTGACCCATGCCCTATGACCTATGCCACCCTACGCCTCGCTGCGCTGAGGACGTCGACGTTGAGAGTAGATTTCCAGTTTCAGTTCCAGTTTCCAGTGCTCAACGCCTCTGTTGGACAATGAGTAAGGGGTCGCCACTCGCCCCAAATCGAGGACGCCGTTCGCTGGTGGACACTTGTCTGATAGACAAGATGTTCACCCCTGGAATGTATGAGGACGTTTGAATGAGCGCCTATTGAACCTCTTTTATAATTATATAGCATTATATAGGAAAAATAGTGTATTTGACTTGGCGGGTGTCGAGGGTGAACTGCTGGTGCCCGGTGAATCGATGCCGCGGACCTCGGTCGACGGTCTCGGCGTCGAGCGTCGAAGTGCGGGCCTCGGTCCGCTTTGCGGACACCTCCCGCCATTGTGGTCGGCGCTCGGACACGGTCGAGTCAATTGGGTTGAGATGAGGAAGTTATTAAAAGCCCGGGTCTGAGCAACCCGCGGCGGGCGTCGCGGTGCCGACTCCCGGGAAGGCGTCGATCCGTCAGATTGTACAAAACTGGTATAAAGCTGCCAAGAAGCGTCCAAGGTCGCAGCGACGACTGATCTTCGATGGCGAAGCCAGCGACACGAAGACAATGGCAATGACAAGCAATTACTTTGGATACGGATATATTATATTTAGCCGGCCACCTTGGCTCTGTATTATATGCAAATTACAATCGTAATATTATTTTTATTATTTGCTTCCAAGCTATACTCTAAAGGATAACAAATCTTATATAAATATTGTATTTTACTTGACTGGAGAAGTGTTTTCTTACATTTCTGGTCATGCTAAAGGATTGCTATCTCTGGAATTCGATCTAAATGCATGCTATAAAGTGCCTCAGACCCCTCTGGTATAAAATGGACTTTTTGAAAAACTGACTAATGGTGATACAAACTAGTTACCTAAGCAACAGGGGTCTTGGGAGTATCCGGGCTCTTGTGCATTTTTTCCTAGGAAATACCATCAAGCCAAGTGATTTTTAGTGGTGGGATATTATCTTGCATCTAGCACAATGATTGACAAAGGGATTTACGTCATTTTTAGAATGCAAATATTAGTCACCGTTAGGCAGGTTAGCATTATTTTCAAATTTTGGGGCACTTGCAGCAAGTACAGGTAGATTTTTGTCTTGGACGGAAGTTAGTTTACTCCAGACGCTCAAGCAGTGAAGATGGAAGCAATTTTTGTGAAAGTGACGCGTAATGGAAAGAAGTTAGTGTTGGGTGATTTCTTGTACAAAATGAATAGGTTGTGTAAAGTTAAAGATGTAGTATATTACCGTTGTGATGAAAATAAGTGTAAAGGGCCAACAGTTGTGATAAAAAACAATTTAATTGTAAAAATGAACAAAACAGAGGAGCAATTTCACAACCACCCGCCGAGAGCAACAGAAATTGCTAAGCTTAAATTGATCGCCGTTATGAAAGAGCGCGCAGCCAGCGAGCGGCTTACGCCAGTGACAAATGTGTACAGGTGAGTGGGACGATGTGTATAAACTATACCTACTTCAATCTTGGATTTTTTTATTTTATTTTATTTTTTATTTTGAAAAAACATGTACAATTGAAAACGTCTTTATATTTACAAAGCTCGCTAAGGAGCTTGTCCGTAGAATATTAGTTATCATGTATATATGTAATACGTAAAATACGTTGACATGGTAAAGATATAGGACATTATAATACTTTAACATACAGTGAATTTTTCTTTCATTTACATAGGATTAATGGCTTAGTATTGTGATAATATTACATAAAAATGATTTCCTAAGAAGCCATGATTTGCACGTATCGCTTGATATCGACATATTTGTTTAAATCTCGTTGTATTGAATTGAAAATGAAGGAAATCTGAATGAAAAGTTGATGTTGACCGTACTTGTTAATGATTATGTAGTATTTTATAAAGAGGACATTTCGTTTGGAGCGTTATGGGTGATTTTACTTATTCCTTCTGTAGGCCAAGTGATCAATTAATCGGTAATAAATATTTTCAGAGAGGAAACGAACCGCGCGGCAATAAATGCCCTGCCCATGCCACCCCCAGAGCGCCCAGCTTTTACGCAAATAAAAGGCCAACTGTACAATGCACGGAAAGCAAACCTCCCACCGATCCCCCCAGATGTAGATGCAATTAATTTGGAGGGGTCGTGGGCGGAGACGCTGCGAGGGGAAAGCTTCCTCCGAGGTAGCGTTGGCAAAGGCGCCGATAAAATGTTGGTAAGTATGTGCCTATATATGATTATATTTGCGTGCCTAAGAAATTATCAGTTCATTGATTAGCGAAGCGAACGGAACAGCTCAAACGTACGTTCCGATTTTTATGAAAATTGCAGAGAATTTACCTTTGTTTTCAACTAAGACGCCCTGCGTTTTTGGAAAAGATCGGTCGAGACATTTTTTAATAAATCAATTTTTAAGTAATTTTTTTATTTTTTGCAAATTTCTGAATCTCTATATAAATGTCAAAGTTCTAAACATATATTTACGAAATGTTGTAAACATGCTTCCCTAATAGGTACTTATCATACTTCATAATATTATTAAATATAGTCTTATAGGTCGGTAGGACTTTTCGATTTGATTTTATTTGCACTTTTGTAGTGTTTATTCGTGATTTTCGGTACTTTTTGACGCCTGATTCAATTGATCCCTAGAAATACGAAATTTGAAAGTGTTGTCAACAGTTTGCTCAATTTTTTTCATAGATTTTTCAACTGAAAATAACCTCCGGAAACTTGGTAATTGCTCCACGGTTTTCATGGACGGAACTTTTTCTGCGCTGCCAATGAAGTTTGTGCAATTAAAAAATAAGAAATGGATACAGAGGATCATAGCATTGCCTCTCGTGCCCGAAGACCGCGTCGATGACGCATTTTTGTTATTGCAAGACGATGCGCCCGACAGCGAACAGGCAATAACAATGCACGATTACGTCGTGGATACGTGGGTGGACGCCGGAGCCCTGTTCCATAGGTGAGTTGCGAAATTATTTGCCTGTGGTGCTAATCAAAGTTACGTACATCCCAAGTGCTTGCAAACATTCTCTCAGGTCACGGATTAAGAAGAATTCGATTATTAATAAGAAATTCGATTTCAAGGGGATTTTTGGAGAAAACCGACGCGTTTGTGATGAAATTAGGGGCAGATGTTGTCGAGTCCAAATTCCGTTACTCTCTTTTACTCTATTACTCTCTTTTACTTTACTAATCTTGTATAGAATGGCCATTTGGTGCCCGAAAACTTTGATTCAAATTCAATGAGAATCGGCTATCGATATCGAGTCCGTCGTGTCGTTATGCAGACATCGCGACAAGTTGCTATAATATTATGCTAAGCTGCGAAGGGAGCCCTCTTAAATTATGCCTACAATTTTCTTCTACCAACTTGATCGATCTTGTTATCATGGACTAAATGCCAGGCCGCCCTATGACTGTTTTTAGCAATTTTGTGTGTGTCCACTCTGCTATTGTATTTGATCCTTAAGTAGATTTTTAATTAAAAATATTGCAATATTTCCCTCTTTTTGGATGTTCTTACTTAAAATGTATCGAAGAAAGGTCAAAGTTGCCGGTCAGATCGTTGTAGATAGTAGACACTAATAATTGTATCGATACGATCATACGAACCCTGTGGTGTATCATCATCATCTTTGAAATTGAAGTCAATAAATAGGGTTTTAATTTTTTTCTAACACTTTCTTTCGCCTTTGATTTCACAGAGATATTTGGAACCACTTCGCCACTGCTGGAGCCCGCACCAACAACCATGTGGAGGGGTGGCACTCCAAGATCGCCGGCATTCTGCTGGGGAGGAGGCAGCAGAATATCTACGAGTACGTCGCCCTCCTGCAGCGGCTCCAGCAGGATGCCGAGATGGGCGCCGCCGACCTGGAGAGGGGTGCGCTGCCAAAGCAGCCAATACAAAAGTACAGGCAAATCAAGACAAAACTAGCATCATTAAAAGAACGCCTTACTAACGACGAACTAACACTTCTACAGTATTTCGACGCAGCAAAACATGTTTTAAATCACTACAAATAACTGCACACTTGCCAAGAATATAAAACTATATGCAACATATTATACCTACCTCTGGCTAAATGTTAACTAAAAAATTAACTTGAAATCCGGATTATCCCAAATTCCCTGCTCTTGTCCACCATAGAACCACCACCAGTGTCCACCAGAGAACGAAGAAGATACAAGATAACAAAGATGACCAGATGCAAGATTGAAGACATCCCCACAAAATATTATTTAGCTTGATGGTATTTCTCAGGAAAAATGCACAAGAGCCCGGATTCTCCCAAAACCCTTGGCGCTTAGGTAACTTGTTACAACAATTAGTATGTTTTTCATGAAGTTCATCTTACCAGAGGGGTCTGAGGCACTTGATATCATGCATTTAGATCGAATTCCAGAAATAACAACACTTAAGTATTACCATAAATGTAAGATAATAATGTCATGCATTAAAAGAAAAAGACTACTCCAGTGAAGTCAGAGAAAAGATTTGTATAAGATTTGTTATACCTACTCTAGGGTATATCTTGGAAGCAAATGACAAAAATAATATTACGATTGTAATTTGCATATAGTATAGTACCTCTCAAGTTTATTGGCAGAGCCTGGGGACATTTGGCCTATACTATAACATAGTAGAGAACCGGTTTGCTGCTACCAAAATAACTGAGACGTACTATAGGTATAGGTATAAATAAGGCAAGATGCCAGCGAAGTATACATCCGTATATATAGTAATTGCTATTAAAAGAATAACATTAATTGCGTTTATCGTAATGGGACGTTGGTTTTTTGTATTGGCGGAACTTTTGCCTGCCATTATCGGAGCGCCATAAGAGCCCATGCTATTTAACATAGCCGATTTCATATCACGACTCCATAGCTATAATCCCAGAGCCCGGGCTCATAACGCCCTCCCGGCTGTCCTCCGTCGACCTCGACGTTTGTCTGATGTAGGTACCGAGTCCGAGCGATGCCTACCTCGGCGGTATGCGTCCGCAAAGCGAACCGACGCTCGGACTCTGACGCCCGACGCTTTCCCGGGAGTCGGCACCGCGACGCCCGCCGCGGGTTGCTCAGACCCGGGCTTTTAATAACTTCCTCATCTCAACCCAATTGACTCGACCGTGTCCGAGCGCCGACCACAATGGCGGGAGGTGTCCGCAAAGCGGACCGAGGCCCGCACTTCGACGCTCGACGCCGAGACCGTCGACCGAGGTCCGCGGCATCGATTCACCGGGCACCAGCAGTTCACCCTCGACACCCGCCAAGTCAAATACACTATTTTTCCTATATAATGCTATATAATTATAAAAGAGGTTCAATAGGCGCTCATTCAAACGTCCTCATACATTCCAGGGGTGAACATCTTGTCCATCAGACAAGTGTCCACCAGCGAACGGCGTCCTCGATTTGGGGCGAGTGGCGACCCCTTACTCATTGTCCAACAGAGGCGTTGAGCACTGGAAACTGGAACTGAAACTGGAAATCTACTCTCAACGTCGACGTCCTCAGCGCAGCGAGGCGTAGGGTGGCATAGGTCATAGGGCATGGGTCACGAGGACAACGCGACGTTAAAAAGCACAACGAGCACCCCTTTGGTCGGTGCCGAATTTACGCCTCCGTTTGTCACAGCTCGCCAATTGACCGCATGCGGCCGTGGAGGGGCCATGCCTGGTCGAATGCGCCGAGAAATGCCTTGCACAGGGGTCTGGTACACATACCTCGTGCTGCTGTATTGAGCCTGAGGGGGTTTGTAGGTGTTCGAGAATAATATTTCGCGGGTTAATTTATGCAAGAAAAACAAGTAAGTGGCCGCGGCGAAGGGTTCGAGTCCGGCGACCGACGGTCGAAAAAGGATCGCAGGTATCTGTAGGCGTTAGGAGAATAGGTATTAGGAGAATGCACCGTCTCGACTCGGTAGGGATCCCTACCGAGTCTCCCTTCCCAGCGCTGTACGGCACACTCAGAGCGACACTGCACTAAAAATATGCAGCATGCAAATTACATACCTGATAATTCGCTTCCTGAGTCTAAACAAATAATCTTATCAAATAACTTAATTATTTCAACACAGGAGAAGGATGGAGGACTATATGCTCAAATTTATTGAATGTTATTTGACAAGAGGTTTGACTTGATGCTAGGGGTCTAAAAATTGCTATGCGTTATTAATTACGGGTGATCAATATGGTGTTTTTGGGGGGGGGGGGCATATTATGTGAGTACGGTTTACGAAACTGAGTTTATGTTCCAATGGAAAAACGTCTAACAAATATTAGAGGCTAATCCAGCTTTCATATCTCCAAAGCTTGAAATGGAACAGTGTCTAGCATTTGGTAGTCGTCTGTCCACTGGATTTATGGCTAAATTATGTTAGCTCTTTTTCCATTGGAAGTACGTCTAACCGTTATTAGACGCTGATCCAGCACGCAATTTTCTAAAAATTGCAACCGGAACAGTGTCTAAAGATTGTTAGTCGTAAATCCACTGGATTTGTGTCTAAAGAAAATTAGTTATAAATCCACTGGAAATACGTCTAAAAATTGTGTTTTAATTCGCGTTTAATTCAGCAAAATAATTGCCGCCCCTCTTTTATAAATCGGAAGAGTGTCTAAAGATCGTTAGACGTAGATCCACTGGACTTACGTCTAACTTTATCATTTTAATCGAGCGGAAAGAAGACTAAAAATTGTTAGACACTAATCCACTGGACTAGCGACTAATGGAAATTAGTCGTAAATCCACCGGAAAAAAGTCTAAACAAATTTAGACGTCTGTCCAGCTGAGCAGCCGCACAGTGTTGCAATATGTATTAATCGCTATTCCATTAGTCGCTATTCATGCGCCCCATTTTTATAGCTATGGAGAGCAAAATTAAATTGAGGAGGGTAATTTTATTGGATAAACTGGATAGTAAAAGTAGACCGTCAAGTGTGTAATCTTTTATGAATAATTTAGTAAATTAATCACTTCGAATGATCTGTATAATAAATATAGTTGTTGTTATAATTTTAGGAATGAATTCGTTCATTTTTCAAACCAATGGGAAGATAAGATAACATAGTTCAGGATATCATTTTATAATTTATTGCGTCAATTGTATCAGCCGGTGGGATAGTTCATTTACAGTTCAGGGTATAAATTCACTATTTAATTCTTAATATGATACACTAGCGGGATGGTAAATTTTTGGTTCGGGGTATAAATGTACCTTTATTTTGCGTAAATTTGATAAACCAGTGGGATGGTAAATGCATGGTTCGGTCATTAAATTTACCTTGTTTTGCGTAAATTTGTCAAACTAGTAGGGTGGTAATATTATAATTAAGAATATAATTTTAAAATTAAAATAATGTTTTTATGAGACCAGTGGGTTGATAGGATTAAACTCATGTTTATAAAACTACTATTTGCTGCCCGAATTTTCACATACATTGGTTCTGTAAAATGATCGGTCCGGTGGTAGATGCGCGGCTACCGGGCGCGTGATTCCAGGTATACGACGGAAGGGTAAAATTAACTCTACGCGACTGACAACCGGATTGCCAGGCCCATGCGGGGTAAAAATACAACTATATTTTTTACAGTGTAGTTCAAGCTGAAAATCCGCAAGCTTTATATATTTGGTGCTTCGCCCACATTTTAAACCTGGTAATTGTGGATGCTGTAGACGTCAGTGAAGAATCGAGAAATTTTTTCGGAGTGCTCCAGTCCCTCGTCACTTTTATGGGTGCAAGAAAGGGTACGGCGATATATTTGGAGCAGCAGAGGGCGCATTTCCCTGAGCAACGACTGCGACGCCTCAAACACTTGTCGAGCACGCGCTGGACATCGCACGACCGTGCTATCGAGGTTGTTGAGGTTACTTTCGAAGCGATTTTGCAAACTTTAGAAATTTTAGAAACCGACAACGACCGAAAAACATCAAGCACTGCAAATGCTTTCCTGCATAGCTTAACGTTGTACAACTTCGTGTTCATGATGGTGTTCATGAGGAAAATATTTGCCATAACCACTCCACTGTCGTGCTACCTTCAGTCCAAGGGACTCGACTTTTTGGAAGCGATGGCGCTTGTAACCACTACCACCAGGCGTATTCAATCCCTACGCAGCGAAGACCAGTTTGAGATCCTGTGTAACGAGGCGGCAGAGTTTTGCCAAAAGAATTCTTTCTTGGATGGGGAAAGCACATTCAAAGAAACCCGAGTGCGACGAAAAAAGAGGATGCCAGGAGAGCTTGCGCAGGGCGAGCGCATCCCGGACGCCAAATTGAGATACAGATCGGAATTATTCTACAAGATCTTGGATACTTCCACTGAAGCGATCCAAAGCCGATTCGTTCAGTCTGATGCAATCCTAACAGGCCTGAGTATCCTTGACCCGAGGCGAATGATTTCTGTGAAAACCGAAGCCGATGTCGCCGCCGATGCGTTTACTGCGGTCGGGGAATGGCTCCCTGAATTGGACACTTTGGCATTGCGTAAAGAGTACGTAATGTTTGCCAATAGTTTCAAGGAATTGGATAAAGCTGCAGATGCTGCAGCTCCAATTGGACGCCTGGCAACAATCGATGAGGTCGTTACTGACATGGAAGACCTAGCGGTTGACGAGGACGAAGGCCACCAAGAGCAAGCCATGGAACAAAAAAAGAGAACTGCATCCGACGTCTTGGCGCTGATGACAAAATTTTCTTTATCCTCTGCCTTCCCAAATTTGTACATGGTGTTTAAAGCCATGAGCACGATTCCCCCCTCGTCCGCATCCGCAGAGAGGTCATTTTCCACTCTCAAACTTATCAAGACAAGACTAAGGTTAGTATTGTGCTTGGGGAAAAATATGACTAAATCAAACCCAAAAATATTTCGTGTCATTTATCATTATTGTTATCTTTTTATCAGATCTACAATGTCCGAAGATCGACTAGAAGGGCTAATGATTCAATCTTGCGAAAAGGACATTGCGAAAGGCCTCGATTTGGATAAGGCTATAGATCTTTGACGCATCTACCAAACTCCTGCTCCGCAAATAGATTAGTGGATGTGGGTGCTGTAGTACCTACCTACAAAGTACTTTTTTAACATCTTTATTCCTTTTCCATTACACATGTAACGGGTAAGGAGGTGCAAACTACACCTAAATAAATGCTCTCATCACATTTTGAGTACGCTATTTTACACAAGTTTGTACTTTTAACTATCTCACAAAATTGTTTTGAATTTTTAAATACTATTTTCTATGGTTGTTACTTCATACATTTCCTCTCTATTTGCCACCTCCATCCACCTCTCTTTATTCCACAATTTTTCTTATTGGTATTTTTCATTAAGTAGGTACCTACATAAACGAAAATAAAGGGTCTTTGAATAGGGATTGTCAGACATGAGTGAACTCGTCACAAAATGCGCGTTCGCATTCGGTCAGCGATCTAATTATATATACATACATTATTACATTTTATTTAAGAACATTAATGTACGGAAAGAGCTGATGCTTGATTATCTAACTTAACATGTCTACAAACCATAGCTATTATTAATACAAGAATCAAAGGTAATTGTGAGTTTGAGCTACAAATCAAAGTATAATTGTTATATTGTTGTAAGATTCTTAAAACATAATAATTTGTCGTCTGATAACTCTACCTGCTACAAAAAAGATCGCCTGCTAAATCAAACAGAAAAAAATGCATTGATTTACAATTTACAAAAAAAAAACTTATGTGCCCCCCCCCCCCCCCCCCCCCCGGTAGATGATTGGGGTGCGTGGGTGTCGGGGATCTAAGGAGCTGGCACCGGTTACCTTCCAAGTCCCAGGCCGCCACTGGTATTCTGTATTTATGTAACACTGTATTCTGCTTGCATGCATGAGGCCATACCGTGCTGTGGCTGGCCTTATAGCAATAAACGTTTCAGATGTGTTTTTAATAAACTTTTATGAGATCCATACATATTTCGGCGAAAGTTTTTCTTTATGTCAGCCAAGAGAAAGGTGTCAGTCATATTCATGAACTTGCACAAAAAAAGCTAGGTACCTCCGTCAAATTTAACTTGAAAACTTCGTTTCAAAAGGAATTCTCAATCGCACGAGCAATCCTCGTGCGGATCGGAATTATCTAAAAAATTCTAAATTAGAAAGAAATCGATTTTCAGATTGACAACTACAAATTATTTCTGGGAATGTAGCATAATATCAACATCTGCCAGGCGATAAGCGGCTTAGTGCCGGGTTTTGCCATGACCAGACATCGAGTTTAGAAGACTGCGAACTTGATCGATCTAATATCCGCAATATTCACCTGATCACTTTGATTCAAAATGATACACGTTCTGTATGACGTCACGAATCCAGACGTATCAAAAAAATTAAAAATTTTCTGATTTTGTAGGTTTTTTTTATAGTAAAGTGGATTGTTTTTAAATACAGCGATAAAAAATAATCCGTCCGGAGCGATAAGCTTGGCATGTATTTATGATGTTGAGTTGTCGCTCGGGACTCGATTGTTTCTGTTTTGAGGTTTGGAAGTCTTACTTGTGAACGGGGGTGGGGGGCATGGTGCAAGCATGGTGCAAGCATTGGCAGAGTTGGACTGCGATGGTTTGCGGGACATAAGACCATGAGCGTGAGAAAACACGTCCTTCTGCCTTGAGAGTTGGGGAACGACTGATCTGGCGGAAAAACACATTAAGCAACATTTGCGAGTTCACGTGGGATTGATACCCGTTCCCGCAAACCATCGCAGTCCAACTCTGCCAATGCTTGCACCATGCCCCCCACCCCCGTTCACAAGTAAGACTTCCAAACCTCAAAACAGAAACAATCGAGTCCCGAGCGACAACTCAACATCATAAATACATGCCAAGCTTATCGCTCCGGACGGATTATTTTTTATCGCTGTATTTAAAAACAATCCACTTGACTATAAAAAAAACCTACAAAATCAGAAAATGTTTAATTTTTTTGATACATCTGGATTCGTGACGTCATACAGAACGTGTATCATTTTGAATCAAAGTGATCGGGTGAATATTGCGGATATTAGATCGATCAAGTTCGCAGTCTTCTAAACTCGATGTCTGGTCATGGCAAAACCCGGCACTAAGCCGCTTATCGCCTGGCAGATGTTGATATTATGCTACATTCCCAGAAATAATTTGTAGTTGTCAATCTGAAAATCGATTTCTTTCTAATTTAGAATTTTTTAGATAATTCCAATGTAGAGGATTGCTCGTGCGATTGAGAATTCCTTTTGAAACGAAGTTTTCAAGTTAAATTTGACGGAGGTACCTAGCTTTTTTATGTGCAAGTTCATGAATATGACTGACACCTTTCTCTGGGCTGACATAAAGAAAAACTTTCGCCGAAATATGTATGGATCTAATAAAAGTTTATTAAAAACACATCTGAAACGTTTATTGCTATAAGGCCAGCCACAGCACGGTATGGCCTCATGCATGCAAGCAGAATACAGTGTTACCTACATAAATACAGAATACTGCATAGCATGTTACCGAATTATAAGTACATATGAGATCAAATAATAAAATTTGTTATAATACAAAGTGAAAAATACAGTGAGATAGTAATAATTATGATCAGAACTAATAGGGTTTTGCTAGCTAGGTAACGCGTAGCATCATTTTCAGCAAGAGAAAAGTTATGGGTATTAGTGTTCATTAGAGCGGGAATGGAAGTAATTTGACATACACTGTTATAAAAGAGCTGAAAATTCAACCACTTTAATGCTGTATGGTGGCTGAAAATTCAGGCTAAAAAGGGGATGACGACTTATTCCATGCTCTTTTAGGTTGAATTCACACCCGCCAATAGCAAGCAAGCAAATTTAGCCTGAAAGTGCATTAAATTCATCGATGCCACGGTTAGTCCAACGACACCTTCTCTTCAACCCTTCAATTGCTACCTGGGTCCGGTAGGACGATAAAGTAGGTATTATCGGTATCATCAATACTAGTTGAAACATCCTCGCGCAGAGGTCGCTCATAGCCACTAGGAATTTTAGGAACTTTGGTCTTCATCAGGATGATAGGATCGTTATGGTCTTCATCGAGACGACTGAATAACACCATCTGGAATGAGACCATATCGGCCATTTTCTGTCCCACCGGAATAAAGCCATCTGACTGATGGTCTTGTTCCATAAAAAATATGGTCTTTTTCCAGTTTTGATTCACTGTCCCAACACCATCAGTCTGATGGTCTTGTTCCACCGGAATAAGACCATAAAAATTATGGTCTTGTTCCAGTCAAGATTGACTGTCCCAACACCATATTTCTGATGGTCTTGTTCCAGTGGAACAAGACCATAAAAATATGGCTTTAATCCAGTCGGTTAAGGCAGTGGCGTGCGAATCAGAACGGAAAAAAGCCATCTCGTGTATGGTGTTAGTCCACTGGAATAATACCATAAGAAATATGGCTTTGGTCCAGTAACGAGTCAACCCTCGTTGCAGAGGAGTAAAGCGAGATGCCTAGCATCCAGCACTTGGATTTTAAAAAGTTGTGTCCTATGCAAATAATGTCAAACGCAGCCACTACGTATAACGTAAGCACTACGTAAACATTTTTGAACCCTTGTATGTATGTTTGCGTTGGGTATTAGTATGTGAACTTATTTTAAATCACTTTCACCCAATATTGTAAACTTGTTCCCGCTGGTCCGGGGATAAATGATGCAAAGGGGTGTAAGCGGTTGATGAGAAAATATAATATTACTATTGTGATAATATGATGTAACCATATCGTAGAGACAACCACACATGGCTGTATAGTTTGAACATATACCTTTTTTGGGGAATCATGTTTTACTTTATTTGCAAAGAAAGACTAAACCTAAGTCACAAGCGAGAGAACAGTACCTAAACTTTACCTATGGTCATGGGCGAAAGTGTAAAACAATGTTATAATTGAAGTTCCCGGCACCCTAAACTAATTTTTTTATCTATTACACTTGTTGGCGAGGGAGCAGGAATTCAATTGCGAGGCTCAATATCTATCAGATTTCGCGTAGTCAATTTGAACCTAGCATGCAATCTCCAATGCTCGATCTGTAATGATCTAGCGATTCTCTAACGTTTTTTAGGAGTGGGTGGGCCCTGTAATGAGATGCTTATTCCTTCTGAACTTGACTTGGAGATTGTCAGGTTCCTATCCTATTATTATCTGTAAGTGTGGAAGCTGACCAAATTAACACAAACAACATTGATAATAATATGATGCATGTGAATAACTTAATGTTATACTGCCGAACTCGGGAGGCCAGTTTTCGGAGACAACTGCCTGCTCGCCGGCGACGCAGGGAGTGGTCAGGTAGCTACTCTTTTGTTGGGTTAGCTTATTTATAGCCAGGCACAGGAAATTAAACAATACGGAAGAAAAATATGTACAGTCTTATCAAGAGCCAGGTACACTCGAAGTGTTGAAACGACACAAGATCAGCTATAGTCAATCAAAACGTCGTCAACGCAAACGCAAGTTTCATTCAGCATGCACTCTCTCTCATACAGAGTTTATTGTAATACACTAGTATATTAAACTGGTAATGACACACCCTAATTTGACATAATGTCATATACAGGACCATATACAGGACCAAAAGGGAAGCATTTTTATTAATTTTCGAAGATTCACGTCTGCTTTTCCTATATATAACACAAACTTTAAAAGAAAATATTTCAAACTGGGGCTGCAATGCTCAATGAAGTCTCACTTATATTTTCTAGTTACTTCCTCGACTGACAATGGCAGCGTAAAGAACATAACTTATTGTTTTTTAACCTAAACTCCATTTCACGTTCGGAAGGAGAGTGGATTTGCAACTTTCAAGAGGACCCACTGCTGCTGGACACCAGCCGAGAGTTTCAAAACTTAGCTATGAGCCATTTATTGAGCATGACATATGGTATGGAAGATATTCGCCTTTCAATGGATGTCTCCCGTGTGACCTTTAACGTCCACCAACGGGTTCCAGTCGCACCTGCCGCGTTGCACACACTTTGGAGGTGATAGCTGGCACCAAGACAAAACTTTTGATACCAGTATCCAAACTGTCCGCGAAATGTTTATCGGGAATTACATTTTTGGTAGCTGGCTCTAGCCTAAACATGAGATTGCTTTCAACATTACACAGAAAGGAAATCATTTTTGAAAGCCGATATAGTTAGTATGCAACTGCACAACTTTTCAAATATTATTATGCTTTATGCCGAATCCCAAAAAATACTTTTGAGAAACCCAAAATCATACGAAGTTGTGCAACTGGCATCTTCAAAGTCAAGAGAATTTTAAATTTAATCATGCACAACAAGAAAACAAACTTTTTTCAGTCTGCAGATAGACAGAGGTACCGGGGACAATGCTACAAAAGTATTGTTTGTGGTGAAAACATGACTTGGAATAGGTATCGAAAGAGAAAATCAGAATCGTGATGAATTAGTTTAATTTGTCGCCACACAGGTGGGACCTAATCACTTCGTGTGTTTTAGCCTCGACTCATGTATACCTTTCGCCTTCCACGATGAGCTGATTTAAGATTTTTAAGTTAATGCTGCTAAAATGTATACCTAGTAGCATAATATTTAACTTGTCTGTCGCTCATAAATTAAAATAAGAACACGCGTCGCGTAGCGAGCAGTAAAGCGAATATTTTATATCACTTTGGACCCTTAAAAAACGCAATGTGTGTATGTGTGTGTGTATCCGAAATACTAAAGAAAGAATATGATTTTTTGAAGGGTCAATTTTTTTTTCTTATAACAATACCTCGTGTAAAAGCACATCAAAACAGTCCACAATGTTGATCATAATTTTAAACCCCGACGCCTGCAAGCTAGGCATCTCTCTTCACTCCTCTGCAACGAGGGTTGACTCGTTACTGGACCAAAGCCATATTTCTTATGGTATTATTCCAGTGGACTAACACCATACACAAGATGCCATTTTCCATTCTGATCCGCACGCCACTGTCTAAACCGACTGGATTAAAGCCATATTTTGTATGGTCTTGTTCCACTGGAACAAAACCATCAGAAATATGGTGTTGGGACAGTCATTCTTGACTGGAACAACACCATATTTTTTATGGTCTTGTTCCGGTGGAATAAGACTATCAGACTGATGGTGTTGGGACAGTGAATCAAAACTGGAACAAGACCATATTTGTTATGGTCTTGTTCCACTGGAACAAGACCATCAATCAGATGGCTTTATTCCGGTAGGACAGAAAATGGCCGATATGGTCTTATTCCAGATGGTGTTATTCAGCTCCCCCGTCTTCATCATATGATCTGGTCTTCATCTCAACTTTTCGATTGGATGGATGGATGGATGACAGTTGATGGATAAGAAATGCAACTGTCAGAATCAGATTAGTTGATTGAAATTGACGTATGATTGAACCAAGGCGAACCATCGAATTCGAATTAAAGAGTACGAATTACTTATATAATAAAATACCAGGGATCTATGTTTGATTAGCGCAGCTGAAAATGATTAAAATGCTTCAACCAAACCAAAGGAGGCTGGAATGGCTGGAATCTTATTATTTTGTTTCGCTGCCAAAAAAACAAAACAAACGAATGAGGTTATTGCAACTCAATTTAGTTTGTATCAATTGATGCAAACTAAACTGTGTTGCGATTACCAATGATAACGAACGAGGTTCCAGCCTCCTTGCTACAAACTTGTGGCCATTTCGACTGGCCTGCACTGATGCAGGTTTGAACCATGACCAATGATGTCATGCTCTGCCCGAGGGTTTCTCTGGTTCCATCAGGGATGCTTCCACCCGATCAAGCCGTTAGTGCAGTCATTTAATTTCATCTCGGAGCAAAAATATGTGCACCCGAGTAACCTGATAGCGAGCGGCTCTGCCATGTCGATTACGCAAATGTTACATTGGGGCAGAGTCGAGTGCCAAGTGGAACAAAAGATCGCACATGGTGCACTACCGGTGCGCTACAGGGTAGCCAGTTGAAAAATACAACTTCCACCGCCTGGAAGGCCTAATATAATATTTTAATACAAACAAGCATGCCTACTTTACATTACCAACATCTCATTAAATTCCATTCCAACCTGGTTATCCTTCCACAATAATAGCTCTCAATATACTATTGCAACTTTCGATTATCTCATATTTGAGAAGAATGATACGATAATGAAAATAATATTAGCTGTATGTACCTATACTGTATCGCTTTAGAAATTATTTACTACGACGGAAGGCCAGGTATAAAACATGGAATGCCATCATTCGAACATGTTCTTACACTTCTTGACCGTGAGGTTATTTTTAAACTAAGAAAAACCACACTGGCCTTTCCTCATAGCGTTTGTTACCTGGGTAACGAACCATACCCAACGCATACAAAGTGAATCATCAGATAAGTAGTTAGGTCCCACGTACATCCCTTAACTTTTGGAAGCGGGCTTTCCGATAGCAAGAAGCATGTGGCTTGCTGTCCCCATGGCGTACGGTCCATAAGAGCCCTGCAGCACATTCCAAAGATTTACCTATGGAAGTTTTGCCCCAGAGAAGACGAGCGCTCTCAGCATCTTGAGCATGAGCATTGGTGTGTGTTTGTGGGGGAGGGGGAGGGGGGGGGCGGCGGCGGCTTTGGCGGCGGCTCATTGATGTTATCAATAGGCGATGAAAATGAAATTTAAAAGTGAATTGAAGCATGAATAGAATCAAAACGAATAAATATTCTTCCAACCACTTCCAATTGCATCAAAATACTTTAATAATAGACGTTGCGTTACTTTCCGTGCGTTTAGTAAGTTTTTGAATTACTTTCTTACTTGAACTGAAAGAATTGACAAAATCTCAAAAATCATCTCCGAGAAGTTTTGATAGCGATAAAATGAGCCCACGATTGCATCATGTTTGCATGTTCATTTTATTCATGAATGCAATTCGAGTTTATTTCAGCAAAGCTGTTAAGAGTCGTCTTCAAATATAATCCGTTAACCCCCACCCCCACAGAAAAGTTGAATGCAGAAGTGCACGGGGGAGGAGAAATGACCCCCTAAAAATAATCCAATCTTTAATTTTAAAATATCAGTAGATGAAGAAAGAGTATATCGCCTTGGTATTTCTTAATTTGATTTTTACAAAATTTTATAAGGTACACATTTTCAAAAAGAGCCTAAATGAGCTCTAAACATCGATTGTAAATCAATATTCATTCGTTCTGTATTGGAAAAGCGCGTAGCAAGGCTCAAGCGCGCACACTTTCGCTATATGCACAGTTTTTTTTTTCAGAATTTTTGGAGCAAATTTAGACCTTCTTTTTTCATGCCCCGTAAGGGTCTGCACCAGTAAATGTTAGTGATCACCCTCTACAGAATCGTCAACAAGAGTCATCTTGTTGCTCTTTTTGTTAGTTGCGTCGAGTGGTGGATGTAGATGATTATAGCCGAGCTAGAAGTTCGGTGCACGGATTAATTTTTATGACTCAACGGGAAAGATTGCTGTGGTCAAAAAGTCTTGTAGAATGGCCATTTGGTGTCAGAAAACTTTGATTCAACGTCGATTGTAATCAGCTATCAAAATCGAACCCTATCGTGTCAATTACAACTCAAGAAACAAGAAATTATGTGTTTTACATTTGATGATATGTGTTTATGCTTATCGCGATTCCCAGAACATTTTATTTGCATTAATCTCGGAGACTGTTGGTTATTTATGTGTTCGCACTTGCAAAGATTATAGTGATTGTTATCATAAGCTGTGATAAGCGGATTATATTCGAATACGACTCTTAATTCTATTAATTCTATTTGGGACGATTGTATTACCTTGGTACCTACCAAAGTAGTACCACACTAGCAATATCATTTTCAGCCCGTCTTGTAACATTTGTTCAAATCAGCGCATCTTCCTTTCCGAACCTAATAATGGTTGGGTCCAACCCTTAAAATTAAAAATAGAATGTACACCTGTGATGCTTCTCGCGCATTTCTGTGCTATTGTGCATCGACTATCTTCGACTGGGCCCTAGACCGAGTCTCGGTCTCACTTCATCTCAAGAACTCCTCGTGGTAGCATCATAGCATCATCAAGATCAGCATTAAGAGTTGTTATATTTGCAAGTGTTAGTGAAGAGCAGTGTTCGTTGTTTCTGTTGTGAAATACCACCGCCTGATCGACTCAAGAAAGGTAAGCTTATTCAATATTATTTTAACTTAGCTAAAACTATAGTTTTAGTTTTAATCGATCGAGCGAAGCGAACCAAATGCACAAGATTTTTATTCTCATGTTCAGGACAAAGGGTTTAGTGACAATCAATAATTATAGAGCTGCATTTTTGGAATAGGTACTGGCGCTATGCTTACTTAAATATGACGTCATTGCAATTAGCACGATTGGTGTGCTAATTGTTTAGAAATTTGGAATGTATTCCATAATATCCATCAAATTTAGAATCAAGCAGAAGGAAGGAATCAAGCTAGAATCAAGCATTTAGAATCCAATTTCTTGTAAGGGCCAAAAAACGAGAAATATTGTAATATAATAAAACCCAACCCTGGCGTATTGCATTTGATGATACAAAATTAGACTCTGAATTCTTTTTCACTTAACACAAACTGAAACAATTTCAGGTTGCCGGAACAAAATGTTTATATGCACCTTTTGCACTCATCAGACCGAAGTACTAAAAAAACATATCAAACACTCGCGTTACCACCGAAACTCGGCGAATAGTTACCTATGTGGATATAACGGCTGTAAATATTCCTTCAAGAAATACGATTCGCTGACAAGCCATTTATCCAGGCAACACTTTGAGCGATACAAGCCATCCAAGCACGTCGTTCTGAACCTGTCTCTAGTTTGCCCTATCGCTATATGCCAGAAAAAAAACGACAGTCTGAAATCTTTGATTGCACACTGCAAGATCCACCTCAACCAGGGAGCCAGCATCAAGTGCCCAGTAAATAGCTGCACAAACGAGTATACCAATTTTGAATCTTTTCGTTCCCACATTAAACGTAAACATAATTCCAATGACCAGACTGATAACAAACTTCCAGAGAAGAGCCATGCAAATATTGAACAGCCCCAAGCCCCAGAAGAAATACCAGAAAAAATCAGCGAAGACCAAGAGATCGACGAAACTTTCCAATTTGACCACCACCTCTACCTCATGAACCTGTCCGAACTCTACTTGAAGCTTCAATCACAATTTTTACTTCCAAATTCAGTAGTACAGTACATCATCACAGAAACTCAGAATGTGCATGAGATGGGCCAGTCATTTATCAAGCAGAAGTTAATCGATCGATTGGAGGAAGCTAAATTGGATGCAACTACCGTTAGAGGCATAATCTCGGAAGTATTTGAAAGCGATCCACTGCGTTTAGCGCATCAAGCGAAGACAGGACCGCTACGCAGCGAATACAAACGGCTACAATTTTACAAAAAAGAATTTCACCATGTACAGCACAAAAAGGTGTCGTTAGGTGTGATAGACGGAGAAGAACGATTTTTTGCCTACGTTCCAATCACGGAAACTATTCAAGCTCTTTATCAAGACGAATCGTTTGTAAATCAAATCAAGAACCCGATAAAAAACTACAATGCAGAAATATTACGGGATGTAACGGACGGTACCGTTTTTAAGAAAAATGAGTTTTTCAAGAAGAATCCAGAAGCCCTGCAATTCATCCTCTACCAAGATGCCTTCGAAGTCGTCAATCCTTTAGGGTCAGCGAAAGGGAAATACAAAATTTTAGCGGTATATTTAAATATTGCCAACCTACACCCACATTCCAGGTCAAAAGTGGACTCGATTCAACTCGTTGCTCTTTGCATAGAAGATTACTTCAACAACTGTCGTGATAAAGTTTACGGGCCTATTGTGGAAGAGCTCAAGGAGATCGAGAAGAATGGAATACAAGTTAGCAACAATGAAGTTGTACACGGGGCACTCCTTTGCATAACTGGCGACAATTTAGGAAGTCACGGTTTGGGCGGGTTTGTCGAAAACTTCAGCTCATCTACTTATTTCTGTAGATTTTGCGAAATTGAGCGTTCCAACCTCCAATCCAATTTTGCAATTCAAAATTTATTACCTGCCAGAACAATTGCAAACTACAACAAATGTGCTGAAGAAGCTATGGACCAGGGAGAAAGCGTTAAAGGGATTTGGCGCTCTTCAATTTTCAACGAGCTGGAAACGTTTCATGTGGTTGATCCTGGTCTACCTGTGTGTGTTGCCCACGATCTCTTCGAGGGTGTTGTACAATATGACCTTGCCATTTTTATAAACCATATCATCAAAGTAGATAAAGTAACAACTTACCAACAACTCAATGCCGCTATAGACAACTTTCCTTATTCTGTAGCCGACAGACGGGACAAGCCTGCTACCATACCCAAATCGGGAAAGCGACTGGGAGGTCAAGCCAGCCAAAACTGGACCTTACTCCGACTTCTCCCATTATTGCTCATGGGAGACATAACAGACTACAGCTCTGAAGTGTGGAAGACTATATTACTTCTCCAAGAAGTAGTAGAGTATGTATGCGCTCCCTCTATCTCGATTCCTGATGTGGCTTACCTGCAGGCTATCATCGAAGAGTACATCCACTGTCGGATGACTTTGTTTCCAAATTTTCCGATTCGTCCAAAACATCATTACGTTGCCCATTACCCAGACCTAATATTGAAATTTGGTCCTCTCATGAAAGTTTCGACTTTACGTTGTGAGAGCAGGCATTCATATTTTAAGCGAATCGTCAGGTACAGCCAAAATTTTAACAATATAACTCACACCCTCGTAGAGAAACACCAGCTGCTTCAAGCGTTCCTTGGAAATAAAAGACGATTTGAAGACCGAATTCAAGCCAAGAGCATGTCAATTCTACACGTAGAACTTTTTTCTACAGACATCCAAAATGCAATCAGAGCTGCAGGAATTCAAAACCTGAAGATGGACATATCCAGTGAAGTGACCAGCCATGGAATATCTTACAGAAACGAGGCCGTCGTCATTCTAAAAGGACGTAAAAAATGCAGCGGCGATGAAACTGGGAGTAGGGGAGGCCGGAGCGATCGTCCTTGAAGAGGACGGCACCGAGGTCGATGAGGATGAAATCCTTCTCGAGCTGGCGGCAAGCAGCAAGGGGCCTTGCCAACTGATGCTGCTCTCAACTGGAGAAGAGTGGGAAAGCGCTGAAGGTAAATGTCTTCAACAGGGCTGATGTTTTTAAGTTATAGTTGGCCAAAAACTCACAGAATACAGGTTTCCCTCAGAAATAATATGATTAAACAAAAATGGTGATTTCTCTCTTGTTTGGCAGAAAACCTATTTTTATTGTTAGCAAAGTAGACATTGTACCATTGATATGTTGCCCCTAAAATCATTGTTCTTACTTTTTCATTAAGAAGATTCATTAGCTGGTTCCAACCAAACATCATGGGCACAAGCAGCAATACTTATTCCTTATTGATATTTAATATTGATGTAATAGGATAGCCATTTGGCTTTCCCCTAAATTTATCCAATTAGTTTTTGTCGTACTTATTTTAAAACAAATAACGGTATGACACATTCATGCTTAAATTTTTATTTCAGGCACGGTTTATGAGACTGAAAACATCCCCGTCATCCACATCACACCTGGGGGCATGCCAACTCCTACAACTCCACCAATAATGCCAGGAGCTCTACCCACACCACCTATGGCAGACACCCCCTCACGAGCCCGTCTTCTTGCGATTCCATGGGCAGCCTTCCCGTGCTCTTTCGTCGAAGACTGCGCTGCAGGGAAAGTCCCCACTGCAGGTATGGTTGTTTAAAATGTACATAGAAACATCACCGAGACAGATTTTATTTTATGGCCTAAACAAACACATTTCAAACAAATGGATTAAATTTGGATTCTCTTAGAATTGGCAGTCATGACAAGAGTTCAAGTTGGAGGAAAAAGTAACTACATATTATTTTGTGTAAAACTTTCTTGCGGCACCCTGTGGGCGCTATAGACCTGAAAATACCTGAATGTTAGAAATTATAAAGAATAATAATTTAAAATTGCAAAACAAGAAAAAATGTATCAAAAGGATTTTTGTTTCCCTCCCAGGTAGTCATTTCTAACATACCTGCCAAGCTATTTATTGAAAGTTTCCAACATCATTGCTTTCTATTTTCAGCTGATCGGAGATCCGTGTTGGAGATGGTTGGGAAGACCATTGTCTGGGATCTGAAGGAGACGGGCAGCCACACCCAGGCATCTGCAGTTCGGCAGTTGGCGGCAAGATACCCCACCCTGTGCGACCGCATTGGTGACGCATTGGTGGAGAAAGAATTTAAAACGCTGGCACTGCAGCTTAAAAACAAGATAACGTACGAAATGAGTTTAAAGAGAAGAAAGTTAGGAAGTAAGGGATCAGCAACAAAAACTTTGCGAACAGCTAATGAAAAACGCACAGCGCAGAAAGACTCATATGGTTGTGTGGCCGAGGCCTGGGAGCCGTCGGAATACCCATTGGGCGAATCCGCGGTCTCCCAGGAGGCAAAAAGAGCCTGGCTGTCAGGGCAAACAACTGTCACCAAAGAAGTCCTGGCAGCCATGGCAGATACAATGTGTGCCCAGAGGCTACAGATAAACAGCGGGTCTACAAAAGACATCATCGCCGCGTGGCCGCACCTCGGACACCATTTGGCCCTCACCGCCCACTTCTCCACGCTCATAGGAGAAGATATGGGAAAGAGATGGACAACCGCCTTAACCCAGAAAACTACTCCTATTATTAAGTACTTCCAATCGCAAACGGGGAAA